>OY757911.1:121385335-121632835 GCA_963585895.1 Sepioteuthis lessoniana
GGGTAAATGACTCATTATAAGGCTGGCCACATTAAAAGTAAAAATCATAATTAATTTTACGTTAACGTTTCCTAAACCATTTTCAATACAGAAAATGAGACGTGTAATCATTTGTCTGAGAAACAGAAATGTTTCTGCTTAATCGCCTATCATCTTTCATAGGTTATTTAATGCCAAATCCATTCTTTTAGAAGAATAGTAGCGGTAGTTGTTTATTCATTTCTCAAGCGTATTTGTTCAAAATTCAACGTAATTTCACGACCTCAGGTCGGGCTCGCTTACGACATTTATAGCGATGGGGATATTATTATTATTGGTTTAAGTTGGATTTGCGTTGGTTATGTTGGTATTACATTAGTTGCGTTGGTATTACCTTGGTTGTGTTGGTATTACGTTGGTTGCGTTGGTATTTCATTGGTAGCGTTGGTATTACGTTAGTTGTTATCCCCTCGATAAATGGTGATGAAAAATAAAGGTGGTGGAGAAGAACGAAGACGTCGTTAGGTTTTAAAGGAAGGTTTTAAGGGCAGTATAAAGTAAGAGGTTTACGCTGGTGTGCTGCAAGTCTCGTAGGAAAGAAAGAAGGTAGGAAGATATTAGAGTGTATCATCTAATCTGTTTTTAACTAGGGTCCCTTGGTCGAGAAAAATAGACCCAAGGTGTCCATAAAATAGATGGCTCACCTCATAGTGTATGATGCTGCTACTGCTATTCAGGAGCAGACAATAAGACGTCCGTTCCTATTGAGGATTTCTGAGGGAGAGAGCGTTTCGCGGGCCTCCTTCAATTTTTGGTGCTGCTAGGAAATATGGTTCGGGCTGAATAGGACAGGTCATCCTGATTAGGTGAAAATGTTCAGCGACTCTAACGGTCAAATTAAATTACGCACCAAAGAAAAATACAAGTTTCTTTCTGCTACACATTGTTCCACTCCAGCACATTTGACACCACTTTTATCCACTGAGAAATAGGAAAAAGTTGTTGCATTTTTTTGTTCGGTAAAAATATTTTTCGATAAAAAAAATGAATTTTTAAGCGGACACCGGGGATCGCCGTTTGCTCATATCTGCTGCAGAATGTTACATATATTTCAAGATATATGGAGAGCATTCCATTTGCAGGAAAATTACTGCTAGAATAAAAGTTAAAAACTTCCTAAAATGCCATAGGCAAATAGATAGCCTCATGCTGTTCCTAGTTTCATTTTACTGATAACTCTTGTATATGTTAAAAACTTTACTGATACTTTGAATATGTGGGACCCAACTTTCGGGAAAAAAATAAAATGAAAAACTATGTCCCGCATGACTCATCAGAAAACTTTTGGGTCAGCCAAAACGGAAAGACTTTTTTATTAGTTATATTTCTTGACATTTTTTTCCAGAAAGAATTGAAATATAAGATATTATGTTTCAATGATTGATTCATTGATTAGATTTAATAAAATTTCATCTTGTCTTGGATTATTTTATGTCAGGATTCGAGTAAATTGCATAATTGTAGATTTATATTCACATTATTTGTGTGGTAGATTCTTAAAATATGTTTTCAGGCAGTTGCATGATATCAATAATTCCGATTCAATATAGATAACTTACAAACAGATCTACTTGAATCTAAGACAGGACCTTTATACGCACTCCCAAAATGAAGATTAAGGATAATGACGAGATATTTAACACTGCCCGAACTTTCCGAACTGGAGCTTCATTAGCAGATATAGTGGAGTGTCTTAGACTGGTCATTCCTCTTTTTTCGGCCGGTGAGTTATACCTACGTTTTAGCAAGCTATTCCAAACGTCGTGGTAAAATTTTTGAACAACAGGATGTGTATGGATAATCCATATAAATTTGATCGTTTTATTTCCACAGTGAAACAAGTTAGACTCATCTTTATTCAAATAGTTATTTAGAATTTTGTCATCTTTAATTTCAATTTACTAAAATGTACTCTAAAAAGTGTTTAAAGTATCAAACGTAAAAAAGGAATATGTAATCATATCTGTGACTTTTCGGTATAAAATAAGGAGAATCTAGAAAAAGTATTTTCAAAATACAGAGCGCCGTCATGGAATATGAAAATTGTGGAAACACCACAGCATGGCGAAAGCCATTTTTATAACACACGGAAGCTCACTCGTCATATTTGACATGCAAAACCGGCTTTTGCAGTATTTTTAGACATCAGATTTCTAAATACTTTACAGAGAATATTCCTTCATTGTGGTAAATCCACTTCTATTTTTATAAGATACGTTTAAGATTTCAATATTTATTGCGAAAGCATTTTTTGTGAAGAAAAGAGTCTGTATAGTTACTGCCCAGAGCCATATTAGCCTCTATATTCTTTGAGCTAAGACTGTTGTATCTTAAAACTTTTAAAAACATATATTCCTGTCAAAATATGAAGAGAGTTATCGGAGTGTGTTTTTGCCATGAGCAAAATCAACCGGTTTCTTTTCTCTATTAACCATTGCAGCATGGCTGGGTAAAGATTTTTTTTCCGATTTCTCCCGGTTGGAGAGAGCATACATATTCAAAATTCATTACTCCCAAGAATTGAGAGGTAAATCTTATCTCCCTCAGTGTCTGTCACACACACACACACACACACACACACACACACACACACACACACATATATATATATATATATATATGGATAGATGGATATAAAAAATAAGTTGATCGACCTTAACTAAACCCTCAGCATTGTGAGATACAGATCATGGATTACTGGAGAAATCCAAGGAAAGGAGTATAGTCCTCCTTTACACCTTGGTGTAGTCGATATTGAAAAAGGAGCTTTAGGGTCACCCTCGACCACGCTCTACCATCTGACTTATTTATGTAGACCCACAAGCACAGAATACACTCTAATGAAAAAAATAAAAAGTAAGGGAAAAACCATATGTGCAGAGACCGAAGTTTGTCACAGACAATTAACGCAAAATTAACATTCCAAGATTCAAAACTTGGTATAAAAAAGAACAACAACTCTATTAAAACATTCCCCATAAGAGAAATGAAATGGAATTCTCAAAAAAGCCATTCACGTCCTGATGACCTCTTCAAACGTTAGAAACAGGCTTTGAAGAAAATAAATAACCTGAAAACAAATTCATTCGTGGACCTATTCCTTTTAAAGTATTTAATTTTTTATTGTATATATATATATATATATTATGATTTTTATAATTAAGTGTTTATGGCTAACGGAATCAGAACAGGTGACCCCCGTGGATCCAATAAAGGACGTAATTCGAGGTTCCGTGAAGGTTCTCGAGTTCAGCAAACACCTGAAGATGGCCGGAGGATATATCGACCGAAACGTTGTGGAAATAACAATAAAGATGAAAACAACAGTCCGAAAACACTTAATAATATAAATCACCAAGCTTCATCACAGAAATTTAGACAACTAATATATATTCTGTGTATGTGAGTGTATGTGTTATTTTGTTTAATAGCACATTACCCAACCTGAGTTAATTCCAAAATCATTCATGTAGATGGGCAATAATGATAATATTCCATCCATAGATGGGTTGATAAGGAGGATCATACCGTTCCTAAGTGAACATAACAACGTGAGTGGAATTTGAACGCGCTTTTTTGAGGCCGTTGTCCAACGCTTTAGCCAGTACACACACATTTACAAGGACTAGTTGTAAAAAGAAAAGAAAGAACAGAAAGGTTTTAATAAAATAATCTGAAATCTTAACTGACGATTAATTCTAAATGAACTATCTCAGACACAAAGTCTGAAATTTAAAAAAATCGAAACATACATACGAGATGCTTTCAATAAGTTTCCAGACCTTTTTTGTACAGGCATTAAAAATTGGTGTAGACTCTAGAAAATTCAGTATGCTATTGCTATACATTTTATGAGATGACTGACCAATTTTTACGATTTCAGGTTCAAATGAACAGCTAGAGCATCAATCTGAACACACTCTAATAAAGCCTGGTGAAATTCAAAAATGCAATGTGGACGTGAGGACACCTTAGAAGAACGATATGAAATAAAATTCTGTTTTAAACTTGAAAAAAATGCCACAGAAACGTATGAAATGCTTCAGACTGCTTTTCGACCATCTTGCATGAATCGAGTATGAGATTTTTAGTAGCACAAGAGATTCAAGGATGGCAGGCAGTTTGGAACTGATGATGAGAGGTGTGGAAGGAGTAAGGAAGTCAATACACCAGAGTTGATTGGGCAACGGGTTAGGATTAGGGTTAGGGTTACTATGTTGAGGTTTTAAGGGAGTTCAGGAAGAGAATCCCTTGGAAGAGGCCAGGGCTCTTCAAATCAGACCAGTGGCATTTCCAGCAAGAAAATGCACCAGTCCACAATTCCATCCTTGTCACAGACTATTTGACCAAGATGGGCATCAAGACAGTCCCTAACTCTCCATATAGCCAAGACCTTGCTCCCTGTTACTTCTGATTATTCCCTAAGCTCAGAGGTTGTCGTTATGAGACAATTGAGGAGATGAAAGAGGCTGTGACGAAGGTCATTGACACAATCACACAAGAGGACTTCCATGGAGCCTTCGAGAAGTTGTAGGAACGGTACAAGAAGTGCATTGCAGCCGGAGGAGATTACTTCGAGAGGGACTAGAGTTTAATATGTGTACTATCAATAAAAGTGGGCATACGAAAAAAAAGTCTGGAAACTTATTGAATGATCATCGTATAACTCTCTTTATCATAAAAAGAACGAAACACTCAGCCAAAGATCAAATGCTACTGACTTACCTGGCCTGACTGCTTGACAAAGATTGAAATATCCGAACCACGTGTCGGGCAAATATATGTTATAGATAATTTTTGAAACAAAAAAGAACAATTTTGAAAAAATTTCCTGTCCTATTTATTTTGAAATATTTAGTTTTCTCTCGTTGAAACACCAAAAGCCTTTATAACACAAGAAGGTTGATTGTCTTTAATTGGAATCATTTTGACATGAGGTTTCTTAATCTGAGAATTAATTTTTATCTATTGCGGACTTTTTTGTCCTCATCTTGGTAGTTTTTGTTTTTTTCTACTTTCACAACGTTTCGGCCAAATTTCACCTCTGACCTTCTTCAGGTGATTTACCGCGACCTCGGGTAGGAATGCTGAGTCTTGTAACCGTATCCCCAGTAATTACTGCCTTCCATAGTTATTGTCTATCGCACCACGTTTTTGACCAAGTAAACCTCTGGTCGGCTTGGGTAGGATTTGAAACCGCTATCTTCTGAAAATGCTCACCTGGAACCGTAGAGACTCAGCGCCTCTATCCGCTGCGCCACATGGCCGAAACGTAGTGAAAGAAGAAACAGCACAAAAACTACCAAGATGAGGACAAAAAAGTCCTCAATAAATAAAAATTAATTCTCAAGAAGGTTGATATGCCATTAAACAACCAAACCAAACCAAAGTGCTTTATATATACATTATCATCATCATCGTTGTGTGTCGCCCGCAAGGATTTCCCGGATCCACTCCTGCCACTCGTCCCTATCATCTATCGCTCTCGGCAGGTATTCCATACTACATCCTCTATCAGTACAGAACTGTTGTAGATGCCTTCTGGCCGGTCGCCCTATCTTTTCTCGTCCGTGTGAAGGGGTTTCACAGGAGTACATCGCTTATGCTCTCACCCTTACTAACTCCAGCAGTGTGCAGCATGTCTTGTTTGTTTAATTTGGATGGTTTTCGAGATCAGTGGTAGGTGTCCATTTTGTTGGATGTTGCCTCCGGGTTCAATAGAACTCACAATATTCTTGTGCAATTGCCGTCAAGCTTTCTCTCCAAACACTTAGTCAGCGTCAATATAGTGCATCCATACAACAGCATTGATACGACTGCTACTTGAAAAAAAGAAAAACTGTGGTTTATTTTATCTGATAGTCTGACTTCCTTATAATTAATAGTCAGTTGATAGCTGTCCATGCATTTGGTAGTAGAATATTGATGTCATTATAGGCTGATGAGATGCTGCTTCAGAGGTAGGTGAACTTGTCTACAAGTTTTTGAGATCTTCTATTTAATGTGGAGACGTTGCCTCTTTGATTAAAGTACATGAACTCAGCGTTGACATGGAAACCTATGGGAACTGCTGCCCATTTTAGATTTTGCAATTGGGATTCAGCCTGGGTGGGTGTATAGCCAGAAGGTCTATGTCATCAGCGTAGTCCGCGTCCGTAACCGTTCGTGTGGTGTAACTGCTTCTTGCCTTTGCCAAATTACATTATGCTAAATATTTAATATACATGATAAAAGTGTACCATGTGTTCTAACTAATGGCGTTGATCACTATCGTGGAATATCGATTTTGAAAAAAAAACCCAGGTTTTAATGAATGACTGTTCATTTATTATTTTAATTCATGAAGTTGTAATTTGTAATATATGCTAATATTTAGGTGTTTTCATTGCTTTTGAATATTACACCAACTTCAGAAACGCTTTCAAGAGAATAAACGTATTCGAAATAAAATTTAAAAAATTAGAACAAATTGTTTTGTGACAGCTATGATGACAACAAAAACATAAAAAATAAACATACATATGTATATATATATAATGAGACAAATAATTTCATTATTAAAATTCAGGTTTTATTTGTACAGACTTCTTAAAATATTTACAACAAAATTTTAATTTCGGCTTAAAATAACCCACAAGTATATATATATATATATATATATATATATATATATATTGCGTGTGTGTGTGTGTGTGTGTCTTTTCCTCAAACTCGTTTTCACTGTTACGCTTATAGGTATATATAACATTTGGTATTTCTATTTCTCTCCCAAGAGTAAAGTAAAATTTTCAGATCAATTTCCTATATGATTTTATAAGAGTGGAGTTGTGGCTATATGGCCACAAATTTAAATTCTATCTTGAAAAAGTGGCGTAGCCAAGTGCGAGTCGATCGCACCTTGAAGAATCTGACATGTCTAGCAACACTGAGAAGTTATGATACCAGGAAATAACCACTTTTCAGTTATGATGTTTCCGAATTCTATTGAATGAAATAAATTTTTGAAATAAGATTCTAATTTCTTCAAGTAAGATCTTGAGAGCATCTAAAATTAGAAATATAGCGACGCTATGCGGTCGAAAAGAAATACAAGCGTTAATCATTCTATGATTAAAATGACAAGTGACAATAATAATAATATTTCGACAAAATACATTTATTAACGTTGCAATTATAACCCTTCAACTGACAAACACCCACCTGTAAAAGTGCCAATGTAATTGTATCGACTAACTTTTTGCTGGATGAACTTTGATCTTTTAGACATTTCTCACAAGGAATTGGCAGGCATTATGCATATTGACGTTTTGTTGTGAGTCATTAAAGTTTCACAATTGCGTATGACTAGCAGCATCTAATGATAAGTTTTTTCGCTATTAAGTCACCGTTTACATTCGAAAGGTTGAAGGTATTGGCTTTTTCTTGTAAATCTGCTTTGTCTTTTTAAAATGATATCTGGACGTGAGGAAGAACGAAAAAAATGTTTTAATCTTAGAAAAATACCACAAAAATGTATGGAATGCTTCAAACTGCTTTTAGAGCATCTTGCATGAATCGAGCATCAGATTTTGAGTGGCAAAAGAGATTTAAGGAAGGCAAGGAGTCTGTGAGGGATGATGAGAGGTGTGGGAGCAGTTAGGAAGTCAATACACCAGAGTTGATTAGCCAAAGCGTTAGAGTTAGGGTTAGGGTTACTATGTTGATGTTTTAAGGGAGTTCAGGAAGAGATTCGGTCGAAAGAGGCCAGCACTCTTCAAATCGGATAAGTGGCATTTCCACCAGGACAATGCACCAGTCCATAACCCCATCCTTGTCACAGACTATTTGACCAAGATAGGCATCAAGACAGTTCGTCACTCTCCCTATAGTCAAGACCTTACTCCCTGTGACTTTTGCTTATTCCCTAAGCTCAGCGGCTGTCATTATGAGACAATTGAGGAGATGAAAGAGGCTTTGACGAAGGACATTGGCACGATCACACAAGAGGACTTCCCTTGGGCCTTCCATTGGGCCTTCCAGAAGTTGTTGGAACTTTACAAGAAGTGTATTACAGCCGGAATAGATTGCTTTGAAGGGGACTAGAGGTTCACGTGTGCATTCTCAATAAACGTGCACATACGAAAAATGTCTGGAAACTTATTTAATGATCCTCGTATATATATATATATATATATATATATATATATATATATATATATATATATACATGATTTGGGTTGTTTAGGTTTATGGCACATCAACTTTTGTAGATTATTTAATAAAAAATCATATATATATATATATATATATATATGTAAAATTGGGTTTGGTTGGGTTTTATGGCATATCAACAATTTGTGGTTATTTAACGCCAAATCCTTTATATATATATATATATATATATATATATATATATTAAATTTGAGATTTCCTAACATGTTCTTTAGATAACATTTTTAAACAAGTCTAGCCTTATTTTTTGTCATCTGTTAAGTGGTTTCACTTATTTGTGTCTAATATGAATAATTTTATTGAATATTAACCATTTGTTTCCACACATTTAAATGTTTTCAAGTATTCCTATTCACACTAATAATTCAATTAAACATTCGTCATTTGTTTACAGAATTAAATGATCAAACATTTCTATTGAAACAATTCAATTTAACATGAGTCAACAAAGTTAGATGGTTCAAAGTATTGCTATATATCACTAACAAATCAATTAAACATCAGTCATTTGTTTACACAAAGTTAAATGATGAAACAGTTCTATTTTAAACAATTCAGTTTAGCATATCAATAAAGTTAAATGGTTCTAAGTATTGCTATGTATCACTAACAAATCAATTAAACATCAGTCATTTGTTTACACCCAGTTAAACGATGAAACAGTTCTATTTCAATCAAATCAGTTTAACATAAGTCATTTGCTTGCATTCAGTTTAAATGTCAAAGTACAAAGTTTAAATGCCGAACAGTTCTATTTGACCCATAGGTAGGACCGTTTTAGGAGCTACGACTCCGGAACTGAGTGGACCTTGAAGTGATGGCAATGTAGGGATACTCCTCATCCCCCATAGCTCCAGCATTACTGGAGCATCATGATCAGATTGTTTAATGTTATATACATGACTCTCATTGGGGGAGTTTTAACCTTCTGCAGATATGCAGTCAATGTAATCTACAGTCCCGGCCGACTGGGTCATCTCTAAGCAAAGTCTCAAAATATTTACTATGTTTAATTAAATACATTGTTTATTTAAATGTCCCGTAGGTTTTGTATGGGTCTTTTTTGAACATTAAGTGAGGGTTGGCCATCGCACCTATTCAAGCTTTTTTTATCAGTCAATTAGCGTATATGATCTACACTTTTTTTTTGTTAACGGGATTTAAAAATGGAAACTAGTAAATTGAATCCTGTGAACCCTTATGGTTTCAGTGACCAAGACAAAAATGACTTGACCCCCATTGATCTATAGACACACTTAAAAGCTTTACGTTAAAGTAAACGAATAATGTCATATCTTTGTTTTTCTAGTTAGTACTTTCTTAAGTTTTACTCTCGGTGAGTGTGGTGCATATCGGCCTGAAGACCCCCTTCAAATCCTTTCGATTTTTTCCTTTTTTTTAATAATACTTATCAATTCAGCTTTCTGCTGTGTTCTTTCATATATCATATCTCGATCTGAAAATGTTTTATTTCTTTAAATGTTGTTGTTAATTTGTTATTATACTTTCTCCACCGATCTCCTCACAGGATCTCCAGTCGTTATTTTAGAAGATACTATTTTGCTTGTATTGGTTGGTTCCGTCCCGGTATCTTTTCAGAATCCTTTCTTTCGACAGTAATTTTTTTGTTGTTGTTTATTTCTTCCAGTTGTATTGTCAGCTTTTTTTTTTTTTTTTTTTTTTTTTTTTTTCATTTGATTGTTTCCTTGAGCATTTTCCTTTCCGAAGTGCTTTTTCTTGTTCAGGTAGTTTCTTAATTTAGCCTTCTAGCTTCATTTTCTATCCAGTTTTTATATTTCTATTTGGTTTCCTTAGAGGGATATCAGTTTTGTCACGCAATAGTTTTGTTCTTAGATAGATTGTTTAGTCCAATAATACTCTCCCTTTGTGTATTTTAAAAGAATTTATTCACATTTTTTGGTCTCTTGCTTTGTTTTACTTTACTCTATATCTCGGAAGAATGGCAATGTCTCTTTCATTATGTACATTGTTTTATGTCGACGCTATTAATAGATAAATAATTCTTTTCCTTTTTCTACTTTTCCTCTTTCTTCTCACTCGCTCTCTACATAAATATCATGGAAATGTTAGCAATAAATTGGTTGATAGATTGATGAAGAAGGTAACTTAGTTTTGCTTATTTTTAATTCAGATTGTGGATGACTAAAGTCTTCTGCACTGAAACAGATAATAGAAATTAACATTGATGTAGGAGTTGACGACATGACCACAAATTTTATTCTCTTTCGCTTAGTCTAGCACACACAAACATACACCTATAAAACATACACACACAAGCACACACACACACACACACATATATATATATATATATATAATTTTTCCTCTTTTTCAATCTCTCTCTCTCTATCTATCTATCTATCGACAAGTATACAATGATAAAGAAATCTAGGAGGAGTCTCCATGCCTTAGTGGCTATCGAGTTGGGTTTTCATATGACAGAATGTGAGTTCAAACTCCAGTTTCACCATTACATTCACTTTCGAATAAATACCTATAGGTAAGGTATAAACCTAATCCTCCCAGCTATGCGATAAATATTTCATTTGCTGTTATTCTACAAGGAGAGCATTGACTTTAAAACAATCCACTGCCACAAAATTGATATTGACTAAGGAAAGTGGTACATAAATCATTGTCTATTGTCTTCTTATGAACAACTGCACAAACTCTTACGTATATGTAAGATTCATGGACGAGTATTTTTCCAGAAAGTCTAACGAAATACAACTATGCACTCTAATTTGGATGGAGATGTGAACGCCAAGATATATTCGGATTGCACCACTGCATGAGCGGACAGATACTGTCTTTGATTTTTTTCTAGAAGCAATTCTTTGCGTGGTTCTCTTTAGAACAATGTACATTGTCACTCATTTTAATACCGTTACACGCTTATATGCAACTGGTCATTATTGATTGTTAACATTTCAACAAAAGAAGGTAAAGACAAAGCACACGCACAGTTGAACTCATGGAATCTTAAATGTTATATATATATATATATATATATATATATATATATATATATATATATATATATATATATATATATATAAGCACAAAGTCCAACATATTGATAAATATAAGCATGAAATGTTTGAAAGAAAGAAAAAGAGAACAAATATTTTAGGTAATATTTTCATAATTGTTATTTGATTTCGTTATTCTCCAACCTACATGAGAAAATCAGGTTTAAAATTTTTAAACAAAATCATTGTTTATAAATTGCTACGGCATATTGTTGTGGTTAACTATTTTGTCTTGAAAACCATAAGTAAAGTCGTTTATAATAGGATACACTAAACTTTATGCAATAATTAATTAAAAATTATCTTCACAAAAGCTGTATTTACTTTTCAAAAGTTGTATTTACGAAAAGCAAAATAAGCAATTGTACTGCAGTTCCAAGTTTTCCGACTTCAGCATCGTAAAGTAAACAAAAGACAGCGTCTTTTGTTTACTTTACGATACTGTTGCATTCTGCTTTTGAAATCCATGAACGCACTCAGCCTGTCTATCTCTTCGTTGCCTTTTCTTTTTATCCAATGGTCTGCTTGTGAAGTAAAATCGGCTAGTTGACGAGTTATTTTTTTGATCTGGTCTACTGGTCAGTTTTGGGTTAACCGTAAATATCTCATAGACCCAAAGAATTCCATCCCTATAATTTTCTAGGACAGATTTCGTATAGTGTACATATCCTTTGTCAGCATGGCCATATTACAATCTTTTGCACGATTATCAGTTGATCATCTTTACCGCCCAGTCATTTCTACTTTACAGTCTATCAATGCTCGTTTAATGCATTCGCTTATAATGTGATTATCTGTTTCGTATCGTCAATACATAACGTACTCATGTTATTCTCTCGCGTATCATTATTTTCCGTTTTGACGTAATTAATTCTCGTGGCTTTATTTTGTAAAGATATAAAAAGAAATTCACTTTCTCTCTGCGGGTTTCTCCATCTTAACAATGTATAGGTCATTCCGTTCACAATTTTCTTAGATTGCAACTCCAAGTATGGAAAAATCGGTTATATTTTCTTTTTGTTTTTTATATTTTATTGTTTTACTGTTTATCCTTCAGTTATTTCATTTGATATTACTATTACTGGTTGCTGTAATAAGACTTTCTTTGATCTTTTTTGGTATATTCCCGCAGTCCTTGAATATTTATATATATGCATTCCTCACTGCTGTCGAATCCGCTTTCTTTTCCTGACACAGAATCTGTCTACATTATCTCTCGTGTGTTAGGCCTTGTGTATCGTCACCACATCCCTTATGGGCTTTTTATGTGGCTGAGGAATCAGGGGCGAGGGCAATGCTGTGTTGCCGTAAGATATCTGACTCCATATTTTGGTTATTTTATATTTTACCCCAACGTTAGTTAGTCAGTGTAATGCCTTGTCCAAGAAAGTCCCAAAAAGAATTACACAAAAAGAAAAGACAGGACAGATAGGAGACGAAGACGTTTCTTTTATACTTTCTTTTATTTACTGGGTTCAACAAGCATTCCATGTATGAGGGAGTTTTTCCTGAATACATTGAAATGATGAATCCTCCAGTTAAGGTGTCAGAATACGTTAAATCGTTTTCATATATGTATGGTCCGCATTCGGTATTTCGAGCTTCCATAAGGGTTTGTTTCCTTTTGGAAGTTTGTCAAAGTCCAGTAAAGAATTAGTTTACTGTTCAGTAGTGGGTCTTATATATTTCAGCTTAGTGCAGACCGATAGAGAGAGGGCTGCCACGAGGTGAAGGGACTAACCGACACTACGTCCAAAGACGTTGGCGTGGTGCCCAGACACGACAGCAACGATGTTATCAGGACGCTGGTCACTGCCTAAAAGAGAAAGAATACCTTGTTCCCTTTGTCAAGAGGAAAGCCTTTTTTCTTTTACGCATGCGTCATCTCCTTTTCCGTAAGAGAACTCTGGGAGTTTTTTCAAATGTAATAAGTTTCTATTTATTTATTTATTTTTTAAATTTAATTTTAAATTTTTTATTTATTCTTTCCCTACACCATAATTCTACCGACATATATATGAGTTTCCTTGTCTATTTTAAAAATGGTTGTAAGGTTCACTGCGTAAGTGTTTATTCCTTTTATGAAATTTCTACCAAAGATTTACTTTCCCGAAGTTTTCTCCTTATTCAGAGGTTTTTTTACTTTCTCTTTAATATTCGTTTACTTGATTATTATCCTTTATGATTCATCTTTTATTTTTCCGTTTAAAGGATTCGTCTTGGGGAACAAATCTGCGATAAAGACTTGACGTAATCCATTTAAAGTTTGCCTAATATTCACTTCTGTAGAAGATAGGAAATCATCAGACGGTAGACAGTGAATAGGCTAAGCAGAAAAAACACACCTTTAAAACAAAATTTAAAGCTGCCAGCTAAGAAGAGAGAGTTTTAAAAATGAAAATAATATTTCAAGAAACTGCTTTGAAACGATCCTAAAACCACTAAGAGACCTACTGAAAAATAAAGAAAGACCAACTAATCATCCAACTTAAATTGTTTATGAAAGAGTACACAAAAAATTGAAAGCAGAGAAGCTGTAGATCTTGAAGAAACATTTTCTGGATTTTGGAAGAAAAGGAAATATAACGGCATCCTTCATCGATTTGGCAATATTGTCTATAAAGAAAAAAAAACATAGAAATGGACGAAATGTTTCATTTTCCCCATCCTCCAAAAATGAGACCTCAGATACACAAAGAATTATAGCGGCATAACTCTTAGTTGTAAAGATAATAAGAGTTATAATGGTCTGCATCTCAGTCGTAGCCAATCGGAAGTTGAGAAAATTTTCGAAAAAAACTACGTCTTTTAGAAAAATCGATCTATAACATCACAGATTAGGAATATCCGTCGAATAATTGAAGTACATGCAAAAAATTCCAAAGCAATTCGAATTTACATAGATTCTCCAAGATTTTGATTGCATATTCAGAGAAAAGATGGAACAAATACTTCCAGTATATGGTATCCCTAAAGAAAAGGTTACCGTTTATAAAGATTCCTTTCGAAAAACGAAAGCAATGTTTCCTTAAACTGATGGAGACATCGAATTCTTCGATATTGTCACTTAATTCCATTGAAATTAGCACCACATGTGTTAATAATATACTTAGCTTAAAGAAACGACGGCATTAGATCGAATAAAAGAAAATGGTTTCACACAGAAAAAGAGAAGATGCAGACTATATTCTACAGTACCTCTGACAAACGCAGACTATGCATATGATCTAGTGTTTCTTGTAAATCCAACGGCTTAGACAGTAGACCTCTACATGAATGTCAATAAAACAGAATTCACGGGCTTTAAACAAGAAGTAACCATCAGAAATTAGTTGAACAGTTTAAATACAACCCCACCAATATCTCATCGTTTGAAAGCTATGTGATCATACACACAGGAATGGCGTTGACTATTATTGACAGGTTTTTGATCATATGGAAATCTTTTCTCTCAAATAAATTAATACGAGATATCTTCCAAACTTTAGCTGTTTTAGAACTACTCTATGAATGCACCACTTGGATTATCTCAAAAATCATTTAGAAAAAGTCAGTTGCCTCCTAGAAAAGTATGCTATATTCTGTTTTAAACAACTAGAAGCAGCAACTCCCAAAACAGCAGCTATACAGAAACTTACATACAATCTCACATACAATCCAGGTCAGTAGGTCAAGATATGATGGTAAAATAAGGACGAACGTATGCGTGACACTCTCAAATGTGTTCCTATTCATAGCCGTTCCGGTGTTGGACGACCAGCAAATATTTAGATACATTAGCTCTGTGCAGACACTGGATGCTATCTAGTGCACCGACTGATGGACGATAAGAATTGAGAGAGAGAGAGAGAGAGAGAGAGAGAGAGAGAGAGAGAGAGAGAGAGAGAGAGAGAGAGATCCAGGCTATCAACATGAACTTCTGCTGCTGCTGCATCTGGTGATTATACGTTTTTCATTTACCTTATAAGATTTAACGTACATTTTACATTTTTTCTTTGTAATTTAGCTGTTTAGATAGACAGATATTTTCTCGAAACATAAACTGCATCATGTGTTCATGTTTCACATGGTAATTCTAATAAATGTATTTCCATGTTTTTACTGAGGAGTCAAATAGCAGCAACAACTTCAGGTTTATCGTGGTTCTCATGTTACATAGACTTTTATGATCAACTTTTCAGACGTTTTCATAGGAACATTATTTTCAAACGATAGAGGCATGTCTATCCTACAGCGGCAGTTCCTTTCCTTGTTTTTACCGATGATAACGATACGATTTGTGAGATATTCCTATTTGCGATGCTACTGCTATTTCCATATCAGTGTAAGCTTTCGATTATAAATGTGGTTATTTGTGTTACAGTTCTATTTTAAGAGGCGGGAAATTCAGCAAGGATATCCGTTAACATGACCAATCTGTGGAAACATTCTTGTGGCAGCATCATCATCATGTCGTGCGTCTCCCTATCATTCATCGCCTTCGGCTGGTCTTCAGGGTTACATCCCGTATCATCACATAGCTGCTGTAAGTATGTTCGAGCTGGTCGTCCTGCTTTTGATTGGCTATATGCGGGGGTCCACAGGAGCACATCACTTACGATCTCGTCCTTGCTTCTCCGGCAGTGTCCAGCATGTCTGGTTCGTCTAGCTTGTATAGTTTTCGTGACAGGTGGTAGGTGACCGTACAGTTGGCGCCTTGTGGGGTGTTGCTGCCAGGACTTGTTTAATATTGCTCGCAACATTCTTGTATAATTGCCGTCTAGCTTCTTCTCCAACCGTTTAGTCAGCATCCAAGTAGTGCATCCATACAGCAGCACCGACACGAACGCAGCCTGGAAGAAACTGCGTTTCATTTTATCGGTCAGGTTTGATTTCCATATGATTGAAAACCTATCGATAGCTGTCCATGCCTTCGTACATGTCGATATCCTTCACTACCAGAGGAATATATTCTTTATTTACATAAGTGACGAATGTGAGTTGTGTCCTATTTTTTTTTTTTCTTGCTGACTTCTTCATAAATATATTTGGTGTTAAGTTTTATAAAGATATCATCTTTAGGTACGTTGCTAAGTTGAAAATCACCAGCGAATATGGCTGGGTTATTGAGCACTGGGTACGAGTCAAGTACTTATTATCTTAATGTCCTTAGATGTTTTTCAAGCCAGTAGTTCATGGTTTTGTCCACTGAAAAATGAGTGTCTGCATCTCTCTTAAGATTCTCCGGATCGTCTTAAGAATTCGAGCAATGATGTAGACATTCTCAATTCTTCGTCTAATTTCCAGTTCTGCAGGTTTCTTTTTTTAAATTCTCTGATGATTACTGTTATCATCATCACTTGTAAGTACTGTCGAGTTTTTTAAAAATCAAAATGAAATAAAATAAATTCAAACGGTAGAGTTTCCCTGAACCCCTGGCAAAAATAACGACTGTGCATACCTAAAAGATACTTACCGGGGATAGAAAGAAATCTATTTTCGCTCCAATTTGACCTTTGGTACAAGACGGACTTTCTTTCCCTCGGCTGCTAGGAGGTAGCGCACCTGTCTGCCCTAGTCTCATACTTGTTGTTAGATCGTGTCTCCTCTAGCAGCAGTCGATCGTAGAAACACCAAAGGGATATTGTTTAAGGCTTTCCTTTCTCTTATTTTCATTGTTTGGTCTGCTGGATATCAAAATCCACCAGATTGCGAGATCATTTCTTCTTCTTCATTAAAACTTGATCTGGTTTTCTGGTTAAGGGTGAGTGATCTTAAATTCCTAGAGTAAGTTATGCATTTAATTTTCTTAGAAAGATTCTCTTTTGTGCATAACCCTTGACCAATACGGTCAAATTTCAGCAACTTTCACAATTTCCCGGAGGTCGCTGAAAATTAATACGTTGACCCAATTCAAAATCCCGGACGAGGCTGTTTCATATACCGCTAATACCCTTGGGAAAGGCACAAACTGAACTATTCTCCCTTCAGCTATGGGTAAATATGGGAAGATTGGATTATTTAACTTTAGTATGGCAAAAAGTCTACGAAAAGAAAACCTGAATTCAAAGCCAGTAAACTCCGCTAAAATGACCTTGTATCACAATAGGCTCGTGAGTAGAGATTGAACAATTCCCAACTGATCATTTTCACCACCCAGTCATCATATTTACCAACCCCTCCGCTCGGGAAGGATATAACACAAGGTCAATTTTTAAGCGGAGTTTAACAGGTATGTCAGCTGACAGTCTTTCTCATGAGTCTGTCTGACAGCAATATTCCTCTGGTATACAGGACTATTCTCAGTATTCTGGCCGATCTCAACAGTGCAGTAGTTTGCATGGTTTCGATTCCTCATCTAATTTCCAACTTCTCCAGACCCATTTCCTGGCTTTTGAAGACTGTTCCAAGCGAAACAATTTCAGTTGGTAATACCCATTCGATTTTACATAGATTTCTCCCAGATTTTGATTGCATACTCAGAGAAAAGAGGGAACAAATACTTTCGGTAAATGGTATCCCTAATAAAAGGTTACCATTTATAAAGATTCCTTTCGAAAAACGAAAGCAATGGTTCCCTAAACTGATGGAGGCATCGAATTCTTCGATATTGTCACTTAATTCTATGGAAATTAGCACCACATGTGTTCATAATATACTTAGCTTAAAGAAACCGCAGCATAAGATCGAATAAAAGAAAATGGTTTCACAGGGGAAAAAGAGAAGATGCAGACGATATCCTACAGTGTCTCTGACAAACGCAGACTACGCATAGGATCTAGTGTTTCTTGTAAATCCAACGGCTTAGACAGTAGACCTCTACATGAATGTCAATAAAACAGAATTCACGGGCTTTAAACAAGAAGTAACCATCAGAAATTAGTTGAACAGTTTAGATACATCCCCAGCAATATCTCATTGTTTGAAAGCTATGTGATCATACACACGGGAATGGCGTTGACTATAACTGACAGGTTTTTGATCATATGGAAATCTTTTCTCACAAATAGATTAAAATGAGATATCTTCGAAGCTTTGGTTGTTTTCGTACTACTCTATGAATGCACCACTTGGATTATCTCAAAAATGATTTAGAAAAAGTCAGTTGCCTCCTAGAAAAGTCCTGTATTTTTTCACTGGCATGGTCTCTGTACTTATTTCTCTTCGTTTTTTTTTTTCTCAGAATTCCAATGAAACATAACACCGATGCGATCTACATCGTCTTCTCTTTTCCAAGTATTTTTTAAAAGTTCTGCTGGTCTTTTCTAAATGCCTATCTATGATTAGTGTTCACTACCACCATCATGTTCCATATTTTTGTCAGTAATCTGGCAAGTTGTGGGGTTTTCTTTTTCACTTTCCTTTTATTTCAATCTGTGATTTGTGAGAAGTCATACTTCACTAGTTGACAAATTCTCTTCTACTTGTTTACTCAAAAAAAAATCTGATTTTATGACCGGAATTGTGTGATACATTTTTCACAAAAATATCCCCCCAGAAATAGTGTCTGCCTCATTTTCTATGATAGATTAGGGTCTGTGCTAACGCCTTTGGCCTGTGTGGTCAACATTCATTTCCTTTTTTTAATGGATTCCTTTCTCCATCCAACCATGTCTTCTCCTGGACTACATTTAAGGCAGTTTGCTACATTTTCTTATCATTAGGTTGCTTTCTCAGCCATCCCGCCTCTCTCTCTGTCTCTCTGTCTGTCTGTCTGTCTCTCTCTCTCTCTCTCTCTCTCTCTATCTATCTATCTCACCAAATAAAAAACACTTACTATTCGTCTGAATCATATATTATTTTTCATAGTTATTCTGGCGTAGTTTTGGTTTTTTTCAAGAGATATTCAGTTTCTTTTCTCAGGTTTCTAAAATATTTGCATCATTAACAAACAAATCCACGTAATAAAGATATTCTGGGATTAAAATGGCATAAAATACCGTTTTCGAGTGATCGGAACGAGAAAAAATCTTTGTGCGATTTCCATAATACAATTGTATATTCGTCATAATTTTTTTTTTCATTGTTTAAGTTTTTGCAAGAGTTAAAAGCATACAGGAAATGTACATGATTTTTATAAATCCCTTTGAATATTCTAGAAATTATTTTTATAGTTTTAGTGATTGGAATTGTTTTTTGTTTTTTTATTGAGCCAGAAAAGACCTCCAGAAATTAAACAGTTTTGTTATTTTTCCCAATTCAGATAAGAAAAAAACGATTGATTGTCAGATTGTATTTTCTCCTTCACTTACTGTTTTCCTGAATTCTATTTTTCAAAAATTTGCATAAGTAGTTTTCATGCCAATTTTGTGAGCTGCTATCAAGAAATATTCGGTTCCTCTCTTTGGTTTCCTCTGCACAGCCACGTCAAAGTCATATTATATACATCTTCTTTATTTTGTCTTTGAAGGGTCTATCTTGTTTTTCTTCCCACTTTTATTTTCTTAAATTTAATACACATATGTTCCTGATTTTTCTATTTTGTTGCATTTTATCTGTTTTGCAATTAGCGTCTCTCTATTCCGGTTTAATTCATTGTTCAATTCCTGAATTATTACCAGCACTACCAACCCATAATACATTTGAGTTGTAAGATATTTGTTATATATTGACCTTCGACCGAGCCGTCAAACAAGTGATGCACCAGTGTAAATAAGCCGAAGAAGAGCGGAAGCAGGTGGATGTTAAGAAAGAATATAGACAGGGTGCCTGCGGCCGTCGGGCAGTTGAGACAGGAATGCCAAAGTGAGAACCAGTTTGCAGAGGGCTGGGCCCTCAGTGACCCGCGGTTGAACAACCCAGCCAAGATGCGAAACAAGTGCTGCTATGGTCAAGAGAAGAACTTGGGTCAATATAGCAGTCCATCTCTGTCTCCACTCATCTCTCACACACTACAAAACATCACCCTTTCGAAAATAAAGTGTGAGAGATTTATAATGTTGTAAAGAAGTGTATTCGTTCGTTACTGAAGCCGTTCATTACCAGTTAATGATGTTTCCGAATAAAAGTGTATATTTGTATATTTATACATGTAGTTTATGTGGCTCTACGACATATTCATAAACAAAAATAAATACTATAGCTTTTATTAAAGTTTGGGATAATTTCAAATAATCAAAGAATGTTTTTTTTTAATTTTTATTAGGAGTTACTGCCAAGCTTATCCTGAGATGGACCTTGCAGTCCAGTTTAAGCAATAATCAGGTGTGCCTTGACCCAGATTTGAGTCAATGTCCAGCTAGGTTCATCAGGCCCACCTTGCACTAAGAGAGTCGACGACCTAAACCTCCACTATAATCGACTTTCGGGTCATTGACCTTGTGTCAAGTCCTGGCTTGTTGGAGGCAGAGGCAAATATAGCTTAACCTAAGATGGTCTACGAAAGTTGACAAAGTCACGTTTGCAGAACCTTACGTAACATCGCTTCCAGGTAGATGTTGATAAATGAATAATTAAGTTTGTTATTTCCTTGTGTTAAAGTTGTTGTAAATGTAAAAAAAAAAAAAATGTTTTTTAAATCAATGCAATTTTGCATTATGACACCTAATATTGCAGTACGCCACCTAACATAAAAATAGAGGGAATCTGTTATTCTTCGTAAAATTACGAGCAGAGCATGTAATAACTGCGAGACGGATATCCGTATCGAGTGAGGTGGATAGTTAGATACGAAAGATAAGAGATAGTATTCATCTAAAACTAAAATTAGCTGGATTTTCTAGTTTAATTAAAAATCTACCATGGATCCTCAACAAAGTAATCTTAATTACCATCCTCATCAACATCACCATTATTAACGTTTTACTTTTTATGAGATTTTCGCCTCAGTAGTAACAACTGATTTTCACTCCTGTCTGAATAACAAGTCTTTTCAGTACACATGTCCTGTCAGCGGGCCAAGAGTCAGTGGGACAAATACAGTATCTTCTAGAGAGGAGCATGAACCCTCTCCCCCCCAAAAAAAGTGCATGCTGGGTATGACACTAAACTGCGTCTAATGGTTAAGGTTCCAATTTTAGAAAGTATGGAGTACTCCCACATTGCCATTACTCTCTGGAACACTCTGAAAAATTCCTCTAATTAAATAAATACTAATTCACTTAATAATTACAAATAAATATGTACATAAAATATCTAAAGATGTGTTAGGAATGATTTTATTTGAGAATACATTAGAGGATTCTAATAAATCTCCAGGAGGCTCAATTTATGGTAATTAATATGTAAATTTATTTCAGAGAAAATTTCCATATAACTGAAAAAATCAACTATCTGTCATTTAGCTATTATGAATGTATTTCAGCTAGCAACTCTATAAAAGAAGACAGCTTCTTCAGATAGCCATCACACAATGGACACAAACACATTTTTATCTTAGTAGTTACTAAAAATAGTTGCTTTAAATTATCAATAATAAAAGTATTAATAATAAAATTTTATTATAATATTAATGATAGTAACGCTAATTAGAATGGCAGTATTCAGAAGAGAAATACAAAGATATCAAGAAATTAGTCGAAGACTAAATTATAATTTTAAATGGATATCAAATAAAACCTACAAAAAATTGACTAGACAAGATAAATTTGATATTCATTATGGTGTTTATCGCCATGTTTTCCTATATAAATAAATGGCGAGATTTTTTCTTAATTTAAAAGTGGGTTATTTATCGACAAGATTTTGCTGAGGGTTTTGTGAGTTGAGTTAAAATTTTTGATACATAAGATTAAAAAATGTTTGATAAATGTGGATACTTGACACAAGAAAATTTCATTTCACCCGTTTTGGTTGGTTGGTTAGTGGGGTTTTATGGCATATCAACCTTTGTAGGTTATTTGAACAAATCCATTTTTTATGTAAATAATCAGTTCTATTTCAAGCAATTCAGTTTAGCATGAGTACACAGTTTAATTGACAAAACATTTCTATTTCAAACTATTCAGTTTAGTCAAGCAGCTCAAATTCAGCTAATTCAGTTTCGTATAAGTACATATTTTGTTTACACACAGTTAAATTTCAAAACAGTTCTATGTTAAACAATTCAGTTTAGTGTAAATACAGATTTAATGTCAAAAACAGTTCTATTTTAAATAATTCAGTTTCGCATTAGCACGCAGTTTAAATGTAAGTACGGTTTAATTGTTAAAAACATTTCTATTTCAAGCTATTCAGTTTAATCAAACAATTCAGTTTAGCATAAGTATGCCGTTAGTTCTATTTAACACATTGATAGGGCCCTATTAAGTGCTACCACGTCGGGCTAGAGTGGACCTGGGAGCGATGGCAATGAAGGGGTACTTCGCATTCTCCAAAGCTCCAGCATCACTGGAACCTCACCATCAGATTGTTTAGTGTCATATCGAGGACACTCGTTGATGGGGGGTCTTACTCCTCTGCAGAGGTGCAGTCAGGGTATTCAACAGCCTCAGCCGACAGTTTTTTGTTCTCCTTTTATTCTTTTCTTTTTAAACTAATAAGGTCCGTAAAGAAATATACATATTTTTTTCTTCATTGTGTGATGACTATCTGAAGAAACTGGCGTCTTTTATAGGCTTTCCAGGGGAAATAAAATTATAATAGCTTAATGGCAGCTTGTTGAGTTTTTCAATTATATGATTATATTTATGAAACCGAATTTGGTAATAAATAATCCACACTAGTTGATATACCAGTAAATATCAATCGACCGCTAAACCAACCGACCAATCTAATGGGAGTCGTTTTTATATTTTAGCTTATCTCAATAGTGTTGTCATTTGTGTTATCTCAGTTTTTCACTAATCTCCACTTTTCTTGGTCTCTTTCCCAGTTTCTTCAAGACTGTCCCAACGGCTCCAATGATTGACTTAAGTCCTAGTTTCATATTCCATTCTTTTTCCCAATTCTCTGGTAAGGTTCAGACATTTTTCCAGTCTTTCACTTTCCTTTACGTTATCAGTTGCAACGAAAAAATCCATTTGTTTACATGTTTTTTTTTCTCTTTAGCAATCTGGACGAACCGTTTGTATCTTTAAATACCAAAGAATTTTGCATGTCTTATTTTTTTTATAACAGATACTGGCCTGTACCAATATCATTATATTGCGATAGAACTATTTCAAACTCTTCCATAATACCCGGTAGCTCTCTATCCACACAGTCATGTCTGTGTATTTTTGTAGCACCCTGTTGCATTTACTTAGATGATTTCCTAATTTATATTTGTCTTTCTGTCGGCCTCTTTCTCCATATGACCTACACTTCATATTCTCTTTAGTCTTGCCTATTAGAGCTTTTATATAATTCCTACTTACGGCAATTCCTTTTCTCTATCGAGGTTTCCTCTATTTTGCCAAGTACACTTCATGTTATTATTATTTAGCTGCTTGAGAGGTTTTCACATCAGCGTTAGTGATACTTTGGTGACAGTACCAAATGCACCAATCACAATTGGTGTCACCGTAACATTCTTGTTCCGCAGTTTTCTCAGTTCTCTTGGAATATCTAGGAACTTATTTCTGTTTTTGATTTCTTCCAGTTTTAACACATGGTCAGCCGCGACAAGAAAGTCCCTTATTAAGTAGGTTCACTCTTTCTCTTTCCTCACCATATCCATGTTTTCTCGTATGTGATTTCGCCTGTTTGTCGTTTAAAATTTCAATGATGTAGTTTTCTCTCCATTTTTTTGTTTTCTGGTTACTTTCTGTTGATGCTTGTGTTATCTGTATTGTTTCAGCCTTCGTCAGTGTCTTTTAATATTGTCTCACGAGTATTTATATCGATTCATCGACACTATCTTCAGTGCTGGTGATCCCTCTTCTTCTTTTTTTTCTTGTCACCTACAGTCTCTTTACGTCATTTCTGCTATATATGGCCTTATGCATCGTCACGAGATTTCTTGTTCTCTGGCCCATTTGTGTTATGGGGACATATCCTACCATACAACAAAGATGAACTCGTTCAACCTTAGCTCGCTCGGGGAAGACAACTTCTCGTTTCTTACGAGACATTTTACAGACAGACTGCAAGCCGAGAACGGCTAGTACTTCTTTTGTATGACATCCTTTTTTCTGTTAATACAATAAGGTTCACCTATCACCCGTTGTTTGAGTTGTTCTTCCACAGGTCTTATCTGAAGACCACAACACTTTGTTAAGTTATTTCCTTGTTCCATTTTAATAATGGTCCCAAATATCTTACAAGAAGAAAAAACCCAGGTGTTCATTCCTTTGATGAAATTCCTGCTATGTAATTTTGTTTCCAATGCTTTTCTCGTTCTCCTGAGGTAGTCTTTTTTTAATATTTTCGTTTCATCACCACTTGTTTGGTGGTGTCTACTTCCAATATCCCCCAGTATTTTTAAGTCACATTTCTTCGAGCATTCTGATTTTTTCTTGATTTGGTTGTTCTTATCTTTTCATTTTATTTCATTTTCCCTCTTTTGTTTGCTCGAATGGCAATATCAACAAGACAACAATTTCTCTTTTTTGATTCATTAGCACTTGGTCTGGTCATCAATTTGTATCTCAAAATTCCAAAGACTTTTTTGCGTTTCAATCTCTAGAAAGGATTTTTATCAAGGCATTTGGTAGTATGGTCAAATTTTAATCTCGTACACAATTCCAAGAGGAATCCCTTTACCACCAGCTTGTCTCTAGTCTTGTACTCCTTCTATGCTAGTTGGCTAGATTCGTGTATTAAGTGATTAATCCTTTCATCTCTTTCCCCGCATAACATCGTCTTGCTATTCTATAGCATATTATCCAATTTAAATTTTCAATTTAACATAATTGGTCTTTATGGCATTCCTTTTGCTAATAGTTGAAGAGATTCAGTTTCTCTTTTGAGATTTCCCTTTTCATAGCTATGTCAATGTCTTTTTGTATACAATCTCGCCCTTTGGTCCGTTATAATATCCGTACATTTGTTTTTCTTCCCATTTCTACTTCCTAGTTTTTTTTGTCTGTACTTATTTTCTACTGCTGCAGTTGGCTGTTGTAATTAATTTTTTCTCCCTCTTCTTAATGAATTCCTCGAGTCCTATTATTGATAAATCTCCACAATCATCACTGCCAGGGAGTCATCTTTCGACTTCTTTTCTTGATACATATAGTCAATGTTATTTCTTGGATCGAATGCCTTATTCATAGCTGTTAAGTTCCTTGTCCTTTGATCGATTTGTCTGAGTTTCTACCTTGTTCATTTTAAGAATGGCCCCGAGTATCTTACAAGGGGGACTGCTAAAGTGTTTGTCTATTTGATGAGATTTTTTACTGCAGAGTTTATTCTCAAGAAGCTTTCTCATTCTTCTGGTGTAGTCTTTTCTTATTTTTTCCTTAATTTCCACTTATCTGATGGTGTCCACTTCCGATATTCCCAGGTATATGTAATTTTTCGTCTCACCAAATATCCTAATGCATTCTTGATTTGGTAGTTTTGTTTCTTCCAGGTTTGGTTTGGCTTCTTGGATTTTATGGCATATCAAACTTTGTAGGTTATTTAACGCCAAATCCATTTTTATGTAAATCATCTGTTTTGTTTAAAACAATTCAGTTTAGCATAAGTACACAGTTTCATTGTCAAAAACATTTCTATTTCAAACTATTAAAGCAGTTATACGTAACAATTCAGTTAAGTGTAAATACAGCTTTAATGTCGTAAACAGTTCTATTTCAAATAATTCAGTTCAACAGTTTAAATGTAAGTACGGTTTAATTGTCAAAAACGTTTCTTTTTCAGGCTATTCGGTTTACTCAAACATTTCAGTTTAGAATAAGTATGCTGTTAGTTCTATTTAACCCATAGATAGGGCCCTATCAGGTGCTACCACTCCGGGCCAGAGTGGACTAGGGAGCGATGGCAATGAAGGGGTACTCCGCATTCCCCAAAGCCCCAGCATTGCTGGAACCTCACCATCAAATTGTTTATTGTCATATCCAGGACACTCGTTAGGGCAATTGTTCCTTCCAGTGATTTTCTTTTCCCACATTTGATTATGAGCCTGGCACACTTTTTAATGCCATATTTCATACCTATTATATGGCTGAATAGTTTTATTGTTTGTAAAATGGTAAATAGTTCATTTACATTTTTTTCAAATACCTTTCATGCCTTATACATAAGTTCATTAATTTTTTCTTGTGAGTTTGTACATTTGTTGCCCTCCTCTACGTAACCTAAGTAGGTGGTTGAATGGCGTCATTGCAATAATGAAAAAGAGTGGGGAGGGTAAATCTCCTTGAAAGATACATCTTTGGATTTTAACAGATTATTTTTATTAGAAGTAGCTGTATTAGTATTATTTCTCTTTTAACAAGTACGGTGGGCATACGATTAGTTTCCAGACTTTTTCGTATGGGCACTTTTATTGATAGTACACACTTGAGACTCTAGTTCCCTTCAAAGTAATCTCCTCCGGCTGCAATACACTTGTTGTACTGTTCCAAAACATTCTGGAAGGCCCCATGGAAGTCCTCTTGTGTGAGCGTGTCAATGACCTTCGTCATAGCCTCTTTCATATCCTCAATTGTCTCATAACGACAGCCTCTGAGCTTAGGGAATGACCAGAAGTAACAGAGAACAAGATCTGGACTAGCGGGAAACTGAGGAACTTTCTTGATGCCCATCTTGGTCAAATATTCTGTGACCAGGATGGAGTTGTGGACTGGTGCATTGTCCTGGTGGAAATGCCACTGACCCGATTTAAAGATTGCTGGCCTCTTCTGACTGAATCCCTTCCTGAACTCCCTTAAAACATCGACATAGGAACCCTGACCTTAACCGTTTGGCCAATCAACTCTGGTGTATTGACTTCCTTACTCCTCCCACACCTCTCATCATTCATCACAGACTCCCTGACTTCCTTGAAACTCTTATGCCACTCAAACATTGATGCTCAATTCATGCAAGATGGTCCGAAAGCATTTTGAAGCATTCCATACGTTTCTGCGGAATTTTTTCCAAGTTTAAAACATAATTTTATTGCATATCGTTCTTCTTAAATGTCAGATTGCATTTTTGAAATTCACCAGCTGTGACAATCAGGCTTTAGTAGGGTGTATTCCAATTGCTGCTGTAGCTGTTCATTTGAACCTGAAATCATAAAGAATTGGTCAGTAATCTCATAAGATGTATAGTAATAAAGTACTCAATTTTCAAGAGTCTACGACAATTTTAAATGCCCAGTATGGAAACCTATTGTATGCGCGTGTATTTTGCACCACCATTAGCCGGTCTTTTTTTCTGGAGTCTGAGTGACAGCAAATCTCCTTAGGTCCCTTGAAATCATTTCTGTATTTTTGCCGATCTTATCAACGTTGTGGTATCAATAGTCTCGATTCTTCCTCTGGTCTCTAATTACTCTGTTCTCCTTTGCAATCCTGTGGAGACTCTTCCAAGAGCACCAATCACAATTAGTGTCACCGTTTTAATCATGTTCTACACTTTTTAGTTCTCTAACAAGTTTCAAATATTTGTCAATCTTTTTCCTTTCTTCTGTTTTTACTCTTTGCTTCGCCCAGACGACAAAGAGATTAATATATATATATATATATATATATATATATATATATATATATACTAATCTCTTTATATTTATTTATCTCCCTTTTGTTCATACCTATTTATAAATATTTGTTTATATATCTGTAAGTCAATCTATTTATCACACTAAGTCTGCTAGTTATGTATATACCAGATTATCTATCTATCAATCTATCCGAGAAAGTTCATACCTCTCGATCTATATGTATGTATGCCGATATATCTCTCTTTTTGCAAATCTATCTATCTATCTCAGTCCATTCATTATGATATAAAAGACCACAAAAGAATTATTCACTATATATGCATGAATTTACCCAAGTTTAATTGGGTGAGAGGTCCCCATGGTGTTGTGGCTAATGTTCTGTAATGTGACATCGTAGTAAGCGAGTTCGAACTCCAGTCGCGTTATTTCGTTCACTTTCGCACTAATACCTCTTAGGAAAGGCATGAACCCCCTTATCTTTGAGTTCTTTTATTTCTGATAACATTTAGTTTTATGTTCGGGCACGGATTTGTATCTTAAGTCTCAGAGAACTTGTGCGTGTCGTTATCTGGGATTTATTCTGATTTGTGCGCACACCATTTAGTAGTTGGGCAAATTTTAACTTCTTGCACAATTCCCACTGGATTATCTTCCCCACGTGCTCACGCTTAGTTTTATACTCATGTTGTTTTAGTTTGCTGCATTTGCTCACAATGTGATTAACCGTTTCATCTTCTTCTCGAAAAAACCTACACTAGCATTTCCGTTGTGTTTTATCGATTTAACATAATTGGTAGTTCAACATAATTGGTCCTTATGGCGTTGTTTTCTGCTGCAATAGAAAGAGATTCAACTTCTCTCTTGATATTTTCATTTCGTTGGCATATCAATGTCTTTTCGTGTGTGATGTTGCGACTTTGTCGCTTAAAATATCCAAACAGTTGTTTTGCTTCTCATTTCTGTTTCCTCTTTTTGTTGTTTTCTATATGCATTCATATTAACAATGCAGCTATTGGCTGCGGTAATCAGTCTTTCTTTGCTTTTATTTAATGTAGCCTTTGTGTCTTTGAATAGATGCAACTACTCAACCTTCAATATTGTCGATTTCTCCTCTGCTTTTCTTGATGCGTATAATCTATTTCCACTCATGGGTTTCTGCATAGTCATTAATTTCCTTGCATTTTGGTCCATTTCTCTGAGATCATTCCTCGTTCATTTTCCGAATGGCCCAATGTTTGTCTTTATTGGTAATCCTTTTGAGATGAGGCTTCTTAATCTGAGAATAAGGAGTACAAATAATTGTATTTATAAGACCAAAAAATCCAGTCTTGATCGGCCTTCCGGGCCCGTGGTACAGCGGATAGAGGCGTTGAATCTCTACGGTTCCAGGTGAGCATTGTCAGAAGATAGCGGTTTCAATTCCTACCCTAGCCAGAGGTTTACTTGGTCAAAAGCATGGTGCAATAGACAACAACTATGGAAGGCAGTAATTACTGGGGATACGGTTACAAGACTCAGCATTCGTATCTGAGGTCGCGGTTAATCACCTGAAGAAGGCCAGAGGTGAAATTTGGCCGAAACGTAGTTAAGGAGAAACAGCAAAAAAAAAAAAAAAACTATCAAGATGAGGACAAAAAGTCCGCAATAAATAAAAAAAAAAATTCTCAGGCCCAATGTTTATTACACGGCAAACTGTTCGAATGTTAATTCATTTGATTCGATGTCTTCAGCAGAACTTGGTTCCGAGAAGTTTTCAGGGTTTTCTAAGGTACCCTTCAGCGAGATTTTTTACACTACATCTAGCTCGCTATTTTTCAATGATTTCTTAGTCACTGCAATTTTCTCGGAAGTCCAGGACTATTTAAAATATTCTAGCCATTGTTAGCTGTGTAATGGACTTGATAAACTCAGTTATTCCTCTAATCTCCGGTTCACTTAATCTATTTTCTTGTTTATTTGAAACTGTTCCAAGACTTACAAGTACGATTGATGTCACTAACAGGTACCACAACTTTTTCAGTTATTAGTTGTCTAAATTTCTAAGACGAAGCTTATTGATTTTTATCCTTAAGGGTTTTCGGACAATTGTCTTTATCTTTATTGTTATTTCCACAACGTTTCGGCCGATATATCCTCCGGCCCTCTTCTGGTGTTTGTTGTCTAAATTTCTGAGACGAAGCTTGTTGATTTTTATCCTTAAGAGTTTTCGGACTATTGTCTTCATCTTTATTGTTATTTCCACAACGTTTCGGCCAATATGTCCTCCGGTCCTCTTCTGGTGTTTGTTGTCTAAATTTCTGAGACGAAGCTTGTTGATTTTTATCCTGAAGGGTTTTTGGACTATTGTCTTCATCTTTATTGTTATTTCCACAGCGTTTCGGCCGATATATCCTCCGGCCCTCTTCTGGTGTTTGTTGTCTAAATTTCTGAGACGAAGCTTGTTGATTTTTATCCTTAAGGGTTTTCGGACTATTGTCTTCATCTTTATTGTTATTTCCACAACGTTTCGGCCGATATGTCCTCCGACCCTCTTCTGGTGTTTGTTGTCTAAAGTTCTGAGACAAAGCTTGTTGATTTTTATCCTTAAGGGTTTTCGGACTATTGTCTTCATCTTTATTGTTATTTCCACAGCGTTTCGGCCGATATGTCCTCCAGCCTTCTTTAGGTGTTTGTCGAACTCGTGAACCTTTACGGAACTTCGAACTATGTCCTTTATTGAATCCACGAAGGTCACCTTTTCTGATTCCGTTAGCCATAACCGGGTACAAGCGTTAAGTATTCCTGTATTGTTACTCGCCTGCAGTCAGAATTGAACCTGCAACCTCCAAATGATGATCGACTAAGAAGATTAGGGAACCAACGCCTATAACCGTTACGCCACGTGTCGTGCTGGTTCTCTTTGAACGCCCAGGTATTTGTCCTTTTTAGGCTTCTTTCTCTTTCACAATGAGGTTCACTTGAATTGCAATACCCACTCGATGACAAGCTCTTTCATCTTAAGGAAAACTAGGTCTAGATGTATTTGTAATAGTTGTAGTATCAACTAACTGTGTATATCTTGATGCTGTAATGTCAGATAAAAACATAAAACGAGTTACGAGTATTCACATTGAAAATCTAATGCGCAGTGTAGTTCATTTTCTCTGAGGCAACAAATGTGATTCTGTTTTGTACGTACTTTTAAAATAAATAATCATTTTAAAGAATCATTTTAAAGAATCATTTTAAACAAAAACTTATTAGGTAAAAAAAAAAGTTTTAGGAACTTTAGTTTTTCCTAAAAATCATAAAATATTCTATTTGGCATATTGTTTACAGATGATAGCAACATTAATACATTTTACAAGATTTACACAGCTTAATGGAATGTTCGTTTTCTTCGTTTTCTTTTTTTTTTTTAATTTGTTGTGTTTTTTGTCAGAGCTATGATCATGGAAAAATATTATTTTTTTATCAATCCAATTGAATATTTTAGCAATATTCTTTTGAATGTTTTAGCGATGAGAAGATATTGCGAAATGAATTTGTTTTGTGGATGTTCCCTTCTCAGATAAGAAAAAAATCGAATGAATGAATCAATGAAATGCTTTTTACTATTGATTGTCAGCTGCCAGCAACGTTTCATAATATTGTCTTTTCAATATGGCCGGCATCATTTTATGATCATCCTCTTTCCTCTCTTTCTCTCTTTCTCCCTGTCTGTCTCTCTCCCTGTCTGTCTCTCTCTCCCTTCCTCTCTCTCTATCTCTGTCTCTCTGTCTCTCTCTCACTCTCTCTATCTATTTTTTGTTTGTCTGCCGCTGTCTCGCGATTAGAATTGACCACGAGAATCGGATCAAACAAATAATCATCACCCTCATCGATTATATCCTCAAACCAAGGATGTGGGGGTGTATTTTCCTGAAACCAAACTAAGAGTTATATCGCTTCTTGCTAAAAAAAGTAACTAATTATCTAACCTGGCTTGCATAAGGCAGAAAAGTTTTTGAACCACATCCTTAGCATGCTCCGAAAAATCCGAAATTGGCAATCCGTATATATTTCCTTTTTTCTTTTCCTAAGAATTAAAATCCCTTTTCTCTCAAAAAGTGCTTTTGAATTGCAGTGTGCACAATTCAAACGATATCCATGAAATTAGATGACGATGAGGATCACCCATTAATTTGTTGAAAACCATCTGTTCATTCACTGATTGTAATTTAAGACTCATATTTTTCTTTCGACGTTTGAGATCTGATATAAAGTAAATATAATTCCGCCTTACATTCCGTTTATTTTATGAGCTTAATCTCATGCAACGTATATAGTTTCTCATGAATAGTTTTAGAGCATGACAACCATAAAACCGTAAAGCTAAAAGTTACAGCATACGATTTTAATTTATTTATTTATTGTCAATATTTGGTCTATCCCAGATACTGTACACATTCTTTATGGAAACCACCACCTTTAAAGAATATATATATATATATATATATATATATATATATATATATATATATATATATATATATATATGTGTGATCACTTCTTACTGGGATTAAAACTTCTTTCTAGTCAAGTTTTACGAATAGGACGTTGGCTGTTAAATGAGGAAGTCATTTTTCCCCCTTTCAGTATTTAGCTATTTATCGCATAACGCAAACTTGTCATGCGATAAAACCATATAATTCTCCTTTTTTAGATTTAATCATCTGAATTCAAATGCACTTGTTTTAAATTCAAAGGTCAATTATTATAATAATCTTGTCAAAACAAGCCGCCATAAAACTAGTTTAACCAGTCAATACTGTACTTCATTAAAATATATTTTTCGTTACTAACATTTAGACGTTTGAATATCTCTTAAGTCACATTTTAAAATTATTTGAATTTCCTATTATAAATTTTGAATATTTTTAAGTGATGGTGACTAATTTTATGAAATATCAAAATACGTGGTGCATTCAATAAGATTTCAGCCTTTTTTTGTCCAGGGAATTGAAATTGTGATAGACTCTTGAACATTCAGTATGTTATTACTCAATCCCAGGTCGAGTTATACCAAAGACTCAAAAAATGGTACTTGATGTCTCCTTGCTTAACTCTCAGCATTATAAGGTGCGGATCAAGGGTAAAGTAGAGCCATCCAGGGAAGGAGTAGCGCCCTCCCCTACATCTTGGTGTAGTAGCTATCGAAAAGGGAGCCTTCGGGTTACCCTCGACTATGGTCACCAACTTACTTATTACTATACATCTTATGAGATGACAGGCCAATTTTTATGATTTCAGATTCAAATCAACAGCTACAGCAGCATTTGAAATACACCCTACTAAAACCTGATTGTCACAGCTGGGGAATTTCAAAAATTCAATCTGGACGTGAGGACACTTTAGAAAAACGATATGCAATAAAATTCTGTTTTAAACTTGGAAAAAATGCTGCAGAAATGTAGGGAATGCTTCACATTGTTTTTGGACAACCTCGCATGAATCAAGCATTAATTTTGGAGTGGGAAAAGAGATTCAAGGAAGGCAGGGAGTCTGCGAGGGATGATGAGAGGCGTTGGAGGAGTAAAGAAGTCAATACACGAGAGGGTTAGGGTTAGGGTTCAAATGTTGAGGTTTTAAGGGAGTTCAGCAAGAGATCCGCCGGAAGAGGCGAGCACTCTTCAAATCGGGTCAGTGGCATTTCCACCAGGACAATGTACCAGTCCACAACTCCATCCTTGTCACAGACTATTTGACCAAGATGGGCATCAAGACAGTTCCTCAGCCTCCCTCTAGTCTAGACCTTGCTCCCTGTAACTTTTGGCTATCCCCTAAGCTCAGAGGCTGTTGCTATGAGACAATGGAGGAGATAAAAGAGGCTGCGACGAAGATCATTGACACGCTCACACAAAAGGACTTCCCTGAGGCCTTCCAGAAGTTGTTGGAACGGTACAGCAAGCCCATTGCAGCCTGAGGAGACAATTTTAAAGGGGACGAGAGTTTCATGTGTGTACTATCAATTAAAGTGTCCATTCGAAAAAAAGTCTGGAAACCTATTTAATGATCCTCGTATACAACTTCTGACTCGTCGTAAATGTTTTATTGTTCAATAAATAAACGTTTTATTTTGGTTTAATTTCTTTGTTTAATGGCAAATCAAACATTGTAGGTTATTTAATGCCGAAACCATTCTCTTAGAAGAACAGTGGTGGTACTATTTAACCTATAGCTGGGAGGATAACGGGGTTCCTACCTTTCCCAAGGGTATTTGCCAGAAAGTGAACATAATAACGTGACTGGAGTACGAACTCGCTTATAACGATTCCTCAGTCCATCTGCTTTAACCATTACACCACGAGGACGCCTCCAGAGTAAATCATTTAGAGATATTCTTATATTTTTCAATCCAAAAGTATGATACTCTACATTTAAAGATACTTGGTTTATTGCATTTTTCTTCCTGCAAATTTTTTTTCCAGATCTTCGATTTACATTCTTTCGTGCATTGTACGTTTACGTTAAAATATTAAAAGATGAATGATTATTTATGGAATTTCTTATAGTGACAAAATAAATCCTCGGAAACAGCGAATATGCGAGCGAATCTGCTCTAATGAATATTCTATTTAATCAAGTTTGAAAGTAGAAAGCAGAGGGAATTATATATGTTCGTTTAACCAGTTAAAAAAGAAATACAGAGAAAGACAGGGACATATTTAACCAGAATAAAGATTCTTATCAGGAGATTGGACAAGTACCGTTACTTCCTCTGATAATAATATTTTGTAGGGAATAAAGAAATAAAAAATAGATTAAATTGAATTAAGATAATATGCAGAAACTCCCAGAGGCCTCTGACAGGAATAGGGGCGACGCATTCGCAAAGAAAAGGGACAATCCCGACAAAAGGAGAAATATCATTCTCTTTCAGCAGCTACCAGCGGGGGGACAACACCTTGCTAAATGGTGGAGGACGCCACGCTTTCGTCTTTGGACGACGCGTTGGTTAACCTTCGACTGGGAGTGGTCGTCTCTTTCACAATCAATGGATTACTAAAACACCAGATTTCGATGAACTCCAAAAAGTGACCATCATATCGCATAAGCTATATATATACCGAACAAGTTGTTAAAGCTTTAAATACCGAATAAGGACACATATATACTCAAGAAACGAATAACGTATTTTTAATACCTTGACTGAGGGGATTCAACCACTTCAATTGTATTTAGGGAGAATCTCCTCATCCACTGAATTTGTGTTGGACCCAGAAATAAAGAAAAAATATCAAAAATGATTTCGTCCCTTATCTTTTACTATCTTATTTCATATAATTCTTTTACGGCTTTCTTATTCAAGAAAACAAACCAACAAAACAACGTGGGTAAAAGTAGAATGACCTCAGAATAGAGTCAGATAGCAACCAGCAACAGAGCTTACCCTATGACCCCATACTTTTCAATCTGTATTTTGCATAATGCATTTTACTTGTTGCTCCATCAGTGATATATGACATGTTTATCCCGAACTATTTTCCATTATTCATTTTTGTCCATATTAATGTTATTTCAATAACATTCTCAGCAAGCTATCAGCCGAATAGTTTTATTGGCATCAGCACGTTAATCTATTAAATTTGTTCTTTTCAAAATTGACCTTCAAGTTTTGCAAGTTAGTAGTAGTATAATTATTTCCAAGTCCACTTCCAGCCAAACACTTCAGCTATTTGGTTTCTCTGCCTGTTATTTGGAGACTCTTCGTCGATATACGTTTTTGTTGCTTAACTGTTCCTGAATACTTAGAGTTTTTTTTTCTCAAAAACTGTTCAATCCGTCAGATTGAATAACGAAATATTGTATCATCTACGAAAAGGAAAAATCCTTTTATTGACTAAGAAAGTGTTAAACGATTTCTAATTTTATCATTCAAATCTTTTTCTATCAAATGTAGAAACACAATTAGCAAAACATATGGAATTAGTATACTTAGAGGAGGTTCCCTTTGATGTTTTCATCCAGTAGTAAATAAAGTAATATTGTTGTATAGCAATCTTCTTCTCTTCACCGCAGTATAAGTTTTGCTGAGAGTTGATCCTCCACACGGCTTCATCTTTTTTTCAAGGATATTCTTTCACTTGGATATATGAATATGAATACACCTTGTGGGTTAACATGTTTTTGCTTATAACACCACAAACCTGAGGGGGTGTCTTCGTGGTGTAATGGTTCAAGCGATTGACTGCGGAATCGTGGTAAGCGACTTCGAACTCCAGTCGCGCTATTACGTTCACTTTCAGACTTTGGGAAAGGTATGAGCCCCCTTATCTTCCCAGATATAGGTGAAATAGTACCACTGCTCATTTAGAAGGATGGTTTTGGAAATAAATAATCTACAAAGGTTGATATAGCATTAAACAAAGAAAGCAAACCAAACCATAAACCTAGACCACTTTAAAATTACCACATATATAAACCGAGTCTCATTCCAACTCCCAAATGTCATACAACTTCAAAATCCCCAAACAAAAAGCAATCTATCAATTGATCACATGTTATTTTAATTAACCTCAGCTAAACATGATATCTTTTTGTGCTCAACGGTTTATTTCCAATCAAAATAATCTACATTTTGCGTCAAATAAAAAATTCGGCCAATGTATTATTTAAGAATGACTGATAAGATTTATTTTCTCATAATAATTGAATATTCCAGCTTCATAAAATATACTTTAGATAAAGCAAATCAAATTATTTCAATCAATAAAAAATAATTTTCCAAGCCACGCTGATGAAAATCTTACGGAATAATCTAATATCAAAAAATTCATTAACAAGAAAATTAGAATCAATAATTAGTTACGTCTTCCTGAGCTTGTATGAAAGCCCTATTTTTTTCTGACATGGATTTTTCTAATTAAATGCAATATTCTTTATCAAAATGGTTCTAACTTCTCCAAATGGCACTTAATAAATTTTCTTGGGTGAATGGGGACTTCTCAAGGAGCATTTCTTAAAAATCACAATAAATGTTGAATTGGATTTACATCTGGATTTGATTTTATGTGACTTTCCTAAAAACGAAGAAATTTTAGTCTCTTTTGACCAGATGCATTATGACTCTCAAATGACTTCATTATCCAATCAATTTTCTATCTATGGAATGGTAAATGTGTATTAATTCTTGGAATAGTTATTGCTATTACACTTGGATCTTCCAATGACGTGGATAACTTGGGAAATTCAATTTTTTTTTAAGGCATTCGTCGATTTATTCATAGGACATGGCTGTTTCTCTTTAGTCAATTCTAACTTAATTTTCTTCTGTTTATGGGTTCGTGATAGTTTGTATTTGGCTTTTCTGTATATAAACTGCATTTCATATCGTCGATTTTAAACAGTTTCGTCATAAGCTTTGTCTTCTGTTTTGCCCCATTTCTTTTGGATTATTTAAAAAGTATTGAGGAGTTTTGTTTTATTTTTCTATCCTGTCACATTTATATTGAAATATGCTAGCTTAGCTGGCGACGATGAACTAAACAGCTTCAATGCAGTCGCAAGATAACATCAACAAAGTCGTTTCACAGGAAAGAGAAAAAATAATTTATTGTCTGAAGATAGAATGACAGATATTTCCGTTCGCAGATACGATCAACAAATTATCGGAAAAAACAAACGGAATTATGTAAGTTCCGATTACCAGACATAAACAGAAAATACATGGAGCGATGAGAATGTTCTTATTTCCGCATGGGACTTGGGAGACAATATAAGGTCTGTAATTCTAGACTGAAGGCAGAGACGCGCTGGTCACTCAAGCATACCTGTCAGTCCCCCGTATGTTCGCCGACCATCGAACTACTTCACAAAAAGGTCCCCGCCACTGAAGAAAAGATATGTGCAAACTCTCTCTGACTGTATTCCTACTTCACACAAACGTCACCGTCGAAGAATAAAAATATAAATCATATTTTAATATATCTACGAATTTTTCGTTGTTTTTCCAGCGGTTCAATATGTGAGGGATATCATTAACATTTTACCGGCATATTTTCATTTGTTAATAAACCCATTTTTTTCACAAATCTTTTGACAAATCTTTTAGGAGTCTCTTTCGCAATACTCCACTTGGATAACGTTTTTGAATGAATTTACGATTCTTTCAATTCTTTCACCTGATTCTCCTTTTATTGAAGGCATGTTTCTTTATAATTACGTTTATTTTGGTTACTATGTTTAATGGCATATCAAATTACGTGGTTTATTTAATGCAAAAGTCATCCCTGTAGAAGAACCGTAGTTGTAATATTTAACCCAGAGCTGATGGGGTAGAGGAGTTCATGCCTTTCCCAAGGGCATTATATCAAAAAAGAAATGTAATTGTAAGAGTGGAGTTTGAACTCGCTTACTTTGAGGTTGTACTCCAGTACGATTACTACTACTCCACAGAAGACCCCTCCAAATTTTCAATGTGTAACCGTTTATTGAGGTCTGTGAGTAATATATTTTTAATCTAGACCAATTTGCATATCAAGATATCTGCTTGCTATGTATTTTAGAGATTCAGATAATAAAATCTTTCCATAATCTTTTTCTCAAAATTTGATTATTCCATAATATTTTTCTCTGAATAACAGAGGAAAATATTCCCTTTATTTCAATGATTTAATCTCGTTTATTTAAGGAATATTTTATAAAGCAAAAATATTCAGCAATTAAATTGAAATATTTTGCATTTTATATCTTATTAATTTATTTACTGTTAAATAAAAAAAAAACTTACTTGAGTACCCTCGTAGTGTGCTAATTATTTAATTCTAGTCTGTGGTAGTAGCTTTAGGCTCGACAACGATTTTTTGAAAGCCACAATTTAGAATATTTCTTTTTTGAATGGGACGTGTTTAAACGGTTAAAACGGTTTTAGCGTGTTTTAACGGTTAAAATGGTTTTAGTGGTTAGCTATGTGGGAAAAATACTGTGTGAACGTAGGAATCATTGGGTAAGCAGTGATAATCGAACTCACAATAATCTGGTTGCCTAACACGCTAAGCAATAATGCACGCAAAGCATATTCTCAACATCGAAAATAAAACATTAGTTGTCTACTAATTGTCCTTGGGGAAAGTTGAGGAAGTGAGAAAAGAAATCTTTTTTCAGAAGCAATTTAGAGTGAGCTAAATGAGGGTATTTGTTAAATGTGATATAGAAGGCAGTATACCCTATGGAATCATTAAGGCTGTAATGAATATTGAACAAAGAGCAAAGGAAACCGTCAATGAATACAATTACCTGATATTTTCTCTGTACAAAAACGTTTTAGCGACTGAATCTTGTAGATGCTCTCCAAAAAACTGTACATTGCATATTTATTATAGTTAACTGTGTAACGGATATGACTCTTAACTCCACGGTGCACCTTCTCAGTGTGACCCGAAACTGTTATCAATTCACAAAGTCCAAGGTCGTATAAAAAAAACAAAGGAAAAAGAAAAGTAAATCAAGATCTGATGGAGTGGACTTGCTTAAAGATTGAAAGTTGAGTGTTACGAGGTGCATACGATTAGTTTCCAAACTTTTTTCGTATGGCCACTTTTATTGATAGTATACACATGAAACTCTAGCCCACTTCGAAGTAATCTCCTCCGGCGGCAATGCACTTATTGTACGGTTCCAACAACTTCTGGAAGGCCTCATGGAAGTCCTCTTGTGTGACCATGTCAATGACCTTCGTCACAGCCTCTTTCATCTCCTCCATTGTCTCATAACGACAGCCTCAGAGCTTAGGAAATAACCAAAAGCTATAGGGAGCAAGGTCTGGACTAGAGGGAGGCTGAAGAACTGTCTTGATGCCCATCTTGCTCAAATAGTCTGTGACAAGGATGGAGTTGTGGACTGGTGCATTGTCCTGGTGGAAATGCAACTGACCCGGTTTGAAGAGTGCTGGCCTCTTCCGACCAAATCTCTCCCTGAACTCCCTTAAACCCTCAACATAGTAACCCTAATCCAATCAACTCTGGTGTATTGACTTCCTTGCTCCTCTCACACTTCTCATTATCCCTCACTGATTACCTGCCTTCTTTGAATCTCTTATTCCACTCAGAAACTGATGCTCGATTCATGCAAGATGCTCTAAACGTGGTCTGAAGGATTCCATACGTTTCTGTGGCATTTTTCCAAGTGTAAAGTTTTATTTCATATCGTTCTTCTAAAGTTTAAAACAGAATTTTATTGCATATCGTTCTTCTAAAATGCCAGATGCACTTTTGAAATTAACATGCTGTGATAATCAGGCTTTAGTAGAGTGTATTCTAATTGCTGCTGTAGCTGTTAATTTAAACCTAAAATCATAAAAATTGTCAATGTATAGCAATAATATATCGAATTTTTAATAGTCTACGACAATTGTAAATGCCCATACGAAAAAAATCTGGAAACTTATCACACGCCCCTCGTATTTCGGGACCTTTCTTTGAATCTGCTCTTTCCTTTACGTTCAGCATTGATTCTAACCATCTACTTGAAGATTACTGTAGCACTTGGAGTGCCTACGTAATCGGGACCAATCCCTAACTCCGGCCTATTTCTCTCATACACCTCTTAGCTCCTCTCTACATCTTCTCAGTGTGACCCGAAACTGTGATCATTGCACAAAGTCCGAGACCGTATCACAAAAGACAAAGGAAAAATAAAAGTAACACAAGATTTGATGGAGTGGACTTGCTTAAAGGTAGAAAGTTAAGTGTTACTTCGGGACTTTCTTTGAATCTGCTCTTTCCCATACGTGCAGCATTGATTCTAACCACCTACTTTAAAATCACTCTAGCACTTGGAGCGCCAGCAGAATCGGGACGAATCTCTGACTCCGGTTAGGTTAGGGTTAACAGCACTCGGTACTTAGCTACCCAACTCAAGAAACAAGAAGTGCTTGGTTATTTGCTGTTTCTTTATCATCTTTTCTTGTGGTTAACCTCACACAAGTTAAAGGTTGCAAAAACTCTTCGTTCAAAACGACGTTGACCTACTGGCTGGTCAGGCCATTATAGATGAACCAAATACTTCCTCATTCCAATTTTTGACATATACCGCATGGTATAAACACATTCATGCACATACACACAGATACACATCTATAAATATACCAACTCATATTTCTGCCTTAACATACATACTATTACATGCTTACACACGAATTTAACTCTATTCAGTACCGTGCTAAAGTTCCATAGTGTCAGAATTGATGAAGAACACATAAAAACAAACATTACTTATTAGAAGTCAACTACTCTAGTAAAAATGGTTTTAATAGTGATAATTTTTGGTTCTATCTGAAAACAGTGCTGAGATAAGTCAAAAGAAATCAACCATGAAAAGGGACGAATTATCATAAACGCGCTGCTTTAGAAAGAGTTAATATCTTAAGGGAATAAGTTGACCATATTTACCAACCCCTCCGCTCGGGCAAGATATGACACAAGGTCAATTTTTAAGCGGAGTTTAACAGGTTTGAATTCACAGTTTTCCTTCTCCTAGACTAGTTGCCTCACCGAGGCTACTTTTTACCCACAGCTGGAGGGAGAGTTATTGGATTCATACCTTTCCCAAAGGTATTAGCGCTAAGGTAATGAGTTGACGATAAGTTATTAAACTGATCCGACGAGACCATTAGCGTTTCTTTTCACCCAATTATCGTACTATTGCCATCTAAGCAAAAATTCTACTGCAAATTCGGCTCCTTACTTATGTCAGGGCAACCGATATAGAAGGAAAATACTGAATTTATTATCAAAAAATTTCAGATCATGGATCGTTCTTTTCCATTGGCATCATTTAACAGACTACAATCTGTCACATGTCACTCGGAGAGAAGATGAGGATCACTAAGTGCTCCCTAGGTAACATTTCTATTTTTCAGAGAGTGGGGATAACTCAAAATGGAATATTGAGATGGTGATAAATATGAATAAATATAAATTTCGAGGTTTGGGTGTGGTAAGAGTTAAACAAAGATCTATTATTTACTTTTCGCAAATTAGAAAGTAATGAAGAAAGAAAAAACAGTTTAAAGTCAAAACCTGCGGAGTATTGTTTGGAGAATCAGTGATACACTGAGGCGCCATTATTCTGTTATCAGCTCATCTAAAAGGTGTGGTTGTTTTTACAGAAGCGTTTATTAATACAAAAAAAAGGACAATTGAAAGCATTCTAATGGTTAATATCCTCTGCAAAACTGCTGAACAATGATACGTCATGCGCAAAGTAGGAGGGAGAGGCTTTTAAAATCAAGGCATGAATTGTAGCAGAAAAGTGCCGCTAATATTAACTGAGAATAAGATCAATTACAAATCTAAATAGATAAATATTGTTGGATAAATATGTTCTTATTGCAAATAAAGCTCCATTAGATTTCAGCAATGCCTTAAAGCTCCAAACAAAATTGCAACGGAATTCGGTTATTAGGATGTAGAAGATAAAGGAGAGTTTCATTTAAAATAATTCCATTTGTAGTAATAAAAGCTCTCAGTATTTTTAAGAGTCAGTAGCGTTAAATCGAAAAAAAAAAAATTCGAATTCCTGAACCAAGTTTTTCGTTAATAAAGTTCGTTGGTTGCTTGCTCGAGTTTTATTGCATATCAACCTTTGTAGGTTATGTAACGCCAAATTAAATTTTACGTAAATAATCAGTTCTATTTAAAACAATTCAGTTTAGCATGAGTACACAGTTTAATAGTCAAAAACATTTCTATATCAAACTATTCAACAGTTATATATAACAATTCAGTTTAGTGTAAATACAGTTTCAATGTCAAAAACAGTTCTATTTCAAATAAACAGTTTAGCATTAGCACGCAGTTTGAATGTAAGTACAGTTTAATTGTCAAAGACATCTCTGTTTCAAGCTATTCAGTTTAATCAAACAATTCAGTTTAGCATAAGTATGCCGTACATTCTATTTAACCCATAGATAGGGTCCTATCAGGTGCTACCACGTCAGGCCAGATTGAACAAGGGAGCAATGGCAATGAAGGAGTGCTCCGTATTCCCCAAAGCCCTAGTATTACTGGCACCTCACCATCAGATTGTTTAGTGTCATATCTAGGACACTGCAGAGAAGCAGTCGGTGTATTCTACAGTCCCAGCCGACTGGGTAATCGTTGATAAAAGAAAAGTGCTTAAACTTTATTCAAAAGGAATTTAGCAAGTCACTCAGAAAGGAATGTCGGCTGCAATAGTCGAAATGAGAATTTTAGAGTAGATAATGTCTTTCCCCAAAACGATGAGGTTGCCTTGTTATCATAAAGAGCAAATTCCTTTCTGGTATCTTTGAGGACAATTAAGATCGCTTCAGGGTGCCCATCTCTCTGTGTGTAAAATGCCATAATATATATTGAATTACATGATTCTAGAAACACGGAATATTACTTAGAGCTTCAAAATTGCTCGACTTCTACGTAATCTTTATTTGCTTGCTTCGTAGACTTTAGTTCCCATAAAATTGTTGTTCCGCAGAACGTCAATAATGACGACATTTTAGTTCAGTTATGGCTTAGACCATGTCCTGACTTATCATATTTACCCAACCCCTCCGCTCGGGCAGGATATGACACAAGGTCAATTTTTTAAGCGGAGTTTAACAGGTTTGAATTCAGAGTTTTCCTTCTCGTAGACTAGTTGCCTCACCAAGGCTGAAGAACCTAGTCTGCCCTACTATTTACCCATATCCTGACTCATCCCTTAAACAAATTGTTCATTATCGCTTTATTAATGACGTCATTTAAATCACTTTTCAGACGCAAACATATATTGAATTTGCAAAAATGTGATTTTTACATGTAATAGTAACGCTACATTTTGCCAACAGAGAAGGTATAAAACGGAATAAAAATGTAATGAAATCTATCTTTTCATTTGCCACGACTAAGATTATCCGCTTGTTACAGAGATTTATCTTTATATATTCTTTTTGGGAAAAATCCTCAGTGTTTAATGGGCGAACGTGATGGACAGCGATAAAATAGTACTAGTTGCAGTAGTCTTACAGACTATATTTCATTCCAAATCTATCCCCAAACATAAAGCATATAGGAGAGTTAACTCATAAAAAAGCGGAATCTGTAAAATAGAAATCTGTCAGCGAGGTTGAAAAAAAAATAGCTAGAAATCACTATTCTTAGACTTCCACAGGTTATTTTCACTCGGGACTGACTTTTCTGAAGGAACATATGTCACAAATGTTTTAGTTGATTATAAAGTGAAAAATGTTCAAAACCTTTGTGATCTCTCATGATCTTAAGATGAAAACCTTTCTCATTCTCAAAACAGATCATGCCTGATATTATAGTACATAAACGTATCGTAAAACTAGATGACCTATGAAGCTGATGGGATCATGTTTCAATAGCACCACATGATTATAAAGGGAAATAGTCAAATAAACATTTTATACTTATATCTCTTACAGTGAAAAGTTGGATGCTTAAATATTCAGTTGGAGATTAAACAGAAACATGCTCTCTCCTTTAAGAGTATTTTTATGAATTGCTATAATAGAAAAAATATAATAATAATGCCTAGTTTCATTGGGTTACGGATTTATATATATATATATATATATATATATATATATATATGTATATTTTTTTTTGCACACACCCATATATTATTATCATTATTATTATTATTATTATATACTCTTTTAGAGTTTTTCACATCAGCGTTAGCTGATGGTTTTTCACTGGAGTTTGAGTGACAGCAAATCTCCTCAAGTCTCCAGGTCTCTTCTCTGGATTCTGGACGTCTTCAATAATGCTGTCGTTTGGATGGTCTCCATTCGTCCGCCAACTTCCAAATCCTCCAGTTACTTTAATAACCCTATAGTTACTGAGCCAAAATCAATCACAATTGGTATAATCGTCAATTTTATGTTCCATATTTTTTTTCAATTCTCTAGCAAGGTCGAAATACTTATCCTACTTTTCGCATTCTTTCAGTTTTATTCTGTGGTCAGCCGGGACAGCAAAGTCAACAATTTCGCAAGTTCTCTTTTTTTTTGTTGTTGTTGTTGGTCTGGTGTTCTGGCTGAAAGAGGTATAAAATGCAATGATAGCAATGAAAAGACCATATTTATAACCACTGAGAACATTAGAAAGTAAAAATTAACAAATCTCGCTAACCTGTTTCGGACCCGACTCATCAGAGCAATCATCGATTTGAGAAATATAGAACGGAGAAATAAAAGAACAAGTGTAATTGTTTATTTCGTCCGGGTAGTTTTCTTTCTGTAAACAGTAAGAATATTTGCTTGGATTTCATGTAGTTCCAATCAAATACCACATTTCTTCCCATCTATTACCCGTATCCATATTCTTCTTTTCTCTCTTCTCATTTTTGTCACCTCTATAATTGCTCTGATGAGTAAGGTGCTAAATTAGTTTGATAGCCTTTTCATTTTTTACTTTTTGATTTTAACCATGATTAAGAGATATGGTCTTTTCATTGCTATATATGATCAATGAATATGATCTTTTCATTACTCTCTCCCTCCCCCACCCTCTCTCTCTATATATATATGTACATATATATATATATATTATGTAACTGGAAGAAAACTCAAACATAGTTAAATTCTCAGTATGAATTTATTTCGGCAAATCATATTATTATAATCTTCATTTCCTGAGATAACGTACACGCTTGATTTGAGGGTAAAAAACAGCAAATACGGATTACAGTATATATATATATATATATGAAAAAAAATTTCCGGCGTAAAGGAAAGGAGGTTAAAACAATAAAATATTAGAAGAATTGCAAAACCAGGAAAGGGTGTTCTTGTAAATTGATCCATCTTTATTTGAACATATTGTGTTCTGACGCCAACTGGATATTAATGCTATATATATATATATATATATATATATATATATATATATATATATAATATCCAGGCAGTACATAGCGCAGTGTTTCATGTAGATTGCTGAGAGGGAATAAAATTTTGTCAGAGTGAATAAAAGAATTGGGATGCGCTGTAGGTAGATTTACAAGTTTGCGTTCAAAAATCTCTATATAACAGGAGTACTCAAGTTTAAAGATATTGTACACCGAGGAGAATGTCTGATTAGGTTTGGTGGCCACCAGTGATTCACTGTAACCTCTCTAAGTTGAGAGTACAAATTTAGTGAAATTTACACGCTTTTCTTAAAGAAGAATTAAGTGAAAAGATTTAGGATCTTGAAAAGAAATCTATCTAACCATTTAAAGATATTAGATATCATTGGAGGAATAGAAAAATGTTGTGAAATATAACTATCTTTGTGCAACTTTTGAGCCCACTTTACTATCTTTATAAAGTTAATATATGGTAGAATCTGGACTTCGCCATGTGCCTTATTCATTTCGCAAAGATTCATTTTGAACAATTACTAAGGTATTGCAGATCAAAATCATAAAACTTATGTTCATGAATTCCCCAGTATCAATTAAACTAATCTTCACAAACTCACCAAAAACACCCTTCTCATTAAAAAATTATATTGTAGTTAAAGGTACGTTTGCAAACACATATTGCTGATTCTTTTCTTTTTTATCAGTAAGATTTTTTAAACTATTGTCTTCATCTTTATTGTTATTTTTATTTTCACAACGTTTCGGACGCTGAATCCTCTGGCCTTCCTCGGGTTTCCCATGTTTATCTGGGATTAGAAATGATTCAATCTGGGAAATCATTTCAAAAAAGGATTTCCCAGAACCGAAACGTTGTGAAAAGAACAATAAAGACGAAGATAATTGTCCAAAAACTCTTACTGATAAAAATCATCAAGCTTCGTTTCAGAAATTTAGACAACTGATTCTTTTCTCATGTGAATTGTATTACACTCTGGTAAATTTGTTATGTTTATTTTGATTAATACTTATTTAATTTGTTCGAGAGTGAATGGAAATTGAATTTGTTTACAAGGATTGCCATCAAGTAAAATGTGTGAGAAATCATGTGCTACGAGTTGAGCAAACAGTTATGATATCCAGAAACCTTCCTTATTCAAACATTCAACAAGATACCGATTTTTTTACTCGTTTTTACATAACCGCACAGAGCGAGATGAATACAGCCATTTAAAAATAATAACACCAGGATGTTGTGAAATTAAGAAAAAATAATTCTCCGACCTTAATGTTCTTGATAATAACAACCTATCATTGAATGTACTCGAAGCTGAACTAAACATAAAAAATGATGTTATACTCATTCTCAGATATTCATGCTATCGAGCATTTTATTCAGATGCTCCATATTATCTAACTTTTTTTAACGGGATTGAGTCAAAATATTCTTCATTTCTCAAACTTTGATTAATTGTTTAACAGCGTCTGTTCACCAGACAAAGCTTATGAAGCTGTCGATTTATGGTGCTTTTTGAAGTAATAAGTTCTGCCAACAATATACGAGTGCTTGCGCTTGACTGTTGTACGATTGGTTCAAGCAAAACTTCATTTTCCACAACAAAAAGAATCCCTGACATTAATTTTCTTTCAAGGCTGATGTCACCTTTTTTGAAACGTCTGAACCAGTTTTGTGTCATCAGATCTTTGACATTTCCTCGTATTTTAACCTCATTAATATATCTAGCTTTTTTCCACAGGTTGTGTAGAATCTTTCTAGTTGCATTTCTTTCACCAAACAATATCAATGCTGAAAAATGAACAATAAAAATTAATGTTTATTCGTTATATATGAAAATAAAGAATAAACAACTCAGCAATAGTTGAATATCAAGTTGTATCAAATCATTTATATAACGTGGAAATCATCAGGGAAAATGCGAAAAGACTTTTGACTGGTATATACAGTCGCAAAGAATGATCTCTTAGGTCTCGAGTGGAAATAAAAAAAAAAAAACATGACGTTGATCCGTTTCAAATTAATCATTTACCAGAAAAAAGAACAATATTTGACATTTTTTGTCATAGTTACTCCTGTGACACGATGTTGGGCATTTGTTGTGTGGGTTTGTGTGTAGGTGCATGTCAGAGAATCTCTTTGTCTGTCCGAGCGCAAAATCCACACAAAGGGCCTGCGTGCGAGATCTCCCGCGAGACCGGAAGTGGACGAGGGAAGGAAGATCCCTGAGACAGTAGGCAGGAGAGGGCCGTCAAGAGAAGGATAGTCAGCAGAAAGGAGCAGAAGAGGACTGTCGGGAGGGGATAGAAGTCAAGAGAAGGACAGAGTCAGCAGAAGGGAGAGCTAAGAAGACAGTCGACAGAGATGAACAGGGCAGAGAGATTTGTCAGCATTGCTAGTGGTCCTGTGAGAGTATTCTCTTGAGTACACACTCACGTTAGCTCACAGGATGCGCAAAAGTGTTTCAGATTTCTCTCCTCTTCCGCTTGGAGCAGACCCAAATCCTCGTTCGTTCGTTTGTTATTTTGTTCCACCTTCTCGGTTGTGCTTTGCGTATCTGTAAAAAATGTGAAATACCCCAAGCCAGAGATAAGAAAAAACACGAGATGAATCACTGGCCATGAGTGGTTTCAGAGAGTTGAGATAGTGGGGTCGGCCGGCGGGTATTGGCACTCTCCTTGGCCTTAAAAATTATATATGCCTCTCCCTACGTTTCTTTCACTCCTGAAGCCAAAAATTTAATTACTTCTGATATTATAGGGACTACATAACGAATATAATCTTTCAGTTGAACGAACATAAAAAAATTGAGCCCCCATGAGCCCTCAGAAGGCCTCAGAGAAAGTAATCACAGGAGGATAGAGAGCTGCCAGGGGATACTCATGAGAGAATGATAATTTAAAAAATATATGTCAATCAAAAACATATGATCACCATTAAACACCATGACGGTAACAAAAATTGCATGACTGATGTTGCAGCTGGGCAAACACATACCTCATATTCGTTTACCATTAATAGCACCTGCGTTGCAGCAATTTTTTTTCTGTGACATTATTTTGGTGTCGAGTATATATATATATATAAATATATATATATATACACACACACACACATACATATATATATATATATATATATATAAAAGGTCCTTAGCATGTTTATTTCTTGAATATTTAGAATCTGTTTTCCCTTATATCCCACCAAATAACGTATTTCAGTTTTTAATATATAAGCTACTCATTGATAATTAAAAAAAAAATGAAAAAGAAACAAGGAAACAACAGTGATATAGAACAAATCGATAAGAAACTCATCTTCTTTGAAAGAAGGATACATTTTCCTGGTAAAAATTGAATAATATTTTATCAATTATAAATGATGAATAATGAATAATAAATCTAAAAGAATACAATGTATCTACCAAAAAAATCGATCAGAAAAATTTCTATTCAGATCAAAACAAAAAACAAAACTATGAAAAAGAAAGGGAATAATAACAAAATATGTAGTACCCAGTTTATTAACGAAAAAGGGAATAAATAAATAAAAACCTTCAAAAGAGTACAATAGCCTAATTATTTCATTTTAATTGCTGTGAGAATGGCTAATATGTGAACGAAAAGTTACATTTAAAATTAATGTGCGTGTGAGCTGGGGTGGCAATCTTAATTGTGTCAAAATTTGAAACATTTAACAAAATACCTATGGAAGTTCAGCAGTGAAAGAAAATAATACTAAATATAACTGAATATCTTCAGTTTTGCTAAGGTTAATTTTTCAAAATTGAGAATTATCATTCAATTTGTTAGAGAATTATTTTTTCGTTTTTATTTTAAATAGAAAAAATAAGACTGAATAAATGGATGTGAAAAATCCTAGCCAATCCTAGTTCTTCCATGTATCGGAGTCCAATACCCAGCATGTGCTGCTAAACTTACTTAGATGGTTTGTGAGATGGAAGGTAAATGGTCATACTGCTGCTTTTTAGTAGAGTGTTGCTTCAAGAATTTGCTTTGCACGGCATGCAGCATTCTTTTGACGGTTACACCTTGAATTTCATTCAGGTGTTTTGCTAAAGCGTACGTGGTACAATAAAATCGTTATACTGACACGGCCAAAACTTGGAAAAGTTGGCGTTTTCTTTTCTTAGATTGATCAAATTTCCGTATATCCATTAACCAAATCATGTCTTTTCTATGATATGAAGAATAATATGATAATAAACGTATACTATGTATACAGTTAGAGTAAATGATTTTCATAGATTTATGGTATCCCAACAGAAAAATAGTGCGACGCAATCGTTGTGGCTTTCCTGTCAGTTCAGTTCCGAGGTAGGGAATTGTTAACCTTGTGAATAAAAAATTCCAATTGTGGCATTTAACATTGGAATGCTGTGAATTTAATGTTGAATATTTTTCAGAGGTAGATTATATCTGTGGAGACCTCCTATCAAGACTTCAAAACAGACCAGTGTATAAAAAGAGCAAATAAAACAAATGTTCGTAAATAACCGGTTATATGAAGTATAATCAATTAAGATGATTGAAATAATAGTGACTACACCAAGTTATGAATTTAGATTTGGTTTGGTTTGAGTTATATGGCATATCAACCTTTGTAGGTTATTTAATGCCACATCCATTTTCATAAAAATAACCAGTTTTTTTTTAATTAGTTTAGCATAAGTTCACTGTTTAATTGTCAAAAACATTTCCATTTCAAGCTATTCAGTTTAGTCAAACAGTTTTAATTTAAAAAAATCAATTTAGTATAAGCATAGCTTTTCTCACAAACAGTTAATTCAGTTTAGCGTAAGTTCAGTTTCAATATCAAAAACAGCTTCATTTCAAACAATTAAGTTTAGCATAATCACGTAGTTTAATGCAAAAAAAAAACAAACTCTATTTCAAGCAATTCCTGTTCTGCATTACTACGCAGTTTAGTTTTGGACCTAGCAGCGATGACAAGGAAGGTGTGATCTGCATTCCCCAAAGCTCCAGCATTACTGGAACCTCATCATCATATTGTTTAGTGTCATATGCAGGTCACTCCTCGGGGTTGTCTTAACCTTCTGCAGAGAAGCAGTCGGTGTATTCTACAACCTGCTTCGTGGTGTAATGTTTAAAGCGCTGACCAGCGGAATCGTCTTGTGTTCGTACTCCATTCAAGCTATTACGCTCACTTTTACACAAATACTCTAGGAGAGGTATGAACCGTCTTATCCCCCGAGCTATGAATTATTAACATCTCTGTTGTTTTTCTAGATGGATGGCTTTGGCATTAATAACCCTCGAATGATGATATGCTATTAAACAAATAAACCAAACCAAACCAAATCAACTTCAAATATCGAAGTGATGTAATTTTTTTTTTTTTTTTCAAAACATAAAATGTCTATCATCACACTTCCAAGCCAACAAAATTACTAAACCATTAGAACTTCTGTCAAAATGCAAACATTTACCTCGTGATCATGGCATGATTTTTTTAATGTTTGGGATAATTATTTAGGTTTTAAGTGTTTTTTATTTATGTATACCGTTTATTTACTAATGGGTAATGCCTTGTTTACTCTTAACTCATCCTACTGAAGTTGGCTTCAGGTTTATGCATAGATAACACATATTCTAAAAAATCTCTGAAAAATAATAATTTTTTTTATTATAGATTCAATTCAGTTATTCTCCGGACTTTTATGAATTGTAATAACCTTAAAAAAATGAAAATAAATGTGTATTTGTAAGCTTTTTCTAAGCCAACCAATCGTTGAGATGAATTGAATTCCTTCCTAGCAGTATTGTAATATAATGGCCGAGGGATTTCGTTTTATGCCTTGGGTTTAGTTAGGCTGAGAACCTTTCGGCTCAGTGCATAGGTTACTTAGGTGCAAAATTAACGCAGGTGTTCACGAGCGCGGGCGGAGCGGACGTGTCACTCACAGATGTCACAATAGCCCAGATGGGAAACAGGCCTGGAGAGTGCGGGTGACGTCATGCACCAGAAGCGCGGAGGATTTTGGGAGATTTGAAAAAGTCAGTTTGTTGAGTTGAGAACTAGACTCCGAACGGGAAGGGTCGACTTTCGGGGCTCGCTGAGGCCAGACGAATTTGCGCGCTACGTGCGCCGCACGACATTGGGTGGGGCAGATGGAAAAGCCAGCCTACAAAGAATGTGTATACATCTCCTTATGTTGAAGAACCATTAAACTCAAAGGTAATAAAGAGTTTCGTACCTGAACGAAGAGTTCGTAAGTGTTTTTCGTGTTTCGGGATTCTTATGTTCTATGTATATATGTTATGAACATTCTATGTACGTTTCACATATCCGTATCTGGCTATGGTACAGTGTGACGCCAATCTGTGACAGAACCCTTATTCGTACATATAGAGAGTGAGATTGTCATTTGCCTCAGATAGTGATTGCCAAGAGAGTGAATATACATTGTGATATGGAAAATGGAAACGGTAAAATATAGACGGTGAGAGACAGATCTCCAACTAAATGACAATCTGTAACAGATATACAAAATCATCATCATCATATCGCGCTGGTAGCACGGATATCCCTGACCCTCTCTCGCCACTCCTCCCTATCGTTCATCGCCCTAGGTAGGTCATTAGGACAACATCCTGTATCCTCACATCGCTGCTGAATATATGTTCGTGCTGGTCGTCCTGCTTTTGCACGGCCATGTGTGGTGGTCCATAAGAGTACATCTCTTATGAGTTCGTCCCTGCTTCTCCAGCAGTGTTCTGCTTGTCTGGTTCAATACAAGTTAAAATCTTTACGGGTATACGTAATGAAGTGGTTGCCTACCTTCGTAAGTGATCATCGCATCCGACTCTGTGATCAAGAGCACAAAGGTCCATCACGATAATTCTTGTCGTAGGTTAGATAGGATGTTAGAGATGAATAGGGGGATTTTTGAAAAGACTCAATAAGTTACGGAAACTATGATACATTATGAGCTAAATTTCGGAGCTAATCAAAACTGCTCGGCCATTACAAGTGGGATACTATTAAAAAAAAGAAATATTTTTTCTAAAACGATTCAACAAGAACACCCTTCAAATACGGTCCAAAAAGTACATCAGAAATAAAAGTGAATGCGATTTTCCTTTGTAAGTTAGCGTCTGTGAATTCATTCCGAATATGAACAACTTATCTTGTGTACCATTATGGCACCTACTCAACAATATGTTTTATAGCTCTTTTCATTTGGAGACATAGTCACTTTAGATTGAAACAAGCGATAAAAAAAGTTGATGTTTGGGAGTTGAATTTTCGATGTGCTTCCGAGTGAACGGAAGTTCTTCACTTAAACTTAAGTTAAGTTTTAGAGGATTTATATGATTTATAGAAAGAGTATAAGTTCCTTCTGTACCGATTGCATATCTACAGAGGTGTACGACCCCCCCCCCCCAAATGAATGACTTGTTTATGACATTAAACAATCTGATGGCGAGGCTCCAGCCTTGGAGATTTGGAATACCTCTTCATTGCCATTGCTCCCAGGTTCACTCTGATCTGGAGTGGTAGCAACTGATAGTATTCTATCTATGGGGCAAATACAACAAACTATGAATGCAAACAAATAATTGATGTTAAATTGTGACTATTATATAGCAATACTTGAAACCATTATCTATGTGAAAAAAAAGCTAAAGATCGTTTAAAAATGTTATCAACAAAATGTGTTTACAAATCATATACACAGGATTTGGCATTAAATAACCTAAAATGGGTGATATGCCTAATAACCAAACCAAACCAACTGCTATGAAAGACCGTTTGAAAACTCACGGAAATGACCAGTAGTAATTTCAATCCAATCAATAAATGTGGCAAGTGTGACACAATGCGCAGCAATTCGTTTCCGTTTGTGTTGGCACCATGAACCAGGATAGAAGAAAACCTGAGAGAAAAAAAGAAGAATCACAACGACCGAAAATGATTCCAGAAAGAAAAAAGAAAGGAAAACGAATCGAATTGGTGGAGGAGTCAGAGAACGAACTGACAGAAAAAAACTCACACAAAGGACTGAGAACGAGATCACCCTCGAGACCGGAAGAGCAGGAGGGAAGGAATGTCTCAGAGAAGACATAGAGAGCCAGTTGACAGAACAGGGAAGAAGAGACCAGATATAGCAGTCCAGGGAAGTACGGTCGGCAGAAGGAAGCAGTGAGAGAAGACAGTCAAAGATAAGTTAGCATTCCTAGTAGCTTTGTAGAAGCTTCGCGCAAAATACATGCTCGTGATAGTCTACAAATGCACGGAAAACTGCACAAAAAACTGCACAAAATTCCCTTTCTTGCGCTTGGAGCTGACCCAAGCTCATCTTTGTTTGTTAGTTCTTTTGTCCACCCTGTCGGTTTGATTTTGCGTATTTATTATGAAATGTGTGATACCCCTGGTCGGAAACCACTAGAGGAATCACTGGCCATGATAGTTTGGTTTAACGACTTTGATATAGTCGGTGGTCAGCCAGCCAGGGGTTTTGTCACACAAGCAAACTGTAACAACGTGTTTGGCTCTCCTATAGTCACCGTGATTAAGTGAAACTACATTCCCTTACTTCTTCATCTCCTCAACCTTTTCCTTGACAGCCTTTGACTCTACCAACTACGTAAACGTTATCTCAATGTGAGTTTACGAGAATTAAAATGAAGATGATTATGGAAATTGGTACTCGGTAAATTTTTGACAGCTGGCCGCTCTCAGAGACTAAAACCTGAATAGGGATCCAAGAAAAATAATTCTACATAAAGGAAAGCGTGTTAAAAGTAAATTAAAAATAAATCAATGAATAAATAAATTACTTTTGGAATTACCCACCCCCAAAAATGACACGATTAATCCATGTGTCTTTTGCACACAGAGTTTGTTATCGGATGATTTGAGAAATTAATCAGGACATTTTTAAATACGTTAATTGAACGTCATTCATATTCCGAATTTTCTTTAATGTTTTAACTCTTAATGCATCTAGATTTGACCTCATCCTTTATGAATAGCATTTATCTGTTCAAAACTTCTTTTTAATTTTCATAGTAATATGTTTTTATCTTATTAATCTATGGGTGCCGATACGCCTCCTGGGTGGGTTACGTCAACTAACTCTGTAAAAAAAAAAAAAAATTGAGACAAAAAATAAAACACAAAACTGCACGCAATTTATTGAGACTTGTCCAGAATTTCCAACTGAGAAATTAATACTGGTAATCTGAAAAAAAAAAAAACGATGAATAAAATAAAATATTGAAACGTAATTACTACATTCACCAACAGTTAAAAGAATGTTTCGATCTTTATTTTTTACCACTGAACATTATTATTTAAAAAAAAAAAACTCAAATGGCTACAGTTCATCAAACTGTTATATAAATTTTGGCTTTACCTTCATATACCAGTTGGCTGGTGATGTAGAATGCAGCGACTGCATCTCTGCACAGTGGCAAGACCACCCCCTAACCAAAATGGCCATGTCAGCTAAAGTAGTAGAATGCATCGACTGCATGTCTGCACAGTGGCAAGATCCCCGCAAAGAGTGTCCTGGCAATTGCACTAAACAATCTGATGCAAGGCTCCAGCCCTGGAACTGTAGCCAATGCCGAGTCACCCTTCATTAACATAGCTCCCAACACTATTCAAACCCGGAGTGATAGCACAGGATAGGGTCCTATCTATGTGTTAAATAGAACCTATGACACTTAAACTATGTGTAAATAAAAGCGTTATGTTTAATAGAATTGGCAGGAATACATGGGAATACTTGGAATCTTTTGACTATATGCAAATAAAACTATTTACGTGGAATACGTGGAACAATTTTACTGTGTGCCAACTAATGCGAAATTTTGAATAGAATTATTAGTTTTAAATTGCAATATTTGATACTCTTTAAATGTGTATCTAAATTATTAATATTATATAGCAATATCTGGAACCATTTGATTTTGTGAAAATAAATTAATAGTGTTGAAAAGAAAAAGAATAGTGTTAAATATCAATATTTGTAACCACTTCACAGTGTGCAAAGAAAGGATTAATATTGAAAAAGGTTATTAGTGTTAAATAGCAAAAATTGAAACCATATAACTGGGCAGAAAAATAGCAATAATTTTATTTAAACATGCTAGTCCTAGCTCCACACAAAAGTGAAATACCTACAAACTATTCCCTTATAACCCATATACGTCTACCTGAACGAGACTGATTGCATTTCCCATAGCACTAAAAAGCCCTTGGGAAAGGTATGAATCCAATTATATTCCCTCCAGCTATGGGTAAATAGTAGGGCAGACTTGGTTCTTTAGCCTTGATGAGGAAACTAGTCTAGGAGAAGGAAAAGTCTGAATTCAAACCTGTTAAACTCCGCTTAAAATTTGACCTTGTGTCAAATTTGACCTTGTGTCATATCCTGCCCGAGTGGAGGGGTCGGTAAATATATATACATCTATCTATTTAAATGTGTGCAAACAAATGATTGATGTTAAAATGTTGCTGTTACATAGCAATAAATGAAAACATTTAACTGTGCGCAAACTAATGATTAATATTAAATATAATTATTTGTATTCGATATAAATACTTGAAACCATTTAGCTGTGTAAAAAAAAAAGGAACTAAGACTTTTTTTTAAAATGCTATTAACAAAATGTGTTGACAAATTATATATATCCATTAAATAACCTAAAATAGTTGATATTCCATTAAACCCAACCCAACCAAACCAAATCAAATCTTTTCTTCCCTCTGTCACTAAGATAATTGTGACAATCGATTGATTGACGATTGTTAAGTATAAAATAGAATTATACAGAAAAAAACACAAGCAACAACAAAACAGAAAAAAAACAAAAACAATAATCAAACGAAAAACAAAAGAAACAATAGTGAAACATACGTTTATATGGATGTGTATTACATTTATTCATTTATTTACATTGTACAATCGTACAGGTATATGCTCAGTGGAATATTCTGGACAAGTATAGAAATATTTATATTGATAAAAGAAGAGGAAATATATATATATATATATATATATATATATATATATTTTTTTTTTTTTTATATTTATGTTTATACATATATTTATATATATACTTTCTCTGAAAGAGCCTCAGAGAAAGACTGTATTTTGACAGACTGATCATTGAGAGAATAAACGAAATCTGACATGACGAGGGAGGAAGGACATTTTGTTTTGGGGCCTGCCAGTTCAGAGGTCAGAGTGGAGGCACATAGAAGAAGAGAGTAAGCCCTGTCACGTGTGTGTTTGTGTGTGTGTGTGTGTGTGTGTGTGCGTGTGTGTGTGAAAGAGAGAGAGAGAGAGAGAGAGAGAGAGAGAGAGAGAGAGAGAGAGAGAGACCGTTTTCTTTTGCATTGTTTAGAGCTTCAAAAATAACTCTCTCTATCACTTCCTCTTCATCTTTCCCTAGGAAAAACACTCTGCATCTCTGTCAGTCAGCTTTTCTCTCTCTCTCTCTCTCTCTCTCTTTCTCTCTCTCTCTCACACACACACACACACACACACACACACACACACACACACACACACACACACCTCCAAGAATAAACTGGATATATGTTTCTTTTACCTCGTGGTTTTTTTGTTCTATTCAGGATAAAAGATGGCTTTAGAAGACTCCACATTCAATTAGTTAGTAATACAATCATCAGTTTAAATAACAAGCCTTGGGGAATATTTATCCATTCATAACTCAGTAAACAATTTGCTTATATTACTTCAAATAATAATTAAGCTATATGTTAATCAAAGGCGTTGACACAATGTTTAAGAGGGGGAAAATTTCCAAGTAAATTAGAAAAGAAATTAAACGTTCTTAGGCGCTATTCTTCAACGTATAATCTATTCTTTTTCTTACTTTTCTTTCCACACAATTACAACGAAGCGGTACATAATTAATCTGAGGTGATAGCAAAGGTGTCACATGCAAACACATGTGTTCATATCTAATTCTGTTAGATTTTTTTATTTCGTTATATTTCATTTTGTCTTTGATCGTTCATACCGCATCATTTCTTAAAAAAACTGCAACATGTTGAATATTTAGATGTCCGTAACATGTATTAACACTGTTAAATGTAGATTAAATTTTAGCATTTCTTATTATTGAATATGTATTTGTTCGGATGATGTATCATTCTACGGGTTGTGTAAAATAAATATTATGTTTAAGCTTTCATACTTTTTTACAATTAAAATTTGATATTGAATTATGATGACGACAATGATCCCAGTCATGTGAAACAAACTACGAAGTTTAATCTGTGAGTAGTGCTCCTGTCTTAAAAGTTAGTGTTGGATTGCTATACAGGAGTAGCGAGTTCTAATCCCTGCTCCACTATAACATTCACTTTATGACTGATACTTTTGAAAAAGGCAAGACAGCATTTATCCCTCCAGTTAGGGGTTAAATAGTATCAGGATATATTTTCAAAAAATGTTTATCTTTGATCTGTTGAAGTTTTCTATACGAGGATCATTAAATAAGTTTCCAGACTTTTTTCGTATGAGCACTTTTATTGATAGTACACACATGAAACTCTAGCCCCCTTCGAAGTAATCTCATCCGGCTGCAATGCACTTGTTGTACCGTTCCACCAACTTCTGGAAGGCCCCATGGAAGTCCTCTTTTGTGAGCATGTCAATGGCATTCGTCACAGCCTCTTTCATCTTCTCAATTGTCTCATAACGACTGCTTCTGAGCTTAGGAAATAACGAAAAGTCACAGGGAGCAAGGTCTGGACTATAGGGAGGCTGAGGAACTGTCTTTATGCCCATCTTGTTCAAATAGTCTGTGACAAGGATGGAGTTGTTGACTGGTGCACTGTCCTGGTGGAAATGCAACTGACCCGATTTCCAGAGTGCTGGCCTCTTCTGCCGGAATCTCTTCTGAACTGCCTTAAAATCTCAACATATTAACCCTAACGCTTACCCTAACCCTAACCCTAATAGTTTGGCCAATCAACTCTGGTGTATTGACTTCGTTACTCCTCCCACACCTCTCATCATCCCTCACAGACTCCCTGCCTTCCTTGAATCTCTTATGCCACACAAAAACTCATGCTCGATTTTTTCCAAGTTTAAAACAGAATTGTATTGCATATCGTTCTTCTAAGGTGTCAGATTGCATTTTTGAAATTCACCAACTGTGACAATCAGGCTTTAGTTGGGTGTATTCCAATTACTGCTGTAGCTGTTGATTTGAACCTGAAATCATAAAAATTGGCCAGTCATCTCATGAGCTCTATAGCAATAACATACCGAACTTTCAAGAGTCTATGTCAATTTTAAATGCCTATTACAAAAATAGTCTGGAAACTTATTGAAGGTGTTATGTAAGATGTTCATTCAATAAATAAGATGAATTCTTCCTGAGGAATTTGTAATATGAACCACTGTTCCCAGTTTTACCTTTTACCGGGAAGTCTGTTGTGATAACTCTTTTTTATGTCCCATAAAACTGTCAGCATGAATTTCTTTACTGATCAGTGTATCAGGAGAGTCAGTGAGTTTCCGCTCCATGGATTGTCTTTTCGACTGACGGCTATAGTGGCAAATCTCTTATTCGCCCATTAGAAATCATTTTTTTTTTTTACTAAAATATTATTTTTTGTAAATTTAAAACTGTTTTCCTTTTAGCCTGGAGCATCCTTTTTCATAGACCACCATTTTGAATTGCCACAAATAAATATTTTTGCGAGTTTGAAAAAACTTTTTGCAATTATCCCATTTGAAACAATGTAAAATTTACATGTGTCAAAATAATTCTGAAAAAAAAAATCAATTTTAAAAGTAATTCTTCCTATTAAATGCCCCAAGGCAATCGACTCGGAGAAAATACGGAGCAAATGCTCCTCGGATATGGTCACCCTAAATAAACCGTTGCTGTGATAATAATGCTCTTCAATGACAAAAATGAAATGGTTCGCTCACCTGAAGGTTATACTAACCCCTGAGAATAATATATTACACCAATTTCATTTCTAATCTGCCTAGATTACTTTATAGGAATGCCAATAAGTAAATAATTAGAGATTTTTGTTTATAATTTTAGTAACAAATTGTTTTCAAGATAAACTTGGAATTCGGGGTTGGGGAGGGGTTCCATTTGAAAAGGTCAAAGAGAATAAACCTTGTTTTGAGTAGATGTGTCATTAAAGGTTTTGAAGATGATGTGTGATGAAATCATTTTTTAAGGAATGGTTGGAGGTACATATATAAGAAAGAGATTCAAGGTCGCAGGGGAAAGTCGGAGGAGAGTACTAAGTCTTGACGAAAGACGAAAAATACACGATTACAAGCTGAAACTATCTCAAATGCAGTCTGTGCAGATGATATAAAGCTTCTCTTGAATATAATTGCCTAAAAAAAATATTTTCTGCATTGCATCGAGGATAAACAAGAGGTAATCGTTTCCGCATGAACTTAGTATATGTTTTTAAGCAAAACTGTACTATAATGTTTTTTACAACAGGGTGGAACGATACAATTGTCGCCCTTGAAAAGACGACATGATTCCATTTCCGTTTAATGAAAACCGGTTTTCTTTTTTCGTTGCAGACCATCTACTAGTTGGCCAGTTGTGTACAAATCCCAAAAGCGATAGGAGCCTTCTATCATGTGTGAAAGTGACACAATGTTCAACGAACGAGATCGGAGATGCACCGCTGTACATCACATTCTCTCTACCGATCAAACTTAAGACAACAGGACCATTTCCAGCACCCTCAAAATGCAAATCTGGATTGCCACGAATAACAGGACCGTGCCCAGGGTGATGAAAATAAAGTTTCCGGCTACGGTTATGGTCTTTGGTGTGGTTTCAAGTCAGGGCCACATCATGCCACCTCACATCTTCGAAGTCGGCTTGAAAGTCAACACCAAAATGTACGTGGAGTTACTGAAGAGTGTGGTGATCCCCTGGTTCAATCAGGTGGCCAGTGGCAGACCCTGGGTGTGGCAGCAGGACTCGGCGCCGGCCCACAAGTCCAATGAGACCCTGTCTTGGCTTCAAAAGGAGAGCTACGACTTTGTACCCTTCTCTCATTGGCCTCCTCCTCTCCCGACCTGAACCTACTGCACTATTTCGTTTGGTCATACGTCGAGAACATCATCAACCTGACCACCCACGCTACCAAAGCTAGCCTGAGCGCCACCATCCGTCGAGTATTCACTGAGCTCCCGCCGGCGCTTGGGGAGAAGGCATGCTCCCAGTTCCGGATCCGTATCGAGGCTGTGATTGAAGCTGAAGGTAGCTAAATTGAATAGATGTCAGCTCTACAACATAATCAAGTTTCCTGAATTGATTTTTTCAATAAAAGTTTTAAAATAAAGCTGTAGTGTTGTTTTCTTTAGGACGACAATTTTATCGTTCCACCCTGGAGAACCGCTGAAATTTGTAGGCTATTTTACATACCTCAATTGCAATATCTCTTCGACAAAAAGTGGTGTGAATATACGCATAGGAAAGGTATGGACTGATATTGTCAGGTTATTGATCATATAGAAATCTGGTGTTTCGTATTTAATAAAATGGTAATTCTTCCAAGATGTAGCTATGTCAGAACTATTGTACGGTTTCACCCCTGATAATTTTACGAAGCACCAGAACAATAAGTTAGATTTTGAACTACCCAGGAATGCAATCTGATGTTTGAAACAAATGCTGAAAGTTGCGCACCACAAAATATTAGTTATATTGCCACTCACCTCCCATCTCACAAACCATTTTAGTTAGAAGAACATGACAGGCTGGGCACCTTTGGAGAAGCAAGGATGAACTCGTTAGCAAAGGTTTCCTGTGGACTTCTACATATGGACACACTAGTGTTGGCACCTCTGTGTGGACATTGGATACAGTCAAAAGGACCTGCCAAGAGCAATAACCGATAGAGACGAGAGGTTGTGACAGGAACTCGGTGCCCTCAGTTAAATTGATGATGATGATGATGATGATGATTGTGTGACCTTCTTATATATATATATATATATATATATATATAATAGATGTATCTAAAATGAATGTTTCACCAGATTATAATGAATTTATACTATTCACTTTTTAATTTGATTCAAATCATTCTATTTCATTCAACAAGTAGGATAAAAGTTTAGCAAACTTCTCAATAACTCACATTCTTCTTTAAGCGGCTGATAACCAGCTGTTGTACGAAAAGTAAAAGAAATGAGTCTGAAAATAAGGAAAACTAATGTAAAATAAAGACTAAAGAAGGCGGTGGGAGAGACCACTTCAAACCATGGACAAAATTGAATCTGTAAAGAAAGAGGATCTTTAGAATTTAATCTAAAAGAAAAAAAAAAATGAAAAGAGGCGACTTGGAAACAAGACTAAATTGGTTTTGTCTGAATGGAGAAAACAAATCCTCTAAAATCAATAAACGGATTAAAAAAAATAAAAATAAATGTAAGTAAACAAATGATCAAATAAGCGAGCATCGGCTTGATTTTGAAAATAATGCGTCCAGAATTGAAAACAAAGCTGCGTTTTTTTAAATTAATTTGTTATTTTTTTTTTTTAAGAAGCAAGCATTTCTTTTGGTAAAATAATCTGCATCATTCATATCCACTCTGCTTTTATATGCTGCAATGGGAATGATTTACTGACTGATTGAGTGAATCGTTTTAACGGCAGTTTAACTTGTATAGAGCTATCTTATTCTTACAGATCAGAGAATCATGTTCATTCTATGCTTATTTTAAAATTGTGTTGTTTCTTAAGGTTTTTTTTTTTTGCACACAGTCTTACTGAATACGAATTATTCTTAAACAGACTCTTTTTGACTCAAAAAGTAAGTAAAGTTATCTCCCTTTAATCCAGGGCGACCAGAAGGCTCCCTTTTCAATAGCTACAACACCGAGGTGTAGGGGAGGGCGCTACTACCTTCCCTGGTTTGCTCCACTTTACCCTTGATACGTACCTTGTAATGCTGAGTACTAAGCAAGTAGGTATCAAGTAGCATTTTTAAAGTCTTTGGTATATGACCCGACCTGGGATTGACTCATACATAGGACCCTAATAGACACTACCAGTAAAGAACAAAGTGGACATGGGAATAATTGAAATGAAGTTGTACTCCATACTCCCTAGATCTCCCAAACAGTAGCTTTATAATCAGACGCCATACCCAGGATATCTAGAGCATCAGTTAATATCAGTTTCACAGATTATTTAACTAATCCAGACATCATTAACTTCCCCGAGGTTTGGGCGTCATTCAGAGTAACATAATGATAATAGATATCAACATTGCTGTATCAGTAAGGTAATCATTCTGTACAACAAGCTGATCCAAAAATTCTTTATTTAATCCTTACTTGTAGTTGAACAATTGATTGACAGATATTAATGGCATACTGACCAGTCCAAGGTTATTTGATGCATAGTAGTTCTGTTAGCACAATTACATTTTTGTGTACTTATTTGTAACTTAATGGGTCAATCGAGGAAATTTATTGACCACAAAAAGTTGAATTAGCTGCAGTGGATTTTAGCACATTTACACATACACATTATGGTTTCTATGCATATCAACCTTTGTAGGTTATTGAAAACCAAAGCCATTCTTCTAGAAGAACAGGTGTGGTACTATTTAATCCATAGCTGGGAGGATAAAGTGGTTTATACCTCTTCGAAAAGTATTAGTCCAAAAGTAAACGTTATAGCTTGAGTAGAGATCCAACACGCTTACTACGATTCTACAGACAATCATTTTAACCATTACACCACGTAGACACCTAGGCGGATTTTAGAACGAACTCAGTACATTGTAAAAAGTTAAAAAAAATATACGGAACTGGATTCAGATGGAATAAATAAAAAATATGTGGCATACACCAAAAAGAAAATGACTATATATATATATATATATATATATTCTGGCGAAGGAATCAACGGCTGCCACTCGCATAATGCAAAGCCCTCCGTATGAATTCAGTACTCTGTTATTCGGTTAGGTAAAATGTATACAAACGAAGACTACTACATTATTGCTTATAGATCCTGAGCTGTTGTATGTCGATTGTTGTCTGAGCGGTATGATACTAAATCTAACGTAAACTTGCATGGGTTTCAATCCCAGCTTGAAGCGTCCTACCTGTCTAGCCACACTGAAGAGTTGTGAAACAACGAAACAGGATGTTAAAAGATGACAATATATATATATATATATATATATATATATATATATATATATATATTGAAAAATATTTGGTGTACTGTTATTCGTTGTTGTCATGAATTAGAAACTCAAACAGAAGTTGTTTTGATTATTATATAATGCAAGCATAATATCGGCTCGAGTGATTTGATCCATAGGCTAGGGTTTGCCTATTAACGGCCCGAGAACGAAACATTCGGGAAATAGCAAATCTAAAAAATCAAGTATTGAAAATTTTTATCGGTTCTCTTACCTTTTTGAATCAACGGTTACTGAAGTCATGTCACATGAACATAAAACTAATAATTCCAAATTTTTGTGAGGACCAACCATTTTAGGTAAAAGTAAGAGTAAAGTGGATTTGAAGGGTGCGACAAATGGTGGGAGGTAAAATTTATTGTCGGAAAACGAATAAGGAGAAGACTGATCTTTCATTAGCTTGGTCACCACCACCCCTCAGGTGGAAGATTTACATAAAATACAATGGATTTTTCCACTCAAAGGAGAGACCTGCGAGGAGAGTACGAAGCAACAACAAGATTCGCGTCAATCTGAGCTCTGGCATTGGATGAGACAGCCTACAGTCAAGAGGCAGAGAAATACCATATTATATGTTGCTTGGACGTTATGGCGTCTTAGCGATTTACAATTTTAAGAAAGAAGCGAAGAAAAACGGAAATAATGGTATGCCTAGTAATGTCCTTATGCTCGACTCGGGGAGATAAGGAAGAGCGGAGAAATCGAGAAAATATAGGACTTTAGAGACCAGCGTGGAGTTGATGAAAGATGCTCTTGTGCCAGACTCATAGAGATAAAGAACCGAAGAGAACTAGAGATATGATACTTCGAGATCAGAACTTGTATCAGACTACTGTCATTCTACAAAGTGAAGCAATCCCATTATATTGTCAATAGAGAAAAGAAAAGGCTCGCAAAGTGAACGCGTGTTGACTCTATGACCTGACTTTTTAACAGACTACGCTGAGTGTGGAAAAAGCGAAGAGTGAGACATCATCATCATCATCATGTCAGATATCCCTGACCCTCTCTCGCGACTTCTCCCTATCGTTCATCGCTTCTGGTAGGTCTTCAGGGCTACATCCCGTATCCTCACAGAGCTGCTGTATGTATGTTCGAGCTGGCCCTCCTGCTTTTGCTCGGCCATATGTGGGGGTCCATAGGAGTACATCACTTATGAGCTCGAGCCTGCTTCTTCAGCAGTGTCCTGCATGTCTAGTTCGTCTAACTTGGATAGTTTTCGTGATGGAAGGTAGGTGGCCATATTGTTGGTGCCTTGTAAGGTGTTTCCTCCAGGACTTGTTCAATATTGTTCGCAGCGTTTTTGTGTAATTGCCGTCTAGCTTTTTCTCCAGCCGTTTTGTTAGCGTCCAAGTAGTGAATCCATATAGCAGTATCGACACGACCTCTGCTTGGAAGAAACTGCGTTTAATTTTATCGGTCAGGTCTGACGTCAATATAATCGATAGTCTATCGATAGCTGCCCATGTCTTCGTTAGTCGCGTGTCGATGTCTTTTTCGGTTGATTAGACACAACCAGAAGTAAAAAGCCACAAATATATTTCACATCTTGGCATTCTACCAGACTACAATACGTATCGAAAGCGAAGAAACCCTGTCATATTACAACATTGCAAAATAATACAAATGATTGAGAGAAAGCAGGTTAAACTGCTAATAAGATTGTTTTACCCCAGGCTGTAAACAGCGAAAATAAAAAAGACTAAAAATATACGAACAAAAGACTGACTGATAGTTTGGAAACCGGATCTTTGACTTACCTCCACCACTTCTGAGAAAGATGGATGCTTGTACCATTATTGAAGACATAGTTTCTTTTCTTAATAGATATTATATTGTTAAAAATCCGTGTTTGTTCTCTGTTGGCGTCAACTTTTGATTACTTTCTCACTGTGCGGTTTCGTTCGTTTACTCGCCAACTGACGATTGCGATTAGTCAGGATCTAAAAAACACAACATTGGCAGATAGCAAATTAATCGTGTCATCCGAAGATATATCCGACCAGCGGAACGATCAGATGATTGGATGTGGAAGCGACTCTATGTTTGGCAAGGTCGGTTGTACGTTCAACATTTTTTCGGATATTTTGATGCACAGTCTTATCAAATAGAAATGCTTTTTAAACAGCCATAGATTGGAACCTACCTGATTTGATTGGATATCTGTTTTAAGGGTGTTCTCTTCTAGAAATAAGAAGACCCTCTAAAGTTTTAGTTCGGGTGAAAATTATTTTTTTAATAAAAAAATTGTAACAGGTGCACTTACTTATGGACGCCAATTTATGTATTTTCGTCTGAATGGGAATTCTTAATAGGGAAATTTAAAATTTGGTCACGTTAAAGAAAGTTTCAATGAGACATGGGAATCATTTTTTGGCTACCAACTGGTGCTTACACATCATACTATAACATATAGAAATGAGGTATAAGATTGAAAAATATACTTTGAACTTTAAAATCAGGATCTCAGGTTCTCCATTAGGCTATCTCCAAACAACTGCATGGAAATCAGATTTGCCAGTCTTTCTCAGAAAAGGACACGCATACATATCTGCTGAACGAAGATCAGCGTTGTTGCCACCGGTGATTTATAATAACATTATTACATTTACCCTTAACGTAAACAAAATTAACGCTGCCATGATTCCTTGTCAGGCTCACCATTGCGCCTAATCATTTTTACAGCGACAAGAAACGGACCCACCGCCTCATATTTGTTCTATACAAACAGCCCCTAACGAAGTTGGAAAATTAATTTCTGACCTTATTCCTAGAGGCACGAAGTGTTGTTTTCTCTCTTTTTACTCATACATATTATATTCTTTAAACACACACACACACACACACACACACATATATATATATATATATATATATATAATCATATGAAATGCTCTCTTTTCTTACTTCTATAATGATCTCTGGCCTTGAAAAAAGATGTGAATAGAAGTAATGAACTTCGGATGATTTAAAACGTTAAGTTTATTTTCTCTACTGATAAATTTGATTGTCCTTACAATTTCAATAAACTGCTTTAATGGTGAGGTTTCATTTTCTGAGCTCTATGAAATGGGGTGCACGCCTTCACTGACATTACTTCCAGGTCGAATCTTAACTGTGGTGGTCGTACTTTTTTGAGTCTGATCTATCGGTCAAATGGATCTGTTTAAATATTATTTATTCAATTGGCAAAAAGCAAGAAAAAAGCTTTCCATAAACAACAACCCAAATGTACAGATGAGCGTTGTTCTATGAACTCAAGGCATAAAGTAACCCGAGACAGGTTGAAATGGCGTTAGAATAAGCCATTAGACTTGCTTAAAAGATTTGATATGTTTTGTAATATTACGGACGGACGCCACCATTGTATGGCGGTTGTCTCAAGGTTGAAGAACGTTCGAGCACATCAGCTATCATCAGTCATTGGGTACATAGGGCTGCCGATCAAAAATGTCACGAACCTCGCTTGTGCGGGCAGAGTAACCTGTAGAGTTCAAGCGTGATTTTAACATAATCACGCGTGAAATTTGACGTGCTGCACTACTGTTCCACTAGTGATCATCGAACCTTCGGGAACCTTCGAATTGATCCAACAAATCGCTCTATAAGAAAAACAAGTAGAGAGATTTTAGCAGTTCAAGACGGATTTCCAAAAAGGTTCAACAGAGGTCCACGACGCCCCGACCCATGTCATACACCAGCCTGTCAGCAATCCGACAGATATGAAAGAATCAACTGGCCAACGATAACAACGCCGCCATCATCGCCAAGAGGACGAGGGTGAACCTTTTCTACATACGCTACCTGAAGTGCACGGAGGGAAAGGAAACGTTTGATAGCGACAAAAAAAAAAAAAAAAAAGAAGAGGAAGAACGCTATTGAACAAACTTTTTTTTAACTACAATCCGCTGTAGTCCCCAAGAATAAAAGCGACTTGTATTTTCTTCCTTGAAATTCAAGTTTTGATTGTTTCTTTTCAGCGAATTCCTTTTTTTAGACACAACGTTTTCTGGTCCTATGCTAGGTTTTGAATAATGTGAAGTGAACTTGAATTGCGTACAGTAATTCGTTCGTTTGAATGTTACACAAGACCATAAAAATCCCGACAAAATCACCCCCCCTCAAAAATCTTTCAACCAGTGATCTAACTGCTTATCAATGTCATTCGGTTTACAATGGAAAGGACTCCAAAAATCCTTTAAATTAAGCATTAAACTTGACTTAAAATTTGACCTTATGTTACATACCGCTCGTGTGTAAACAGATACATAAACGAAGACCGTTCTTCAAGCAGGTCTTTTTCCGACTATAAAATGTTTCATTACATTGTATTCGTCTATCAAACAACTTAAAATATTTATCAAAATTAATCATGGATAAATTATTTGCGTCATGGGGCAATGTCATAGCCATCAAGATATTTTTAATGGATAATTATTTATTACATTCAGACACGAATGAAAATATAATAAATTTTAGCAGCAGCCTTTTATATATTGCGTAGCATAGTGGGTAAAGTGGTGAGATGTTGCCTCGAAGTAAACGATTTCAAACCCCGGTCACGCTCTTACGTGCACTTTCGGACTAATACCCATCGGGAAATGTAAGAACCTTTTTATCTCCCCTGCTATCGGTTAGTTTCATAATTGTTTTTCTATGGGGTTGGCTTTAGCATTAAATAACCCACACAGGTTGATATGCCAATAAATAAAGAAACAAAACCTTATATATTACCATTGATTTTCTTGCTTTTGCAGTGTTTGCTGAGAGAGAGAGAGAGTGGGGGGTAAAATTAATTAACTAAAAGTGATTTATCTCCTTTAGCTTATATTTTCAACTGATACCTTTTCTCATCAATGCGTAATGGTTAACATATCAATTACACGTAAATAATGATTTTGATTCTATCAAAGTCTTCAATTATTATTAGCCTTGCATCACATGTCATGATCTTCATCATGTCGTGCTGGTAGCACGGATATCCCTGACCCTCTCTCGCCACTTTTCCCTATTGTTCATCGCCTCTGGCAGGTCTTCTGGACTACACCCCGTATCCTCACATAGTTGCTGAATGTATGTTCGTTCTGGTCGTCCTGCTTTTGCACGGCCATGTGTGGGGGTCCATAAGAGTACATCACTTATGAGTTCGTCCCTGCTTTTCCAGCAGTGTCCTGCATGTCTGGTTCGTCTAACTTGAATAGTGTTCGTGATAGGAAGCAGGTGGCCGTACAGTTGGTGTCTTGTGGGGTGTTGCCGCCAGGACTTGTTCAAGATTGCTCGCAGCATTCTTGTGTAATTGCCGTCTAGCTTCTTCTCTAGCCGTTTTGATAGAGTCCATGTAGTGCATCCATATAGCAGTATCGATGCGACCGCTGCCTGGAAGAAACTACGTTTCATTTTATCGGTTAGGTCTGATTTCCATATAATCGATAGCCTATTGATAGCTGTCCATGCCTTCGTTAACCTCGTGTCGATGTCCTTTTCGGTTGATGCCACGCTGCTTCCTAGGTAAGTGGATTTGTCTACTAGTTTAAGAGGGGTTCCGTCTAGAGTGGAGATGTCACCCGTTTGATTCTAGCACATATATTCCGTTTTGTGTGCGGCCGCTCGTTCCAAACTATGCAGTAGTGTTTCGGCTTGGTTGGGTGTATTTGCCAGTATCGCTATGTCATCGGCATAGTCGGCGTCGGTAATTGTTTTTACGGGGTACCTTCTGCTTCTTTTCTTTGTCAGCTCGAAGCCGTTCTCTCTGATTTTGTCAATCAATGTTCTAAGTACGTAGTCAAATGATAAAGAGCTATGGAGCTAGCGTGTCCCCTTGTAGTACTCCTGCTACAATATTGAAGTATTCTGTATCTCCATCTGGTGATCGTACTTTTACTTTGGTGTTTCTATAGAGAATCGTTATTGCTGCTACGGATTCTTTAGGTAGGCCGTTTGCTAGTAGGATTTGTTCCGTCTTTCCTCTATGAATGGAATCGAAGGCCTTACACGATTTAGAGATGAGACCCGACAGGAAGCAAAACTCATAACAGAGAAAATATGTCTCTGTTCCGGCAGTATTCTGCTTTACGTCCGTCAGGAACCGAATAGACAATGACAGGGAACATGTTACGTCTTGCTTGAGGCTAAGATTCAGGTAACTGAACTACATATAAGCTATACTTAATTTTTACACAACATTCATCGTGTAATATATTAACGTGACCTGCAGGCGTTGAACACAGCGGATGTTGTTGAGAGATACATTGATGAGATCGGTGTGATTACCGGAATGTCACCATGTCCTGCAGGTGTTGGCGTATCGGTGGATGTTGTTGACAGCTTCATCCGGCCAAAAATAATATCAATAACGTGATTAGCGGAATACCACCTTGACCTATGGACGTGGTTGAACTCGGTGAATGGTGGCAGATACGTCCGCCCATACAAGTGGCTAACGGGGAACACACGATACGTGGGCTTGGGCAAGTAGCTAATGGGAAACAAGCAACACACGGACGTGAACAGTAACCGATGGAAAACAAAGAAGTGAGACGTGTCCGTAACCATAACCAATGAAAAAGAAAAAAATGGTACACGTTACATGGGAGTTGTTGACTATATAAGGTCCCGAATTTTGGCTAAAGTCAGTTATTCACAGGCTCTTCCGACTCCCGACGACCCCTTCGTGTGTGCAAACTCATTTCGATTGCTTTTCTACTCTAATAAGTATCTTCATTAAGAATAAGAATATAATCTTGTATTTTTATCTATTCGTGTTCCTCGTTCTTCATCAAGACACAGGTGTAGTGTACGACAATTGGAATTATTTATAGTAAAAAAAAAATTATCAATATTTTTACGAGTAGCATGGCGAACTACAAGAAAAAAGTTTGCACTATTTAAGATTGATACTTATAATTATGATATGTTAAAAGACTACGTTGCATTTGTAGGACATTGATCGGATATATAACGTAAACCTTGTCGTTTTAAAAGAATTGGAAATTAACACATGTCTCTTTATTGGGACGATTGTCAGAAATTGTTTTAAAAATTACCTGACGTTGACTGATGGTTTGTGAAGTAAGCAAGCTGACTGTTGCAGTTGGAGCCACATACTTCTGAATTTATCTAAACTTGTTAAGTATTAATTCGTTTGATTTAATAAAATTCCGGTTCGTTCTGACAGTTGTGACCCCCAAGAAGCAAAAACGACAAAAATGTTATACGGTTCTTAACATAATTTATCATCATCTAAGATTAAGAAATGTTAACATTTAAATCAAAGCTTCATTCCCTGTAGATCTTGGTGAACAGGTGGATGGTTTCATCAGTGGTGTAGTCTTTGATTTGGAGGGTGCTGGCAATGATCCTCTTGTCATAACTTGGATCGGTAGAGAGCATATGTTGTACAGCGGAACATCTCCGATCTCGCTCGTTGAACATTGTGTCACTTTCAGACATGATAAAAGGCTCCTATCGCTTTTGGGATTTGTACACAACTGGCCAACTAGTAGATGGTCCTAAAAAAAAAAAAAAGAAAACTGGTTTTCATTAAACGGAAATGGAATCATGTCGTCTTTTCTAGGGCGAAAATTTTATCGTTCTACCCTGTATATGACTGATAGCCTTTCGATAGCTGTCCATGCCTTTATTAGTCACGTGTCTTTTCGGTTGTTGAGACACTGTTTCCTTGGTAGGTGAACTTGTCTACTAAAAGACGAAAAAAGCCGTTTTTGTAGATTATTTTTTTAATCAGTTGCAAGCATTCATTATAAAGTCGCACTAAAATTGGTACAGTTCGTGTTTTTTTTTCAAAAGTTGGTGCAATCGAATCTTAAGCTTCTCTGGATAATCCCCGTCCGTCTTTGAAGGTCTGCTGACGATATCTTTTCTTTTTTTCAAAAAACTTAATTTGATTTCTTCAGTAGAATGTCATGGGTGATTAATGAGAAAAATGGAAACGCGGAGTCTGGCTGATGAATAAGTGGAGATAAAAAGACAACTACTTAGATTTCTTTAATTCATTTCTCTTTAATCTATAAAAATAGACTTTGCAAGCTCTTATAAATTGAATGATTATTTGCTGAAAGTAATTCTATTCTGACAACATTCTATCAATTGTCTATCTGAGGTTTTCAGAGAAGAGAATGCTTTTATTACAGAGTGATTTTGTCGGGCTTTCTCATCATTGTTATTTTTTATGTGGCTTCATGTATTTTTTGACCATCCTAAGGTGTCTATCATAGGATTTACCCTTGAAATCTTCCAATGAGAAATGTTATTTAAATCCAAAGTTTTATTTTCTTCTAGGTTATGCTACCATCTGCCAGTCTCTATACTTTTCTGTCAATATATATATATATATATATATATTGTAATCCACAGACAGATGGTTTCGTTGTATCACAACACATCAGTGTGGCTAGACACGTAGGACGCTTGAAGCTGGGATCGGAATTTACGTTAGACTTAGTATCAGACCGCTCGGCTAACAAGCGTACCACGTTAGCTAAGGAATTTTAAGGTATTATGCTGCAGAAGCAGCAGCGTTCATTTGTTTACATTTTCTACCTTAACGGATACCGGAGTGCTTACTTCGTTTGAAGAGCTTTGCATTATGCAAGCAGCAGCTGAAAATTCCATCGCCAGAGTGCTGACCCCCATATATATATATATATATATATATATTGTCATTCACAGACAGACTGTTTCGTTGTATCAAAACTCTTCAGTGTATCAAGACACACTAGATTCCCAAAGCTGGGATCGAAACCCGTCACTCAATTCAAGATTCTACCAATCAGCCTCGAGGAAACCACCGCAAGCGAAGGAAATTTAAACGTTTATGTATCACATTTGTTTTGTTTACATATATCCGCTTAACGACTACCGAGACCTCAATTCATTTGAAGAGCCTTGCATTACGCTGTGGCAACCATTACTTCCCTCGCTTAACCCCACTATATATATATATATATATATATATTTGCCGACTATTTGCATAAAAAGGGATTTGGCGTTAACTTACGAAGGTTGATATGGCACCAAACCCAACCAACCAACCATATATATATTTCTCTTTGTTCATGAAAGAAGTTAGAGCCAGAATGAGAAGAACAAAAACAAATAAAAAGCAAATATCAGAATAGATTGTGAATAAAATTTTATTATAATATCTGGTGACCCGCGCTAAAGTTTCCTTAGCTTTGTAACGGCAATCACTTATGATCCTGATTATTCCATTCCATAAATGATAATTTATAGTATTTCATGGTTACCCCCTTCATAGGAAATTTTATTTAATTAAAAATTACGTCCACCACACCCCATTCAATAATTATTCATATACAAATTGAAATGGAAATCGATTTACTGTCTAATATAAAGTAATTATATTCTATTAGACATGTATAAATCACTTTATGCTGTACCCTTTGTGCTAGACATCATCAAGTCACATGGGCAGTTGAGAGTTTCACAATCTTTCTTTCTCTCTCTCTCTCTCTCTCTCTCTCTCTCTACATCAATCCTCATTAACCATCACATCAACAAGTCTTCTGGGCAACATCTTATGTCCGCACCCAGGTGATATACATAAAAATTTGCTGGTCGGCTAGAACTGGCATGTCTATCTGCAGAAATCCTGCTGAGAGCATCGCTGGTGAGTTTTAATTGCTTCTCTAGCAGTCCCCGCATGTCTTATCGTCTTGAATGGATTGTATAATCGAAGGAAAGTGGTCTTACAGTTGTTCATTTGTGGGGTCTTGCTTCTAGGATTTGTTGAAGACAGCAAGGAGCACTTTTGTGTAGTTCCAGTCTAGCCTTTTCTCAATGCGTTTTGTTAACCATTATGTAGTGCATCCATATAATTGTATGGAGGCAGATATTGGTTGAAAGAAATCATTTTTATGTTATCAGACTTCCATATGATCGATAACCTATCAATATCACACCACACCTCAAAACCTATGTTGACATCAATTTCAGTAGATGAGATATTACTTCCAATGCAAGTCCACGACTTTTAGAGGCGTTCCACTTTGAGTAGGGATGGCTCCTTTTTCTTGAAACCTCATGAAATCTGGCTTTATTTTTGCGTTTACATAGAGGTTAATGCCTCTCGCTGTTAGTTATAGGCTATGCAGTTTGTACTCTGCCTGAGTAGGTGTATTTTCGATAAGCGCTCTTTTATCTGCATGATCAACATCTGCCATAGTTTCTGCTGGATATCGTCTGCTTCTTGTTTTTTTTAATGTGAAACTATTTTCTTTTCTTATATCTATTGACGTTCTCAGTTGGTAGTCTTGGTAGACTCTCAAATATAGTGCTAACTTACCTTCTTGCAAAACTCAAGAGACTATATCGAAGAAGATGGCAGCGTCTTCATCAGGCGAGCAAACCACTGCTTTTATGTTTTTGTAAAGCTTCATCGTTGCTTTTACGGTTTGTTATGAAAGACCGTATGAAAGTAATATTTGCTCCATTTTTCTTCCTTACTGATCGAATTCTTTGATGAAATCCCCAAACATTAATACCGTGTCAAAATTCTTTCAACGTATGTATTCGATAATTCCACAGATTTCAAAATCATTAAAGTGGTGGTGTGGTTTTTTCTAAAGAGGTTCTGATATTTTTCCAATAATTTTTTCGATTTCGGGTGGGTATTATAAACTTTAGCACTTATACCCCTGTAGAAATTAGTTTTTCTGAGGTCCCCTGTATGTCTTCAAATTTTCTTGTCTTGTCTGGAGGTTTTCCTCAAAGCCTGCAGCTTTTCAGTTTTTGAATTTTTCCTGCAGTGCATCAACTAATCGTACGTAAACTGTCCTAGATCGACATCAAGTTGGTCATTCATGATTTTCGGGATTAGTTTTTCAGTGGTATCAAAAGAATGTCTGAGCAGATGCATAAAATATTTTTGAAGTTTTCTTGGATTGCTGATTTTATTTTTGCTCCCGATATGCCCTTCCTTCTATTTGGTTAATTTGCTATCTGCTGTGATATTCTTGATTGTCTATATTCTATTAAACTGCTACTCAGATTGATTTTCTCTTGAATGTATTCTAATTGTTCTTATTAGTATATATTAGTTCTTTCAGGGCTTTCTTAAGTTTCTACGAGCTTGCATTTGTTGGTTTTCTTTTATTGGGGAAGGATGCTTTTTTTAAGTTATCTCGTTTATTCTAAATTCTTGTGGTCCCAGGGCTGCTGCAACTGCGTCTAAGTGGGCAGTGACGAAGTTTTCATATTCCTCATTCGAAGTATATCTTTCAAATATTTCTTGACGTGTATCGAATTTATTTATTATAATTACTGTATATCTTCTGCTTATATCTCAATTTATAGGTGGGGATCAGTCGTAACGTATGACTTTGATCGCTTGTTTTTATTTTATTTCTAAGTAGACCCAGGCGTAATTTTACGGTGATGGTTCTGTGATCGGATGATTCTATTTCAAAAGAAGAGGATGCCTCAGAGTTCAGAGAGCTATTTGTCCACTTCCTGTTTTTGAGTATATAATCTAACTGTTCCTTAGACTTATTTTGGTAAGTGTTCGTCTAAATTTCCGCCCTTTTTGAAATTTAGTGTTTGGTCATGAGTATTCCCAAGTGAGAAATTTATTAGATACTCGCCATTTCTATGTGACGGGTTATTATCTGTATTTTGCTCTGCTGCAGATGCTGTGAGATAAGGTAGCTAGTTTATTGTGTTTAAAATCCTAACATTAAATATCAGTATGTTAACAATTTTTTACAACGTATCCCTTATTTATCTGCGTGAAGCGCCGTTCAGTTTGGATGTACGTTTGTAGTCTATTGTTGGCATTGTCTCATCAATAGACGGTATACTTAACGATGAATAACTGTATTTTCCTTACGGAAGTATTTGATCCTGACCTGAAGTTTAACGTTGAAGCAACTCTGAATTCAATGCCTTGTTTCACATTAACCATGCTACATCCTATTGTTTCCATTTTTATGTTTGTGTAGATCGCAACATACCCTCCTTTTTTAGAGATTTTAAAAGACGGGGTTATGGAGTGGTTATGGAGCTGTGGAAAATATGTTTTCCACGAGTTTAATGTCTAAATGTTTCATCGTAGCTTAATTAGTTAAATGATGTGTTATCATATTCTCTCATTGCTTATTGATAAAATTATTCTGGAGTATGTGTTTCCGAGTTTTATGGTGCAAATGAAATATTGTAATTCAGGTAGATAATTCATTACACTTATATATACTTTCATACTTTTGTGTGTCCTTTATCCCTTTCTTCAAAACAGGACTCGTAAAATTGTATAATGATGAAGATAACATATACATATGACTTTTGAATTACACATGTAAGTCCGCATTAACATTTATTTTCTTCATTTTAATTTTAGCTATGAAAACATTCCCAAATCTTACACAAAAAAAGAAAATCCATCTATTCATTGTTCACACTTAGTGGGCCACTAATTATCAAATTTCTAGGTTCTTAAAAACTAGATGTTACTTCGATTGTTAGGCAAAAATTTTTTTTACAAAATATAAGCAAAAAACTCGAAAAATATCCACGGACATAAACTTAGAAAAAAAAAATGCTCTTTTTAAAGACTAAATTTTACTTATCTTTTTTAAGAATATATTCCCACAAAACTAGAAAAAATATATGAACGTAAGTTAGTAAAGTTTTTGGTTCTTCTTTTGAAGAATTAAATTTTACTTCGACTGTAAATCTAATATTCTTTTGCAAGCATAAAAAGCACAAAATACGAAAAACAAAATCTATGAACTTAAATTCAGTAAGTTTCTGCTTTTCTTACCTTGATTTATTCCACATTTTAACACCGTCAGCATCTTCTCACACAGCTATGATTCTATACATTGAGCGGTCTGTTCCTTAAAGGATAATTACTTTATTTATATCTTTTCAACTTCATTGAAAGACATTTGTCGTTTAAATGTTATTCATTTCCCCTTCTCTTTTCACACAGGTTCTCTTAATGTGTTACTAATTATCAATTTACATGTTGACATTGTACATCGATTATAAGGCAAAGATTTTTTTTCAGCAAATATATTTACACAAAGCTCGAAAGTAACCTGCAAACATGAATTCAAAAATTTCCTTTCTTATCTTTTTAAAGACTAGATTTTACTTTATGGTAAAACAAAGATTTGTTTTCTACAAATATATTCACAAAAGGCTCGAAAGTAACCAGGAACATGAATTCAAAAAGTTCCTAGATCATCTTTTTATAGATGAAATTTTACTTCGATCGTAAGACAAATATTTTTTCTACAATATTTACGCAAATTGGAAAGTTTCCTTGAGACAATGAATTCACAGCATACCTTGCTCATCCTTTTGAAGACTTAATTTTACTTCTGTAGTAAAGCAAAAAAAATTATTTTCTACGAATACATTCACATATAGCTAGAAAGTAACATGCGAACATAAATTCCTTAAGGTATTTGCTCTTCTTTTTAAATACTAAATTTTACTTCGATAGTAAAGCAAAGATTTTTTACAACTACATATTATCAATATCCGAAAAAAGCTATCAACATAAATATGGAAAAACTTGCTCTTCTAAGCTAATTCCTCACTAACAACTATGCTTCTCTTTAATAATTGGTTGATACTTTCTTGAACAAAAAAAGCGAAATTATATTCCAGTTTAGACATGGTAATTCCTTTGTGTCTCATTTACTTTATGAATTATTCCATACCTGCTTACCATTATTTAAACTACTATATATATATATATATATATATATATATATATATATATATATATATATATATATATATTACTTTGAATGAGTGAACACGTGAATTTTGCTCTATTCACGGGACTATTAATAGAATTTCTGGCATAGTTTTGTTTGATGGTTTTGCGTACACGTACAACATCAAATAACGGACGTGTATTGTTCCTGATTATAACATTGTTTGGTTTATATATATATATACATATATATATATATATATATATATATATATATATATATATATATATGTATATATATATATATATATATATATATTTGTTAACATTTAAAATAATATTGAAAAACCGTACCCCTAGGGTTGGCTCCTTTTCATGATTTTCTTTGCTTCACGAAAAAATCGTGAATATTTTGTCTAAATTCGTACTAAATTTAGAACAATAATTTTCGGAAAAAACATTAAAATTCAAATGCCTTTTATGGAAGCTGGGTGGTATTAAAACATGGCGGTGTTTAAGGAGAAGTGAATAGTTGCGCTTTTTTGTTCTTATTCATAAAAATTGAATTGACTTATTTCAGTTGATCCAAAAACATAAAAAATTGTTTTCCTTTGAATAAAAATATTCAAGTGTTGGCATGATTTTAAAGCTCATTAAGATCTCTTTCTGAATGTAAAAGAAGCCAAGTTCTTTCGAAAAAAGAGAACTTTCTTCAATTCAGCCTTTTCCTAACTTTGTTTCCTGTCATTTTGCCGAGTCTAAAACGCTCTTTAATAACTGGTATTTGTTTATTTATTTGATGAAACTTTCATGGAATATTTTCATGATAATTTTTGATTTTTGATACTAGACTACTCAAGCCACTTTTGCGTTCCTGTCGAAAAAGAGGGGTTTATGTTAATACAGATGCTTATAATTTTCTCGAGCGATGAATGTGTTCTACATATTAGACTGTCGGGAAAGTAGTCTTAACAGACTTAGCAGCAAGAGAGTTTCGTTTATTTTAGTCATTAGAACTATTCAAAAGTCGTAGAACATTCAGAATCAAAGAAAAACTTGAAAAGATTTTACCAGATATTTTTCCGCTAAAACTCAAAATATCCTTAAACGTGAAATGCACTTTCCCGTTGTCGTTAAAGGAGATTATATTTTTGATAATGCTTTTTTAAATAAATCTCATTTGAGTTCTTTTTATATTTTAGCAAAGAAAGCCTAATTACTTTCCAACCAAACACTCTAAACCTTAATTTTCCTTCTCCTTGTACGGTTGCCATCTATTATTAAAGAGCCCAACCATGTTACCCCAAGCTAGAGGGAGAATAATTAGATGATTACGTTTCCCAGGTGTATTAGCACAGAAATGCTATCAGTCTCGTCCAATATTTGAATTTGTGTTCCATGTCGATATTCTTCAAGTATTATCATTGCACCTCAAGCATATATATATATATATATATATATATTGTCATCCACAGACAGACATGTTTCGTTCTATCAGAACTCTTCAGTGTGGCTAGACACGCTAGATTCCCGAAGCTGGGATCGAAACCTGGCTGACTGAAACGCCAATCCAAGATTCTACCACACAGCCACGAGGAAACTAGCGTAAGCGAAAGAAATTTAAACGCTTATGTATCACATTTGTTTTACAAACATATATCCGCTTAACGGCTACCGAGAGCTCAATTCATTTGAAAGGCCTTGCTTTACGCTAGTGGCAACCATTACTTCCTTCGCTAGAGAGCTCAACTCCACAGGGGTAGGGGTGCATATATTGATAGATATAGACAGATAGATAGATAGATAGATAGATATTGTTTACTAAATACTGCTGAAGGAAAGGAATAATAAGAGATCAATTGTCATTGGAACCATTTAGGAATCTCCAGGAAACAATTGTGGGTTCCTTGTCTTTATAACCCAAGCGTACATTTTATGCTGTTTTATTTCTTGTTTACAATTCTGACGTTATCTTTTCTTTTTCCCTTTGAAACTCCCTGCGCTTTCTATGACAGTTTCTATAGTGCTTTAAATTCAGCCACACAGAATACAAGCAGGGCAACTCTATAAGCATTGCAGCATGTCATGACATTTGTTGAAAACTTTAAGTAATATAGATGTAAGGAATAGCTTAATGAGACAAAACGTGGCCTTTCTCCGAGTGAGTTATTTTGCTTTGAGCCATAGGAGCATTTTCGGGCGTGCCCGTTCCAATGGGCAGCAATGCTTATTCATTTCATTGCATATTTTTTGCCAAAGTCTGCAGTACCGAGTGATCGCTCTGACCTTTCTTTTGTTGACGTAGGTCCCACAGAGTTTTGACCTCATAAAATCGGTCTTGTGAATTTGTTCAAATGCACTAAGAAAGAGCCAAGAATCTGTGACCTTTTAACTTTAAAAGAGTGAATCTTTATCATCGCTCTCAGATAGGTCACATTATAAAAGCCCCAGTAAAGGACGTGTATATGTGTTTCTCTCGCTCTTTCCCCCCCTCTCTCTCTCTCTGTATATATATATATATATATATGTGTGTGTGTATGTGTGTGTGTGTGTGTGTGTGTGTGTGTGTGTATTCTAAGGTAAACAGATCTATTTACTTTTAAAGATACAACAAAATACGAGAAAATAGCAGCACAGATGAATAGAGCAAGTTTTCCGCAATGAAACATTATCTGAACAAATTTTCACTACCGTCCTCTGTGCATTTTTTTTTTTAAAGAAGAACAAGAGTCAGCAATGTTGGCCTCGTAAAAATGCATAGTCGGAAGCAACATTTTTCTTTTCCAAAAAGAAAGAACACCATTGTTGTCAGGATATATGTGGTCGTCATAGTCTATCTTTCATCAAACTCAGTGTTTTTCTGAAGGACAGACATATTACGTACCCAGTAAAAATCGGAAGTTATAGCATTGATTGTGGCCGTTGTCATTTACATTGAAAGCATAGAATAGTTTATTTTTCATAGATGTTACGACGGAGATATTTTCAGAGAAGATGTCAGTTTAGTCTCACTGTCATCGGTCTGATTCTAATAAAAATCTGATCGAAACAATCTTCATTCTGTGAGTTCGCAGATGTGTTGTCGAAAAAAATGACTAGAAGCCTAGTTTATCCCTCACATTGCTATCATCACTGCTAAAATGCATTAGCTCAGCGCTTTACTACACTCCTATCCATTTTCGTTCTCCTTAAACGTTCATCAATTGAAGACGTATCTGGATTAGGAAGATCTTTCCTGCATGCAGGAATTCAGTGACACCACGTGGCTTTGAACATTTTGCCATACTGAAGTTCATATACTATTTGAATCTATTAAAAATAAGTATAGGAGATTAACTGGAAAGTTTAACTTCTACGGACATACCATCAACATATTTTAACGTTGAATATACTCATAATAAAACAGGAGAAAAGGCATGAAAGCTGTTGTTAAGAACTTATAAAAATGCTGAGCCAATATTTGCAAATTTTTTTGAAAAGTGTTGAAAGCGAACTCTATCCAAGAGTGTAATGTTGCTGGCTTTGTCTGTAGTACTTTTTGAAAAAGTAAAAAGAGGGAAATACTACGTCAGTCATATACTTATAAACGCTCACATACACGTGCACCAACGCGGAAGAGCACACATTATATATATATATATATATATATATATATATATATATATATATGTATATTTGTGCAAGTGTTGGCCTGGTTCTTTACATATATGCATATATTCCCACTATCTTTTGCTGAGAAGGAAAGAGAAGGTGAGGGGGAGTGGGGACAGAGTAGTTACTATCAGATGATCTCTTTTTCTCTTGATTCTACCTAAATTTCCGATAGCTAAAGTTTTATTTGATGTGAATATAAATGTCTGTTTTGAGGTGAATTTTATGGAATGATGATGGTGTTTAAAATTAAAATCATTATCTTGTGTCTTTTTTACTTTTGGAATCATTTTTGAATTATTTTTATGATGATAATGGTTGTGTAGTCAAGGGTTATGTGGTGAAGTATCTATGTGCTGGTAATCGAAATGGTGTTAAGCTTTGCGTAGCTTTTGCAATAATAATAATAATGAAAATAATTATAATCAAGAAAAGCAAACCTTCAGAGAGAAACGGAATCTCTCCAAATAGCAGCACAGGACAACGCCATAAGAACCAATCCTCTCAAATTGAGAATAGACAGGACCCAACAAAATAGCAATTGTAGACAATGCGGGGACAGAGACGAAACGATCGATAACATAATAAGCGAATGCTGCAAATTAGCACAGAAGGAGTATAAGACTAGACTCGACTAGGTTGGCAAGGAGATCCGCTGGGTAATGTGCAAGATATTTAAATTTGACCACACTAAAAAATGGATGATGCACAACCCATCAGCTGTCCTAGAAAAAAACACACATGAACTCCTATGGGACTTTGATATACACACAGATCAACAAATCTCGACCAGAAGACCAGACCTTGTAATAATTAACAAAAAAAGTAAATTTGCAAAAGTGTCGACTTTGCTGTCCCAGCTGACCACAGAATAAAACTGAAAGAATGTGAAAAGAAGGATAACTTCCTCGACTTTGCTAGAGAATTGAAAACGCTGTGGAACATGAAAATGACGATAGTACCAATTATCATTGGTACTTTTAGTACAATAACAAAAGGATTATTAAAAGGCCATAGAGGACTTGGAAGTTGGTGGACTGGTAGAGACTATCCAAATGACAGCATTACTGAGAACGTCCAGAATACTGAGAAGAGTCCATGAGACTTGAGGAGACTTGCTGTCATTCAAACTCCAGTGAAAAACCATCAGCTAATACTGATGTGAAAAACTCTAAAGGAGTAAATAATAATAATAATAATAATAATAATAATAATAATAATAATAATAATAAGAAGAAGAAGAAGAAGAAGAAGAAGAAAATAATGAACACTACAGTAATACAATATCAGACTTCTGAAAGTAGAAACACCACACACCCAAACAACATTGGGAAAACACTAATACAACAACCAAAAAGTATAAGACTAGACACAACTGGTATTAAAAAAAGTGATCCATTGGGATTTGTGCAAGAAATTAAAATTTGACCATACGAAAAAATGGTTTATGCACAACCCAGAATTTGCCCTGAAGAAAGGGGCACACAAATTCCTATGGGATTTTCACATAGAAACGGGTCACCTAATCTCTGCAAGACAACCAGACAAGATATAATCTCCAAAACAAAAAGAACTGTAGACTTTGCTGTCCCAGCTGACCAGAGAGAGAGAAAAAATTGACAGGAAATGAAATGAAGTCTTTAAGCCGTTGTATTGATGTGTCAACGCTGTTTACATTGCTAGCTAATTGAAAAAAAAAAAAACTGTGGAACATGAAAGAGACGTTTAGACCAATTGCAATTGGCGCATTTGGTGCAGTCACCGAAGGATAATTAAAGGGACTGGAGGACTTGGAAATTATTAGGATTACCTGAGAAAACTAAAAGACAAAAAAAAAGACTTATTTACGTAATTTCGAGATTTTATGCTCTATTATTGGTCTTGATGAAAAGAAAAAGAAATACTCTTCTAAACCATCATTTTAAAATGTCATTCTTAATCCATCAAAATGATTAAAAAGGTATCCTCACAAGATTATTCAATAGGTTTGACATAGTAAGAAGTTAATCTCTGTCTATCCTACTTAAAACTCTTAATCGCTCTTGAAATCTCAGGCAATAAAAACACATTTAATACTTTTTTCAAATATTTAGCAATGTTTTCTGATATGGTAATGTCAAAAAGAATATATCAGATAAGATAACACACATACACATACACACACACGCACGCGCGCACGCACACACACACAAATATTTATATATATATATATATATCGTACTTTTAGTCTTTATCTGCATTAATCCAAATCCCTATATATATATATATGTGTATATATATAAGTGTGTGTGTGTGTGTATGTGTGTGTGTGTGTGTGTGTGTTTCTGTTTGTCTCTGCATGAGTTGCATAATGCCAAAGATATTAGCTACATGACTTTTTTCCTTCGTATCAATATAATGATATATCGTTAGAATGTTTGTGCATTTCTGTATGTGCCTCAATATCAGTTTGTGATAGAGTATGCTCAAGTGCATGCGTATTTCTCTTTCTTATTCTCTCTCTGTCTCTGTCTCTGTCTCTCTCTTTCTCTCTGACTCTCTATCAATCTATCTATGAAGGAGGAAGTAGGCCAAATACTGCTTTGATATTTAGTATTTATCTGAAAGTATATAAACTGAAATTGGAATATTTACAAAATTCAACATAATAATAAATAACTTGGAATCAAAAGAAAAGATTATGGTACGACACAGAAACGAACTTTTATTGAATGCCAAGCACATCAACATTGAATTCATTGCTTTCCTAAGTACGCCGACCACAAAGAGAGATTTTCTATATCTTCTAAACCAGCTGAACAGCTAAGGGAATAATATATTACAATTAAGACAGAGTGGTGAATTCGATCTTCACTGCTTGTCTCAGGCCTTGTGCCATTTCATCCGTTGAGGTACTAGATTGTTGTTTCGATTGTTTAAGAACTAAGCTAAAAATATTTTTACAAGCTAGGACAGACCCACCTCTATATGGATAATTAAATAAACACTATTTGTTTGTTTGCTTGTTTCTTTTTTTTCTTTTTTTTTTAATTGAAACCAAAATTTAAATCGGTAAATATTTCTGAGCGATGATGCTAATTCTTAACACTCAGCCCTTAAGCTATAAATTCCCGTGGTGTTGTCAATTGCTACTTGACATAAAAACTAATAATAGAAATTTATGACGAATAGTCGAAGACTTTTTCACATGACTTCTCTGAAAAATTAACTGCTAAACTGTATTTATTTGTAACAGGCAATCAAAACGTAAATGGAACACCCACAGACATGTTGAGTTATCTTTCTCGCAATCTGCTGATCTCTGACCCACTCAGGGAAGTGTTACTTCAATCTTGAGTGGTTAGACTTGCGAATGATACAGAAGCTATTTGCAAAAGAACTATAAGTTCAGACTAGAAAAGAACGTCAAAATGTACGCGATCAACCGGTCTTCAACACAAATGAAGTGGGTTAAGTATAATCGTTTAACAGAGCTAGAACATGAAGCCAAAAATATTAAAGGAAGAAAATAGGAAGAAAAAGATGCACCAATCACCTAAAATGTAAAGGATATCTTATTTGGAAATTAGCTAAAGAAATAATGGATTTTTATCTTGAGAGAAATAGGAGTTCTTGCAAAAATTATAATAAAAACAACCCTAGAAAAAGATACTGTGTTGGTTATTTTTTTCTATCTTCAATGTTATTATCAGTAAAGAAAAATATTCTAAATTCTACAATCTAAAATAAATGCATATTCATATAATAGCCGTACAATATTATGAAACGTTATATTTTTTAAATTGTGCTCGGGGATGACTCTAAACTATATCTGATAGTGAGTTTCCAGTTTTAGATATCTAAGGAATATAGAGTATCCGTACATTGCCATAACTCCCAGCTCCACTCTGACCAAGAGTGATTGTACCTGTTGGGGTCCAATCTTTGGGTCAGATCTCTAGAAGAATTATTCCTATTTGATAAAACGAGGGATAAATCTTGAGAAATAACTATACAAAAACGTAAATAAAAACGTGCACTGAGCACGATTCTATATCATTTCGGCATATAATAAGAATCGATGCGTTGATATGTCATTACAGTCAATAAATTAAACAGAATTAGAAAACTAAATGTTCTTAATGATATCTAATGACAAACGCAGACTAAAACTATGGTACAACTCAATAAAATTGAAAGTATAAAAAAGTTTCGTTTTACTTTCAAAAAGGATGTCATTTCAAGGTAATAAATAAACAAAAAATGAAAAATATATTAAAGTCTATATAGATATATTTTAATATAAAGTGCCCGTGTTGATCGGGTGAAGAAATTATCCAGCTTTGTGGCCCTTCGCTTAAATGAGGTTTATGAGCCGAATTTATGGTCCGATGCCAAAAGGACCGCTAAATAATTATGTCAACCGAGCCTAAATATTTTTTGTTGACATTTTCCTCCTGCGGTGCACTCTGACGCGGAATAAATTTGGTGTCATACAACAACTCTATCAATATATTTACCTATCTATCTATCTATCTATCTATCGTCATCGACAGACAGACTATTTCATTGTATCACAACCCTTCACTGTTGCTAGACACACAAGACGCTTCAAGCTGGGATCGAAACCAGCCTTAGTTTACATTAGACAGATAACATACCTCTGAGAATTCTCATATACACATATAAGATTCTTTTAAACACACAATTCTTTTGATATCTATTTATGTATATATCAATCTTATTCAGTTCAAATTTAACTCTATAACTATCAACTTTATAAGTGTCTCATCTAGAGATCAAGTATATATATTTTATATATATTTGTATTCGTTTGAAATACTTGAAACCGCATAACGGTGAAAAACTATTAAATAACCATCGTTATTCAAAAACATATCATTGTGCATATACTATAAATATCGGATAGATGAACTATATGACTTGAGTTAGATGAAATATGATTTGAGTTAGATGAAATATTTGATACGATATAACTCTATGCAGACTAACGATTATAAAAGTCAAATAAAAAAAGATTATTGAAATGATCCATTAAAGAAATAGATTCTTTTAATCATATTATTACACATAAATCAAATTCCAACATCGAATAATATGGAAGGGGTTCATATGCAACCACATAAATCAAACAAAATCAATTCGGTGATGTGTAGATCTTGTAAAAGTATGATTCATTTTCCTGAAAGGCTGAATTTTGGCAAATAATCAATAGCCGACCAATGGGTCTTATGCAAACAGAGAAAGAATGACAGCTTTAAACAGACTTACGCCGTGCTTTCAATAAGTCAGCAGACTTTTTTGTACAAGCATTTAAAATTGTAGTAGACTCGTGAAAAAGAAGTATGTTATTGTTATACATCGTATGAGATGACTGAACAATTTTTATGATTTCAGGTTCAAATGAACAGCTACAGCAGGAATTGGAATACACACTACTAAATCCTGATTGTCACAGCAGGTGAATTTCAAAAATGCAATCTGGATGTAAGGACACTTTAGAAGGAGTAAAGAAGTCAATACAACAGAGTTCATTGGCCTAAGGGTTAGGGCTACTATGTTGAGGTTTTTAGGGAGTTCAGGAAGAGATTCTGTCGGAATAGGCCAGCACTTTTCAAATCGGGTCCGTGGCATTTCGACCAGAAAAATGCACCAGTCCATAACTCCATCCTTGTCACAGACTATTTGACCAAGATGGGCATCATAACAGTTCCTCACCCTTTCTATAGTCCTGACCTTGCTCCCGGTGACTTTTAGTTCTTCCCCAAGCTAAGAGGCTGTCGTTATGAGACAATTGAGGAGATGAAAGAGGCTGTGATGAAGGTCATTGACACGCTCACACAAGAGGACTTCTGTGGGGCCTTCCAGAAGTTGTTGGAACGGTACAACAAGTGCATTGCAGCCGGAAGAGATCACTTCGAAGGGGACTAGAGTTTCATGTGAGTTCTATCAATAAAAGTGCCCATGCGTACAATGGTTTACCTACCCTAAAAAATCTACCCTCTAAACCAATGGTTGGCAATTTTTTGGTGTGAGAATTGCATAATTGCTAAATGAATTATCGAAGAACGGCATCTTTTAGAATCAAAATAATTTAGTTTCGATTCAAATGGGAGTGTTAATTTCTTTTTTTTTTACAGGCTCCCGCAGGCCGCACGGAACAGTGTAGCAACCTCCATTTTTCTCACCCCTGATCTAAACGATTTTTTAGGCAGCCTTTATTATTATTAAGAAAAAACTATAGTACGTCAGACAAGTTCACTTAAATTTTTAATCCGCAGATCATATCCAAGGGCTTGAAAAGAGATTAATCTTTTCTAATCTATCATTCTGATATCAGGTTATTCTGATCTTGCATTTTTAGTGTTGTCTCGTGGAAAGTAACAACTTGCATCATATTTCGTCAGGGCTTAGCATACACTAACTGTATACCCAGTAAAAGAGTAAGACACACCAAAGTAATATCCTGACAAAGTGATAACTCTGACAATGAATTTCTACTTTTGGAGATCTGAAGAATGTGGAGAAACCCATGAATTCCATTACTCCCACATCCAGTCCGATCTGGATTGGTAGTGCCTCTTAAGAGATTATCTTTCGGTTAAGTATGTTTAAAAATTAATCGCGTTTGATACTTGGGGACAAGTAAATGTCATTCGTTTTCATTATGACTCATTATTTAAAATTATGATTCTTTACTTAGGATTATTCTAAGTTATTGAAACAATAAAAGGAAGTGTAAATAAATGACTATTATCAAATAGAAAGAATTGCTTCAAACAATATAATGTTTAATATTTGATAAGAATACTTGAAACCATGCAACTGTGTGCAAATTATTTGTATTAGATAGGAATATTTGATCTCATAAAATGGTGCGCCAAAAAAAAAAAAAAAAACTCAAAAAACAAAAAGTAATAATTATACAAACTTAGTCACTAAACTACGAATGCAAATATAAATCTACAATAAATACAATTGCTTAACTTCAAGACATAAAATAGACTTAGACGGGTTGGTATGCCGTTAAGATTAATCAGCCATCATATCATCTATGTTTATCGCATTCTGTTCGTATCCAAGACCGTGATCCAACGAGCTGAACATCCTCCAAACATAACCTGTCGGTCCGTATCTGTGTGTGTGTGTGTGTGTGTGTGTGTGTTTATGCCCATATATAGTTACACTTGCACACTTGAATTTGCATAAGCAAGAGACTCTGTGTATGTATATATACATATGCCTAAATAGTGTATGTGTACATATGTGTAAGTATATAAAATGGGCATTATATGTAAGCGCACTTGTTTTAATTAAAATATTGAATTAGAGATTTGTGATACTTTTTTTTTTATCTCGTCTTCAACTGAGGTATTTTTTTTATTCTGTTACTTATGTTAGTAACATTGTTTAAGTATTTGCCCAATAAAGACGAACCTCATGTTCTAACAAATTTGTTTACGTGTTAGCGAGATTGTAGAGATTACTGAGGCAGCGTTCGAGACTTGCTCCTCGAGAAGAAAAAAACAACATGAAAAACAGTTATGAAAAAAACCCAAAACAAACTAACAAAAAGACCCAAGAAAACAGCAATAAAAATAAAAGCAAAGCAAAGAAGAAAAAAAGAACACTGTATCAAACACAGGATCAGAAGAAAAAATGAAAAAGAGCTGAAGTGTTTCACAATAGCGTTCTTTGAGAAATAAAGTAAGTGTTTTATTCGTACCAAACGCGTGGTAAGTGAGTTAAGCAACATCCCTGATGTTATCACTTGTACTTATTACTGACCTCTGACCTGCATGCCAGCCTACTCGAGATAACATAGGACATGTGGTTATTATATTCATAGATTTAGACACATGCTATTTGTCTGTCAGGCAATGAACGTGGGTCAGGGGATGACAACCTGACAGAAATATAAATACCAACAGACCAAACATTTTATAGTGAAATAAGCTAAGGATAAAACATGTACGTTGATCGATATGTCTGTTCCAGCTGATCGAAAAATTCCTCTGAAAGAATTAGAGAAGATATAGAAGAGTAAATTGTAAGAATGTGGCAGTTGAAAACAAAAACAATACCAGTAGTTGTTAGAGAAGGGGAACTACTCAGAAATAAGGTCGAATACTTAGACAGCATTTCATATGCAAAGAAGATTGCTTTTTTTTCTATAGCGTATATCTTAAGAAAATGTTTATTCTTTTAAACAAATGAAACCTGAATAACCGTAGGTATAACAATTACAAACAGTTGCCTATTTTTATACACATATGAATATTATATGTAATATAGAAACTATTATTCATTAAAAAAAAAAGAAAAACTGACTTGTGAAAAACTCTTAAGAAGTGCTTTTGGCACGGTAACTAAAGGATTATTAAAGGGCCTGCATGATTTGGAAGCTGGTAGCTCTGTGGGGACCATCCAAACAACAGCATTATTGAAGACCGACAGAATACTGAGAAGAGTCCTGGAGACTTGAGGAGACTTGCTGTCACTCAACCTCCAGTGAAATACCATCAGCTAAAGCTGATGTGAAAGACTCTAATGAGTAAATAATAATAATCAGAGAATTTGCAAAATTGTCGACTTTGGTGTACTAGCTGACCACAGTAAAAAAAAGGAAAGTGAAAAGAAGGATAAGTACCTCGACATTGATAGGGAATTAAAAAATACACTATGGAACATGAAGGTGACAATTATACCAATTATGATTGGTGCTTTTGGTACATTAACTAAAGGATTAATAAAGGGACCGCAGGACATGGAAATAAGAGGAGGAATGGTGACCACCCAAATTACAGTATTATTGAGAATGGCCAGAATACTGAGAGTAGGCCTGGAGACTTGAGGAGACTTGCTGTCACTCAAATTCAAGTGAAAGACCATCCGTTAAAACTGATGTTGAAAACTTTCAATGAGTAAATAATAATAATAATAATGTGAAAAGAAGGAAAGGTACCTCGACCTTGCTAGAGAATTAAAAAAGCAGCGGAACATGAAAGTAACGATTGTGCCAATTGTGAATGGTGCGTTAGGCACAATAACTAAAGGATTATTAAAAGGCCTGAAAGACTTGGAAGTTACTTGGAGGACGAGTGGAGACTATCCAAACGATACCACTGCTAAGAAGGGCCAGAATCCTGAGACGAGTCCTGGAGACTTGAGGAGACTTTCTGTCGCTCAAACTCCAGTGAAAGAGCATCAGCTAACACTGATGAGAAAAACTCTAAAGGAGTAAAATAATAATAATAATAATAATAATAATAATAATAATAATAATAATAATAATAATAATAATTTGCCGATGGTGACTAATATTATATGCTGAAGCGAGAATTTCTCCAAGAAAATGAAATATATTAGATTCTGAGACAGAATGGTTTGGCTTGGTTTCTTTTATATAAGTATATCAAAAGTCTTGGATCATCTAAAGTCAAATATGTCCAAGTAGAAAATAAGTAATTGCACTTTTTAACCTATAAGTCGACTTCAAACGTAATTAACGTGATGTCGAAGACAGGAACATTTGCTGCTACACCACGGAGACTACCCGTTGATAATTTGATCTACAAATGCATCAGTCAATAATATAATAATGAGTTATTATTGAAAAGCAGAAATACATAATATGCAAGAGAATTTTAAGAGTAGGCCTTGAGGCTATAGAAATGAAACAGTTACTCTCATAATAGATGAATGCAGAAAACTATTTAAAAAGGAAAGCAAATCAGACATGAATGGGTTGACAAGGTGATTGAAAGGGAATCGTGCAAGCAACTGAAGCTTGTGCTTTCTATCCAAGAGTATTTGCACAAACCAGAATCTGCCATAGAAGATGAAAACATTCTTTGGGGTTCAGAGAAAAAAATGAATAATATAATCTATGACAGCATACCCGATCTATTTTGATAAAAATATTCAAAATGAAAGCTTGCTGGGGCTGTAGAATACACCGATTGCACCTCTGCAGAGGGGTAAGACCCCACCTCCAAAGAGTGCCCTGTTTATGACACTAAACAGTGTGATGATGAGGTCCTAGTAATGCTGGGGCCTTGGGGAAAATGGAGCACCCCTTCATTGTCATTGCTCCTAGGTCCACTCTGGCCCGGCGTGGTAGTACCTGATAGGACCGTATCTATGGGTTAAATAGAACTAATGGAATACTTAAGTTAAACTAAATTGTTTGATTAAACTGAATTGCTTGAAATAGAAATGTTTTTGACAATTAAACCGTACTTACATTTAAACTGAGTTCTTATGCTAAACTGAATAATTTGAAATAGAACAGTTTTTGACGTTGAAACTGTACTTACACTAAACTGAATTGTTATATATAACTGCTTGAATAAACTGAATAGTTTGAAATAGAAATGTTTTTGACAAACTGTGTACTTATGCTTAATGAATTGTTTGAAATAAAACTGGTTATTTACATAAAAATGGATTTGGCGTTAAATTACCTACAAATCTTGACATGCCATAAAACCAAACTAAACTAATCAAAATGAAAGCATGCCAAAAGTTAGAAAATGCTTGAAACTTTCCAGAGATTAGGAAAAGCTCATACAACAGTTCTCAATGTGCCCCTTCACAGGACCTCCTCAATCGCTGGAATGAAGGTTCCACTTTCGATCAGTCGACTGTTCCGCTTCGCTGGTTGTGTCATTGGACGAAACAGTCGATCTGTTTATCTGCCCACTATATGTTTTTGATTCAAACACCGGATCGATCGCTAATTGGAGTTGCCATTCGATATGAGAATGACTGAGACGGCACAATAAAGACAGTAAAAAACCGAGAACGGGACACGGATTCGTAACAAACGATAACATTTAATTTAGTAAAAGAACAAGTCTTCAAAATGGTACATACATTCACACCTCCCAATGAGATGTAGTCATTTGACATTAAGACCTCAACCACGATTTAACTGTCAATATATTTCCTGGCATTCAGAGCCAAGGGCAAGGCTTCTCAAATTATCCCATTATGTTTAGGCTTTTCTGCTTCACACTTTCTATACTTTGCTAATTTCTGAGAGCGGTTAGTTTTTCTTACTCTTTTGCTTCCGGCTTCTCTCTCAGCCTTTCTGTCCCAAAATTCAATTAGCGTGCTATATTCGTTCTTCTCGTTATTTTCTACATTAGGGAATCTGGTAAAAGGTCAGGACTCAAAATAACATAGTGTCTCTTAGCCGTTCAATGCTGTTCGCTGACAATAAACGAGACTGTCTGCTCATATGCATTTTATCTCTATCGTGGGGGGACAATTTGTAGAACTATTGATAATATCATTTTTCTCCTAATTTGGATTCCAATGATTAATTCTACCCTCTTCATTCTACCTTCTAACTTCAATGTTTGGTTACTTTCTACCATTACCCTAAAAAGCAGACGTTTATTCCCTCTTCTTAAATGTTTCACCTTAACCCATTTCTCCCGGTAGGTAGTTAATCATGCCGCATTACGTTTAAGACATCATAGCGGTCAAAAATAAGAAAACTCTTCCAACAGTTTCAAATTTAGAAAACAAAATCATATTAAGAATCTTTATCGTTTCCCAAACGCCATATGTGTAACATATACATATGCACGCGGAAACAAAATCAACAATTATGACGAACAAACACACTTCTTTAGAAAAATAATCCTCTCACACTTTATTCGAAATGGTTGTGAAAGGGTTGCGAAAGGGCTATGTGTGAGAGGTGGGTTGGAGACTGAACAAACTGCAACATATTGACCCCCAGTTCCTTTGCCTTTACAGCACTTCCTTCTCGTTCTGCTGGGCTGCTCATTTGGGGGTCCTGAGGGCCTATAGTCCTCTACTGGGTGCTGGTTCTCTCTACAGCGTCTTATCACCAACTAACTGAGTCACTCCAAATAACTGAACCTGTCTGTGGCACCGGGTTATTTAATTGTTTGACATCCACCTGCTTCTTGTGGCCGTCACATCTGCACCCAATTCAATCCGTCCACAGTCAAGGTTATACCCTGATATCTTCGACCGGATGCACCTGTTCCTTGATTGACGGCTGGGCCGAAGGTCAATATGTTACAAATGTATTCACTCGCCTGCCTGTCATCATTGTCAGGCTTTGACCTCTGACTGAACAAGCAAAATAATATTTTCCTAAAACATTTACTCTTGATAAATCTTTGTCAAAATAAATTCACTTATATTTCTCCCTGGTTTCAACCAAATAATAACAATATATTTTTCCAAGTTTTCTTTTCTTGCTAAAAATAACATATTTTCTGACCCATTCTTTTTTCACTCTTGGTGACATCTGAGTCATTTTTATAAAATCCATTCCAGTAAATTTTCACATTTCTAGTAAATAAATTTATTCTTGCTTGGCTCCCCGCTCTGTGTCACACCAAGAACACAGAAAAGGGAAACATTAAACTCATGATAAGACGAAAAATTGGAGACCATCTACAGTACATCACGGCTAAAATCGGTTAGGACACTTAAAAAGTCTAAGACAACTGATCAGACTTGTCGTCACCCTGAACATTTGTGAAACCCACTTGTTACAGTTTGAGGAAAATGTGCAATGATAATAATAATAATAATTATAATAATAATAATAGAAATAATAATAATAATTATTATTATTATTATTTACTCTTTTAAAGCTTTTCACATCAGTATTAGCTGATGGTTTTCCACTGGAGTTTGAGTGGCAGCAAGTCTCCTCAAGTCTCCAGGACTCGTCTCAGTATTCTGGGCGTCCTCAGTAATGCTGTCATTTTGATAGTCTCTACCCGTCCGCCAGCTTCCAAGTCTTCCAGGCCTTTTAATAACCCTTTAGTTATTGTGCTAAAAGCACCAATTACAATTGGCACAACCGTCACTTTCATGTTCCACAGCTTTTTCAATTCTCTATCAAGGTCTAGGTACTTATTCCTCTTTTCACATTTTTTCAGTTTTATTCTGTGGTCATACGGGACAGCAAAGTCGACAATTTTGCAAATTCTCTTTTTTCGTTAATCATTATAAGATCTGGTCTTGTGGCTGAGATTAGGTGATCCCTTTGTATGTCAATGTGAGATCTTAGGAGGTATTTCACAGTGACAGCAATTATGCTCAGGTTCCTAAAACTCTTCTCAATGTTTTAGTTGATCCGAGCAATGGTCTGGTTTACAGGGTTACGATTCCGCCTTCAATTTCCAACTCTTTCAGACAACTTTCCAGATCTCTGGCAAGGTCCAAGTACCTTTTGTCCTTTTTTCTGCTTTTTTGATTTTCGCTTTGTAGTCTACAAGTTTAGCAATATCAACTCTAAGGTACATTCTCAAAGCTTGTTTTTTCAGGAATATTGCCCGTTGGAATATTTGGTAATAATTTGTTTAACTTTTTTCCAGTCTTGGTTACTTTGGGATGATAATGTAGTCTTATTTTCTGTCATGACTTTCTTTATTAACTCTGTATTTATTTTCTCTTCTTGTGTTAACATTTGCTTTGTAATACTGGGTTTTGTGGGAGTTCAGTTAACACAATTTTGCTTTTCCATTGGGTTAGGGTTTTTTCGCTTTTCTGTTTTAACTGTTTTTATTTGAGTCATGAATTCTTGTTGATATTCTTCCCGATTTATTTGACCAAATATTTCTAGAATATTGAAGTAAAAAGTTAAATTTTCTTGAATATCGTTTTAGCTTGGTCTGGAAGCCTTTGGGCTGTTGCAATATTTCTTGCAAAATTTACCCAAATTTCTACTTATTTTTCTCCACCTTCCTTGTTTCCGATTGCTCTTAAGATAAAAGGGAAGTACATATTCGCTGTCTTTTTTTTTTTTACGCTGCTCTCTTTCCGTTGAATAGTTGCTTTGGTATTTTTCTATGTTCCTGAAATTAGAACAATCAACATTCACCAGTTGCCGGATGAGTATCCCTTGTTGAGTACCAAGAGAGCACCTGCCGATCATGATACTCAGATTTGTAATCTGAGTCCCATGTTGACCTGCATTTGCCATTTTTCATGACTAATGTAACCTGGCCAGAGCAGACTAAGTGGTTGATTATTATACGTGTTCTTTTCACATATATGACTTGGTATTCTTTAGAAAAAGACACTGCACGAATAAAAAAGAATAAATAAAAAATAAAAGTATAAAACGGATTTTCTATATATTCAAAATAGGTCAGTTTTGACTTTGTATAAGTTCGCATTTAAGCTTGGAGAGTGTTATTTTTAGTATTATGAGGTGATAGGACATGTTCCTTTAAGGGTTGCTTTTTTATTAACCCTCTTCAGCTCTATCTCCAACCCATTTTCAATTTTTTGTTGTAAGATTCTAAAGTCAAATAAGAATGACAACAATATACATTTCCAAAAATTCAATTGATAATAACAAGACAAAGAATTTATTATTTTTCTCTTGGCGAAATTTTCACAAAAGCATTTGTAGATGGTCTTTCCCAGGGGTGAGAGGACAGCAAACATTCTTAGTATTCTTGCTGGGCTTAGCAATGGTGTAGATCAAATATTCCCAGCTCGTCCTTTGATATCCAACTACTCCAGCTCCCTTACAAAGTCTTTGGAGATCGGTCCAAGTGCACCGGCTATAACTGGAATCACAGTCGCCTCCATGCTCCATAGCTTTTTTTTACTTCACTAGCAAGGTCTTAGTAATTATCAATCTTCTTATTTTCTTTGATTTTCCCTCCATGGACAGCAAAGTACACTATTCGGCAGGTTTTCTTTTTCTTGTTAACTTTCTCTTGGTTTAGTCATATGGCAGGGATTGGGAGTTAAGTTTGTATCTTAAAATGTCGGAGTTTCTCATTTACCAGGAATAATTCTTTTTTGTACATATACCATTTGCATGAATAATCAGATTTCAATTTTTGCACGATTCCCAGTAGATCACTTTCCCCACCCAGTCATGTCTATTCTTATAATCTTTTCGCACTAATTTGCTTCCATCGATTATCATATGATGAATCATTCGTCTCTATCATCACATCATCTGCACTTGCTATCATTTTTGGCGTCCAAGTTATTTTCCTTCAACTTACTTGATCCTTACGTCATTTTTTTGTGCTGCTATTAGAAGAGATTCAGGTTCTCACTTAAGGTTTCCCTTTCCTAGGCGTGTCCATGCCTTTCCGTGTGAGATTTCGTTACATTGTAGCTTGAAATATCCATACAGTTGTTTTTCTTCCCATATTTTATCATTATTTTATTCATTTGAGATTTTTTCTCTCCATTTAGCTGATAGTTTTCCACTGTAGTTTAAGTGACAGCAAGTCTCCTCAAGTCTCCAGAACTCTTCTTTTTATACTGGTTGATCTCAATAATGCTCTAATTTGAATAGTCTCCACTCACTCACTTGTTTCCAAATCTTCCAGTCTCAGTACCAAGTAATTGCTGCGTGTACCGAATGTGTTAATTGCAATACTCTCATATTTCATATTTTTTAGTCCTCCAGCAAGGTCTAGGAATTTACCTCTCTTTTCGCTTTTTTATTCTGTGGTCAGCCGGACCGGCCAAGTCCACTATTAGGCTGGTTCTCTTTTTGTCGACTATCAATTGATCTGGTTGTCTGGCTGAGATTAGATGACCTCCTTCAGTTTTACCCTGTGGTCAGCCGGACCGGCCAAGTCCACTATTAGGCTGGTTCTCTTTTTGTCGACTATCACTAGATCTGGTTGACTGGCTGAGATTAGATGATCCAATTGTAACTCAAAATCCCCAAGAATTTCTGGCGTCTCATTTTCTAGGACAGAATTTGGTTTGTACACATAGCGTTCGGTCATATGGTGGATCACCTTTCTCACCCAGTTCTTGTCTAGTCTAACTCCCTCTTTCCGCTGGTTTGCTGTATTCGCTTATTATGCAATTGATCGTTTCGTCTCAGTCACCACATAATCTACATCTGTTATTTTCTTGCGTCTTGTCTATTCTTGCTTTGACATAGTTGGTCCTTATGGCCTTCTTTTGTGCACTCTTAGAAGAGATCTAGGTTATCTTCTGAGGTTTCTCTTTCGTAGCCATGTCCAGGTTTTCTTGTATATTTGCTCGTTTGTTGTTTAAAATGCCTATACAGTTGTTTTACTTCCCGTTTTTTCTGGTTATTTTTGTTCTGTTGATTTTTGTCTCTATTGGTTTTAGTAACTGTAATCAGTCTTCCTTCGATTCTTATGTTGCATTCTGATTGTTGTAGAGATACATCAACGCTATATACAATATTGGCAAGTCCTTTTTCTCTTTCTTTTCTTGACACATACAGTCTGTCTATATCATCTCTCAATGTAAGGCCTTATGTATCGTCATTAGTATACTTGTCTTACAATTTGTTTATTCTAGACAGTTTCTGCCTTGACTTTTCCTAAGTTTTGGTTTCTTAGGGATGGTAATTTGGTTTTCTTTTCATTTATAATTCCCTTTAAATTTTCTATATTACTTTCTTTTTCTTGTGTCAGATTTGTTTCTGTGTGGTTTGGGTATGTGATATTTTGATTCTTATTATTTTGCCTTCCATTTCAGTAGTTGGTATGTCGATTGTTGTATATTAGTGTTGTTGCCTTTGTTCCCCATTTATTTTTGAAGTATTTCTAATATTTGAAGGTCAGAAAATCAACCTTTCTTTATTATCTGCCGAACTTGGTCAGCAAGTCTTGTCTGAAATCTTAAATATTCTTCCCAAATTTCTATCATTCTTTTACAATAACCTCTTTGTATAGGGTTGCTGCTAAAATTACAATGTGGTCCACGTTTGTTGTCTTCCCTAGTCTGTTGACTCTGTTGTTGTTTTTCTCTTTTGTGTAGTTGATTTGGTCATAGTTCAGGTACCTGAAAAATAAACAGTCAACTCTCACATCAGGCTCAATACGTCCTCTATTTTGGCTATCAGGGAAGCACCTACCAATCATGACACCTAGATCCATTGTCTGGTTCCACGTTGTGTTATAATTTGATTTCACATCTTTTTATGATGGGTATTATACTGTGGTTATACCTGACCAGTGGTTGTTTAAAATCTGCGCACCTGTCTCTTATGTGAGGAAGTACTATTTTGGTAAGTGAACTCAAAAGCGAGTCATGAAAAATAAAGAGTTCGGTTCTTTTTTCCCTCATCATTTCGATGGATAGCAATAGTTTCCCGTCTAAGATATTTAACCCTGGCTGTTGAATTATGAAGCTCTTCTGCCCATCATTCAGAGAGACACACCATTGATTCAGCTTCGAATTCATCTGCCTTATTCACATCCATCATGCTGTTTTCCATGCTTTCTAAGGATTTGTATTCAGTGAATTCTTTCTTCGTTTTTAATTTTTTTCTTTTTGGATTTGTTTAAATTTTATCTTAGTCAAAGTCCCACTATTGACTATTTTTTAAAAAAATTCCTTTTGTTCAACCCGAGAGAAATCAGGTGTTGTGGGTTATAGAATTTAGCCCTTCCATATAATTTCACAGGGATAATCGGCCTAATGAAGGTTATATTAAACACTAAATGAACAATTTTGTTAAGTTTCTGGACATCCTTTACCGTAGTACTTTTTGTGATTTTGACTTCTGCAGCTAACTTCTTGTTAGGACTCTTGGTCTCTCTTTTGCTTTATTCTAAAATTGGTTACCTGATTGCGAAATTATTTTGCTTCCTTTCTCTATAAATTATTTATACCTTAATCAAGTTTTACTCTTCCTTCTCCCTATCTTTTTTATACAAAATTAACACGATTTACATCCATTTTCTATACATCTAAAACTTACGGACCACGCGAGAAATCCAGTAACAAAATAAAACCCGGTTTCCTTTTCAAATAGTTAAAGCAAAGACAAATATTAAGCTCAAAGCATGGAGTTTGTTGTTTTATTGGAAATCGTTTATCGTGGTGTTTCTTAAGGTTTTGAATTCCGCGACTAACTTCTGCATTGGGCTCTGGAACCCTTTTTACTGTTATTCATTCTGTCATTGGTTACCTGAATACGAAATTTGTTTTTACTTCGTATCTTTATATATCTTTATTTTATCTCCGTTGGAGTTTTTCACATCAGCGTTAGCTGATTATCTTCCCCTGGAGTTTGAGTGACAGCAAGTCTCCTCAAGTCCCCAGGACTCTTCTTAGTATTCTGGCCGTTCTCAATAATGTTGTTGTTTTGATGGTCTCCACTCGTCCACCAACTTCCAAAGCCCCTTTCGTAATCCTTTATTTACTGTGTCCAAAGCACCAATCAAAATTGGTATAATTGTCACCTTCATGTTCCATAGTTTTTTTTAATTCTATAGCAAGGACGAGGTACTTATCCTTTCTTTTACATTCTTCCAGTTTTATTCTGTGGTCAGCCAGAACAGCAAAGTCAACAATTTTGCAAATTCTCTTTTTTTTTGTTGATTATTATAAGGTCAGTTCTTCCAGCCTATATTAGGTGATCCGTTTGTATATCAAAGTCCCATAGGAGTTTATGCGTGTCATTTTCTAGGGCAGGTACTGGATTGTGCATATACCATTTGTTGGTATGGTCAAATTTGAATTTCTTGCACATTTCCCAGTGAATCCCCTTGCCGACCCAGTCGTGTCTAGTCTTATACTCCTTCTATGCCAATTTGCTTCATTCGCTTATTATGTGATTTATCGTTTTATCTCTGTCACCGCATAACCGACATTGGCTATCTTGTTGCATCTTATCTATTCTCCCTTTTATATGATTGGTTCTTAGGGCGCTGTCTTGTGCTGCCATTAGGAGAGATTCTGTTTCTCTCTTAAGTTTCCTTTTCTTAGCCAGGTCCACGTTTTCTGGAGTGAAATGTTTATTATTATTATTATTGTTATTATTATTATTGTTATTATTATTATTATCTAGAGTTTTTCACATCCGTATTAGCTGATGGTTTTTCACTGGAGTTTGAGTGACAGCAAGTCTCCTCAAGTCTCCAGGACTCGTCTCAGTATTCTGGCCGTCCTCAGCAATGCTGTCGTTTGGATAGTCTCTACCCGTTCACCAACTTTCAAGTCCTCCAGGCCCTTTAATAATCCTTTCGTTACTGTGCCTAACGCACCAATCACATTTGGCACAATCGTTACTTTCATGTTCCACAGTTTTTTTTTAAATTCTCTAGCAAGGTTGAGGTAATTATCCTTCTTTTCACTTTCCTTCAGATTTATTCTGTGGTCCGCCGGGACTGCAAAGTCGACAATTTTGCAGATTCTCTTTCTTTTGTTGATTATTATGAGGTCTGGTCTTCTGGTCGGGATTAGGTGATCCGTTTGTATGTTAAAGTCCCATAGGAGTTTATGTGAGTAATTTTCTAGGACAGGTGATGGGTTGTGCACATACCATTTGTTGGTATGGTCGAATTGAAATTTCCTGCACATTTCCCAGTGGATCACCTTGCCGACCCAGTCGTGTCTCGCCTTGTACTCCTTCTGAGCTAACTTGCTGCATTCGCTTATTATGTGATTGATCGTTTCGTATTATTATTATTATTATTACTATTGTAGACATAGACGTAACAAAGTTAGTCCAAGAGCTAAGATGATGATATCAGTTTTATTAAATCAATATAGGATAACAGAGATAATTTCAAGTTTGATTCGGCCTCATGTCTCCCTAGAAAAATATCAAATTTGAACATTTGTCAAAGTATAGACTCTGTCATTATGCCAACTGCATCCTTTTTAGTGAAATAAAACTCTTGTCATTAAGGATGCATACTGGGTATGATAGTAAAGTGCATGTAGTTTAGAGGCCCAAGTTTCAGCGCATCCTCTATGACAGAAAAAGCCAAGGGTGAAAATAATCATCCTGTGAAGGTCAAAGAATGAAATAGAGAAAACAATTGGCCATGATTGTGAGTGGGTGACCGGTTTTTTAACGGTGAATGCTATTGGGTGATGCATGATAGAAGACGATTTCTTTGAGTTATTTGATTATCTGGAACTGAGATAAAGAAGAGAACTGATTACTTGAGAAGCTTTAAGGTTCTTTTAGCCTACCTGGGCTAGCATACCAAAAATCTTATCGTACACAGAAATGACCTCATGAACTTTAAGATATAGAACGTACACTAGACAGACATAAATCAGGTCGAGTTACAATTAGAACGCCATGTGTGGTTATTCCGTTGGAGTCTGTTAATGTGCAAGAGTGTTTGATCTAGTAAAGCCCAATTCAAATTTTGAGAATCTGTTTAAGATAACTAATCTGAAGAATATCGTTGCTTATACTGTTGTGAATAAGTTCCTATAAGAATGATTCTTTTTAAGTACGAGAATGGCAATTTGATTAGTTTAATTCTGTCAACTTATGAAATTACTTTAAAAATAAAGTTTTCTGTGGTTTATCACTCTCTACTGAGGGTATTAAAACCTAAATTTCGTGAAGATTATGATGAGTTATTGTGTTAAAAGTGTCAACGTGCTGGATGTGACATTGATGTGGATCCAAAGTTGGTACACAGAAGGAAAACACGGAATACGGTTTAGAGGTAAGAAAGATATATTAACAAAAGTTACAAAGGATAGTGTCCAATATGGGTTGTCGTACTTCTAGTAATCTTGTACTACTGCTACCGCTTGCTCCCGTATTAAGATATGACTACGCTAGTAATATTGTGCTGGAAGAATCCATGATGCAGGTAAGTTTCGGTCTCACAACAGACGTCATAGTATGTAAACTCAAATTCCACTGGTGCTACTACATTCACTTTCAATTTGATACTCTTTGGAAGGTATGAACTTCCTTATCCCTCCAGCTATGGATTAGATATTATCACTACTATAGTCTACAATGATGGTTTGGCTTTAAAAACTCACAAGGTTTTTAATGGGATTTACAAAAAAGCACTATTGAGCTGATTCACTCAGAAGGACAATTCTGAATTATACGGATACATTCCAATGAAAGGGGGAATTTTGAAAAAAAATGTTTTTTCTGCTTCTTTCGGCAAACAACAACGCAGAAACATTCTGAGACCATAATCTTCTTATAATATCAATTATCATATCTTGCCTGGATAAAGTGACAAATCGGGTCTGCTATTTTCTATTTACACCATCGGAAGATAACGTCAGATATTATAAATCTGAAGAAGGCCTTAAAATAAATCGGCCGAAGCAAGGATGCTAATTCAAGCTCTTCTTAAGACTCGTCTTCTGCGTCTCGCTTATTGGAATCAGCGAAAGAGATCTCATTAGTCTTAAAGATATTCATTCCTGGTGTGTTCACTGACAGAAATAAAGACAAGGATTAAACGATCACTTCAGAATGTTTGAACGGATTAACTGTTTAGAGGCTGAGTGCGTCCTTGTCATGAATCTAACCTTCCATAGCTGAGCGTACGTTGTCAAATATTTACCCTCCATAAAAGTGCCAATAATTCACTAGAAGAAGAAGAAGGAAGTTACAATATTTGATGATAGAAATCGATATTTCATTATTGAACATGGATGATTCTTGAGATTTTATTCTGTGCATAGGCATAAATATGTCTGCAAATATATACATCTTAGTTGTTGATATGCATGAAAATTTTCACTATAATTTAAAGGCTATTATCATTCTTCTTTGTGGAAAAGAGCAGATAACGGCTAGATGAAAAGATGACGATGAGTTCATATCAGGAAATAACAAGTCAGACACGAAGTCACAAGAAAATTCCACTCACTTTATGACTGATATTGCAACGTTCTTCTGAACTGATCTCGAAAAAATGTGACCTGTCAGTTTTATTTTGGTTCAGAAAAATTGTTTCACAAATTATAACAACCAGTAACCCCAATTTTAGTTAGCCCTGAAGTTAGTTAGTCCGTTTCATTTCGTTCTCCAGTAAATAACAGACCTCCTTTAAAAAAAATATCTAAAGTTGCGTGTGTATAACCATCTGTTGTAATCCGAACAATTTTTCCGGTGATTGATTTTGTTGTGCAAAACGGTCACCGCTGAGTGGAAGCTTTCACTTACCTTATATCAAAAGGTATAAATCGATGTCAACCGACAACGTTGTGTGGGTAGAAGGGTGTTACTGAGTCCCAATATTTTGGTTGTTACTTCTCGATCTCACGTTAACTAACTGATTGTTTCTTTTCAAAGTTTGGCCATCTATTGCGCGTACTGCGAGAGTTTTTGCAATTGATCTTTTATTGTCAGTCACACAGCTGAGCCTCAGGATCACTGATGGTGAGAGGTGGCCGATACATTACCAAAATCAAGGGGTCTAAAAACAGTAAAACTGACAGTTAACAATGCATAACTGTGTAAATCAAATTACAATAGAATGATTTTAACATTGCACACGGTGACAGAAATAACAAACGAGGGGCATACGATAAGTTTCCAGACTTTCTTTGTATGGGCATTTAAAATTGTCGTAGACTTTTGAAAGTTCAGTATATTATTGTTATACATGTTATGAGATGACCGACTAATTTTTATGATTTTAGGTTCAAATGAACAGCTACAGCAGGAATATGAATAAACACTACGAAATCCTGATTGTTACTGCTGGTGAATTTCAAAAATGCAATCTGACATTGAGAAGAACGATATGCAATACTATTCTGTTTTAAACTTGGAAACATGCCATAGAAACGTATGGAATGCTTCAGACTGCTTTTGGACCATGCTGCATGAATCAAGCATCAGTTTTGAGTGGCATAAGAGATTCAAGAATGGCAGGGAGTTTGTGAGGGATGAGGAGAGGTTTGAGAGGAGTAAGGGAGTCAATAGACCAGAGTTGATTGGCCAAGGGTTAGGGTTAGGGCTACTATGTTGAGGTTTTTAGGGAGTTTAGGAAGAGATTTGGTCGGAAGAGGATAGCACTCTTCTAAATGGGTCAGTGGCATTTCCAGCAGGACAATGCACCAGTCCCCTACTCCATACTTGTCACAGACTATTTGACAAAGATGGGCATCAACACAGTTCCTCAGCCTCCCTATCGTCCATATCTTGCTCCCTGTGACCTTTTGTTATTCTCTAAGCTCAGAGGCTGTCGTTATGAGACAATTGAGGAAATGAAAGAGGTTGTGACGAAGGTCATTGACACGTTCACACAAGAGGACTTCCATGCGGCCTTACAGGAGTTGTTGGAGCGGTACAACTAGTGCATTGCAGCCAGAAGAGATTACTTCGAAGGGGACTTGAGTTTCCTGTGTGTACTATCAGTAAAAGAGCCCATACGAAAAAAGTCTGGAAACTTATCGTATGCACCTCGTAACTTCAGGGAATTTTATGATTGAACCCATAGCATAAAACGATCAGTAGAGCAAATAAACGATGAAAATATTCGGAGTCTGTAACTTTTCAAAGCGAAAGTTGATCCGATTTGTTGGCAGTGAAGAATTGCACTTGATTAACTTGTGATAAAAAAATATCCATTTTTGTTCAATGTAAGTTGTCATATCTTTCTTCAAAAGAAAGCTTAGTTTTCTATTTTCGGTCGAATACAGAAAGACGACTTGCAAAATAGAAAAAAAACTAAACAAATCTTGTGATACATCCACTGGCTTATAGATTACTTTTCATATTTCTGTTTATTTTTACTATTACTGTTTTCTCTCCATCTCCTTTTGATTCTGATTTTCTTTCTTTTTTATCATTTGTATTTATTTACTAACCCATCCACCATCATGTGCCACCAAACCAATTTTTTGGCGGAGCCAATTTTTAAGTCGAACACGACTGATTTAAATTCAGTGTTTTTCTCCTAGAGCAGCTGCCATAACAAGGCCAAAGAAGGCAAAAGTGTCCAGTCCAGTCGATCGTTTACACAGAGCAAGAGATGGAACATTTGACTTGATGCCTTCCCCAAACGTATAACCCGAACTGAAATTCAAACAGCATTGTACAGGATTTGAACTCTGATTGTCGATTCCGTTTTTCTTAAAACGATGACCGTTGTGACAAGTTGGTTTTACATGATGAAATATTTTATCATCCAAAGAGTGATGAAACTAAGTTTTAAAGTTTCTTTTTCTTTACTTGAAAGTGTAAAATTGAAATGAAAACGTTTTAAGTTGAAAAACATGCAAAATATTTTATTAACAACAAAACATAAATAAATCAGCTTCAAATGATTTTGCAGGTTAGTTTTTGATGTCCATAGACACTAGACTTAGCACTGGTCAAGTCTCTTTTTTCAAAATTGAAAAAAAATCATAGTGAATTGATTTACCAAGACCAGAAAATCCAGCGAACACATCTATACCCTTGCCCTTGAGGTTATAATAATTACGTGGATGCGTATTTCCAATCCTTCTGGGAATAAGTGACCCTGGGGGTGACCGTGTCCTCTGTCAAGAGTGTAGATGTAACTTGCAAGACACATTTAGGTTAATTGACCGTGCAGTTACCATGCCTAGCTGATTTGGCATCACTTGTGTGAGAGGTAAACTGATGGGTCAGTGGTAGAGTTTCGGCTCTGTGGTCGCTGGTTCGATCTCCAGTGGGAGAGAACACGGTGTATCCTGCTGATGAGACCTAATAAGGTTGAAACAGCTGTCCAGTGTTTCCGTATGTCACAAGTGTTCGCCGGATATTCTGGTCATAGTAATTCACTATATAATTCTATTACTTTCGCCAATGGTCTGGGAGACCTGGGTTAAATCCTAGATTGCGTCATATCAAAAACTTTGAAAATGGTACTTGATACCTCCTTGCTTAACACTCAGCAATATAAAGTCCATATCAAGGGTAAAGTGGAGTAATCCAGGGAAAGGAGTAGCGCCCTTCCCTACACCTTGGTGTAGTAGCTATTGAAAAGGGAGCCTTACAGTCACCCTCAACTACGGTTGCCAACTTTACTTTACTTACAAATTACTTAAAAAAAGAAAATGTATATTTAAAAATCATCTCAAAATTTTAAACTTTCGAGGATATGTATGAAAATTTATGAAAATGCAATGGCACACATTGCTACCTTATCAAAAAAAGGTGTTTCAGAATGTTCGTGGAACAAATGTGCTCATTATAAAAGGGTTATTTAAAAAAATCAACGTTTCCTTTACTTTTCCTTTGTACTTAGTAGAAAAGGAGTGTTAATCTCAACAGTTATTGAACAATCCACTCGTATATATCTATATCAATGCATGTATAGTGTACGATGAATACCTTTTAGCTATTGAGATTATCAATTTTGCGAACGCACGTTTTTCCAGGTTTTGTTAACTGTTCCGCAAACACGAGTGCGTTGAGCACTGTCCGTGAGGAAAGCAGCACCATGTAGCAATTCTCTCTTCCAGAAATTTGGAAACGGCACGCTGTTCTGGTTGTACTTCAAGCCAAAAGTGTGTATACAAACATTTCACTGCGTTCCGGTGTCATCTGTTGACAGTGCAGGGGTTTTGAAAAGAGTTGAATCAAACCATTGGTTATTTGAAACAAAACATCGCTCGGATACCTTACTCTAATTATTCTGATGATAAAATATCTCCAAAATTTATTGCTGGGATCTAGACTATGATTGATAACGATTTTAGCAGATTAATTAGTTCCACAGACATCAATAAGGAAGTGTCTGAGTTTATTCTTAGACGGGTAATGCATGAAGCTATTAGAAATTTCTCATAGAAGAGAGGAAAAGTCAAATTTTTATACATGCCATGATATACAAGAAGAAAGACGGCGCAGAAAAGCAATTCAACAAAATCTAGTAGTCCCAGCATCAGAACATGCTTTGGTTTTTCCCAAATGAGACCAATTTCTTTCTACAATCAGATGATGAACTCACAGAAATTTCAATGTACCGATATTGCTAAAAACCAAAGATCCTGTCCTCATCATGGCGTTTGGAGTAGTCACTAGTAATGGTGATGCTATGTCTGCATTTATCTTCACGCATGGTTGTAGGCTAAAAAAAAATAGTCTTCATCAAGTGTTTGGAGGAATTATTACAACCCTGGGTTGCGTGGGTTACTGCTAGAAGACCCAATGTCTGGCAAAACACTCTATTCCATTGGAAAGGAGCTGGAGATCACTGTCTTAGCTGTGAGGAAATAAAAGCGACTTCATCATATCTAGCCGCGTAACATATCGACTTTCAATAATCTTAATTATTATACGTGGGTCGGGGCGGGGCGGGATTCCAACAGAACTCTGCGTAGCAGCAAATATAAATAGAGTGCAAGGATGATGGCTGTATTTATCACTTTAAAGAAATATATCATCAGAGAGGCTTGCAAGAGATTCTAAAGCCGTCTGCAGACCGTGGTTGACGCCAATGACGATTTTATTGAATAAATCTAATATATAGTATGTGATGATATTTTCCAGTTATTTTCGTAAACATATCCGATTCTGTTAGATATCAGTGATATTCTTATTTTTGAATAATTTGGATATCAATTTACCCATCGAACTCTGTATACGTTTAGGCACACCCACACACTCAGGCACACACGCACGCGCACACGCACACATGCGCACGCGCACACGCACACACACGCACACATACATACTCGAAAAGGCACATACACACACATATAAAATTAAATATATTTTTTCTATTTCTTCTTTCTTATTTTATCATTTCTTCCTCGTTTTTCTAAAGATTTTTCTTTCTTGTAATAGTACTGTGTCTCTCAAACGACATTTTTATAATTTCAAATGGTACCTTTCATTCTCAAACCCATCGATTTCCGAAGAATTGGTCAGAACACGTTTTTCTGGGTAAGTTCTGTTATAGAATAGATAAATACTGTAAATTCTTTTTTATTTCTAGACTTTTCTCATCTTCCCTAGACTCTTTATAAAAAACTTCTCTAATACTGCTAGAAATATTATCGTAGAAAAGTTGATGTTGAACAATTCTATGAGCCACAGATTATTTTGAACAAAATTCCTCTGATATTTAAATCATAGGATTTACTTTTTCATATCCCAAACTACACCATAATTGTACACATTGCCAGTATATATATATATATATATATATATATATATATATATATGTGTGTGTGTGTGTGTGTGGATAGCTGGGAAAAGCAGGATAAGTACCTCAACATGCAGGTGACAATTATACCAATTGTAATTGGTGCGTTTGGAACAGTAACTAAAGGATTACTAAAGGGACTGAAGGACTTGGAAGTGGGCAGACGAGTGGAGACCATCCAAACTACTACATTATTGAAAACGGCCAGAATACTGAGAAGAGTTCTGGAGAATTGAGGAGACTTGCTATCTCTCAGACTCCAGTGAAAAGCCATCAGCTACCGCTGATGTGAAAAAAACTCTTATGAGTAAATAATAATAATAATAATAATGAGTAAATATATAAGTTCTTATATATACTTAATAGCATGGAAGCTTGTCTGCGACCAGATGTTTCATGCCGTCTTATAAACGACATCGTCACACAGAGAAAGAAAAATATTGGAGAAATCGAAAAAGTAGAAAAAAATACAGTCAAAAGAAAGTTAGCATTGTGTACAACTCTTTATGTGTATATGTGTGTGTTTGTATAGATTATATTTGCGTATAACTGTGTGCAGTCGTATCAGGGATATTTAGTGTGTGAGTGTATGAAGATACAAGCGCCGCGCGGCAAATTTGAACTTGTTCCCTGGCTATTAAAGTCGCGATGGGAAGCCAAAGTTGTGATAGTCAAGCCGAGTGTGCGGTGAGGATTTTAACTAAGGAACAAAATTTCATCATCATTGCATTACAAAGATTATAAAGTTTTGATTTATAAGCATAATAGACGAAGGAGTATGGTGGATCCTCATGCATCGAATATCGAGGTGATGAAACATGTAATATTGTAATATACTATCGAGTATTAAGCAATATTAGTATTTTTGCCTTGAATATGATTTATATTAGATTGCAATAATAATTTATGTAAGTTATGACGTGTTAATGATATATTACGTATACATCATTATAATCCATGATTGTATGTACGTAAGGAATAGAGTGAATATATTGTGTGGACGTTTCAATAATTGTTCATACTAGCTATATCGTTTGTTTGTGCTTTTTTGCCCACAAATATCCCCACAACACACCTGAAACTCGGTAAGTACCACTTTCCTCCATTAAACAACGTAATCGACGCACAGTCAGTACCATCATTCTTCATTGAATCTTTATCATATTTACCAACCCCTCTGCTCGGACAGGATATGACACAAGGTCAATTTTAAGCGGAGCTTAACAGGTTGGAATTCAGAGCTTTCCTTCTCCTAGACTAGTTGCCTCACCAAGGCTGAAGAACCTAGTCTGCCTTACTATTTACCCATAGCTGGAGGGAGAATAGTTGGATTCAGAGCTTTCCCAAGAGTATTAGTGCTATCCTACCTAAAGAAACCGTAGCAGCAATAACGATTCTCTATAGAAAAACCAAAGTGAAAGTACATTCACCAGATGGAGACACAGAATACTTCGACATTGAAGCAGGAGAACTACATGGAGACACGCTTGCTCCATACCTCTTTATCTTCTGTCTAGATTACGTGCTTAGAACATCGATTGATAAAAATATGCTAATAATATATAAATAATGATGATAGTAATTCTCAAAAGCTAAAATCTAAGCAGTTTCGACACGTTCGTTGGGTTCGTTGCTATGGGAATTGCAATGGCCTTCTCTTTATTTGGGTGGATCTCTTCTGCATCAGTCCAATGACTCAGGTATAAAATTGACAAATTTTTGAATTCACATTCATTGCCTCTAAGGCGGAGCCTAACATCTCGTAATCTCGTTAAAACTGCGCGGTGGTTACTATTATGCTCTTCCATCATTTGTCCAGAGATTAGGAGGTCGTCGAGATAAGCGACCTTTGGTATTCCTTGAATTAGTTGGTCTATAATTCGTTGAAATACTCCTGGTGAAGAAGCAATACCAAAACACAACCGAATATACATAAATAGACTTTTATGAGTATTTTCATCGTCTTTAGTCTCTGTGACTCTTCATCCAGAGGAACCTGTAAATAAGCATCACTCAAATTTCGTTTCGTAAAATAATCCCCCCACCCCCGAGACTTTAGAACCGGGCCATTGCCCTGATGAGTAGATTGTTCGCTAATGGTCCGGGAGACCGGTGTTCAATCTCAGGTCGTGTCATAAAACTCAAAAAATGGTACTTGATGCCACCTTTCTTTACAGTTAGCATTATAAAGTAAGGATCAAGAGTAAAGAGAAGCAATCCATGAAATGGAGTAGACCCTCCACTACAATTCAGTGTTGTAAATATTGAAAAGGAATCCTTCGGGTCACCCTCGACTAAGTTCGCTACCTTTATTTTTTATATATTCGGAATCGAATACTTGTTTATTTGCAAAACAAGTTTGACAGTCTACTTTAAATCCCTGCAAATACGAACTTGACATTTCTCTTTAAAACTGAGACGTTTGGGGAAACCACTTCTAAAGCATTGGTTGGTTTGATAACGTAGGTAGCAACCATTCAATTAAGTTTAGTTTCAACATTCGAATCGTTAATGGAGCTTAATCAAACGAGGGGTACTATTTTGCTTTATGTGCAGATTCGCTGTTGCGTTTTTCAATGTACACAAGCCTGATTTAAACAGTTCTGAAAAATCCTGATTCAAATCGGTCTACTTAATTTGGTCGTTGGTAGCTGATAGATTCATTGACAAATTTTCCAGCCAATCCCTTCTAAGAAGACTTGGTCTCGACCTGGGTACAACAAAGACTTTTAAATTATACATTTTACCTTGGTATTTGACATTCAGGTTAGTCACTCCTTTCGGTATAATGACCTTCCCTGAATAGATCCATAATCTCTGTATTACCCCACCTTTTTAGAAAACCTCGCCTTCGATAAATTGTTGAATTTTTTCTCGCTTATCTGAAACGATAAACACCTGGTGTCGATTTCCGTATCGCAACCAATTCCATTCAAGTCGAGCTTACAAGCGTACGGTATAAGTATACCTGAACTTGTAAGGATATATATATATATATATATATATATATATATATATATATATATATGTTTCTCTTGAACGTAGTGCGCCAAGCTTTCTCGTTGTTCGTTTTTGCACAATCTCGAAAAATGATTTTTTTTCTTTTGACATTTAAAACAAATTTACCCCATGCTAGACACTGTACACATTTTTCGTGCCATTTTCCACCACACCCAAAACAACATCTTTCTCTTTTGTAATTCGGCAGAACTCTGTTTCGTCGTATCCATTTTATGTAAATCGTCGGTATCTTAGTTCCTTATGTGAGCCACATTGGCAGTCGCCAATTCCATGGCCTGAGTCATTTTAAAAACTTCTTCAAACGATATATCACCCGACAACAATATTTCCTGTATTTTTTCATCATTTAACGTGCACACAAATTTGTCACATGTTTTAAGAAATGTCCAGAATTCCCATATAGAAGATAAATGTTCAAGGCGAACAAAGAAATTAGAAATGGATTTACCCTCTTCTTGTTTGGTATCATAAAACCAGAAACCTTTTTCAATTTACGATGTGCCCCGGCTTCAAATATTTTTGCAACAAATGCTTTATTTCCCCAAAAGACTTTTCCCACATAAATCTTTTACGTCTTTTCTCCAATAGCAGAATTGCTTTTCATTTTGTATCTGTTTGAGTGCCATGTGCGATATCATTCGTAATGAAAGATTGTTCCTCGTGATCCACGTCAGTCGAAATGTTTGTCGACTCAACACAGAATTCATCCACACATCCGAGCGAAAACATATCCTCATTGTCAAATATTCCAGTTTGCTTTAGTAACAACAACAACAACAACAACGTAATCCAGTATTACCGAGCTGATGGAAATACCACTTCTGCCTTTTTTATTATAACCAGTCAAACAAAGCAGGAACCATAATTCCGTTTCTGGAACAATATGCAACAATATATATATATATATATATATATATATAATTTTTGCTAACTTCCTATTAACAGGGGATGTAGAACACCCTGACTGTCCTTCTTAAGTGGGGTAAGAACCCCACCAAGGAGCACACACATTGTATTGGTTTCCGACCCGTAATGTTTCAGTGTAACGTAATTGAACGGCGCATAGAAAATTGAAATTGGAAAAAAAAACAACAGGAATCTAATTTCTGTGCAAGCGGAAAGAGGAAAAAATAAGAAAAATAAATAAATGTTTGGACCAGACGAAGAGTCTACGAACAACCATTTGACTCATGAGTTAGGGTGAAGCATTTGTTGAAGATCATCCAGTCATGGGTGCATTACTTCGATAGTTAAAAATGACTAGATAAAAAAATCGGGTTTTCCAACTCATCTGCGCAGGTGTGGAAACACGGTTAACTCCCTCCTCTGACTCGACCGGAGTCTTTATTGGGTGACTTGGGTTTGAACGCAAGATTCCAGCGGCCGCTGTGGAGGGAAGTCGAGCCCAAGTTGTGCCCAGAGAGAAGCCGCAGCCTTTTAACAGAAAACATTGACCAGTATTTCTCTTAACTCACGGTAACGGGCCATCGATAAAGCTAGGTAGTCGGAATTGAAAACCGTAAAAAAAAAAAATAACGAAGTGTTCGTGTTGTTTTTCTATGTCAAACTTTGGTCCCTCTGACGTATGCCAAAGAGACCAGGTGGCATACTTTTCCTGTTGCCTACCCATACCAATGCCCACTCAACATCAAGACGGAAGCCTGGTCGCTGAGCAGTCATGATTTGGTATTTTTCTTTTAAATGTGGTAGAGAGTGGTATTTTAAGGTCAAATGTGTTGAGAAAAATAATACTTTCAGTGTTCTGGGTATGATAATAAACTGCATCTAATGGTGAGCTTCCAGTCCTGAAGTTTATGGAGCACTCTTTCATTACCAATACATTTAGGTCTATTCTGATAAATAGAATTACTAATGTTAAATTGGAGGTGCCCGAGGTGTAATGGTTATCGTCGCAGGATAAGGACACGACGACACGAGTTCAAATCCTGGACCTGACTGATTGCATTTCACATAGCACTAATACTCTTGGGAAAGGTATGAATCCAAATATTCTCCCTCCAGCTATGGGTAAATAGTAGGGCAGACTAGGTTCTTCAGACTTTCCCAAGCGTATTAATGCTATGTGAAATGCTATCAGTCAGGTCCAGGATTTGAACTCGTGTCGCCGTGTACATATCCTGCGACGATAACCATTACACCATGGGTAGTTTTATTGATAGTGTACACAGGAAAATTTAGTCCCCTTCCAAGTAATCTTCTACGGCTGTTGGACAGTTATAAGAACTTCTGGAAGGCCCCAAGGAAATGCTCTTGTGTGATCGTGTCAATGACCTTCGTCACAGCCTCTTTCATCTTCTCAATTGTCTCATAACGACAGCCTCTGAGCTTAGGGGATAACCAAAAGGTCACAGGAAGCAAGGTCTTGACTATAGGGAGGCTACTTTCTTCATGCCAGTCTTGGTAAAAAAAAATCAGTGACAAGAATCGAATTGTGGACTAGTGCATTGTCCTATTTGAAATGCCACTGACCTGATTTGAAGAGTGCTGGTCTCTTCCGACCAAATCTTTCCTGAACTCCCTTAAAACCTCAACATAGTAACTCTAACCCTAACTCTTTGGCCAATCAACTCTGATCTAATGACTTCCTTACTCCTCCCACACCTCTCATCATCCCTCACAGACTCCCTGCCTTTCTTGAATCTCTTATGCCACTCAAAAACTGATGCTCAATTCATGCAAGATAGTCCAAAAGCAGTCTGAATCATTCCATATGTTTCTGTGGCATTTTTTCGAAGTTTAAAACAGTTTTAATGCATATCGTTTTTCCTTAGTATCCTCACGTCCAGATTGCATTTTTGAAATTCACCAGCCGTGACAATCAGTAGGGTGTATTCCAATTGCTGCTGTAGCTGTTTATTTGAACCTGGAATAATAAGAATTGGTCATTCATCTCATAAGATGAATAGCAATAATATACTGAATTTCGAAGGGTCTACGACAGTTTTAAACGCCTGTACAAAAAAGTCTTGTAACTTATTGAATGAAACACGTAATTTATGTCAAATGTGTCCATCGGACTACATCGCTTATAAGTTCTTCGTCAATGACTTGCATGTCTTCTTCGCTGTATTTCGATTGTTTAAATAATAAGAGATAAGACACAGTGTAGCTGTTATTTTGTGAATACTGCTTCGAGTATATCTTTAAAACAACACTTAGCATTGTTGTGTGGCACCTCCTCAGAGCATTTCGTTAGAGTCCTCGTGGAGTAGCCAAAACTAATACTGACAAAGCTACTGCACGAAATAAATCATGTTTGATGTGATCAGAGAGATAAAGAAACAACAACGTGAACGTTAGTTGAGAGTGATTATTCCGTATATGACTTGGGTCGTGAATATATATATATATATATATATATATATATAAGCTTAAACAAACGTTGCTGCGTGTGTACATACATATTCATATATATGTATATATTCGACAAATGCAGTGTAGAAGTTTAAATGTCTTCTAGATTAATTCTTCTCCAAGAAAGAAAATATCTACACATGCTTGACTACTGCTATTCTCTCTCGACGTTTTATACTTCATTTACCCGACTTTTTCTAATTCCTAACACCTGAAAAGACATCTATATCCCTTCCTCCAAACACAGAAAAAAATTCTAACTGAAAATACTCCATATTAGACAAAAAAGCCAAACCTCCATATTCTGGTAGCTCTATGGAACTCTTGCAAACCATCCTTAAACAAGATCAGCTTAAAGTATAGCAACCACATTTTAAAATGACTATAAACCAGTTTTTACGAACATTGATTAATTTTTTGATAAATATTTTTGATAGCTTGGTGAAAACTTTGATCAAATTTTTTTTTTCAGAAAATACTATCGGACCAGAAAAGTCGAATACCATCGTGAATCAAAATATGAATTTAGGGAAGGGGTTAGTTTTCTTGGTCAGAACACGACATTTGGCAGATTTCACCTTGCCTTCCTCTAACAACACCACAGCGGCATAATATTGGAAATGACATGGTTGCACGTAACAGGGCGTGAACCAAAGATCAATGTAAATAAAATTAACGATTTTCCTGCTGGACTGTCTATATATGGATTGTATGCATGGAGTGTATATGTGGATTACAGTCGAGTTGAACATGTAGGAAAAAGGAAAATATAAAAATACACAAAAGAAAAACAAAAACAAAACTAAGAAAAAAGAAACAGTTGATATTCAACAGGGTTTTACACATTAGGTGGGGTTTCGTTTCTATCTTAAAGATATTTTGCTTGTCAGAATATTGATCATGAATTATTTATAAAGAAAAATAATCTTCACATAACCTGATTGCTTATGAGCACACAAAAGATAAAATACGCCCACGTGCGTACACACAATAGCAAAACGCAGACAACTCACGCTCATGCATACAAAGAAAATACACTCACACACACACACACACACACACACATATAAATATACATGTGTGTGTGTGCGTGCATGAGTGTAAATGTGGCTATATTATATTATACACATTCACACACCTAAGTATACACACACACACACACACACACACACATATATATGAATATTCTACTGAAAAAAGAACAAATTTATTCATGGTTAAAAATAATAATAATTATATATATATTTATATATATGTAAATTCATACCATGAATTTGTTTGTGTGGGACTCTGTGTGTGTGTGTGTGTGTGAGTGTGTGTGTGTGTGTATGTGTGTGTGTGAAAGTCTTTTAATCAATACTTCAATAGTATTTATATATTCATGTATGTATCTATAGATCTGACCATATCTATCACTTTCTTTCTTTCTCAGACTCTCTCTCATTCTATTTGTCTCTCTCTCTCTCTCTCTATATATATATATATATATATAGAGAGAGAGAGAATTGTGTATGTGTGTGCGTGTGTGTGTGTGTGTGCACGAACCTATGTATGTGGGTAGCGCATGCGCAAATAATATCATTAGAATCCTTAACAAAATCGTCTCCTAAGAATGACATATTTTTAACATCGACGTAGATATTCTTGAAGTTTCTGAGATTTCATGGATCTAAATGACCATTGAAGGCAGATCATTCATAACAGAAAATTTGAACACTTTAACTAGTTTATCATTTGAATGTTTTTTCTCACGGACACATCCCTATACAAAAACTGATCAGGTGTGTTTCTCTATCCTTCTTATACATTTATAATTGCAATCTTCAATCCTGTTCAGATGAACCCGTGCACGTTTGCTGCTAAGAAAGTAAGTTCAATCATTTTAATATTTAAAACCCGACAATATATATACGAGGATCATTAAATAAGTTTCCAGACTTTTTTATACGGGCACTTTTATTGATAGTACACACAGGAAACTCTAGTCCCCTTCCAAGTAATCTTCTCCGGCTGCAATGCACTTGTTGTACCGTTCCAACAACTTCTGGAAGGCCCAATGGAAGTCCTTCTGTGTGAGCGTGTCGATGACGTTCGTCACGGCCTCTTTCATCTCCTGAGCTTAGGGGATAACCAAAAGGTCACAGGAAGCAAGATCTTGACTATAGGGAGGCTAAAAAACTTTCTTCATGCCAATCTTGGTAAAAAAACCAGTGACAAGAATCGAATTGTGGACTGGTGCATTGTCCTATTTGAAATGCCACTGACCTGATTTGAAGAGTGCTGGTCTCTTCCGACCAAATCTCTTCCTGAACTCCCTTAAAACCTCAACATAGTAACCCTAACCCTAACCCTTTAGCCAATCAACTCTGGTCTACTGACTTCGTTACTCCTCCCACACCTCTCATCATCCCTCACAGACTCCCTGCCTTTCTTGAATCTCTTATGCCATCCAAAAACTGATGCTCGATTCATGCAAGATTGTCCAAAAGCAGTCTGAAGCATTTCATACGTTTCTTTGACATTTTTTCAAAGTTTAAAATATAATTTCATTGTATATCCTTCTTCTAAAGTGTCCTCACGTCCAGATTGCATTTTTTAAATTCACCGGTTGTGACAATCAGGCTTTAGTAGGGTGTATTCGAATTGCTGCTCTCGCTGTTCATTTGAACCTGAAATCGTAAAAATTAATCAGTCATCACATAAGATGTATCGCAATAACATACTGAGTTTTCAAGCGTCTACGATGATTTTAAATGCCAGTACAAAAAATGTCTGGAAACTTATGAAAGCACCACGTATATATATAGTCATCCACAGACAGATCTGTTTCGTTCTATCAGAACTCATCAGTGTGGCTAGTCAGTATCTCCAGAGGCTGGGATCGAAACTAGGTTGACTTAAACGCCAAGCTAAAGCTTCTAACCATTCCGCCACGAGGAGTCATTAGCCGCGAAGTAAAATTTAAACGGTTATGAATCGCAATTACTATTGTTTACATACATCCGTTCAACGGTTGTCGAGACCTAAATTCATCTTCGAAGAGGCTTGCAATGAACGCTAATGGCAACACGATTACTTCTTCGCCAGAGAACTCAACCCTACGTTGGTAGGAGAGTATATATCTCTATAGTCATCCACATTATATATATATATATATATATATATATAGAACTGATGGAGTTAAAACAAATAAAATCAATTGATAAGTAATTGCGGGATGTTATTGAAAAGTCAGGTCGCAACATTAAAATGTAAGGGATTCAAAAACTTATCTATTTGGTCGTTTTTTGTTATACAATTGGCGTAGATCAATTTTTTGATAATTTTATTACCTTTTTATGGAAGTAAAATGTGATTATTCGGTTTCATGTAAAACTTCACATGCCAATTTTTTACAATACGTCGAATAATTTCAATAATTTCAATAAAACTTTGATACAACTTAAAATTTTACTTAGGATTTTTGTCATCTATATTCATTGCTTGAAATTTTAAAACCAAATTTGAATTATTAAAGTCGATGTGATTTATTTAATTAGATCTTACAGGCTTTATATATTTCAGAAGTCAAATCCAATATATTAGGTAATAGGGCTTAGCAGCCTACCACTGAAAAATCAAAAAGTAATGAATACGTGTTCAAGCCTTTTCGGAAGATAAGCTTATTGAGATAATTTTGTACTTCAAAAAAGTGTTGAAAGATCCAGAATTTTGTGATATAAACGAACAGAAATAATATGTTTCAAAACTTGTGATTGAATAATAGGAATTATTAAGATTGCAATAACCGATAATAAAAAGCAGTAATAAATCATTTAATTTATAATTATTGTATGATGATGAGGGATTTCGAATACAAAGCAACTATTATTAGATTAGCAAAAGTTTATTTTAGAGTTAGAATAAAGCAACGACATCGATCTATTGTGCTGTAAATAATAAAACACAAGTAAGGTAATAGATTAGAACAAAAATCATCATCATCATCATGTCGTGCCGCCAGCACGGATATCCCTGGCCCTCTCTCGCCACTTCTCCCTATCATTCATCGCTTCTGTCAGGTCTTCAGAGTTACATCCTGTGTCCTCACATAGCTGCTGTATGTAAGTTCGAGCTGGTCGTCCTGCTTTTGCTTGGCCATATGTGGGGGTCCATAGGAGTACATCACTTATGAGCTCGTCCTTGCTTCTCCAGCAGTGTCCTGCGTGTCTGGTTCGTCTAACTTGTATAGTTTTCGTGATGGGAGGCAAGTGGCCGTATAGTTGGTGTCATGTGGGGTGTTGTCGCCAGGACTTGTTCAATATTGCTCTCAACATTCTTGTGTAGTTGCCGTCTAGTTTCTTCTCCAGCCGTTTAGTTAGCGTCCATGTAGTGCATCCATATAGCAGTATCGATACAACCGCTGCCTGGAAGAAACTGCGTTTCATTTTATCGGTCAGGTCTGATTTCCATATGATCGAGAGCCTATCGATAGCCGTCCATGCTTTCGTCACTCGTGTGTCGATGTCTTTTTCGGTTGATGAGACTCTAAAAACAAAAATACTATTGGAATAATTATGAAAACTATTTAAATAAAATGCTATAATAATAATGTGTTGTAAAACTCTGAATAAAATATCAGTAATAACGATGCGAAAGAAAATATAGATTTTTAATTTAAAACCTAAAAGTAGGATGGATTAAAGCAGCTATTTTGAAAACTATAACTTTAATAAAACAACCTTGGAGTTTGGCAAGAAAGTAAAAAGATGGGATAAAGATTATCATCATAGACAAAACCAACCTTCTTCAAAACCTGTACTAACTTGTTAGCATTTAACTTTATACTAACTCCCTTTAGAAAAGCATATAAGGTGCAAAATAATAAATATTGAATAGGGAGGATTGGATCCATGCCTTTATATCAGATTGCCGCAGCAAAATATGGAATAATTTTGAATTTTTTTTTTTAGTTTGATTAGTTCGATTTAAAAAGAAATAATTTGATGAATCTAAATTTTCATGACTAGCTCTATCATCCAAGCACTTTTTAAAGTTAGAATTCAGCCCAATATGAGTGAGCAAGAAAAGAAACACAAAGAGTCTAAGATTTGTTTAACGCCTAAATCAGGCCAAAGTTTCTTTGCCTTCAGTATACCAAGCAAAGAAAGATTTTTTTATCTGAAAAAATAGCTTTTTAATGAAAATGGGGAGTGCGGGATTGAAGAAAAAACTAAAAGAAAGCTTTTTAACTGCTCTCGCTGCGACAATTAAGAAGGAGCACACAATGTCAATAAGAAAGTATGCTAATGAATTAGAAATTCCACGAGAAGACTGAGAGGACTGCAATTAAAAGAGATTTAAACCCCGATCTTTACCCCATTAATACACTATATGGGACACTTCAGAAAACAACAAATGCAACTTCCCATCCAAATATCGGCTCGCTTAATCCTGCAATTGAAGAATAATGGAATAACATGTCTGAAGAGTTTATTTTGAAGGCATGCAAAGCGTTTCGAAGGCGTGCTGATGCAATAAATGAAAGAAAATGGTGGCCATGTTGAGTATATTTACTGTTTTCTTTTGTCTATCTTCTTATTTTGTTGTTTATTTTTTAGAATTAGGATGTTTTTTTTATACTGTCGTTTATTATTATACTAGAATATTCCTAATTTTTTTCTGCAAACTGTAAATCACTAGGCTTTCCCCAGGCTAAAGACTAAATAGAAAAGCAGACTGTCGTCTTAAGCTTTGGTTTTGGAAAAGGATACATATCTGCATAAAAAACATATGGAAAGTTGTTCAGAAAAATCTGGCACATTTTCACACCGTCCTTCTGTTATTAATTCATCAAAAAGTGTGGCTGTTTATACACAGGAGGAGGTGCCTGTAGTGTTATGGTTATCGTCGTAGGACATGGACACGGCGACACGAGTTCAAATCCTGGCCGAGACTGATTGCATTTCACATAGCACTAATACCCTTGGGAAAGGTATGAATCCAATTATTCTCCCACCAGCTATGGGTAAATAGTAGGGCAGACTGGGTTCTTCAGCCTTGGTGAAGCAACTAGTCTAGTAGAAGGAAAACTCTGAATTCAAACCTGTTAAACTTCGCTTAAAATTTGACCTTGTGTCGATTCCTGCCCGAGCGGAAGGGTTGGTAAATATGATACACAGCCACCTCAATTTAAGAAAACAAAAAAATCTATTTGGCAAGTTCAACAGTTAACAAATCAACAGAACAGTAAGAAGAAATTCTGATTCCAACACGCTAACGAGAGGCTTCAGTCTGTCTGCAGACAGTATTAATTGTATAGGCGTGGTTCGTTTAGAGCCTGTAAGCCCTTTTTTGAATTATTTCATGCCGAAGTCAGTCATTTTCTTTAATCAACTATCTGGTCTCAATAAGTATAACTGTTTATCATTATCTTTTGCAAATAGCTTCAAAGTTTAAAATATTATAATCTAATAATAAAACTTAGCACATGAATACACAATTTCATGTATTCAAATCCAAACCAATGATGTCCGTTTTTTTTTTAACAGACAGATGGGGTTCTAACAGGTATTTATACGCTGGGATCAAATAAACCTGGGAGTAACGGCAAGAAATGTTGCACGCCACACCTAGCAGATTTCTATGACTAGACCATAACTTGATAAAATTTTAGTGTCATATCCAAGAGGGGTTGGTGTAATCCTCTGCTGGAGACACGGTCGGCGTACTCTATGAGAGAGCTTTTGTAAATTGTTATTCAGTCTTATCTTTAAAAAAACAACAAACTAAATATTTCTGGAGTAACAGATCACAGCAATACTACATCACTTCCTGGATGAATGGCCGACAAGTCAACGAACATTTCACTGACATATGAATTGATTTTTCTGAAATGTTCCTAAGAAAATACTTCACCCTTCTTATTGCTATGTCCTGGCTTTAATATTATTATCCTTATAAGTTTATTTAAGTATTCGGCATATTATTCTTTAAAAGATTAGTCATGACAAAAATATTAAAGTGAGTAAATGTCTATGGTATCAAATGTAATGTATTTTCCGAAATTAAAAAGACAACTTATGATTAATATATTTTCATTCCGGACAGAAATCCGTCGGTGATACGTTCGTTGACCGAATGTCTGTCAGTCATCTGGCAACAACCAGATCTGGCAACAACAAATACTGGCATCAACCAAATCATTAAAAAAATTTTTCGGGTGCAATTGCGAGTAATCGGGCCCAGATTTTAAATTACCAGCATTTCTATCACCTAGAAACATTTGACTACCAACAAAATTAAAGAATCCAGGGGAGAAAAGGTAGATTCCTATTTTCCCAGGAGTATTAGCACCTAGTGAAAAGCATCTCTATCCATCCGTCTTGTTGCGTGAATTTTCACTCGTGCCTTTATGGAACAATAAAATAATGATGGTAACTAACTCAATTCAAAATATATTTTAACTTTATTCAGTTTTCTATTTTATGGCAATCGAATTTATTTATTTAGTGCTTGATCTCGTATCTAATAATGTAAAATGAATGACGATAGGCAACCTTTGTTTTGAAGCAAGTTATGAGAAAGTTTCAATTTTGAGTTCAAGCAGATGTGTTTTCTATTTGAACGTTTTAGGTGTTCCTTTTTAGAAGTTACAATACTTTTCCTAATTATTACAGAGAGTTTATCTTCCTTCGAAAATCGATTTTGAGACTCTCGGTGATGTCCAACCTGAATTATTCATATTATTAAATGCGTAAACAAAACTCTAATAGCGTGTTTGTTTGTTTTTGCGGGTTTTTTTGTTTTCTTTTCATTAAGAAATAACTTTTTCGTCTGCGAAACTTTCATTCGTCAACTTTGTAAGAAAACCAACACGGGAGTATGTTGACCCCTAAAACACACACACACGCACTGAGAGAGACAGAGAGAGAGAGACAGATAGACAGACATACAGACAGACAAAAAAATATTCCCACTATCATACGGCTTGACTTTGACAAATGGGAATAAATTGGTGGTATGTTGGGTAAATTGTCTTCTAGCCCATCGGTAGGGGCACAGTTCAACAAGGGTAGACTTGAGGCCGTAAGGCCACCATCTTTGGCTGGACCACCTTCGGATGGGCGAGCTGCATCATAATCCAGCAGGGCTCAAGCCTCGGCTCATGCCCGACCTTCCTTTCCCTTAAAACCTCACTATAATCGACCTTCGGGTCATTGACCTTGTGTCAAGTCCTGTCTGGTGGGAGTCAGGGACAAATATCGGCTAATAGAGTTCGAAAAACCTAATGCTCTTGGAAGTTGCAAGAATCCACATTTACTCCCAACAGCAATGCGTAAATAGGACAGGCTTGATTCTGTGGCCATGGTAGGACAACTAATAAGTAGAATTTTAGATTCGTTATTAAAACTGCAATATTCCGCTTTAAAACCCACACTGTGTCGGAGAGGTTACATAAATACATACATAACACAGATGTGGTACTCAGGGTGCAATGGTTATCATAGTATGGAATATACTTAAAGGTGCAAGTTCAAATCTTTGCTATTTTTTTAAAGCGAATAACTTTAATGTCATTGGAAAGATATTAATTCAACTCTTCTGTCACTAGCCATGAGTAATTTGGAATTAGGGCTCTTTAACCTTGGTATGTTAAGCGGTCTTGAACAAAGAAACATCAGTGTTTACCCCTGTTAAACGCCGCTTAAAAAACTGAACTAGTGTTACTGCTCGTGTTGAGGGGTTGATTGAATACATAATCATGTTGACTTTATTAGCTGATCAGAATATATTAACAAGGTCTGAAGAAGGAAATTTAATTGCTGACTCCTTACTCAAATCTAAGTTGATCTTAGTTTTGATTATGTTATAAACAATTGTGACGCGAAATTGACAATAATCCCAAAACGGGACTTTATTTTCGCACGTGTGAAGACGGGGCAGGTTGGCACTTGATCCCCTACAGAATAAGTCCTGTTTAGAGTTCTTCTCTCAGGCACATAAGAACTGGCATATTACGTGAGGGAATAATTTAGGACCAGACTGACCGCCGCAGGCAAAGGGGTTCCAAATTTCACACTATCACACACCCACCAGGCCGCTAAACTTCTTTCCCTTAGATAACAGAAGAATACGGGCCTATAGGTCTTAGTTGTAATAATATTAATATTGTAGTAGTCGGCAACTCCGGTTTCCCGTATGATACTTTAGGAATTAATAGGACAATTCTAAACAAGAAAACACAAGGCGAATAGAAGCTGGAAAGAAAGCATGAAGTAACAACATAGACCACATGGTAAAATGAAAATACATAAAATCCCTTTACTACTTATATATACACGTTCAGAGTGTCAAAAACATATAATTGGACAGTCCACGAATATCAATGTCTTTTCTTGGCTTTTATCCTTTTTTCAAATTGAGAGAGAGAGAGTGGTAAACGAAATTTGGGTGTAAAGGAAAAATGTCCCCAAAGTTACTTATCTTATTTTCGACGGGGTTCCACTGGAGAATTTTCTTCTTTCACGGGCTACTAGACTTGGTTCTGTTTTTAGTACTGGCTTGAGGGACTCGGGTCTCTCATGTCTCAGTTAATCTTTTTGTCTTCAGCCCGGAGTAAAATGGCTATGGTCCGTCTGCCACGAGCCTTGCTCAAAAACTAACTTTTTTGTCCTTTACTTCCGCTGAGGGGAAGGGAACCCCACTTCCGTTTGGGGTCCCCGCCAATCATTTGGCTTCTCTCTCTTTCCCCTTCCGATGTCCGGCGACCTGAGGTCACTAAGTGCGAACATCTGGTCTATCTCCTCTGTGACCCACATTCCTTCCTAACGGTCACTTTTTGACTGCTAGATAGTGGTAATAGCAACACGGGAGGATAGTATCATTCTTACCTCTTCGTCTCCGTGAGCTATCACGTGACACAATCGATCTATAATTAGCAATACAAAAAGTAAATATAATGAACATTTTGTGATATCTAAAAATAAATCAGGTATGGATAATGTCTTTTAACATCTGTTTCATATACTCTATTTAATAACGGCGTCAGGATATGTAAATCAAAAATTTATATATTTGGCTTATTCAATAACACCGAGTAATATGAATTGTCCTGGATAATTTAAATATTTATATATACGTAAGGGGAGGGTACTTATAAGTCGGTAGAAAACAGACTTTGGAATATCAATTTTTTCCTGGCTAAAAGACTTTCCCGGTTGCACAGACTTCCTTTATCAACCTTTGCTTACTTGGCATTCTGCCAAACGAAGCATTGTTTAATATTTATGTTAGTATTGTGGCATACCGGAGCAATCCTGAATAGAGTCCGCATAAAAAGCAAATAAGACTGTTGACAAAATCATTCGTAGGTCTTATTATTTTTCCTCTTGATTTTCATGTAAATATTGCAATCATGTTACTGATATATATATATATATATATATATATATATATGTGTGTGTGTGTGTGTGTGTGTGTGTGTGTGTGTGTGTGTGTGTGTGTATAAAATTCTTTACTATGTAGTTACGAAATACATCTAAAATATATTGAATTTAGTTTTATAAAATGCAGTCGTTCATGATGCTTTGGCGAAAAAGTGTGACAAGGGACAAAAAAAATATTTTCAAAAATCGAAATGTGTTGACACAAATTGTAATGGCTAACGCTGGTTCGTTGGGTAATTTCAAATTCGGATAATATGTTCAAAATCTATATTATGACTATGTGAGTTTTCCACACCAATGTTACCTGGTGGTCTTTCTCAGGAGTCTGAGTGACAGCAAGTATTCTCAGGTACCTAGGACTCTCCTCAGTATCTTGTCTTATCAAAACAATGTTGTTGTCTGGATGATATCACTTTTTCCACTGTTTTTTGATTCCTCTAATCATCTGTCTATGCATTCAGGGACCGGTTTAAGTGCACCAAATACTACTGGTATCATCGTACCACAAATGTTCTACAGATTGTTTTTGTTTTTTGTTCTCTGGCAAGGTACAAGTACCTGTCTCTCTTTTAAATTTCTTTTATTTTTCTTCTGAACTCTGTTAGAATGAAGAATTTCACATGATTAGAAGTTATCTTTTTGTTAATTGTCTCCTCTTTTGGCTGAGATTAAGTGATCTGTTTGCATATCAAAATCCCTGAGAATATTACGAGTCTCATTTTCTTGGACAGATTCTGGTTTGTGCATATACGATTTGGTAGTTGTGTCAAAATTCAATGACTTGCTTATCTTCCAGTGGATCACCTTTCCCACCCAGTCATTCTGACTTTTGTACTGCTCCTTTGTTAGTTTGCAGCATTCGTTTCCGATGTGATTAATGATTTCATCCTTTTTCTCTGCTTAACCTACACTTACTATTCTGTTGTGTATGATTGATTTTTTGTTTTAACCAAGTTGGTGCACATGTCGTTCTCTTGCGTTGCTCTTAGAAAAGATTCAGTTTGTCTCTTGATATTTTCCATTCGAAACCATGTCCAGATCTTCTCCGGCGCACTATCGCCAGTTGGTCTCTTGAAATATTCATACAGTTTCTTTTTCTTCCAATTTCAGCTTCCAAGTTTTCGTAGTTATTCTCTCTCTACTTACATTTTCACTGCTGCAAATGGCTGCTTTGATTTATACTTCTTGGCATTTTTCAATATAGTCCTTGAGTCCTTGTAATGATAAATCTACGCCTTGGTCAACGTGAGTTAGTCCTCTTCCTTCTGCTTTTCTTGATTTATACAGATTGTCTTTGTCATGTATGAGATGCAATGCTTGAAAGATAGACATCAGTTTTCTTGTTTTCTGCTCCATTTGTCAAACTTCTCTCCCCGTCACTTTTTAGAATGGTCGTGCTTAACTTAAATGGAGGACAGGCTATGTTTTTATCATTTAAATGAATGTTCTGCAACATAGCTTATTTTCAAGAATTACTATGTACAATTTCTCAAGTTTTTATACCAGCGTAAGCCAATGGTTTTTCACTGGAGTTTGAGTGACAGCAAGTTTCCTCAAATCTCCAGGGTTCTTATTATTATTCCGACAGATCTCAGCAATGATGAAGTTTGGATGGTTTCAACTTGTACCCAATTTTTTCACGTCTTCCGTTCCTTGTACTATCCTTGGTGACTATACCGAGAACCCCAATTACAATTGGTTTAAACGTCACTTTCATGTTCCAGTTTTTCAATTTCCTAGAAACGTCCAGATACTTATCTTTCTTTTCGTTTTCTTTCAGTTTTACACATTGGTCAGCCGGGACAGCAAAATTTACAAATCGGCAAGTGCTCTTTTTTGTTGACTGTTTTTAGGTTTAGTCGTCTGTCTGAGAATTGATCTTTCACTTGGGCATGAGTGACATTTCTTTACATCTGCTCTTCTGGAATATTAATACTTTTTCTCTTTAGACAGTTATTCATGAGAGTGCTTGCGGACGTTTTTTCATTGAAGTTTGAGTAACACCAAGTCTCCAGGATTTTACTCAGTATTCTGGTCGAATTTAATAATGCTATAGATTTGATCGTCTCCACTCGTATTCTTATTTCTATGTCCTCCAGTTCTTTTACCAATTCTTTGGGGATTGCTCCAAGTCCATCAATTAAAATTGGTATAATTATTATTATTATTATTATTATTGTAGATTTTCCGACCCTAGCGTTAGCTGAGGGTTTATCACTGGAGTTTGAGAGAAAGGAAGTCGCTTCAAGACTCCAGGATCCATCTCATTATTTCGGGTCGTTCTTAATAATGCTGTAGTCTGGATTGTCTCCACCCGTCCTCTAATTTCTACGTCTTCCGGTCCCTTTACCAGTCCTTTGGGGATTGTCCCGTGTACAAAAGATACATTTGGTATCAGCATCACTTTTATGTTTCATAGATTTTTTGTTCTCTGGCAAGGTATAGGTACTTATAGCTCTTTTCGCTTTCTTTCAATTTTAGTCTGTGGTCTGCAAGAACGGCAAAGTCCATTATTTGGTTGGTCCTTTTTTTTTTTTGTTGACTATCACTATGTCTGTCTTTTTGGCTGTGATCTGGTGTTCGGTTTGTATGTCGAAATCACTGATAACTGTGAGCATCTCATTTGCCACAAGGGATTTTTCGTAACGCATATACCACTCACTCGTATGGTCAAATTTCAATTTCTTGCACGATTCCCAGTGTATTTTCTCTACACCCTATCGTTCCTTTTCTAATGCTCATTTTTCGCTAATTTGCTGAATTCAATTATAATGAGATTGATCGTTTTTGTCATTATCACCACATAACCTATTGTTTTATTACGTCTTGTCCATTTTTGCGCGAACATAGTTCCAAAATATATATTTTTTGTGTTTCCTAGTGGAGAGTCCAACTTGTAGAAAGCCAGTGCTACTAAAACTGCTTTCATACTACCTCCAACGTAGCAGTTTCTGTCAGTGTAAGAAATGGACGAATTCGTTTTTCTAACCATATAATGGTTTTATATGAATCTGTTAAAAAAAACTCCCATACACTTTACTAGTAAAAGTAAATTATGCATAGTAGGCTGCAATATTCACTGAGATAAATAATAACAGCAATTTATTGATTAAAAAACCTGTATCTTCTGTGATAACATTTTCATTAAACTAACGAGTTTCGTGATATTAGTAGAAGACATATATGGTTTTAATGGTATCCATACCGGTTGGACTCGTGTGTATAAATATATTTTATTTAGAGAAAAAATATCATTACGAACAGTTTAAGTGTTTGAGCATGTTATTGCAACATCCACATACATGGAAAGGCACATTCAAACGTATAATTTTCATACTTTCCACTACATAGTACACTAATCTAGAAATCAATGTACAAGGAATCAAAGAATTTTTCATACAATAATTTTTTTCTCAGATTGGAAATATAAATAGTGAGGAAATAAACATATTTGCAGACGGCCTGACACCGAAAAAGAACGGAATTATTAATGATTTGGCTTGGCTTCTTTTATGGCGCATCAGTTTTAGTGGGTCATTTAATGCCGACATAAGTATAGAAATAATTATATATTATTAACACTCATTCACAGATGTTTGTGAGTCTCTGAAGGCATCATAAAAGAAAAAAAAATGCTGATTATGTATCACATTCTACAGTCATAATTAAATGAATATTTCTTAGATTTTTTTTCCTTTCTTTTCTTTTCCTTTTCTTTCTTTCCTACTTTCAGGTACATTTGGACTTTATGGTTATGATGCTATGATGCACGAGGCAAAAAACATCGTTTGACATAGGATGATGTATTTGTTAGAGGCACATCTTTTTTTTTCTTTTTTTTAATCAGATTCATATGACATCATATTCATGGGTCGGTCAAAAAGTTATAAGCCAGATATTTAAAAAAAAAATGTTTGGAATCAACACTAGCGTTTCTTGTAAACATGAAAATCATATTCAGATTTCTGTCGAAATTTCTGTGCTGGTGAGACCTATACTACGGTAAAATGCGTGCAATAAATCAAAAATCTGTCTGAAGCTGAGAAATTTTTTGAACGACCTTTTTGTATATTAATAGACATATATGTGTAAGTATATTTGAGAGATGACAACATTGAAGAAATAAATAACAAAAACGAAAAAGTGCTATTCGTCTAATCCCCTTTGTTCATCTTTAGAATATATATATATATATATATATATATGTATGGAAGAAAATAATGGATAGTAATCAGACAATTTGTGAAGAAAAATTGACAACAAGTAATCCAAATAGAAAGTGGGGATTTATAGAGAAACAAAGTCAGTCGACACTATAGCGTTTCGGTTCTGCTGAACCATCATCAGGACTGTGAGGGGTTTTATTAGTGATGTTAAGTGTAGATGGATGTATAAAAAGTGTAAAAATATATAATAATTTGGGAAAGTTGTACAACAAAAAAAGTTGGCTGTTTATGACAAGAAAAATTATATATATACTCAATACACCCTCGCCAAAGGGTTAGGTGATATACTAGACCCAGTTGTAAAACTATATTCCCAACATTGCATCAGTGACTCGTTCACCTTTGCTCATCAGATTCATAATATATCCATCGACCCCAACTATGCAATCTTTTGCTTCATTGATAGAGTGAGCTTATATACCAGAGTTCCACTCGACGAAACGATCGCCATCTGCGCCGATACCCGACACTAAAACTTTCTGAAACTGATACACATTGCCGCTAAACGTGTGCAATTTACTTTTAATAACACCATGAACCAGAAAACTGACATAATCAGTATTGTAAGCCCACTCGGATCTGCACTAGCGAACATCTTTGTTGGGTTCCAGGGAGCAAAACTATTCAAAACATCAACTTGCCACAGTTTTATAAACGGTACGTAGATGATACTTTCGTGAACTTCTCTTCTAGATTGGAAAGTAGACGCTTTTTTAATACAGTCAACTAGCTACATCTTAAGTTGACATTCACCTCTGAACTCGAAAATAACAACTAACCTTTTCTCGACGTCTTTGTTGAAATCACGAATTTGGGCTTGCAGCCGTCGATCTATCGTTAATGTACGTTTACTGGATCATACACACGGTGGGGTTCATTTTGCCTTCCAAGACTCCAAATCAATTTGATAAAAACCTTTGTCTACCGTGCATTAGTGATCTGCTCCAAACCAAAACTTTCCGATGAACTCGATTTTATTAAGAAAACTTTGTTAAAAAACGGATACACTGAGGATGTAACCACCAACATGATTAAATATAAATGCCTGCAATTCTCCACCAAACTAGAAATGTGCCCAGTACGTCTAAAAATTACTGAGGATCAGAACAAATCAAAAGATCCATTAACTTGTTTCAGTTCGGTTAAACTAAGAGTCATTCTTAAATCTAATGTGTTGCTTAACCTAATCTCAAAGATAGTATGACCGCTCTCTTAAAAAGATCTCTCATTTGCTGGTTTACATGCAAATGCAATATTTGCTATATAAGCCGTACTAATCAGAGTTTAGAGATTAGAATAAACCAACATATTCACTTGAGTATCCGAACACATACTTCCGACTACACAACGACGCCGAGCAATGATAATTCAATTCCCACCATTGGCCGCCAAATATTGGGCAATCAGACCTGCACACGCGGATACAGTCCCACTATGTTTACAATCTTGGAGACAACAACAAATGAACCGCAGCTATCTCTTCCGGAAGCTTATAAAAAGTACAAACTAGAATTAAGTATCCAAAAGCAATCCTATCCTCCGTTGCTTTTAATAACTTTCTCGGACCATCATTAACCCTACTAACTCTGCTGGCTTACAGAAATCCTTTTTAATATGTTTTTTCTTGATCCCTCCTGGATTTTCCTTTGGTTATAACCCCATGCTTACTTCCTCCAGTAGAAAATAAATTGTCACTGACAATTCTCGGTGTCATATCGTCATCTACAGCATCACAAAGTCGCAATAATCAAGACGCAGTGACAAAGACAGACGCAATGATAAACGACGCACTCAGGAAGACTTCTTTAACAAAATATTTACCTCTCACTTTATTTGTAAGGGTTCGAAAAGGTTGTGTGGGGTTTTACTGTGAGAGGGAGCTGGAGATCGAACATAACTGCAATATTTTGACCCCACTGTTATGACCGTCACGTTGTGTCTTTCTTGTTCTCTAGGGCTGCTCAACCAGAGGCCTAGGGCCCACTCTGCTGGATGCTGGCTTTTTTTTTTACTGCATCTTATCAGCATCTTCTCTGTACCCCAATTCATCAGGGCCCCAAGCCCCTTCAGCCTGGTGTGGCTTTCCCTACCACACCTCGTCTCCACTGGCACTCGAACTTCTGTCCTCCTTCTGTTCAATTCGTCGGCCTTATATTACCTTCAGACTCCCACGCGGTGATATGGACACGCCTCCACGCATCCTCAATTCCTTCCGATATCTGGTGATCGGGATGTGTCACTTCCGCTATCGAGCGAAAACAACTGTCATGCAGTTAAGAGGTCACTCTCTTCCGGTGCGTCAGTGTATGAGAGTGTAATGGGATTTTTTTACCTCGTCCCATTTTATCAGCCAATTTCCACCCACGCGATTTCCTCTCATAACTGCCATTAGAATGTGTCACTTCCTTCCGGTGCATCACATTGAATGACATTTTTGACCGGGTCAAAAGGTCAAAACATAACATCTGAAGAGAAGTGACGAAAGAAAGGGCCCACTTTTGAAGGATTTTAATTCGTTTTTAAGATTTTAAAAAAGTTTTGCGTAGTCAGATACACGAATATGACCATGTGCGAAATGGGTGAAATGGACATCGAATGTTGATTACGATAGAACATATGAATCTCGAAATTCAAAAACACGTAACGACTTTTTGTTCAGATACGAAACCTTTTTATTAACTTTGCGTTAAAGGTCTCAACTTAAGGAGGAGAGACACAATCTTCTATGCTTTCTTATTCTTTTGGCCCCCTTCTCGAGCGGTCCCCATAGGGGGCACGTTCGCCTCGCGCCTGCGAGCTCCAAAAGTCGATCCTTCTCGTTTGGCGTCTAGTACCCAACTCTCTTTTAAAATTCTCACACAAAGCTCAACGCGCTTCCGGTGCGTGACGTCACCCGCACCCTGTCACCGCGTTTCGTCTCGGACTATTATGACATCTGAGTGACACATACATCCGCCCGCGCGCGCCCGCGTTAACACCTGCCTCAATGTTGCACCTAACTAACCCATGTGCTGAGCCGGAAGGTTCTCAACCTAACTAAACTAAAAGGCATGAACCGAAATCCCTCGGCTATTGCATAACAAAAGTTCTTAATACCATGCACTCACTTTTTAAAGTAACGTTTAAATTCTATACGTACCACAAAATCTTCACACACACACACACACACACACACACACATATATATATATATAGGTATGTGTGTGTGTATGTGTGTGTTACAGAAAGCTGAAAAACAAAATTAACAACCTCGATATTGACTGTCGCCTCACAGTTATTAAACCATTTATCATCATTTGTACTGCTCGTATTTCTTTGCCTTCTTGATTAGGTAGCACTCACTGGAAATTAAGTGAGACCAATTCTATTCATCACCCCGTTGTTCTTTATTGTTGTCTTGTTGGTTTTTATCAATGCTTTCATTTGGATTTCAAATCTGATTTCTAGTACGTCGAATCATTTTTTTTTTTTTTAAATCTGATCAGGATTGTTCCATGAGCACCGATAACGATGAATAAAACTGTCATCCGCAGGGTCCTTTGCATTTTTTTTTATATTCTTTGGAAAGATCCTGATATTTACAACTTTTTTCTTTCATTTAATTTTCTTCTGTGGTCAGCCGGAACTATGGTGAAAACCATATGACAGTTCTTTGTTTACGATAATTAGATTGTCTTAAACTGGAGTGAGGTTTTTTTAATTTAAGATTGAACATTTTATAGAATTTCCTTTCTTCCCATATGCAGAACAACTTGTGCATATGTCATTGATTTCCATGAATAAATCCAAGTCGTTTTCAACATTCCCTGTGTATAATGCATTTAGACAGCCATTTTCATTGTTGCTTTCTTTCTAAAGCAGTTTTCATTATACTTTTATAATAGGGTTGCCAGTTTCATTTATTGATGTACAAACACTATATCTTATTCTAATCTATTTTGTAGGTTTTTCCGTTAATATGTTAACCTTCGAACAAAACCTTTTGGGAAATATATGAACTTCCTTGTCTTCCCGGCAATGTTTTTTTGATAGTAGCCCTGCTGAGTTTTGGCATTAGATCACTCTCGAATGTTGATATTCAATTAAATAAAGAAATCAAACCAAACTCTATTTTTGCAAGATTTTTTAATGGCTGTTTTCCATATAATTTATATTTCAAAGTGTATTTTGTAGATGATTAGCCCGTATTACAGGGTACCAGAATCAATCTAATGTTTCAAAATTTCAACTTTTTATCAAAAAGATTTAATGGTACCATTGTTCGTGATTACTTCATCTGATTTCATAAGCTTGAACCTTGTACTTATGTAGAGTATAAAAGGTTTATACGTATGTATGCAGGGTATAAAAAGTTTATATGTTCGTATGTAGAATATAAAATGTTTATGTGTACGTAAGTTGGGATTAAAAGGTCTACATGTACTTATGTAGATTTAAAATATCTATATGTACGCATGTAGGGTATGAAAGGTTTATATGTTCTTATGTAGGGTATGAAAGGTTTATATGTACGAATGTAGGGTAGGAAAGGTTTATGGGTTCGTATGTAGAGTGTGAAATATTTATGTGTTCGTATGTAGGGTATAAAATGACTACATATGCGTATGTAAGGTATGAAAGGTTTATTATGTTCGTATGTAGGGTATAAAAGGTATATATGTTCGTATGTAGGAGAATAAAGATATATACCTACGTATGTAGGGTGAATACATACAACTGCGTGACCAAGTGCAAATGAGTAGTTTCAAATACTTCGTTTTGAGTTTCGATACTGACTGGCTTTTATCAACCTGAGTGCATCTCTCTACAAAATTAATTTCTTCATTGTTTTTAACAGCTCCCTCATAGGAAGGAAGCGATGACATGTGACCTCTTCACCGTCTCTCAACACTCCTGACTTACCTGCAGGTGTTTGAACTTTGTGTCCCATATCCTAGACAGGCTTCAGAACCACTGATATTCGTCTGCATGGTCTCATCTATGTACTTTGTGGAGTTTCCTTGGCTGTAGGTTCTTACCAGCACGTGTTTACTTTAGAAAGTTATTTTTCTAAATTGATTGATTAGCTTTAAACTTTCAAAATTAATTATTTTTTCATTTCTTGAAAGGTTTGGTCTGGTTTATTTTGATTTAATGGCATATCAACCATTGAAGGTTATCTAATGCCAAATCCATTTTATACCAAAAACAGTTCTATTTCAAATAATTCAGTTTCACATTAGTATAGGGTTTAGTTCTATTTGACCCCTACAGAAGACCCTATCAGTTTCTTCCACTACGGGCCAGAGTGGACCTGGGAGTGATTGCAATAAAGGGTTAATCCGCAATTCACAAAGCACCAGCGTTACTGGAGCCTCACCATCTGATTGTTTTGTGTCATATGCAGGGTACTCGTTGAAAGAGTTTTGCCCCTCTGTAGAGATGCAGTCAGTGCATTTTGCTGTCCCTACCGACTGGGCCATTCTTGAAAAGGATAAGAATATTAATCTGTGTTCTCTTGTCTATCTTTGTATAGATCTCACTTTCATTTGTGCAGATCTAATATCGATAGATTAAAAAAATGTCATTAAATATTCTGGTATGACCGATTATTAGGGGTCAATAAATAAATAACTCAACACGGAGATATAAGTGCCACACAAATGTATCCAAGTCTCTGAGGAGGGTTTCCTTGGTTCAACGTACACGAAGACATGCAAGGTGCTTACTACAGCTGCTGCTGCTCATTATTAGTTGCACGCCTCACCGAACATGCAAGTGTGGCACAAGACCTTTTTTGTTGGTTCCGGAGTCCACACGCGCCCGGCATGGCCAAAAATACCTTTGGCGCCGTTGTCATTCCTCTTATTAGGGGCGCCTCAAGCGCAAGACAATAAACCCAATCCCCTAAGGGGATGAAAACCAGGGTGGACGGCCCCCTGAGGCCGGAGGAAATCTCCAGCAGCCGTGATGCACTCGGTCAGATCCGTGCCGCAGCAAGCACGGCCGGCCGAAATGCGACCCAACAACTGGAGAGGCGCAGTGCTATTACAGCTGCTGCTCCCACTCTACCAGCTTAGTTCTTGATTAATATACCTTTTGGTTAAGTTCATTATTTTGGTCATAGATGAGTCACATACAACATATTTTTATCAAAAGGTTAAAATCTGAAAAAAAATGATACAATCATATAGTAGCAATAATATTTAAAATTAGGATCATTTTCCGGAGAAAATAAATATCATTCGATATTCTGAGAGTCTGGCTATCAACAATTAATAAATAGAAAATTTATTGTCTGATAAAGCTAGTTATATTAATTCAAAATTTAAATCTTTCAAAACTTAAAACATTTCTAAAAATCTCATCAAGATATTTTAAAAGTTTTCGAATAATTCTATAATCTCTATTGATTATATGTGTATATGGTGTTATTAAAACCCACATTGAAAATATATACAATCTCGAAAAAATCGATTGTATCAACTGAGCAACAATGTTCTTTTCTTGGCTAGTGAAAACCATGCTGGCTTCTTTCCTGAAAACCTCTAGTTTTACAAATAGTTCAGCGTGGGAGCTGACGTTAGGCCCATTGCTTTTTATTGTTGTCTTTTCTTAATACCTGGAAGTTTTACTTTTTTAAAACAGATTTTTTTTTTTGCTCTCAGCGTCCAGATTATGTAAAAAGAGGAGCACAATAGTGACATAAGAGTCTTCAACAAAAGAACAAGATGGCTAACGTGGTCGTTTGGTTTCCTTATAGAGTTGCTGGTGAAAAAGAATATGAAATAGAATCACCTTTTCAGTTCTTAACATTATGTTTGCTTAGTTGGACGAAACAATCTGATGTCACTAGTTGCCAAACAAGATCTCAATTGGCAGCACATTTGAGCAAAATATTAAGGAAACTTTTTTCTGTTGTTAAACTTATTCCTTTTTTAAGAACATCCGTGATGCAGATAAAACTTTTAAGGAAATTTTAACAAAAAGACAATTACTTATGAAAAGCATATACTATACTTTCATGTATGGACTTTTCGGTGTAGTATTTTTAAACTAGAATAATTTCACAATCAAAATCATTGGAAAATAGTTAGATTGCATTTTAAATAGTTACGAGTAATTAAATAAGTTTAGTTTTTCGAAATGTTTCATAGTGTAAGTTCAAATCTAGAAATTAATTAATATTATGAAGTCAATGATTTTTCCTCGGTATCAGTTTCTAAGTATTGAAAGATTCTGTGAATATCGTTGAATGGTCACATCTGAAGCAAATTAATTCGAGAGTGGAACAGAGTAAAGGGCTTGACTGTGGAGTACTACAAGAAGCATTTCTACGTGGCTGTATGCGTCGTAATGTTCACAGAGGACACGTGTACCGATGTAAATATCAAATAGTATCCGAGAGAATGGAAACAAAAACTCAGGAAACAAAAATTCTGGGAATATGTAATTGTGAAGCAATTAGAATTAACATAAAGAAGAAGAGGTGAGAAGAACTAAATGGGTATACAATGAGGCTTACTATGTTGAAAGCATCAGTAAATCTTGCTAGTAAGGAAAATCGTATAATTTAGCTAATTTGAATACCTTGATATTTTCTTTCCATCTCTAACAGTTATTTTGAATGCAAGAAATTTCACTAATCTTAAATTGTAGAAGACTTAAATTAGTTACTAAACACATATTTAAAACAAAAAAAACAAAACAAAACAAACTTATCATCTTAAGGTGCAATAATATAATGTTAACAATATTTTTTCATTTTTTAATAAAATCATATTTACATATTGTACAACCTTTTTCCAACTTCCACGAGAGGCTGTATTCGTGGTGTAATGGTTACAGCGATGAACTGCGGAATCGTAGTAAGCGAGTTTGTACTCCAGTCGCGCTATTACGTTCACTTTCGGGCAAATACCTTTGGGAAAGGTATGAACCCTCTTATCCTCCCAACTGTGGGTGAAATAGTACCACTACTGTTCTTCTAGGAGAATGGTTTTGGCATTAAATAACCTACAAAGTTTGATATGCCATTAAACAAAGAAACCAAACCAAACCATCCAACTCCCCAGGTTAGTTATGGAGGGCTGTCCAAAATATCTTATGACCCCAACTCTCGTATGAATAGTCATAACCCTTGTTTAGTTACTTTGATTAACATATCAACGTTCGGGGTTTATTTATACCAAAACCATCATTGTAGAATAATAATAGGGAAAGTATTTAACACATTGCTGTTGGATAAGTCACTTCATACTTTTCCCAATGGCATAAGTCTAAGCGGGAACGTCATAGCGCGGTTGAAGTTTGCTGTAGCCGTTCACTAAGCTACGGAGATTCCCCATTATAATGTTCGCGATGACAAGAAAAAAACTGTACCCATAGTTTAAAGGCTCAGCGTGGACAAGATTATCTGTGAATCGCTTTTCAACTTGTTCTGCATTCATAGTCATGAGATGCCAGTAATTAACATTTATTTTATATAATTTATATATCTATGTTCAGATAGTAACAAGACTTTTAAGAAGTCTTTATACCAGAAGGCTCCCTTTTCAATAGCTACTACACCGAGGTGTAGAGGAGAGCGCTACTCCTTTCCTTCGATTGCTATACGTTACCATTGATACGTACCTTATATTGCTGAGTGTTAAGCAAGGAGGTATCAAGTACTATTTTTAAAGTCTTTGTTAGGACGCGACCTGGGATTGAACCCAGGTCTCCTGGACCATTAGCTAACATTCTATCCACAAGACCAATGAGCCAGTTAAACTTTCCCATAGTAGTGGCTAATACTGACAAGATTATTTATCGCAGTTTAAATAATATTATCAGCTCCATTATTCATTTATTTTTATTTAACTCAAATTATGTTTAGGGAATTAAATCTTAAGATCTCTACTGACTTTAAATAAAAAGGAAATATGTTTTTAAAACATATTAAACTAAAGTGAAATCATTTTTTTACAAATGACTCTGCGGGTGACTCAATGATCCTCTAAAACGGGTTTATTAAAATTCAGTTGGCTGAAAATAGTTGTTAATATATTTCTTTTATCCTTGAATCATATTTTATCAATCTTTTCATATTGATTAATGATATCTTCCTAAATTTTAAGGGATGAGAACGACAGCATTAATTTGCAGCAGGCTTTGACTCCAGCTGGCTTAATAGTCGGACTTTCTGGTATTTGTGTCGGACAGGACATTGCCCAGCAAAGGCAGACTAGACGTTAAAAGGCTCCCAGCTTCAGCTGGACAACCTTTAGATGGATGTGCTGCATCATTAACACCTTTGTCACCTTTGTACAGCACTAGACAGTGGAGGTGCCCGTGGTGTAGTCGTTATCGTCGTAGGAAATGGACACGGTGACACGAGTTCAAATCCTGGACGTGACTGACTGCATTTCACACAGCACTAATACCCTTTGGAAAGGTATGAATCCAATTATTCTCCCTCCAGCTATGGGTAAATAGTAGGTTCTTCAGCCTTGGTTAGACAACTAGTCTAGGAGAAGGAAAACTCTGAATTCAAACCTGTTAAACTCCGCTTAAAAAAACTGACCGTGTGTCATATCCTGCCCGAGCGGAGGGCTTGGGTAAATAGTGTACAGCACTAGACATTGATGTCCAGTTTAAGTTATAATCAGGCATCCATGCCTGGACCAATGTTTGGTTCCATGTCCAGCTTGGCTCATCAGACCCATATTACACTAAGTGAGCTGATGACCAGCATAAACGAGCAGGGCTTGAGGCTCTCCTCGTGACCGACCTTCTTCTGCCCAAATCCCCACTATAATCCGTACTTCGTCAAGTCCGACCTTGTGTCAAGTCCTGTCTGGTGGGAGGCAGAGACAAATATCTCTTCCTCAAAATAAGGTCTCATAAGAACGCTGATGTATAAAAATATAATCTGCGACTTTCTTTTTCTTTTCTAACCTAAAAGAATAAGAGTGGGAGAGAATCAAAGACGGCTGAGCATACACCCACAGATCTTTTGAGATTCTTCTGTGAATCCTTTCGGACTATCTGCCCTTTAGATTGAAATCTCAGTTGTTATATAATATTCCGGACGCCCACCTATATTCTCTTCGTCGCATCTACAACAAACCCACAACTTACGTGTACACACTTCATTCTAGCATGCCACCCACGCAACTTACACAGCATTTCCACCGAAACACCTGCGTCCGGTTTACTTTAAGGAATCAAGTGCATTTCCTGTTTTTCTTCCCAGTGGCTAACTTTATTCTAGGGGGGATTTTATACGTAAATGTTAGAGAATTACCAATCTTGTGTTTACATTTATATATTTGTGTAGTTTCTTAAACAATTTTAAGCTTAATCTAATCTGGTATATAATATTTACATTTTATTCAAATAATATGTAAACCTATCCATTTGACACACGAATGAGACTCTAACAGGTAAGAGATGTAATAGAATATAAGGGGTAGATGTTTGGGGGCACTAGAATACACCGGCTACTTTTCTGCAGAGGAGTAAGACCCCACCTCCAACGAGTGTCCTGGATATTACACTAAACGATCCGATGGTGAGATTCCAGGACCGCTGGAGCTATGGAAAATGCGGATTACCCCTTCATTGCTATTGCTCCCAGATCCACTCTGTCACATAGTGGTTTCACCTGATAGAATTAAACTGCCTACCTATGGTAAACTGAATTCTTTGAAATAGAACTGTTTTTGACATTTAACAGTTTGTAAACAAAAACTATACTTATACTAAACTGAATTGTTTGAAATTTCATTCGGCAGTAAATGACCCGAATGGGCTGATACGCCGTAAAACAAAACAACCAACCAACCAAACAACCAACCCCATTATATAGACGCAGTATAATCTCATAACAAGGATATATTCTATATGTGCAGTCAATAAAGCAAGCTTTTTCGCTTACGCAAAAGTAATGCTAAGATAACCTGTGTCCATGCGATCAGTCTTTGGTGAGGTGAACTTCTTCCAATTTCCGTTTTTGATTTAGTTGTGGTTGTGTCGTCACCGAGAATGAAGTTAGGAGAAAATAACTGGAATGAATATTTTCTCTTAACACATTTGGTTAGGATGTAGCAGCAAAAAACTCGATGCCAGCTTTGGCAGCGTTGACGAGTTTATCGTTTCATAAGAACATTTTTGAATTATTCTTGCATATTGCATTCATATTGTGTCTCGACTCTATTTTGCATGGTGGGGTGCTTTCGTGGTGTCATCGTTAACGTGCAGGATTTCAACATCGTAGCAAGCACGTTCGAACTCTACTTTCGCTATTACGTTTACTTTTGGACTAATACCCAAGGGAAAGAAAGGAAATCCTTTATCTCCCGACTATGAGTTAATTAGTGCATCTACCGACCTTCAGCAAGGATGACTTTAATATTAGATAACCCATGAAGGTTGATATGCCATTAAAACAAAACTCATTTTGGAATTGTTTGTTACACGTAATGACCCACAACGGAACACGGGTTAAGGAACAAATTTTGTTTCTTTTTGTATAGGCTTGACTTAGAGGGAGAATTAGATTTTTTTTTCTTTTGGCGTACCTTTCTTATGTGTTCTATGCCAAATTCATCAATGTTTTTCTTATCTTGGCGTAAACTCACGAATCTCAGACTGTCTTCCGCAATTTGTTGGAAAGTAAGATTAGGCTCGTTTTCCAATTTATTCAGAACTCTACGTCTAATCCCAGCGTCTTTACCTGAAACGAGTCCCTGAACAAATATCAGACATTTAAAATTATTCACACGCAATTCCGACAGTTTGAAATCGTTGCAATGCTTGTTCACAACCGACGCGAATATAGTGTAATCTTCACTGTCCTTTCCGGTTAGATTCATACATTTCCACCTCTAATGAAAGAGTGAAGCTTAAGGACTACAAAGTTCAGTAAGAAGTTATCCGATTGGGTAAAGGTCTGTTCGCTTGTTTTACGGGGTAAGATATAGTTCACGAATTTGCTGTGCTCCGTGGTGCCTACTTTTCGAAGTAGTAGGTGAACTTTCTTAGAGTCTGCCCATTTCCCGCAATCTGTGGGGTATAAATCCTAGAATTTTCTAAAATAGGAGGCGAAGGTTATATTCTCGTCCGGAAAATTGTCTATTGCGCCCCAGATCGTGTTTTGTAAGAACGTATTTTTGTTTTCATTAAGTTGACCCCCGTTTGTCTGTTCAAACAATTTTCTTGGCTCTTGTTGGGTTTGAAGTAGAATTTCTTCGAGTTTTTGTTGTCTGATTTCCGTTTGTTTTTGTGATGCGGGCCTTTCTGCTTCAACTCGCTTTTGAAATTCAAGCCGTTCTTTTTCAGTTTGTTAATGAATTTCAAACCGTTGTTTTCGTATATCCATCTTGAGTTGATCTATTATTTTTGCAGCTCAATTTTTTTCTCTTTCATTCCTTTTTGCTGTTCATATTGGAACTTTGAAAAATCAAGCATAGCAGCATTAGATTCATCCATGTTTGTGTCTTTTTTAGAATTAAACCGAAATATAATTTGATTGAGAAGAAAAACAAATTCCTACTCACTTAGGGAATCCCGAGTACTTTTTTTGGATAAAATATGAATTCTCATCATTTAGTAGGTTGGAGTTAAAGTTCAGTTGAAGTTAGTTTCACACTTTTGTTTTTTTCGTTTGGTTTCCTTTTCTAGATGGCAAAGTAATGTTGAGTAGAACAAAGTGTGACGCAAATAGAATTTTGTGCTTCCAATGTTGAACCAATATTGACAATTTTCACGTCGTCCTTTTGTGGTCCTCAAGAATCCTTAAGTATCCTAATCACTAAGTTTTTGTGGCCTTGTTAGGGACCAAAAATAAAGACAAAAGATAGGAATGGATTTAAATAAATATAATAACAAAAAACAGTAGTACAAACATATATAAATGAGTGGGTTACCAGCGTGACTGTTCGGTCCTACTGTCAGGGCTGTCTGCTGGAATACTGACTTCCACCTAAGAGCAGTACCTGATGCTATTTATAGATGGGGGAGTTCATGTGTGCTTGGATAAATTAGCATAACAGAATTGCAGCCAGGGTAGGAGAAGGAATGTTAAATCCAAATTAGCTTTCTCCGCTTCAAATGTGACCTTGAATCACATCCTCTCCATGGCTGAGGGATTGTGTATATACTTGTCACATGAAATGAATATACGATTCATATAAAAATTAAAACACATATTAGAATAAAGGATATTGGTTTGTGACATGAAATAAATTTGAATATTTTCTGAGTTCTGGCTGAGTTAATATAGCTGTATGGATAGACCACAATGATGCTAATGAAAAGCATAGAAAATAGCTAGATAGGAACAACACAATTACTCTATGTGCTGTTTTGATATTTTCTTGACAGCAACAACTCTAAAAAAATCTGTACAGTCACTTCCCTTCCATCTAACAAACCATCAAAGTAAGATGAACAAGGCGTGTAGAGAATTGCTAGAGAAGCAAGGACGAGCTCTTAAGCGACGTTCTTCTTCCAACCTCTACATATGGACGCGTCTGTATTGGCTCACCTGTAAAAATTCATCTCAGCTCTGTGCGGACACTGAATGTAGTTTGGAGAACCTACAGGAAGCGATGTATGATAGGGATGGATGGCAAGAGAGAGAGAGAGAGAGAGAGAGAGAGTCCGGAAGATCATCACTCTCAGTTCGACTTGATGATGAGCTTAAAAGTAGCACAAAGCCAAATATATGGTCCACCCAATGAGAATCAAAGTAATCAACAATAGTCTGCAAATCCTGCTTACTGGCAATTGTACTAAGTGAGGTACTCAAAAAAGAGAATGTATCTATAAAATCTAACAGAACACTTCTATATTATGCTTCTGTTCACTCTTCAGATACCAATCATTTTTGGAGAATATCATGCTCTGACGGGATGCAGAATCTTAAGTGGATTTTTCCAAGAATCTTTCCGTTGAGAAGAAACTGGTATTTTTTTTATTTTTCATATTCAGCTATATTTTTTGAATTTTATACGATTTCATTTCCTGCGTTCGTTTTTCTAAAATATTCTGTATTCCATTTTTTATATTTTATATTCGGTCATTTTTTTGTAAATATCTGCTGTTAAATTTCTACACATCAAATTCTCTTCGTTTCTCTATATGAGCTGGCCTGTGAAGATGTCAGGATTGATTGCCGGAAAGGCGTTGTGCACGTGCTTTCTGATTGAAACAACATCTATCTATTTTTGTTTTTATTCAACGATAGAGTATTAAGTTTTAAGATCTTTTTCTTTAAATATCTGACAACTTCTTTTTATTGTCCTCAAATTTAGGAAAATGATGACAAGAAAACAATTCTCCTTTTTTTTTATACTGCAAAGATTTAGGTGACATTTATTGAAAAAAAAATTCATTTGTACAGAACATTTTCTGGGATTTTATTTCAAAAAACTAAATCTGCAAATTCATCTATGTGCTCATTTAACTTTTACATTCATCAGTTTACAGAGGGTTTCTCATTGTCGTAGACTAAATTAAATCAATTTCGGAAAATATTTCCTTTCGTCTAAATACAAAGAGCCTTTTATATTCTAAATATACGCACAAACATAAACACACATATGCATAAGTGTGTGTGAGACAGAGATTTTGAATGTGTGTTACATACAGTTACCAGACTCACACGCTATCACTTACACAAACACACACGCTCATTCAAAATCTCTCTCTCTCTCTCACACACACACACACATACGCATATATTTAAGTATATTTGTATATGTTATTTTTTCATACATTTAAAAACTTGTTAGGAATTTTAAAAATATATCTTTCTTTCTTTCTTTTTATCCCTCTTTATCTATCTCTCACTCTTTATATATATATATATATATATATATATATATATATATATGTGTATACATATATATATATATATATATTGGGTTCTGAGGTTTTGTTACGGCACCTGTTCTCGAATGAGAAAACTGATTTTGAAATCAGTGGATGGTTGGTTGGTTGATGTTTGGGTTTTATGGCATATCAACCTTCGTAGTTTATTTAACACCAAATCCATTTTTATGAAAATAGTTATATTTCAAACAATTCAGTTTAGCATAAGTTCGCAGTTCAAATGTAAGTACAGTTTAATTGTGAAAAACATTTCTATTTCAAGCTATTCAGTTTAGTCAAGCAGTTTTAATTCTGCTAATTCCGTTTAGTATAAGTACAGCTTTTGTTTACACAGTTAAATATCAAAACACTTCTATATTAAACAATTCAGTTTAGTCTAAGTACAGTTTCAATGTCAAAAACTGTTCTATTTCAAACTATTCAGTTTAGCATAAGCACGTAGTTTAAATATAAGTATGGATTAATTTTCCGAAACATTTATATTTGCAAGCTATACAGTCAAACAGTTCTAATTCAAACAATTCAGTTTAGCATAAATATGCAGTTAGTTCTATTTAACCCATATCGGGTACAGCCTTTCTGTGCCAGAGTGGACCTGGGAGCAATGGCAATGAAGGAGTACTCCGCATGCACCCATGCCCTAGCATCACTGGAACCTCACCATCAGATTGTTTAGTGTCATATGCAGGACACTCATTGGGGGGTCTTACCCCTCTGCAGATTTGCAGTCGGTGTATTCTACAACCCCAGCCGACTGGTCAATGAAATCAGTAGATTATTATCCTATTTACCAACCCCTCCGCTCGGGCAGGATATGACACAAGGTCAATTTTTAAGCGAAGTTTAACAGGTTTGAATTCAGAGTTTTCCTTCTTCTAGACTAGTTGCCTGACCAAGGCTGAAGAACCTAGTCTGCCATACTATTTACCCATAGTTGGAGGGAGAATAATTTGATTCATACCTTTCCCAAGGGTATTAGTGCTATGTGAAATGTAATCAGTCTCAGGATTTGAACTCGTGTCGCCGTGTTCATTTCCTACGACGATAACAATTACACCACGGGCACCTAAATCAGTAGATTATTATTACATTTTGGAAGTTCTTGTTAGTGAGCCAAAACTAGAGCGTCCACGTGTCGGGGTCAATGGAAGAACGTCAGTTATGAATCTGTCGTTTTTTTTTCTCCAGCAGAGTCGCATATATCTTGTTCGTCTTATTTGGTTGGTTTTTGAGATGGGAGGTAAGTGGCTATTCAGCTGTTGTTTTATGGGTTATCACTCCCAGAATTTTTTCAAAACATCGCGTAGCATTGTAGTGTAGTCCACATCTAGCATGTTCTCCATATGTTTTGTCAGCGTACATACGGTGCATCCACACAATAGTACTGACACAGTGACTGCTAGGGAGAAATCTTGTTTTATTTTATAGGATAGATCAGACTTCCAAATGATCGATAACCTATCAAAAGCAGTCTATGCATTCGCTTGGTGAATGTTGACATCACTTTTAGTAGATGAGATATTGCTACCAAGTTACCTGAATTTGTTTACTAATTTTAGTGGCTTGTCTATTAGTGTGGAGATAGCTCTTGTATCGTGTTTTATTTACTTTCTCGTCCGGGACAATTCCCCTTACAATTTACTCAAGGCAATGCAGTAGGGATTCGTCTTTGGCACTTGTATTTGCAAGAAATACTATATCGTCCGCATAGTCTGAGTCAGTTAGAGATTTTGCTGGATATCCTCTGCTTATTATTTTTTCAGTGTAAATCTATTTTCTTTTATTAGACTTATCAACGCTCAAAGTACGTTGTCTTGGCGGATTATAAACTTGTATAATGCAAGCGTAACTTCTTGAAAAACTCCAACAACAATGTTGAAGAAAACTGTGTCTTCATCAGGTGAGTGAAACATTGTTATCGTTCTTTTCCTTGACGAGACTAGCAATATTATTAGCTCCACCTTCCATCTGTGTATGGAATCGAATGCCGTGGAGAAATCAATGAAAATTAGTGTTACCTCAATATTTTTTAACGTACTCCTATAAATCTTCGACAGATATTCAGAATCTGAGATGATGTGGATCGATTTCTCTGAAAATCTTTTTGATTTTTCCTAATCATTTTATTGAATTCAGGTTTGATCCGGTTGTAAAGCAGAGCAATAAAAACCTAAACAGCAAGAGCAGTAAATGTTATGAGTCTGAAGGTCTTTGTAATTTTGAGGTCACCTTTTTGGAGGAAAGGGGAGATGCACTATTTTGTCCATTTCTCGGCAGGGTTTTTATAGATAATGTTTCATAATAAAAGTGTGTCCTCCAATTTCCTTGCCTTCCATACTTCTGGAAGTATTGTGTCTAAGCCTAAAGCTTTTCTTTTTAGAATGTTTGTCATTATTACGCAAATATATTCCTCCGTAAACTGTACCAAGTCAATGTCCACTCGGCAATTTATAATTTTTGCAATAGCTCTACCAGTGACTTTCCAAGCAAGTTCTTGAAATATTCTATCCACTTCTATAGTCTTTCTTCTTGGTTCACAGCTTTTAGTTTTTCTCGCAAGTCTCTCTTGCTTCAGCTCACTTCATTTACTGAATGTCATGCTATTCAGGATTGTCTATCTTCTACCGATTTTCTGGTTTTACTGATTCGCCCTTTAATGTATTCGCATTCTTTTTAATACGCATTATCCAGTTCTCTCTGAGCTTTCTTAAGTTTCTGGGTATTGGAATTTGTTGGGTTTATTTTAAGTAAGGATACTATTTTCATGTTATCTCTTTTTTTTCCTAACTACTTGTAACTCCCAAATAAATATTTGACTCTTGCTTTGGTTAGTATACATGCGGCTGCTGTTGCTGCTGCTGCCATTTCTATGCGAGCAGTGATGAGGTTTTCATATCTGTCATTCAGAGTAAGGGTTTCAGATATCTCCTGAGGGGTATATAATATGTTTCTTTGACATTTACCGTATTATCGTTGCAATTTCGATTGGTAAGTAAGGAGATGTCGTAACATATGGTTTTAACTGTTTTTTTTTTTATTCCTGCTTAGACTGAGACGCATCTTTGCAGTAACGATTCTATGACACACCTTTAAAAGAAGTGTATGTCTCACAGTTCAGAGCTCTATTTATCCACTTCTTGTTAATGAATATATAACGTAGCTCTGCTTTCGAGTTATTTCGGTTGGTGTAGGGTCCTAATTATACTCCTATTTTGAGGGATTTAATACTAATGCATACTTACCTGTTCTCGAATGAAACGTCAGCTTGATATTCCCAATTTCTATTTGACGAGCGGTATAAACAGAAGTTGCCTTTGCATATTTGAACATGCATGTCCCCATCGACGATAAGATGATTTGGGAATATTTTAGACAAGGGAAAATAGCTAATTGTATAAGTGTTGTATATTGACCTTCGACCCGGCCAACATGCCATTCCAAAGTGATGCACCGGAAGGAAGTGACACATTCCGATATCAGTTATGGGAAGAAATCGCGTAGGCGGGCTTGGTTGACAATATGGGACAAGATAAAATCCCATGGTACAGTCATAGACTGATGCACCGGAAGAGAGTGACCTGTGAACTGCATGACAGTTATTTCCGCTTGATGTCGATCAAACATGCCATTCCAAAGATATTGAGTGGACGATTAAACTATTATATAACTCGGTGAAGACAGGAAGTCAGTGAGTTTGGAGACTCGTTGGTGACAAGAAGTGGTAGAGAAAGCCAGCATCCAGCAGAGCGAGCCCTCAGGCCTCCGTTGAGCAGCCTTGGAGAACGAGAAAGACACAACGCTGATGGCTATAAGAGTGGGGGTCAACATATTGCAGTTCTATTCGGTCTCCAACTCCCTCTCACACACACAACAATTTCAAATAAAGTGAGAGGTATATATTTTTAAAGAACTGTGTCGTTCGTCTTCATTGTGTCGTTATGATTCTGTATGCATATGTATATGTATTATGTGTTTGTATTGTCTCATAGGTGCCCCATTCATTTGGCCTTGTGCTACATCGAAGCAAAGAGCTTCGTAAATTACTATTATGTGTTTGTATTGTTAATCATGGTCATGGCTATACAACATAAGGCGATGATGCCTGTTTCATCCCTGGCATTGGTTGTATTGTTGCACGGGCCGATTGTTGGGCAGCGATTGCCATTAAATTATGCACACATCATTCTCAGTTGGAGATTCTCAATGCTATATTGGGATTTTAAAGCACGATGTTCTAGAAGCTATTCTACATCAGCTATGAAGTTTTTGCTGACACAAACATCCCCTCTCTATACCAGTATTGTGATATTTCATTTCTAATCTAATATGGTAGTAAGTATACTCTTGTGTGCATATGTTGTCTATATTATGCTCAGCTGCAGAGGATATCAACTAAGTTAATTGTGTCCCTCTGTTTTAAAGTCGTAAGATTAATGTCACGATGTTAAATCTTTTTTGTATCAATATTCTTTTGATCTGAGCTCTGTGGCTGATTTTTTGAACTCAGGAGCCAGAATTCCAAGCTTAGCAGAAATGGCCCCGAGCGTAGAGCAATCCAATTTGGATATACGGTTTTAACCTGAGTAATGGTAATAATTTGCAGGTTTTTTTCCTTATTAACAGACGTAGCTCTCATTAATGTGTAGCAGTAGTTTCATGAGTGAACTATTTGATCCAGGCCTTTGACCAATGATGTTCTGCCCAGCATCAGGTGGAGCTAGCCTTTGACCCAACTTTAGATTCATCAATCGTGCTTCACAAATAACATGTTGCTTCCAATGGCTTCCGGTGATATACGCATGTATACGTTTCTGGAGTAGGTGGGGGAGAGAATGTATTAAATTTTCATTTTTTCCCAATTTCATAGGATCATATTCCAGGTCGCCAATCAGTATTTGTTGTCAGACCTCTTGAATAAGTTGAATTAGGTTTGGAGTTGTAATTTTCCTTTAGTAATTTATTATGACTATACCAGATCCTGCAGTTGGTTATCGTCTGCGCTTCTGTCATAGAAGTGAGCTAGTATTCTTACAAGAGGGAACGTTAGCGTGTCACAAAAAGTCTGATTTTAAATTTATTAAGTTTTAACAGTTTATCATTATCATTAATTTTAGTAGTAGTAGTAGTAGTAGTAGTAGTAGTATTAGTAGGACCACCACCACAACTACTATATTAAAATGCTAATAAAAATAAATAAAAAAAAGAAGAGAAATGAACGTTAAATTGGAGATGCTTACCCTATAGTTAAAGTAAAGTGATTAAAAAATATGTATATACAAAACGTCAAAAACAAGTAAAAAGAAAAGTATAGTTAAATGAATTTACGTACAGTTATTAAATAATCAATAAAATAAAATGAAATAAAAAAATCGATGAATAAATTTAGTATCTCTTCTTTCTAATTTTAATGTTCTATAAAAACGTGTATTGTACCAGTCACATTATAAATAATGTTCAAATATAAAGATCAAAAAGAAAAGCTGATTATTATGGTCAAAGTTTAAGTAACTCTTTCTACATAATCTTTAAATATGAATAGATAAATGAATGAAAGCATAAATTAAAAAAAAACTCTGTCACTTGCACCCATTTATGATTAATTCAAATATAATTTTAAAAAATATAAGATAAGGTTCATTAGGTTAGATTTCTGAAATACGAGGATCATTAAATAAATTTCCACACGTTTTTCGTATGGGCACTTTTATTGATAGTACACACATGAAACTAGTCACCTTCGAAGTAATCTCTTCCGGCTGTAATGCACTTGTTGTACCGTTCCAACAACTTCTGGAAGGCCTCATGGAAGTACTCTTGTGTGAGCGAGTCAATGACTTTCGTCACATCCTTTTTCATCTCCTCAGTTGTCTCATAACGACAGCCTCTGAGCTTAGGGAATAACCAAAAGTCACAGGGAACAAGGTCTGGACTATAGGGCGGGTAAGGAACTGTCTTGATGCTCATCTTGGTCAAATAGTCTGTGGCAAGGATGGAGTTGTGGCCTGGTGCCTTGTCATGGTGGAAATGCCACTGACCCGATTCCAACGGAATCTCTTCCTGAACTCCCTTAAAACCTCAACATAGTAACACTAACCCTAACCGTTTGGCCAATAAACTCTGGTCTATTGACTTCTTTACTCCTCCCACACCTCTCATCATCCCTCACAGACTCCCGGCCTTGCTTGAATCTCTTATGCCACTCATTTGAACTTGAAATCATAAAAATTGTTTAGTCATCTCATAAGATGTATAGCAATAACATACTGATTTTTTAAGAGTCTACGACAATTTTAAATGCCTTTATAAAAATGTCTGGAAACTTATTGAAGGCACCCCGTAAAGCAATTTATGTATCAATTCAATATCGTCGATAAACAAATACTAATCATAGATGTATCCATAATTCAACTACGTATGATAAATATATAATTGTGAATAAATAAACAATATGATATAAAGAGTAATGAAGTCAATAAGTACATAAAAATCGACATTTCTTTTATTTACTTATTTTTTTTCTAGGATTATTTCAATGTTCGTAACCAGACATGCAGGACACCGCTGGAGAAGCAGGGACGAACTCATAAGAGATGTACTCTTATGGCCGTGCAAAAGCAGGACGACCAGCACGAACATACATTCAGCAGCTATGTGAGGATACGGGATGTTGTCCTGAAGACCTACCTAGGGCGATGAACGATTGGGAGGAGTGGCGAGAGAGGGTCAGGGATATCCGTGCTACCAGCACGACATGATGATGATGATGATTTCAATTTTAGCTTTCATCTCATATCAGCTAGAGTAGACTGGTTATTTTTAGTCTTGGTAAGGCAACCATTCTAGTAGAAGAAAATATCTTTATTTAAACCAGCTCTAATTCGCTTAAAATTACCATTTGTCACATCCTGCCTTTGGCAGAAGGTTGGTGTATTTCCAACGAAAACATTCTAACGAAACATACCATTATGTAATTGCAGCACCTTCCATACTTGTAGAAGTAGCTGCAGAAGCAGCAATATCCTCCCTGTTTTGTATTATAAACTCAATATTCATCTAGTGATTTAGATTAGAGTAAGTGGAGGTTATTGAAAGAAATATCGATGCATAACTTTATATTATATCAAAAGTGGATAAAAATATGTTGAAATTTAAAAAAAAGGCATCTAAGTCTTCTTTAACTTCTGTCTTCATCAATGCAAATTCAGTCTCGATAGATTCTTAAACTCATCAAATGTTTAAGTTGATAGAATATGTATGAGGGCCATATAGTAAATTATATTCAATGATTTCAAAGGGAGGAGCACTTAGCGTAACAGTTATCGTCGTAGGAAATGGAAACAGGGAACTAGGTTCAAATCCTGGAAAGCCTGCTTCAACTCCCGGTAATGCCCTAAAGAAAAGGCACACGTCTATCTGTAATTCCCACTCTCAACTATGGGGGAATATCGGCGATGACTGATTTCTTTAGCCTTGCTTAGTACCTTGTCTAGACTTAGATTTATCCCGTAAACTAGTTTGGTCGTGGATTCATTGCTTTTGTGAATCTTGAGCAGAATTCACATGAAAAAAAAAAACAAACCCTCTCTCTCCAAGTCTATAACCTAATTTCTATTCAGAATTTTTGTTCTCCCAGATGAATTACCAGAGTAAAGTAAAGGAAGACAGGAGCCTCTATTATTTACCGATGGTTGGAGGGAGATTTGTTGGAGTCATACCTTTCTTAAGGCTAAAAGCGCGATCTGAAACACAAACAGCTGTCAAAATTGGAACTCGAGAAACCCATGACGATAATCATTAGGCCATTAGTGAGTTGAGTGTAAAAGAAAAACTCAAAAAGTTTCATTCTAATCAAAAATTTACATTGTGACACATTCTTCTCGCCGGATAAATACAACGTGAGCATTATATCCTTCCTTTGTTATATTAGAATCATATTTTTAAAATTAGATCGGGAAATAATCCAAAACTTGTGATGGCACCAAATAATCTAGTGTATTTCAAACTTGATCCTATTTACCCAACCCCTCCGCTCGGGCAGGATATGACACAAGGTCAATTTTTTATGCGGAGTTTAGCAGGTTTGAATTCAGAGTTTTCTTTCGCCTAGACTAGTTGCCTCACCAAGGCTGAAGAACCTAGTCTGCCCTACTATTTACCGATAGCTGGAGGGAGAATATTTGGATTCATACCTTTCCCAAGGGTATTAGTGCTATGTGAAATGCAATCAGTCTTGTCCAGGAATTGTATTTCAAACTTGATTGTCCGGGTGTTAACCCTGTTTCTATTTAGATTTTGTGTCGGGAAACAGTCATGAAGTTAATTTTAGACAGAAAAATCCGCCGTATCATTTTATTGAGCCTATACAGATAATTTATTTTTCTTTATGCTCGAATGTCTTTCTTACTCTGCTAATTATTATGTATTTTTCTCCATTGTCCATTTCTTTTTGGTCGAGTGTACTACTTTTGTTTCTATTTTGCTTGCAGATTTTTCCACCTTTTTTTCTTTTTGTTTTCTGTCTGATCTTCTATAGATTTTCTTGTTTCTTCGATTCGATCAGTTTTCCCCTTTTTCTTCGTTATGAAACAACGGCAACTTGAACCGTTTTTTTTTCTCTCAAGGGAATTTCTTCTTCTCTTCAATTTTCCATCGTCTAGTGGTGTGTTGTACCGCGGAATATTGTCTTTCACTAAACGCAGGCATGAACTCACGTCATTCTATTGTAAATAGTTAGGGAAACCAAATAGAATAAGTGTAACACCATGGTACTATCTTGAATATCAAATTGCAGACCAATTTAGACTTTTTTGAAGTTACCAGTAGCAAAATGGCTCAACTACAAACACACATATATATATATATATATATATGTGAGGACTCAAAACTCCTACTTGAGAAGACGTAGCCCCGGAGGTGGCCGTGTCTGCTGTAGGGAATACGTACCTATAAAAAAGACACATTAGGTCAAGTAGTTGCGCAATTTACCATGACTTGTTAATTCGGCATCGCTTATATGTGGCATGAACCGGTGGCCCAGTGGTAGAGTTTGGTTCAATTTCCAGTGATGGAGATCACGGTGTGTATTGCTGACAAGACTTAATATGGTCGAAACAGCTGTTCAGTGCTCCGTATGTCGCATGTAGGTGTTTGCCGGATTTTCTTGTCATGGTAATTTCTAACATAATATATCAATTCCTCCATTCAAAATTATATATATATATATATAGGTATTATTTGGTCCACTTAAACTGGAGTTGGGAGTAATTCCATCAGGACGAGAAAACTATTCTAGAGTGAACATTTTAATTTTTTCAAAAACACATAACTGGATGGAAATAAATTTATAATCCTAATATGACCGGTTTGTGTTTTTTCTTAATGAAATATATATATATATATATATATATATATATATATATAGAGAGAGAGAGAGAGAGAATTTGCATACAGTATTTCTGTACAACAGGGAACTGACCCTCAAGCATACGATCAAGTTTCCCTTCACAAAAGAAAACGGACAAAAAATCACTAATAAAAATTCTCTACCCAACCTAGTAGGTAAGTAAGCAAAATTAGAATTTACGTTGGACAATTAGTGATTCATGTGTCGTGTGAAAGCAGTTCTAAGATAGGTTTTGCTGATGAAATGTAGCTATCAGTAATAACGACACCAGATGGTCGTGTCAGCCATCCAGTCGTTTAATCTAAAGAACGGATCCTTAGTCATCTTGCGTACCCATCAAAATCATTAATAACTCGTAGAACCAGTCTTTCCTTACAAGTGTAATGTGACAACATTTTTTTACATGCATTTCAGACAATCTAAGTATATCTACTCATAGGTAGTGAAAGAAATGTCGATGAGATACGATAGGCCATGGCTCATATGTAAGGGCCCAGCTGATTGGTTTTATTGTTGCTACGAAACATGGATAAAGAACTGGAGATTCCTCCGCCACTAATCCTGTCGCCAGAGTATACGTACTTATAAAGGACTCTTTAAACGGTGTAATGGTTAGCAAGCATAATTAGCAGACAATGTGCCTATGGTGTATTGAGGTGCCCGTGGTGTAATGGTTATCGTCGTAGGAAATGGACACGGTGACACGAGTTCAAATCCTGGACGAGACTGATTGCATTTCACATAGACCTAATACTTTGTTCTCCCTCCAGCTATAGGTAAATAGTAGGGCCTTGGTGAGGCAATTAGTCTAGGAGAATGAAAACTCTGAATTCAAACCTGTTAACCTCCGCTTAAAATTGACCTTGTGTCATATCCTGCCCGAGCGGAGGGGTTGGTATATATGCATAATTAGCAGACCATTATTAGTGAGTTCATTTCGTTTTGGGTACTCTATACTTTTTGGTCGGTTCTTCATATAAGCTTAACTTCGGAAAAACTTTTTGGAATTAGATAAAAATGTTATATTCATTATGCAAAAGGAAAAAAAACGTTATAAAATATGATTCCTTTGACAGGAAGAACTATATTAGCATACCCAAATCTTCATGAATCAAAAAGGAAATCAAGCTTGAAGGGAGACTTGACTTGCTACGAGAAGCAGCTTTATATTGCCGGAGAAATTTATCCTTTAAAATTCTAGTTGCATTCCATGAAGAAAGTAAAATTACTTGTTTCTCTCTTACTGCCTGATTCTTTCTCAGCTACACATAATAAGTTTTACGTTAAAATTATTCAAGAGTGGGTTTTTTTAAAAGAAAAATAACTCAAGACAGTGTAAAAACCACAAATAATTCGGACTTGTAGATAGTGGTACAACTACTCATGTTTTAAGGGTAATCATTCAGTTAGTTTTATTACCTGAAACGTTTTATGTAAAGTATCTTTATATAAAGTACTATTTCTTCATACATTCAATCATGAATCAAGTACTTTAAAGTAAAATTATCTTTTTTATTTCTGTCTGCATTTAGCAGAAAGATAACTTATCGAGTGACAAAGCAATAAGAAACAATGGTGTAATGGTTATCGTCGTAGGAAATGGACACGGTGACACGAGTTCAAATCCTGGACGAGACTGATTGCATTTCACATAGACCTAATACTTTGTTCTCCCTCCAGCTATAGGTAAATAGTAGGGCCTTGGTGAGGCAATTAGTCTAGGAGAATGAAAACTCTGAATTCAAACCTGTTAACCTCCGCTTAAAATTGACCTTGTGTCATATCCTGCCCGAGCGGAGGGGTTGGTATATATGCATAATTAGCAGACCATTATTAGTGAGTTCATTTCGTTTTGGGTACTCTATACTTTTTGGTCGGTTCTTCATATAAGCTTAACTTCGGAAAAACTTTTTGGAATTAGATAAAAATGTTATATTCATTATGCAAAAGGAAAAAAAACGTTATAAAATATGATTCCTTTGACAGGAAGAACTATATTAGCATACCCAAATCTTCATGAATCAAAAAGGAAATCAAGCTTGAAGGGAGACTTGACTTGCTACGAGAAGCAGCTTTATATTGCCGGAGAAATTTATCCTTTAAAATTCTAGTTGCATTCCATGAAGAAAGTAAAATTACTTGTTTCTCTCTTACTGCCTGATTCTTTCTCAGCTACACATAATAAGTTTTACGTTAAAATTATTCAAGAGTGGGTTTTTTTAAAAGAAAAATAACTCAAGACAGTGTAAAAACCACAAATAATTCGGACTTGTAGATAGTGGTACAACTACTCATGTTTTAAGGGTAATCATTCAGTTAGTTTTATTACCTGAAACGTTTTATGTAAAGTATCTTTATATAAAGTACTATTTCTTCATACATTCAATCATGAATCAAGTACTTTAAAGTAAAATTATCTTTTTTATTTCTGTCTGCATTTAGCAGAAAGATAACTTATCGAGTGACAAAGCAATAAGAAACAATGAGTGATAATTAATTTCAAAAGTGATTTACACTCTCGCCGAACATTTGCTTATATTGTGTGAAACAATATCGATAATCGAAGTTGTCTATCAGAAAATCTAAAGTGATAAGAACTGACAAGAAACGCTTGAATTTACAAAGAGTCAACTCAGTTTTATACGGAAAATGATTAAGATATTTATATAAAGTTTTAACAGTGGACTGATTCGTGTGAGAATTACACGGGGTTAAACCGAAAAAATGTTTGAGGCTCAGGCAGTTGTTTTTCTTTTAACTAAGTATGAAGCTTATATGTGGTTTTTCAATGATTATTGTAAGGCTCTTTCAGTGTATCCTTTCTTAACTTATTTATTTTATCTATAAAGATCAAGAGTATGATAATTATTGCACCTTTTTTAATAATTGTATCAAAAATTCTAAAGCAATTTAAATCAATATCTTCTATATAGTTTCCAACATTAACGAATGTCCAATCGGCTAGGGCAGTAGAATACACTGACTGCTTCTCTGCAGAGGGGTAAGATCCCCACTCAATAAGTGCCCTGAATATGACACTACACAATCTGATGGTGAGGTTAAAGTAATACTGGAGCTTTGGGTAATGCTGAGTACCCCTTCATTGTCATCACTCGCAGGTCCAATCTGGCCCTGATAAGTAGCACCTGATTGTGTCCTAACAACTTAAACGATAAAAAAGTTGCGCAATATATTCAAGATTCATAAGTTACTGATGCAGAAACATCGTATTTCCGTTGATCTAAACACATTCATTACACATGATTAATACAAATGATTCTTATTAAGTACTCTCTTTCTTTCAGTAAACCGAAGGAAAATATGTCAAGGATCTACTATTTGAAGAAGTAGGAGCCCATTGCACAGGACCACATATTCTTATTCAGTTATGCATCAACACTTTCGTTTCACATCATATATATATATATATATATATATATATATATATATATATATATATATATTATTATTATTATTATTATTATTATTATTATTATTATTATTTCAAGAAGAAAACGGTATTCAGTCACATTAGGATAATGCATTTATTTTAATCCTGTTAAGAGTACTGATATGAATCAAAGACTTTAAAATGATTTTTCACATGACTTCATCAAATTCAATTGGAAAATAAAATACATTACATCCAGATAAGAGGGATAGTCAAAGGAAGGCAGGAGAGGGAGAAACGAAATCCATTTCAGCTATGTATAGCCTTTACCCATGTAGAGTTTGTTCCAGTCCCTTCTCGTTTCTCGTCAAGACAACAACAAAACCAATAAAATCAACACTTTAGCAATTACAGTAATACATACCCGCATTTAAACGATTTCTAACAAAAATTATCAATTCTAATTCTAGTATTTTAATAGTAGATTTATTTTAACATGTGAAAATATTTATACCAATTTTAAAAAAATATATAGTTAGCTATTCACTTAGACTCTCTATTCCAATTTTCTACAATTGTTTAGATTTATTTCTAGGCCTACATCTAGCTATCAAATCACATCTCTAATTTAATAGGTTATCGGGATCCGGATAAAACAATTTGTATCTTTTTTTCTACACATAAATTACATCAAAGCAGCTCGGAGCATTAGATCTTTTTTTATATACTCCATTGAATTTCTGTGGGTTAAACCGTTATTTTTCAATTTCTAAAAATGTTTGGATTTGGCTGTTCGATGTATTAAGCGTTCATAAGAAAACGAATAAATGTGGTTTTTGAACCTTAATTTCCATCACGCCAATGAAATTGCTATATATATATATATATATATATATATATATATATATATTTAATGTTTTCTTATGGGAAAATAATCCCTTGGTATACAACATATTTTTAATTACATAAACCTTTCATGGGACAATTAATTTAAATTTTACAGTTGCAACCGTTTTCTAGTTGTTGTATAATTGTTTTTAAATACTCTTTTAGAGTTCTTCACATCAGCGTCAGATGATGGTCTTTCACTGGAGTTTGAGTGAAAGCAAGTCGCCTCAAGTCTCCTGAACTCTTCTCAGGATTCTGACCGTGTTCAATAATGCTGCCGTTTGGTTGGTGTCCACTCGGCAGCCAAATGCCAAATCCTCAAAGCCCTTTAATAATCCTTTAGTTACTCTGACAAAATCACAATTGGTACATTCGTCACTTTCATGTTCCATAGTTTTTTTCAATTCTCTTGCAAGGTCGAGGTACTTAACCTACTTTTCATAATCTTTCAGTTTTATTCAGTGGTCGACAATTTTGCAAAATCTCTTTTTTTTTTGTGTTGATTATAACAAAGTCTGGACTTCTGGTCGAGATTAGTATCTGAGTGTATGTCAAAGTCCCATACGAGTTTATGTGTGTCATTTTCTAGGACAGTTGCTGGGTTGTGAATGTACCATTTGTTTGTATGGTCAAATTTAAATTTCTTGCACATTTCCCAGTGGATTATCTTACCCAGCCAATCGTGTTAAAATTGTACTCCTTCTGTGCTAATTTGCTGCATTCGCTTATAATGTGATTGATCGTTTCGTCTCTCTCACCACATAGCCAACATTCTGTTACGTTTTTTCTATCCTCTCTTTGATATGATTAGTTCTTATGGCGTTGTTTTGTGCTGCCATTAGGAGAGATTCTGTTTCTCTCTTAACGTTTCCTTAGCCACGTCCAGGTTTTCTCGAGTGAGATGTTGTTTATAAGTCATTTAAAGCGCCGATATAGTTGTTTTCCTTCCCATTTATGTTTTCTAGATATAGTCATTTTGTTATCTATCGTGTTGTCAGTATTGTTTCTGATGGCTCTAATCAGTCCTCCTTCCTGTTTTTCCATGTAGTCTTCGAGTCGTTGTATCGATGCGCCAACGCCGTCTTCGATGCTGGCAAGTCCTCTTCCTCCCTCTTTTCTTGATACATATAGTATGTCAACGTCGTCGCTGGGATGTAATGCCTTCTGTACGATCATTAGTTTTCTAGTTCTTTGCTCCATTTGTTTAAGTTCATCTCTGGTCCATTTGAGAAAGGGTCAAGAGTATCTAACTAGGGTAAAGGCCCAAGTATTTATTCCTTTGATAAGGTGTCTGCAAGAGAGTTTTGTCTCAAGTAGTTTTCTAGTTCCCCTGAGATATTCTTTTTAAATTTTGTCTTTCAATTGCACTTATTCGATTGTACCAGCCTCCAAGATCCCCAAGTATTTGTAGGTTTCGTTTTCTCTGAGCGTTCTAATCTTGTCTTTATTTCGTTGTTCCATTCCATCAGTTAGATATCTTTTGCCACTTATCATTACAAGTATGGCACAATTTTCTATGCCAAATTTAATTCCTATATCCTGACTGTATATTTTAACTTTGTGTATTAGGGTTTTCAGGTCTTTTTTTATTTTCTTGCAAATAGTTTGATGTCATCTATGTACATGAGGTGATTGATCTTTTGCGATTTACTAAGTTTGTTTCCGGCTGTGCATTTTCTGAGTATGTTGTTAAGTGGCATCATGGCAATTATGAATCGTAAAAGTGATTGTGCAACTCTTTGGAAAATACCTCTTAGGGTCTTTGTTTCAGACAAGCTTGTTCCTCCTGCAGTCAATTTAACCATCCAGGTTTTCATGGTTTTCCCGATTAAATTTAAGACTTCATATGATATTTTGTACATTTTGAGACAGTTTATTATCCAGGTTTGTGGAACCATATCACATGCCTTTTGTAGTCAATCCAGGTCATAGCTATATTTGTCCGTCTGTTCTTGCTCTGATCTAGGATGTGTTGATCTATGTAGAGTAACTCTGCTGTGCCTCTGGATCCTTTGCGGCATCCTTTCTATTCTTCAGGGAACAATTCGATGCTTGTTAGCGAGTAGTTGATCTCTTCCCTTATTTGTGCTGTTAGTATTTTCCACATCATCGGTTAATAAGTTATGGGTCTATAATTGTTTTGAGCAGTACCTTTGCTTGGGTCCTTTTGGATTAATGTGGTCTTTCCTTTGGTCATCCAGTGAAGTACTTGTGCAGCTTGTTAGAATCTGTTCATTTCTAATGCTAGTCTGTCGTGAATGGAGGCGAATTTCTTGAACCAGAATCCATGTATTCCATCATGGCATGGTGTTTTACAGTTTAATATCTTTTTAGTGTCTTTTTGAGTCGTTCGATGTGTATTTCCACTTTCGGGCCTTCTTCGAGTCCTTCGAGCTCCATTATCATATTTTTATCCGTTCAGCCATTTCCTTATGCTTTTTTAGTTGCCATATTTTCGTCCAAAATTGTCCGTTGTTTTTGGTGTCCAGTTGTTGTTATGTTTTTGTGTCATGCTCTTCCAATTGTTGATAAAATTTTCTTTTAATTTTTTCGAAAGTCCTGTTTTATCTGTATTGTTTCACCCTGTGTCGATATCTCTTTAATCTCCCTTCTTTCGCCAGAACATTCTGGCTTATTTCCTCAAATTGTACTGTCATTTTTTCTCGTGTTGTCTTTTCCTTTTTGTTCGTACATATTCCAGGATATTTTCGTTTTAACATTTTGGCCCGTTTTCGTACATTCTTTATTAGCGATTCCAGTCGAATTTCCCACCCTGGTTGTGACTGTTTCCTCGTTCTTTTTGAACGGATCCCAATTTTTTCACATACTAATTTCGCCCCTGCATAGACTAGTTCATTTAACTCGGTTATATTATTCGTTGATATGTAAGGTAGTATTTGATTTAGTTTGTTCTCCATTCTATATTTCTTAATGATGGTAGATTAGTTTTTTCACTATTCATTATTCTCTATACATTTTCTAGATTTGTCTTTTGTTTTGTGATAGTGTTTCTTTAGGGTTACTTGGTAGTGTGGCGTTTTAATTTTCAAAGGTTGGCAGTTAATTTCTGGTATGTTTCTGGTTGGCGCCACTTGATGTGTCAGTTATTGTATTGTATTGTTTTGTTTCTGTGTTTTCTGGTGTATTTCTAGTATTTCAAGGTCGGAAAACCATCCCTTTTTTATTATTGTTCTAACTTGATCGGCAACACTTTGGCTTGTCTTAAAAATAGCCCATTCTTGCCAGATCTCTATCATTCTTCTCCTATATCGTCTTTGTGAAGGATAGCTCCTAAAATAGCAGTGTAGTGCAAGTTGATTATCTTCCCTAACCCATGTTTTCGTCTTGGTCTCTGGTCGTTGTGGTTGTTAATGTTGTCATTCAGTACCTGAATTATTATTATTATTATTATTATTATTATTATTATTATTATTATTATTATTATTATTCATTTCGACATAATATTTCCTAATCATTTCATTATTATGAATGCTAATTATTTTGAAAAAATTTCTCGTTCAAGATTAACTAATTTTTAAAGTTTTCCTATTAAATATTCTATGTAATATATTATATTCGTAAAAGTATTTATCTATCAATTTAAAAACTATATTTTTTCCTATATTTATATTCACACGTTTAGAAAAACTTGGATTGAACCATATAATTTTCCTTTGTGTATTTTTACAAACATTTAACTTATTATTACAATTCGTATTTTCTTAATTCATATCCAATTTATTATTGTTATTATTAATATTATTAGGCCTTTTCGGCTCGAGATAAGTAAACTCTTTTTTGAGCCCGCTATTCTTGAGGGCTTCAATATACATCTTTCTACTTTCATGGACAATTTTCTTATTTCATGATAATCTACTTATTCTAGTTTTAACAGCTTTAGGGACTTGTTTAATTATAGAATTCGGGGGATAAGAATTTATATTAAATATAGGAAGCATATTGGTCTGTTTTAAGGAATGGTCTCTGAGTTTTTTCAATGAGGTTCAGTGTAACTTCTAAAAAATTTGCTACTTTAATATTAGAAGAAATTTTGATTTTAAATCCTAAGAATTTAAAGGCTCTCATAATCTTTTTTTGTGTATTTGAACACTTAGGATCATTACTATTGGGGATATATATTATTCTGTCATCATGGTATAAACCTAACTGAATGGGGTCAACTATTCTGCTAAGTGTATCCAATATATATAAACTCATGAGGCCTGCTATTGTTGTATAGCCACATAATACATATGCATGCAGAATCATAACGACGACACAATAAAGACGAGCGGACACAGTTCTTTAGAAAGATATACCCTCACTTTATTTGAAAGGGTTGTGTGTGAGAGGGTGCTGGTTCTCTCTACAGCATCTTATCTCCAACTGACTCTAACTCCTGTGCACCAAGTTATATTATTGTTTTACGCCTACTCAATTCAACCTGTCCACGGTCAAGGTTATATCCTGATATTCCTCGACTGGATGCACCTGTTATTTATACAGGTGCATTTCCTATTTTGACAGCTTGGCAGGGTTGGAGGTCAATATACAACAATATTTGAGCAGAGTCATATCTACCCATGGAAACATCAAAATTGTTAAAGTCAGTTTTTACTCACGTTGACTCATTATTTCTAAGTATAGTTTTCCTTCACGCTAATGTATTTGGCATTGTTCATCTGTTATTTCAACATTTTTTTTGCATAGTTAATACTATTAATTGGATCTTTTTTGTTATAGATGGATAAAACTCAATTATGTCAAATTGAATAAAAGTGGTCTTGCTTTTGTTTTTACTATTCATAAACTGTTCAGTTGAATCATTATCGTTATTTATTTGGGAAATGGTATCTCTATGGTCAATTTTGTGATTTTCAGTAATTTTATTCTTCAGAATTTCCTGGTAATCAGAGGGGTTGATTTTATAAATATATTTTGATTTGTCAGCTCTCACCCATATACATTTTGATTTTTTTTATTTCCTTTCTATCTTTGTTTAATTTAGTTTGTTTAATTCAATTAAAATACCTATTTTCAATGTTATTTAATCCATGGGATGCTTTATCTTTTATTGTAATTGCTTCGAGGATTTGTAAGCGGTTTTTATTGTCATTTTTATACATGATATTTGTATTATTTATTAAGACATGTCTTATATCGGGGGAATTGTGTTTGTCGGTGTCTTTGTTATGCTTTGTCATTAGATGCTGTTTAATATAAAACCTTACTGCAACTCACAAAAACATGAACACGACCAGTGACGTGTTCGAAAGCGATTTGGTTAGTATGGAGAACTTTCTTTCTCTGTCACTTGTTATGAGAAGGATTCGAGCGTTTTTCTGTCGTTTTGGTCAGTTTTATTTATCGCATGAGAAGAGAACCAGTTTACTTAGCATCGTTGAGATTTGCCTCTCACTAGAAACTTCTGTTATGTCTCGACAACCAGTTTTTGACGCCTTCCTCGGGCAGTTGTTCGGCCAAAATGAACGTTTCTTGTGGATAGGAGTAAACGTGTACAAATGGATTGTCCGCAGGCCATGTCGTCATCCTGTTATAACCAGTGCCGGTAGCGATTTTAACCTATCTGATAACCAAAGTTAAACTAACTATGAGCAGTTTATTGCACTGCCTATTACTTGCCGGACAGCCACGGCCAATACTCTATCCCCTGTGGATCCAGATGACCTTCTTTAGCAATCGACTATTAAGTTTATATATATATATATATATATATATATATATATATATGTGTGTGTGTGTGTGTGTGTGTGTGTGTGTGTGTGTGTGTCTTTTATTTTGTTTTTAAGGGCATACAAACCTTTATAGGTTATGCAATGCTAATGTCATGCATTAGAAGACCGGTAATTGTACTATTTAACCCATCGCTCAGTGATAAGAGGGTTCATGCCTTCTTTAATGGCATTAATTTTAAATGAATTTCATAGCCTGACCGGAGTTCGAAGTTACTTATAACGATGTTGCAGTCCAGTACATTAGCCACTACTGCAAAAGAACTCCCCTTCCGTGTGTAAGTGTGTGTATGTATTTTTGCTGATTGATTAAATGACTGATTCTAATGGCGTGTCAAATTTTCTAGGGTCAATTTATGCCTAAAGGTTAAGGAATCGCGATCAGTTTACATTTATTTTTATACTTTTGTGCGTTCATTTCTTTGGAGATTTTGCTCCTAGTTATGTGATATGAAGTATTCCGATCTACAAAAAATATTTGCCGCAGTTTTGTATGATTGAAAATATTCCTATCTAATATTAATAATCATATGGTTTCAGCTAGTTATTTCTATTTAGAAATAGAAATTGGCTTGCACACCATTATATGGTTTCGAATTACTGATAATAATGCTTAGTAAATAATTATAACTTAGATTAACTAATATTAGTACAAATAATTTCGCGTCATAGGTCATCAAGAAATTCTTTTGAATATTAATTATTTTCAAACAGATCTATTTAAACCGTAGTTAGGACTCCAAAAGGTACTACAACCCTATTTCGGAGTGAAGTATTTCTTGAATTTGCAGAACTATTTTTATTCAAGTATTTACTCACATTATATATATATATATATATATATATATATATATATATATATATATATATACATATGTGTGTGTGTGTGTGTGTGTGTGTGTGTGTGTGTGTATTGAAATAAACAACTTATCAGAAAATCATTTTTCCTTCATCATGAGAGTGTTAAATACGGACCAATTAAGCATTATAAAATGTTACATAAATAAATATTTCTTTGATTACCCAAGTGTTTCTCAGGACAAAATATAAAATTTTTTTTATAAAAAATAGATATAAAATTTATAATCATGAGTCTTACGTGAGGGATTGAGAAAACATTTTACGCATACACACACACAGATATATACATATATATATATATATATATATATATATATATATATATATATATATATATATATATATATATACATTATAACAGTATATGGTTCTCACTAACTTACTAGGTGGGTTTTTGGCAGACCAAGAGCACTATTATTTGGCGAGTGCTCAATGTCTGTGATAGAGCTATCATAAAATAAAATAAAAAAAATGAATATATGTATTAGTTTTTCATATATATTTTATAGCATGGATGTTTATTTGTGACCCAAGATTGCATGCTACCTTATTACGACAATCATCAAGCCGAGAAAGATAGGTATTTGAGAAATCGAAAAAAAATACATTCAGGTGAATCTTTAATTTGGGATTTATGTCTTTTTTGTGTATATGTGAGTATGTGTGTGTTAAATTTGTATTGGAGATTGTTAGTGTGTGTGTCTATATGATGTTACATGCTTCTTCCAGCAGGATTGAGGTTGTCTTCTGGATATGGTTGTGGCTTAGTGTAATAAATGTTCTCAGTGGAGAGGATTTGACCGAATAAAATTCTTTATGCACTCACCTGTGTGCGTGTAGGGTTGATTTTAAGTAAGGAACGATTTATCATCATCACTGCATTACGAAGAAAATAAATGCTTGATTTGTAAGCATAATAAGCGAAAATGTATGGTAGGTCTGAAAGGTAAGATATATTATGGAGTATTATGCAATTTCAGTATTTTATGTTGTTTTGTGTTAGATTGCAATAATAAATTGACTTAACGGTTTATGTTGTGTTAATGTTATACTATGTATTGTAATCTATGATTGTATGTAAGTAAGGAATATAATTTATTTGGAGGTTGCAATAGTGTTTTTATTAACAATGTCGTGGTAATGCTTTCTTATTTTTTTTAATGTATGTATTCGCGCCCCTATGAGTGTGAGTGTGTGTAGTGACGATTATAACTAAAAAATATATCATCATCATGACTGCATTATACAGAAAATAAACTTAATCGGCGAAAACTATGATGGATCTAAAACATAATAATAAGTGAGGTGGGAATGTATCATGAAGTATTATTCATTATTAGTATTTTATGTTGGAATATGTTGTATTGGATTATGATGATACATTGCATTAGCTGTCTATGTTATGTTAATGTTATATAACAGATATGCTATTGTAATCAACTGTCCTAAGTACGTAAGGAATATGGTGAATATATCATATTAAGGGGTCGCAATAATTGTTTTCGTTGGTTGTGTCTTTTTATGTGCCGTGACTATTTTTATCACCATCATTACATTACAAAGTAAATGAATTTTGGATTTGACGTCTAAGTATGATAGATGGAAATGTAGGTTGGGCATGGAACGTAAGTACAATAGGTGAGGAGGGAATATCATGGTGTAGAGACAAGTTATATTATATTGTAATATATTGGGGTGTATTTTGTAATACTAGTATTATGATTAGATATCTTCTGTTTTAGGTTAGAATGAATTTGTATTTGCTATCTATTTTGTGTTAATGATATATTACGCTTAGGTTATTGTAATTTATGGTGATATGTGAATAAGGGATATGGTAAGTGTACTGTGTGATGTCGTATTTCTAGCATTCATGAAAACAAAATTAAAATTATGTCAACAGATGGTTAGGGTGTTTGAAGATGGATAAAGCTTTGATGGAGGAAAAGAGTAATTATGGAGCATCGGGTGTGTTGTTTAATTCAAGAAGGTAATACTGATGTTATGACGGGTTTGTTTGGGTTAATTGTGAAGGTATGTGGACGATTTCTCGTAATGGAGGTGATATAGGTATGTGGAGTGGGTTATGTGTATTGGTCGAAATGTGAGAGAAGATGTTTGTTCTCATGACGGCATTGGGATAGAATTTTCTGATTTTTTTGTTTAGCAATGTGTTTTGTTATGGGTGGGTAATGATGGCTAATTTCTCATGGAGGCAAAGAAGGTATTTTTTTCTTGCTGTTGTCGGGTGGTAATTTTAGTGTTTCCCAAAAGATGGTCGGTGAGATGTTTATGTCCTTTAGGTGTCGGAGTGTATTGATAAAGAAGTGTGACTGGAATAATTTATGTTGGATAAGGACAGATTGTGGTTATATATTCCTTGTTTTATTGTCCCCTTCGTTTCACCAATGTATTGTTTCACCGAGTTGTTGGTTTTTTACGGCGGCTCTGTACACTAGGTTTTATGTTGGCTGTTTCCTTGTTGGTGGCAGGAGAGTGAGGTATATAAACAAGTGTGTTCGCTTGCCTTGGGAACTCTCGAACCTCCGTGTACATGTTGCTACAGTGCAAGACACTCACTTCTCTAACGCAGAGGGCTGTTGGATGCTGGAGGGCAATTTCGTGGTCTTTTCAGCATTCGGCAGCCACTGTAGCGCTGGGGTTCTCTGCTAGTTGGACTCAGTCTTAATACGACTGTCAATCTAAGTAAGTCATTTCTTGTACCCGTTATCCCCTAGTAAGCTGTACGTGGTGTTATCATTAACCCCTCCATCTAGTCGTTAGTCTTCAAGATCTTCCCTGTCCCCTATTCTTTTACTACTTTTCCCTTCCTCTAGTCCCCTCTTTCAGAGGATCTTGGATCCACAATACTGTAATCAATGCTACCCATTCCTTGCTGTGCTCTTCCCCACGTTTCTTTTATCCCTTTAGTTTAGACATGCTCCCCACATTGGAATAGTCCGGCTTGTTTTCATTCCTCTCGGATTCCGGAAAACAGTCGGTTCTGTACATCATAGACGGGGCGAAGAGAGGATAAAAAGGAGTTCTACTATAATAGCTAGACGACAAATTTTTACGAAGACAACCGAATTCAAAACGAACTATCCTCATTCCACTGGAAAACAATGTTTTTCGTAAGAAATTAACGTGAAAAGCCATTAAGTCATATGCAAATAAATGGCGAATAAGGATCCAACTACCAGAGATTAAAAAAAAAGTGTCAGTGAATGAAAATCTACTAATTTTTTGTTTTACAATAAAGATAGAAAAAATTTGGACAGGCAATCGTTAATAGCGCTGGCAACCTTAACTTCTTAAAAATCCTGAAGAGCCTTGAAAAAGATGTACATGGTACGTGCTAATTAAACAGAGGATGTACGAGAAATTATTTTTCGTTCATACACTTTGAAAAAGCATCTGAAGAAAATGATGAGAAAAACGTGTTACTATCGTAAACTGATCTGGGACTCGATACTGCAAGTTACAAGTATCGGTTATCTCTTTCCTAACGAAAAGAGAAATTCATTCTATATCTTATGTTTCTCTAAGGATAATAGCTTTGTGTTTGGTTGAATTACCCCAAAACAAAAGCACTCTGATGAAAAGCAAAAGCATAATCGAACACAAGGAACACGTCCACAAAGTCTTACTAAGATCCAAGATTGTGGTTTTAAACTTAAAGAGACCAAGTGTGCTGTTTTTGCGGAAAAAATAAAATATCTGGGTTAAATTATTGATAAGGATGGTAGAAGGTCAGATCCTAAACGAGCTACTGCAAATTAAAGATATGGCAGCACCCGATAATATCGCTTCATTGCAGAGTATCCTGGGACTAGCTAATTATTACCAGATATTCATATCGAATATGCATGGTTTGTGCAGCCCCACTACCTCAATGAATTGCTAAAAAAGACAAGCATTGGTTTTGGACTGCTGAATGTCAGGAGGGATTTGAACAAAAATAAAGAAAAAACTGTCGTCAGACCTATTTTTTACCCATTTTAATCGAGATTTTGATATAATAGTGGCCGGCGACACTATTTCGAATGGAATAGGGGCTTTCATTCTTCACAAAATGACTGATGGGACAACAAAAGCGATAGCTCACACGTCGAGAACTTTGTTTCCAGTGGAAAATTTTTAAAAAAGCTTTGGAGATTATAATTGCAATTTCAAAGTTTCAACGTTTCATTCATGGTCGACACTTTACGCTACAGACCGACCACGAGCCATTACTCACCAGTTTTGTCTCAAATAAAGGTTTGCCTACTCACAGTGGCACTTGATCAAATTAAGCAAGACGCCCTCCGCGTTGAGTAAATCAACCTGATAAAGACAAGTTTGGAAAAGGACTAGCATCTTACACACGTTTTCTCAACATTCGACCATGTGTTACTTCACAGAGTACGCGTCGTGATTCTATCGATATTGCAGAAACGTATTTTGAAAGTTTTTCACGCTGGCCATCCTGGGAGTAATAGGATGAAAAGTTTGATTAGTAGCTTTGTCTATTGGTCAAACATGGACAAAGATATTGAAAACAAGGTCAAACTATGCAAAAACTGTGCTCTGGTTGCTATGGTGCCTCTTATTGAATTCTATCCCTGGCCAAAAACAAACCATTCATGGTCTAGGATACACATTGACTTCGCTTGCCCGCTAGAAGGATTTTACTATCTTATTGTAGTCGACAGTTTCCCAAGGTGTCCCCAACTACATAAATGTAAAAACCCAACCACAGAAATCACCATAAAGTTTCTTCATGAGCTTTTCGCAGGGTTTGGTGTAGTAGGCTTCATTGTATATAACAATTAAAGCTAGTTTACATCGAGAAAGTTTAAAAACTTCTTCTAATCATACCAGATCGTTCACGTTACTACCGCCCCGTTCCATCGGTGGTCTAACGGACAAACTGAACGATTTGTGAATAACTTGAAGAGAACTCTGGAAAAATATAGGGCTACACCAACTGAAAAATCCCATCAACAATCCTTTCAGGTATATAGGATTACTACGAATAATAATACACCAGCTTCACAATCGCCTACCGAGGTAATTTTGGCACATAGTGTACAGTTTGAGTACGATAAATTACTACCTAAACAGAAGAAGCCTGGAAGAACAAACATCGTTCCAACAAAACGCTTTATTGCCGGAGAAAGTCTTTTTCAGAATTTTTAAGGATAAATCTTTTTGGGAGGCGGGTACGATCAATAGAAGAGTTACGAGTATGATGTTCATTGTAAAGGGTCCACAATACACGCATAAAAGACATCTTGATAGACAAAATCAAAGAGAATGGTTTCGAACTGACGAAGAAAAGAAGGAGAAGGTACCCCGCAACAACAATTACCGACGCCGACTACGCCGATGACATAGCGATACTGGCAAATACACCTGACCAAGCCGAAACACTTCTGCATAGTTTGGAACGAGCAGCAGCAAACATAGGCCTCTATGTTAATGCACACAAAACGGAATATATGTGCTATAACCAAACGGAGGACATCTCCACTCTAGAAGGAACCCCTCTTAAACTAGTAGACAAATTCACTTACCTAGGAAGCAGCGTCGAATCAACCGAAAAGGACGTCGAAACGAGGTTAGCGAAAGCATGGACAGCTATCAATAGGTTATCGATTATTTGGAAATCAGACCTAACCGATAAAATAAAACACAGTTTCTTCCAGGTAGCGGTCACATCGATACTGCTATATGGCTGTACTACATGGACGCTAACAAAACAGCTGGAGAAGAAGCTAGACGGCAATTACACAAGAATGCTACGTGCAATCTTAAACAAGTCCTGGCGGCAACACCCAACAAGACACCAACTGTACGGCCACCTACCCCCTATCACGAAAACTATTCAAGTTAGACGAGCCAGACATGCAGGACACTGCTGGAGAAGCAGGAACGAACTCATAAGTGATGTACTCTGATGGACCCCCACACATGGCCGTGCAAAAGCAGGACGACCAGCATGAACATACATTCAGCAGCTATGTGAGAATACGGGATGTTGTCCTGAAGACCTACCTAGAGCGATGAACGGTTGGGAGGAGTGGCGAGAGAGGGTCAGGGATATCCGTACTACCAGCGCGATATGATGATGATGATAATGATGAAATTACTTAGGAGACGCATATCAAACGAGGAGGATAGCGGTCATTCAGAGGAAACGGTAATGGATGTCATCTACGAAACTTTTAATATTCCAAACTCTCTAGCAGCTCCTGAAATAGGTCGTTGTAAGAGAAAAAGGAAAGAACGGATTTGATTATTGTCAACTTGAAAAATAGAAGATATAAAACATGTAATACAAATGTAAATAGATAAAAAAACAAAAACAAATAGGTTTAAAAAGCATTTCTACGTTAAAATTGGTTAAACAAGTCAGTCAAGTTTTTGTATACCAAGTTGTAAAAAAGGAATGCACGTGTTTCTGCAAATAAACAAGCTTGTAAAGTGTAAGAAAACAACTAGGAATTTTATAAACTTTCTACAAAAAATATTCCTCGGGATAAATAAAATTTTTACAACTACAATTACAGCCTCAGAAATAGAGGTATAAGAAAAAACTTTCTTTTCCAGACTCCTGTGGAGTTAAGTTTTAGGATGGGGTGTAATGCTGCATAGTAATGGACAATTCCTTATCAATATATACCGACTCTACTTGACACAAGAGAAGATGACCTTCAAGCTGCTTGAGACTACCGGAAGGATATTCCTAACTTTTGTATAACACCAGTATTCTGTATATTTGTTCTGTTATTGTAATATATTTGTTTCAAACTATTTCTCTTGTCTGCGTGTCTTCCTTTTGACCCCTAAACACCACAAAAGTATTCCTTTTTTATAAGATTTTCTTGAATTTTCTTAAAATGAAAACGAAAGAACTCAAATTAACGGACCAAAAACCACGAAGGCTGATAATGATGCACAAGGTCTTACACTTGAGAGATGACACACTCTATAGATCAAGAACTGAAGGAGAAAGAAGACTCGCTACCATTGAGGTATGCATAAATCTAACAAATTCAGAACTTGAACAGTGAAAGATCAATTACTACTTCCAGTGAAAGCAATATAATTTTAAGTACAAGCAGGGAAAAATACTCAGAAAAAACAATGGCTTTAAAAACAATCGCATGAATACTCCGAGAACAAACTGGTAAGATAGATCAGACAACCATAACATGATTATAAAAAGGACACCACTTGAGAGAAACTAAATATCTTTTGATAGCAACAAAAATAAGACCATAATGAGTGAAAAATTTATAGTACATAACTGCTGTAGATTTGGTGTAAAAGAAATGAGACTTAATAAGCAAATGAAAAAAAATTAACAGAAACTGTATATAAAAAGGCACGACATGTTAAAAGGAGTAATCTACAGGGAATTGTAAAGAGATTCTAATTTGAACATCAAAAAAAAAAAAAATGGTAAAAGTATAAACCAGAATCCGTTCTAGTAAACAAGACACATAAAACTGAGATTTTTAAAACAAACAGATTATCAAATACCGGCATTCGGGCTCCAAAAGTATTAATTGATAAACGTTAACTTGACATCTAATGGAGGATTAAAAGGAAAGAAAGTGAAAATATCGAAAGATACTTGGACCTTGCCAGTGAGCTAAAAAGTGCAAGAGAATGAAGGTGAAAGAGATATCAATTACAGCAAATGCTCATCGAACGAACTTGGAAGAGATACAAAAGGAATCGTAAATCAGAAAAATAACCGGAATGATTCAGACCACAGTTTTGTTTATATGGGCTTGAATACAGTGTGTTCGGGAGACATGAGGAGACTTATCATCACTCTGACGCCGGTAAAACAAACCTTAAACTGCCACTAGTGTGAAAAAATATGTAAAATAATAATAAACAATAACTCTATGGGCATTTTAAACGACTAATACACAGGATTTAACCCCAGAAAATCTGAACGTTGCTAAGAAAAGGAAACTTTAAGAGAGAAACACAATCTCTCCTAATAGCAGCACAAAACAACGCCATAAGAACCAATCATATCGATGCGAGAATAGATAAGACACAACAAAATAGCAAATGTAGGCTATGTGGTGATAGAGACGGAACTATCTATCACATAATAAGCGAATGCAGCAAATTAGCACAGAAGGAGTATAAGACTAGACACGACTGGGTGGGCAAGCTGTTCCCCTGGGAGACGTGCAAGAAATTAAAATTTGACCATATGAAGAAATGGTATATGCACAACCCAGCATCTGTCCGAGAAAATGGCACACATAAACTCTTATGGGACTTTGACATACAAACGGATCACCTAATCTCAGCCAGAAGACCAAACGATATAATAATCAACAAAAAAAGAGAACTTGCAAATTGAGGACGTTTCAGTCCCGGTTGACCACAGAATAAAACTGAATTGATATGAAAAAAATAATAAATACCTCGAACTTACTTGGGAATTGTAAATAAAGGATTATTAAAAGGACTGGAGGACTTAGAAGCTGGAGGACGAGTTGAGACCATCCAAACTAGACCATTATTGAGAACGGCCAGAATACTGAGAAGTGTCCTGGAGACTTGAGGAGAATGGCTGTCACTCAAACTCCAGTGAAAAACCATTAGCTCAAACAGATGTGAAAAATGCTAAGTAAATATTAATAACAATTAATCAATTGTCTACAAACTACACTAAAAAAATAATATCACCACTTCTAAGAGTGTCCAGTACCCGAACAGCGCCCACATAGCATCCAAGTCAAAATATACAGGTAAAGTATTGGCTTATTTTTAGAAATATGCTGAGGTAAGCGAATGAGGTTGTTATGAACTTGCATGCAGAATTTAAAGTAATTTACACAAATTAATGATTAAATTAAATGCATCTCATTACATGTAAAAAGTTAACTGAATTTATTTCGAGTGTGTGGATTTACAAATATTCCCCGTTTGTGGCTTTTAACAAATTAAGAAAAGGTTATCTTTTTGCTTTATTGAATTATTCTTGCTAATAGAATCTTTCAATAATGAATTCAAACGAAGCAATTTTAAAAAGATTTCCCGCGAGCAAAACATTTCAAAAGACGCTATGCCTTTTCGCCCACTTCCTTCTCCACCAAACCAGGTGTATCTGCTCGTTATATGTATTCATGTGACTAGAATCAATACACGATTTGACTTCATATTTTTTTGGGAAGTGTCATATCATTAAATTGCAAAAGAGATTTCTGCAAAATAAACTTTCCATATTAGGTATCCTGATTTTTGAAGACAAAGGTCTATTTAAAGGTTTCAAGTATTCATTGCAATAGGTATAAATTCTCTGAGCTTATTGATAATTTTCAACGATATGACAAGCCATTTAGGTTTATTTAGTGTCTAGAGGTTAGGTATTTGTGTTCCTTGTACTTTCATATTAACCTTTTTGTGTTATTGTTTCTAAAGAAGGTTTTTTCCAAATCGTCTTATGGAATACGATTAATTTCTAAACATATCTATTTGACGGATAGATGAGAACCTAACAGGTACTATCACTGTGGGTGAAAGTGAACCTGAGAGTAATAGCAATAACGCGGTTCTACAAAATCTCTAAGGTCTCTAAAACAGGAAACTCACCACCAGAAGTATAATGTCATAATGAAGACATGATCTATTGTTGGCAGTCCTTACCCTGAGGAGATACAGTCAGCATCTTCAAAACAAGAAGATAGGGTGATAATTTGTTTAGTTTGTATTTAAGTATTTCATTCCACAAGTAGTGCCTACCTTGCTTTTCAGTTTTATTATATAAAGTTATATATATTTATATATGATCATATTATATATATATATATATATATATATATATATATATATATTGATAGATAGATAGATCGATAGATAGATAGATCGTTATCTTTAATATTGTATACAATTAGTCAATTCACTTGTGTATGTAACTTAAAAGCCAGGTAGGCAGTTCTTATAGTATAAATTAATTAATTAAATCAATCAATCAATCTATATATATGGCTTTGAAGAAACCTTTTCTAATTGGATTGTTTCCTTTTAGTATGGTGAGATTTGATCCCTTCCAAATTGTTTAAATCCATCGATGATATCACTCTTCTATTATTGTGCAGCAATTTGTGCTGTTTGTAGGCTACTGCTGGAGAAGTAAGCATGAACTCATAAGCTCTATACTCCTGTGGATCCCCTCACATGGACGAGCAAAGGTTGGACGACCAGCTAGAACCTATCTATAACAGCTCTCCACCGATACAAGATGTAGTCTGGAGGACCTGCCGCGAGATATAGATGGGTGATGAGAGAGGGTCTGGGAAATTCGTGCAAGCAGTACGACATGATGATTATTTTAGGAACTGCTCCATTTTCTACGACCAATTAATTACTGATTTTCATTTTCATCTATCAACTCTAATGCCATGGACGATTACTTGCTAGAGGAATATACAGAATCTATTAATCATTTTTGGCCAATTTGCATAACGTTACATTTGATTATTAAAAATCTTAGTAAATGTATCCGACATAAACAGGTTATATCATTTATTTTAGGTTTTATTCTGTCGTAAACGCTTATAGTTTAGCACATTCTTTATTAAAGAAAAACTATTTTTAAGCAATTTGTTTATTCAGCAACCCCCTATATATATATATATATATATATATATATATATATATATATATATATACATTTTTTCTTTTTTTTGAAATTTTAAAATATTTTAAATGAATAAAATATTAGTTTAGTTTAATATATCTATTACTGTATCATTACGTAAGGTTATTGATTAAACTTTAAATCTAATTTAATATAAAAACAGGAATGTAGGTCAAATTGTCATAAAAAATTAATTAAAAAAAAATAAAGATACTACATTTTTAACCGAAATTAGAATTAAAAACGGAAGAGGGCTTAATGAGGAGATAACTCTTCACTCCTCTTCTATCCCCTCACACTTTTTTCTGTGTCTATTCTAGTTTTTTTTGTATCTAAAATAAAAGAAGTCCTGTTAATTTTTTTTTTCGTGTATTTGAAAATTTCAAAAACGCGTAACAGGATGGAAATAAATTTATAATCCTATGTGACCGGTTTTGTTGCTTTTCTGAAAGAATTTATTGCTCTGTATTATTGTTACATTGAGCTCTTTACCAGGAAAATTTAAATATTCACTCATGAATAATTTCTTGTCCTGATGGAATTACTCCCAACTACGGTTTAACTGGAACAAAAAATACTATATATATATATATATATATATATATATATATATATATATATATATATATATATATATATATATATATAGTCATCCACACACACACTCACACACACACACACACACACACACACACACACACACACACATATATATATATATATATATATATATATATATATAGTAAAATTAAAGTTACCAACCGTAGTCGAGGTCGAATGGAAGGTATAAAAATATTTGTATCAAATGATATTGAACTTCTTTTCCAGATAATCATCTATTTCGTTTTGTTTATTTTATTGCCAGCGTTTTTTTTTTTTTTTTTTTTTTTTTTTTTTACATGTCTGTAAAAGGAATAGAACGCTTGAGTAACAGTTATATAAGTTATCAAAAGCTGTGTCTGAGTGTTGGGTCTGAAAAATCCTGTCTCCGGCGTTTCAAATTTTAAAATAACATTCAAGAGTCGTTTCAACTATCGTCTTCTTTTGACAAAATAGAAAGAACATTCAAAGTGTACAGTTCAGATGTATAGGCATCTTTCTCTGGTGTTTCGTAATATTTAAGAAAAATCATTAAATATTTATAAAGTTATGATCATAACTTTTCTTATAACTTCTATACAAAATTATTTATGTATTTATAAAACTTTCATTGTATTTTGAACAAGCATGTCCGTCTTTTAAAAGAAAACGTGATATTCTACAGGTGAATAACTTTTTAATGCGTAAGTAATAAACATATTTTTTCACGCTGATTGATTATTTTTCTTGTGTTTCTGATATTAGTAGAAACGAATTTCATTCTAAAATGAAAATCTCTAGCAATTATTGTTAAAGATTAATATTTTAGTATAATTCTCTTTTTTGCTGTGGTAATTAACACCATAGTTTATAATTCTCATTAAATTAGTTGTATCGGTGGGTAAAAAAATATTTAAGACTATATTATTTTAGAGTTTTTTTTTTTAACTCATAGCATATTAGCAAATATAAAAAAGGGAAAAACTCTCCAAAAAGTTCTCTTTATACATGCTTTTTAAAAATTGTATTTATATTACAATATTATCTGAAATATAAGAACTCTATTTTTTCACTCCCAGTGATACCTTAAAACTGTTAATTGTTTATCTTCAAAATATCACAAGAGAAATTTCGAGCAAATATCTTTTTATATTTTTTGTGTTAAATGAAATTAAATTTTTTGTGTTGAATAAATCTTCATTTTATCTATATCAAAATCTATCTTTTATCTGCCTGATAAAATTTCACTGTAAATCACATTTTTTTCTGTACAGAAAAATTTTGATTCCTTAATAGAAAAATTGAAATAGAATATATTAAATTTTGATTCAAAGAAAAATGATTTTTATATTTTGCTTAAAATTGGAAATAATAATTTTAAAAATTTAACATTATCTATTTTTTATTCATAAAGGCTCACTTTTCAATAGCTGCTACACCGTGGTGTAGGAGATGGTGCTATTCCTTTCCTTGGATTGCTCCACAATATCCTAGATACGTACCTTATAATGCTAAGCGTTAAGCAAGGAGGTATCAAGTACCAAGTTTTGGTCTTTGGTATTACTCAACTTGGGATTGAACTCCGGTTTCCCCGGCCATTAGTGAACACTCTACGCACATAGGCAGTCTGATTGCAGAGACCAGCTGCTTAGCCTTTCTATAAATCAACAATGTATAAAGAGATTTAATAAAAATGCACTTCCTGACGTTAAACAAAAAAGTAAAGTTGGCAACATTAACCCGGGAACTTCCTTTTCAATAGCTTTTACACCGAGGTGTAGGGAAGAGCGCTACAACATTCTCTGGATTACTCCACCTTAACCTTGATCCTAATCTTATAATGCTGAATGTTAAGCAAGGCAGCATCAAGTACCACTGTTTGAGTCTTTGGTATCACTCGACCTGAAATTGAACCACAGTCCCTCAGACCAGTGGTGAACACTATACTCATTTGGACGATAACAATCAGAACCTTCCTCCAGAAGTCAATTAATTTCAATGATTTTTTCCGCAATTAATGATTCTGAAACTTTAAAAGTGACAGATTTTGTCCATGATTATTATCATTCACATCTAAAGGACATTGGCCTAGCGGTTAGAGTGTTCGCCAATGGCCCGGGAAATTTGGGTTCAATCCCAGGTCGAGTCATACCAAAGACTCAAAAAATGGTACTTGATGCCTCCTTGCTTAACACTCAGCATTATAAGGTACGGATCAAGGGTAAAGTGGAGCAATCCAGGGAAAGGAGTAGCGCCATCTTATACACCTAGGTCTTGTAAGCTATCGAAAAGAGAGCCTTCGGGTCACCCTCGACTTTGGTCGCCAACTTTACTTTTACATCTAAAATATTGTTCGGTAAATCAAGCGCTTTTGTAGGATTGGAGTTCTAGATGTTCTAACCATCGTGGTATAAAATTTGTATCAGCAGGAAAAATAGAATTTTTTAAATTGGTGATAAAATATGAATCGTATCTGTTCCTTTCAGTTATTCTAGATTATGCCCTTATGGCAGAAAGACGAGTCTGCTGAAACGCTGTTGTAACAAATTCAGTAACGCAGAAAAGGGGTTCCATTGTTCGGATTACGTTTGGATAAAAGGTCGGATTAGTTCCGTGCATATTACATTAAGAATTGCATTAAGGATTATCATTTAGAGCTCGATATATTTAGTAGAACAGATAAGAATATGAGACAATATCATTCGTTTTTACGATAACTTTATGAAAAGTTTTAGCCCAAGAAGAGTTCCTTTTTTTAAAAGTTTCATTTATAGAAAGGTTTAAGAGACTTTATTAACTAAAGAGTGTTTAATGATGTGAAGCATATGTCTAATAAAATGTATATTTCTTGAGCTAAAGCCATTTCATTCTCAGTTAAACTGCAAGTGTTTTATACCCCATCTCATTAAAAAAGTATTTCTATATTTATATAATATTTTGGTGTAGTGATATTCTTATGAAAAGTACTAAGTAGTGTTATTCATACGAAAGCGGTGACTTTTTTATATCCTAAATTTTATTTACAAACCTAATATCTTTGCAAGAAATAGACGATATCCCGCTGAAAGTATAACAGGCACTGACTATACAGATGATCTAGCACTCCTAGCAAATACACAGGCCCGAGTCGAATCCCTTGTTCCCAACCGTGAGAAAATAGCTGGAGGCAATGACCTCCACGTAAACCTGATTAGAACTGAATCCATGAGTTTAAAAAGGAGATTGATCCATTGCTACTCTAATTAGCAGGCCTCTAAAATTACTAGATAAATCATCCACTTAAAGTGATATTAATGTAGGGCTAGTGAAGGCGAGGACTGTCATCGATAGGTTATCGATCATATGTAAGCATGATATATCTGATAAAATAAAACGGGATTTGTTCCAAGCTGTGGTTGTGTCCATACTACTGCATGGATCCACCACATGGACATTAACAAAACGCATAGAAAAAATCAAGATGAAAATTACACAAAGATGCTACTTGATGTTTGGAATAAATCCTGGAAGTTACAATCCATAAAAACATTTTTACAGCTACTTGACTCGCATCTCAAAAATAATCTAGATAAGATTATCAAGACATGTGGGATACTGCTGTAATAACAAGGACAAATTAATGACGTTTTGTAATGGAACCGTACAGAGGGACGGACCAATGTTGGTCGACTAGCAAAAAGTTAACATCAATACAGGGGAAACACAGGATATAGTTAGGAAGGCCTGCCAGAACCGATGGATAATTGGGCCGGATGAAGAGAGAGAGAGAGAGAGAGAGAGAGAGAGAGAGAGAGAGAGAGGGAGAGTATGGCAAAACTAGTGCTATGAAGGAATGATAATGATAATGATTTGTGCAACAATTAATACTCGTTTCATACAAACCATAAAGCAGGGATGTAGAAAAAAGTTAGTGACTCAATATTGATATCCTCTTCTGCCTTTACATTTAAATCAACGTATTTTCCTTCAAATACTCAAACTTCATTTGAGTATTCAAATGTGCTCCATTTGATTAGAGGAAGTTATTTCCTTTTAAATTTAAGGAGACAAATCATTTTCAGATTGATAACTATAGCGAAAATCACCTGATGAATGTTGACCATATGCATGTATAAAAGTCTATAGTTTATGATTGCCTAGCAGAATTTATGTTCGGTTCTATAAATCCCGGATACTTAAAAGTGCATTGACTTAAATGTGTCTCAAAAACTGAACATGAGAATGAGTTGTGTCATACTTCCGGACAATTATATGTAATGTTGTCTTGCGTTCGTCCTCAAATTCGTTGACGATATCTAATTAAGCTGAAATTTTGGAGACTACGACAGAAATATTTAAGAAATTAATGCACCATTATAGAGATCATGTTGCATTCTGGGAATAGATTTTTGGTTGGATCAAAATATTTTATGGCCAAGTTGCCATGGGGGATGGACATTGTTTTTTTTATCGACCCATCACTAAATTTTTAAGCCGTTAAGTTTTGTATATTGTCATATATTCAGAATGTTAACTTCAATGAGGTCTGTTCTAGTTCAATGTAGAACTCACGATAACATAATCTGGAGAAACATGGGCATCTAGATCCTTCTGCATTATTTTCCTTTTTTTTATTTCCTTTTTTTTAAAGGTTTATATGCCTTTTCTTCAGACAAATCGTAAATTGAATTCTTTCAAGAGGAAAATAATTGGCATACGGATAATAAATACATTTTTTACAGCGGAAAATGTAATGTACAGTTGTCTTTCACTGTATTTAAACTGAGACAGAGTTAATTTAATCTTGATAAAGATAAATGTCTTTAGATATTAACTTTTTCTTAATGGTGTATACATTATAAAATAATAAATGCACATACTTAAATATGCATATAATTGCACACATACAGATTTAACCATGTTATGCAAACAACAAATATATATTTGCTTCGTTGTCAACAAATTTAATTTCATTCAATTCCAGCTAGTTCAATTTTTGAACTAAAATAGTCAAGCGTCGAATGACGTCCAAGATTCATTTTTTTTAAATAGCACATTTTACGAATTTAGCGATGTGTTCACAAAAACGTTTTTCTTGCAATATCTTTAAACTTGAAAATAATTATAGATCGCACAGATCATCCGCCCTATACGTGCTTCACCTCTGTCTTTGCACAATGTAGGGGGAAGAGAGAGAGAGAGAGAGAGAGAGAGAGAGAGAGAGAGAGAGAGAGAGAGAGAAGGGCACAAAGAAAGAAACTTTATGCACTTCAAAATTACATTCTTTGGTCAAGTTAGAAAACTGCCATTGGAAAAGTAATTTTTTCTCTTCGAACATCTGAACAGGAAAAAGGTAAATATCAATGCGATTTTCCATGAAATGAGAGAAATTACCGATTAGTTTTCGAATATATGGAGACAACCAGCTCATTGGCCTAGTGCGTAGAGTGTTCGCCAATGGTTCGGGAGACCTGGGTTCAATCCCAAGTTGCGTCATACCAAAGACTTCAAAAATGGCACTTGATACTTTCTTGCTTTACACTCAGCAATATAAGGTACATATCAAGGGTAAAGTGGAGAAATCCTGTGAAAGGAGTAGCGCCCTCCCCTGCACCTTGGTGTAGTAGCTATTGAAAAGGGAGCCTTTTGGTCACCCTCGACTACAGTCAACAACTTTATTTTTGTACTTTAAATAAACAAAGAAAGATATTTACATTCATATAGACTGCTATTGACATGTTGTCATTTGTATAAATATCTGATTTCTTAAAAAAAAAAAATTAAACGAGATTTATCCTAAGATATCAAAGTGTTGGTGCTACTGTACACATGCATCACTAGGACAATAATGAAATTTATCGATAAAAAGCTCGGTAGAAATAATACAAGGATGCTATGAGCTCTTTAGAACAAATCCTGGTAGCAGCAACCCACTAAATAGCAGTTATACGGCTACTTACGGGATTTTTCCCAAACCATCAAAGTAAGACAAAGAAGAAATGCTTGGCACAACTAAAAAAAAGAAACTAGGATAAACTCGATGAACGACATTCTCTTATGAACTCTTAAATATGGTTACACCAGATTTGGCTGACCAGCAAAAATACATATTGATTAGGTTTGTATGGACAGTTAATGTAGTCTAGAGGATGTACCAAAAGTGTATATATATATATAGTCATCCACAGACAGATCTGTTTCGTTCTATCAGAACTCATCAGTGTGGCTAGATAGTATCTTCCCGTAGCTGGGATCGAAACCCGGTTGACTCAAACGTCAAACCAAAGCTTCTAACCATTCAGCCACGAGGAGATATTAGCTGCAAGGTAAATTTTAAACGGTTATTAATCCCAATTACTATTGTTTACATACATCCGTTCAACGGTAGCCGAGACCTCAATTCAACTACGAAGAGGCTTGCAATAGACGCTAATGACAACACGATTACTTCTTCACCAGAGAACTCAACCCCACAGGGATAGGGGAGTATATATATATATCACTATTGTCATCCACAGACAGATCTATTTCGTTCTATCAGAACTCATCAGTGTGGCTAGACAGTATCTTCCCGTAGCTGGGATCGAAACCCGGTTGACACAAACGTCAAACCAAAGCTTCTAACCATTGAGAGAGAGATAGAGAGAGAGAGAGAGAGAGAGAGAGAGAGAGAGAATGTTTGTGTGTCAATGGACTTGACTCAATCAGCATGCATATATATATATATATATATATATATGTGTGTGTGTGTGTGTGTGTGTGTGTCGCTGTTTGTGTATAAACAAACAACAGACAACATGATATTGCATTTTATTCACTGTAACTCTAGTTTAACGACACTATCAACACAATATAAAAGAGCCTTTATTGAATGTAATTTTATACATTCATATGTTGTACACAAGGGCAATCGTCAAATGGGAATTGGAAAAAAGGATAGAAAGCAAGAAAATTTAGGAGGGAGAAGGCGACCTCGATATGATAAAATAGTTAGAAAAGATAAAAGAAGTAGAAAAAAAAACGTAAAAAGATATTCAGAACACCAAGGCATAAAATAACTGAAGGAGTGAACTGCTGTAAAATCCAGCAAGTTCACATACTAACTATCCAACTGTATATAATCAACTTTTATGATGAACGCTTTGGGGAGAGAGAAAATATGGAGCAATGTGATTCTCCATAATGTGTGGTTGCTTTTTCTTCCTGTTAGGAATCAGTTCTCCCTGTATATTTGAATTGTTCACTCACTCTTTGTACTCTAATAGAGTTATCATCGGATTGCTAAACGACTAAAAAAGAGTGCGAAACACCAAACCCACGTGGGTTGCACCTATAACCATTGAGATCAAGGATTGAGTCTGGTTACTAAGATGTCCTCGTTCAGGGCTCCTTTCAGTTTTTGTGTATCCGATCAAGCGAATCTTGTTACATATACCCGACTGGATTTCAGGAAGAGTTCGGACAACAGGTTTACTGACAGAAAATGTTAGAATAAAAATGTTTCAAACTAACAAAATACTAGAATTTTTCTTTTCAGTCTGACGACCATGGAAATAAAAGATAACATTCTGAACATTGCTAAAAATAGGAGTGTAGGTGTAAAAATGGTTGAAACCAATGTCTTAGATGAAGTTAAAAACGATAAATACTTTTTTTCTGAAATATGGTAAAACGTGTACAACAACAACAACAACCACCACCACCACCACCACAACAACAACAACAACAAAAACATTGAAAAACAACGTCTTAGAAGGATGAATAATATTCAGAGAGCAGGTAAATTTTTTTTTTTTTAATTAAGATTTTACCATCACTGGGTTAACATCATTTTATCATACGCAAGCAGACAAGTAATTCAATTCAATTTTTTTTTTAATTATCTTTTTTGTATCATCCTATTTGTAGCCTATTTAATAAAAAGACTGAATAAATAAATAAAACTTCCCTTCGATTTTGTGCATAATGTCAAACAATAACCCGGATGTACGTGAGTTTGAATATTCTTCTATTATCTGGCACATGACGTTTTTAAATTCTTAAGTGATAACATTTATATAAAGGAAGGAAAAGCTGCAATGGCGTACAGATATGTCCATTCTATTGTTTTGTATAACATTTCTATTACTCTGTTTTTGGATATATATCTTTTGTAATATTTTGTCCATTTTTTATATGTTTTTCTCATATTCGCATCACACACACACACACACACACACACACACACACACACACACACACACACACATATATATATATATAATTTATTTTTTATATGCTTAATTTTTTTTTCTTCCGGGTTTCTTTTTCAATTCTGATTAAATCTTTCTCATGAAAAATACGTTTTTTTTTCTTTTAGTTCTTTGTTCGTCTGTTCACAGTGTCTGTACTCGGGGAAATACAATTAGATATTTAAAATCAAATTGAATTATGAAAAGATTAATAAAAGCATGTAGATGTGTAAATATATCTTTCGTTTTTCTTTGCATAACATTTGGAAAAATACTGACTCTTTTACGATGCATATTATAACCCCGATATATATTTTAATAATCACGACTTTTTCATGTGTTGATATATTAAATTCTGATCATAGAATTCAACTCTAATTGTAGATGTGGCACACCATTTTTAGCCGATCTTCTGTGGAAGAATGTCAGACTGTTGAGTTCGAAGTAATTATAATTATTATCAAGTCATACTGATAGCACGCATTTCCTTGGTTTTCTCTCACCAACCGTACCTCTATGCTATATGATCAAAATGGTCCGCTTCACTGCATCCAGTGTCCGCACAGCGCTGAAATACGTGGCACATTTAAGTTTCAGGACATTTTTTCTAGAGGCATTTAAAATACTCGTTGACTCTTGAAAATTCAGTATGTTATTGCTATGCATCTTATGAGATGATTGATCAATTTTTATGATTTCAGGTTCAAATAAACAGTTACGACAGCAATTGGAATATACCCTACTAAAGCCTGATTGTCACAGCTGGTGAATTTCAAAAATGCAATCTGGACGTAAGGAAGAACGACATGCAATAAAATTCTGTTTTAAACTTGGAAAAAATGCCATGCGATGAAAGCTGGATCACCTGCAATGACCTTGAGACCAAGAGACAGAGTTCCCAGTGGAAGCATGCTGGCTCTCTCTGACCCAAGAAAGCGAGACAGAGCAAATCCACCCACAAAATTTTGATGATCATTTTTTTTTTACAGCACTGGTCTGATCTACATGCACTGGGTTCCCACAGGACAGACAGTCAACAAGGAATATTATGTTGAGGTTTTAAGGGAGTTCAGGAAGAGATTCCGTCGGAAGAGGCCGGCACTCTTCGAATCGGGTCAGTGGTATTTCCCGCAGAAAAATGCACCAGTCCACAACTCCATCCTTGTCACAGACTATTTGAGCAAGATGGGCATCAAGACACTTCCTCCGCCTCCCTATAGTCCAGACCTTGCTCCCTGTGACTTTTGATTATTCCCTAACCTCACAGGCTGTCGTTATGAGACAATTGAGGAGATGAAAGAGGCTGTGACGAAGGTCATTGACATGCTCACACAATAGGACTTCCATGGGGCTTTGTAGAAGTTGTTGGAACGGTAAAAAAGTGCATTGCAGCCGCAGGAGATTACTTCGAAGGGGACTAAAGTTTCATGTGTGTACTATCTATAAAAGTGCCCATACGAAAAAGTCTGGAAACTATATAATGATCCTCGTACGTAATAATTTACCAGTCGGTCAATATTGGAGCATCCATGTGTAGAAGTTCACAAATGATTTTGTCCTTACTTTACCTCTAGTACCCAGCATGTCTTACTTTGATAGTTTGTGAGATGGGAAGCAGTATTTACTTGAGCTGCTGTTTTGTGGGGTGTTCCTTTCAGAATTTGTTCAAAACCAACATTCTTGTGTATTTCACATATAGATTTTATCTCGAAAATATCTTGGCGTACCGACAGCATGAATCTCTTTGACTTTCTATCATCATTCGTCTTTTTAGCAATCGTTCTTGGTATATCCTCTAGATGGCATCCAGAGTCAGCCCAGAGCTGATGAATTTACGTTTTTGCTGACCCACCAATTTTGCTGTGTCTATGTTTAGGATTCCATGGGGTAGTTTTGTTTATATGTTCCTCCTTACTTCCCCGGAATCCTACTTGGTTAGTTTGCGCGATTGTAGGTAAGTGGCCCTACAGTTCTTTTCTCTAGGCCACTGCTTTTAGGATTTTTTTAAAACTATATACGGCATTCTTTGTTGTTCCTATTTATCTATTCCTCCCAGTGTTTCGTTAGAGTTTAAGTAGTGCAGCCATACAGTTGTACTGACTTGGTTACATCATTGGAATATTTATCGTTCTCATTTTTCACTGAGATTAGCTTTCCATATGATTGATAACCCGTTAATAGTAGTCTCTGTTTAACCTATGCGTACGTTGACGTACTACCTTTTCCTCAAAGAAAAAGAGAAAAATGTTTTCCTTCCAGTTGGTTGGGGCTGTAGAATATGCCGACTGCACTTCTGTAGAAAAGTAAGCGCCCGCTGATGAGACTATCTGTTGGCCGTGGTTGGTGACCTATAATGCTTTAAAATTTCTTGGAAACATATGGTGGGGTATATGCTTTGGTTCAGCAATTAATAGAAGCAGTTCATTGTATTTTTGCCTCGTAGCCACGGCAGTTTCATTGGATTTTCCTCCTCAAAGACCCCCTAAAAATATTTCTTTAAATATCTTCTAGATATACACAACAATATCTAGATCTCTGGCAACGCCCCATCTTTATGGAAGCAAGTACCATCCTCAAAACCCCTAAAAAATCCCACTTTAACTAGCTGTACTTGCAAAAAGCTCGAAAAGATTATCACTGGAAGACTGACATGGTTTCTTGAATCAAACAACCTCCTCTCAAACATTACAAACAGGCTTCAAATAAATAAGTGACATAGACCAAAGAGTCTGCACAATAATCCTAGCAGTTGCAGTCCTTTTTGACGTGGAAAAAAAAAATGACAGATCATGACCATATACTCAAATGTAACGTAATGGCCGAGGGATTTTGGTCCATGCCTTTGAGTTTAGTTAGGCTGAGAACCTTTCGGCTCAGCACATGGGTTAGTTAGTTGCAACATTGAGGCAGGTGTTTACGCGGACGTACGCGGGCGGATGGATGGAGGTGCCACTCAGAGATGTCACATTAGCCTGAGATGATGAAACGGGGGACAAAGTGCAGGTGACGTCACGCAACGGAAATTTTTGGGAATTTGAAAAAAGTTAAGAGAGTTGAAACCTAGACGCCGAACGAGGAGGTTCGACTTTTGGGGCTTGCTGAGGCGAGACGAATTTGCGTGCCGTGGGTGCCGCACGAGATAGGGGCCAAATGAATAAGAGATTGTGTCTCTCCTCCTTATGTCGAAACCTTTAACTCAAAGTTAATAAAAAGGTTTCGTACCTGAACAAGAAGTCGTTACGTGTTTTCGAATTTCGAGATTCCTATGTTTTTTTATATGTTCTATCGTTATGAACATTATATGTCTATTTCGCACATGGCGTTAATTGTGGCTATATTACACAAAGACCTCGAAGATCTTGGCGAACAAGGCAAACCCCTTGCCCCCATAAAACAATTCCTAGAAGATCGGATCATATGAACACGAGTTAATACTACACTCCCCGATAAAAAAAAAAAAAAAAAAAAAAAAAAAAGAAATAGGTGTACCTCAAGGTCTCATTTTATCTGTGATCGTATTCATGATTGCAATTAATAAAACAACAACCTTCCTCCCTCGAGAAATCAACGGATCATGATATGTCAACGACTTCTCCATTTCTTACAGCTTAGAAAATATGGCTACCATAGAAAGAAAAATGCAGCAATGCATCAAACAGATATCAATATGGACCATGAAAAAAGTTTGTTAAATGTCTTGTAACAAAACCATGTACATCCTCTTCTGTCAAATCCACAAAATGCATAATCAATCCATCCTTGTACAGAATGATACTGAAATACACATAATTCATCAATACAAATTCTTCGGCATTACTCTCGACCCCAAACTATTCTTCATCCCCCAGATCAAACAACTGAGGATCAAATGCAACCAAACAATCAACCTCGTGATAACCAGCCGACACAGACCGGGGTGCTGACAAATAAAACCAAACCAAACTATATAGATGTCTAATACAATCAAAACTTGATTACTGCGGCTTTATATATGGAGCAGGCAGATAATCCTATCACCGAGAAGTTGAAACCATCCACTATTAAGGAATCCGAATTACCCAAGTAGCCCTCACTACCTCTCTAATACTTCTGTGTATGAAAGCTCATACAAGAAGTCAATGAACACCCACTCACTTGAAAATATATAAACTTGCACTCCAACACTAAAGTAAACTCATTTCATGCCCCCAAGGCCCTGCCTATTATTCCACCATGGAAATAAGATACAAAATCCTCTTTAAAAATAATATAAAAGCCATCAAAACTTGTAATCAATGTTTCCAACCCGGTCTAATTGAAATCGAAATCTATCTCAAAATAATACATAATAACATCCCTCTAAAACGGCACCATGAATTATAAATAAACCAATAGTAAAGCTAGAACAACTAAAATGTCCATAACCTTTACACACCCTATGACTTTGCAAGTGAAATTCGTCAACATCCAAAACAACTTCCCTGTTCACCAACACATCTGTACAGATGGATACAAACAGGGACTGAATCTTGGTTGTGGTGCTATCTTCAAAAACCAAAAACTGCTAAAGGGTGTCCTAAATGAATTATCAATCTATTGTGCAGAAGTCACAGCTATTGACCCAACAAATAATATTATCGCCAGCTACAAATCCTCTAAATTTATCATCCATTCAGACTCCAAATAAGCCACATAAACTCTAAAGAACAAAAATGCATCAACTCATATTGTCACAAGATTCCAAAAAACACATTAAACAGTCTTTCTAAAAATAAAAGTATCATTCTCACCTGGACACCAAACCACATTGGTATACATAGAAATGAAAGGACAGTCAAAGCTACAAAAACGTTGTCCTGGCAAATATATCCAATACAGAAATTCCAAACACTGACTTAAAACCAAAAATTAACAAATTTGTGCTCAAGAAATGGCAAAAACCTCGGAATGATCAAACATAAAACAAGATTCGCCATAGACGAGAAACCTTAGGTGAATCGCTGGCAAACTACAGAAGAAATAGAAAAGAAGTTATACGCTCCAGACCTCATACTGGCTACACTAACATTATCCACTCACACCTCCTAAAAACGGATGACCCCCCACCAAATGTTCTCAACGCGCAAAATTCTCCTCGTAATAAAAGCATTCTAAAACTTTGAGAGGTTCAGACAGATTCACCCAAAATACTAGCAGACAAGTTACTTAATATAACCTCATCAAAAACACTAAACCAGAGAAAATCTTAATCTTTCTAAAAGGAACCAACCCCTTCAAAATTTAATCAGATATAATAAAACATATAACAAAACCCATTACTTAAGCTCTAAAACATATACAAAAGACAAAAAAACAATCAAACCATTCTGTCATTGAATAACCAACAGAGGTCGATGTGGCCTTAAAAATCAGACTAAAAATAACCTTTTAAAATCAATCAAATTATTTACAAATGGGAAATCCCATATTAGTAAGACTTGCTAAAAAATAACCTTATTTTGCTTACAATCCTCCATAATTCAAATAAACTTGAGTAGGATTTTCAAAACCAGTTTAATTATTTGGCAATTTTAATTATTCCAGTCGATACGTCGTGCAAATAAAAAATAGATTAACTACACTAAATTCGAAACAAAACAGAACTTGTTTGCTAACAGTATTAGCCCAACAATAATAAAAAAAACCGGAATACCCTAAAAAGAAAATAATTTTTTGGTGCAGGTAACACTTTTTTTTGGTTTTGTAGTTATTGTTTTGGAACCGTTTCATATATATGCTATAACAAATTAATAAGTGTTTTCGTTCAAATCATTTTTGAAAAAAGTAGGGTATATGGGATTTTCCTGGTGGGAATATTGATGCATTCACACATTTTCTCACATCTATTCTTTTATTTCTTTTTATATTCATTAGAGAGTAATTATTGAAAAAAAGTGCTCCAGAAAATTAAAATGAAAATCTGACCGACCAGTCGAGCTTGAAGATAAAAAGACATGCAGTTTAATTGCTGTCGAAATAGTCCGTAATTGTTTTTACGATCTTTAATTTGAAGAAGAATATGATCAACTTTCCAATCACTGATTTCACAGGAGAATGTTTCTATTGGTATCTTAGCAACGAGATTATCAGTCTATATGAATAAAGACAAGCATCTCAAATTTTGTGTTTTTGAATAGAAAAGAAGTCAAAACCATATTTTCTGCATAGATATGACGAGTGACAAAATTGAAACGTGATATAATTATCATCATATATATATATATATATATATATATATATATATATATATATATAGTTATAAATGAATAAAATTGTATTTCATGGAAACTTGATCATTACGAAGAATAGGAGGATCAGGTTTATTTATTTAATCTAAAAAAAATAAAAAACTATAACAGGGACTCATTCTTCAGGTGCGTTTTCAATAAATACACCGGAAGCGTTTTGAAAAAGTAATCTGTTCATTCACAGTGGGGGTTATTTAAAAGACACAATCACCACGGTTCTCATCCAATTCCCATAATGTCGAATTATATTCTCTGCCTGCAAAAGGTAGGGCGATATTGCCTCACACACACACACACACACACACACACACATATATATATATATATATATATATATATATACGTGGTATGTTCAATAAGTTTCCAGACTTTTTTGGTCATGCATTTAAAATTGTCGTAGACTCTTGAAAATTTAGTAAGTTATTGCTATTTATCTTATGGGATGACCAATTTTTATGAATTCAGGTTCAAATAAGCAGCTACAGCAGCAATTGGAATACAACCTACTAAATCCTGATTGTGACAACTGGTGAATTTCAAAAATGCAATCTGGACGTGAAGACACATTAGAAGAACATGCTATAAAATTCTGTTTTAAACTTGGAAAAAAATGCCAGAGAAACGCATGGAATATTTCAGACTGATTTTCGAACATCTTGCATTAATTAAGCATCCGTTTTTGAGAGGCATAAGAGATTCAAGGAAGGCAGGGAGTTTATGAGGGATGATGAGAGGTGTGGGAGGAGTAAGGAAGTCAATACGCCAGAGTTGATTGGTCAAAGGGTTAGGGTTAGGGTTACTATGTTGAGGTTTTAAGGGAGTTCAGGAAGAGATTCCGTCGGAAAAGACCAGCAATCTTCAAATCGGATCAGTGGTATTTCCACCAGGATAATGCACCAGTCCACAACTCCATCCTTGTAAAAGACTATTTGATCAAGATTGGCATCAAGACACTTCCACAGCCTCCCGATTGTCCAGACCTTGCTCCCTGTGACTTTTGGTTATTCCCAAATCTGTCGTTATGAGATAATTGAGGAGATGAAAGAGGCTGTGACGAACGTCATTGTCATGCTCCCACAAGAGGACTTCCATGGGGTTTCGTGAAGTTGTTGGAACGGTAAAAAGTGCATTGTAGCCGAAGAGATTACGTGGAAGAGGACCAGAGTTTCTTCTGTGTACTATCAATAAAGATGCCCGTACGAAAAAAGTCTGGAAACGTATTTAATGATCAACGTGTATGTGTGTGTGTGTGCTTCCACATGTGAATAAATATATATATGCATATAAAGATTAGCATATATATATATAGACATATAAACAATTAAATATACAAACACTCACACATATAGATATATGTGTGTGTGAGTCTGTGTGTGTGTGCATATGAATATATATATATATATATATATATATATATATGGGGGCAAAAGCAGGACGACCAGCTCGAACATACACTCAGCAGCTTTATGAGGATACTGGCTGTAGCCCTGAAGACCTACCAGAGGTGATGAACGATTGGGGCGAGAGAGGGTCAGGGATATCCGTGCTAGCGGCCCGATATGATCATGATTCATATATATATATATATATATATATATATATATATATATATATATATATATATATATATATATATTATTGAATAGATTAATGTATGAAATAAGATACTTAGTTTGTTTGTTCGTTAAGTTCTTCGGTATATCAACCCTTGTAGATTCTATATTGCCAAATCCTATTTATGCATAAATGTTAAATATATATCATTCATAAGCGAATACTTTTTAAGTAAAATTATCATTAAATAATTCAAACTCATTTGTTTGCTATTTTGAAAATAAATAAATAATTGTTATAATTCTTTTTCTATCCTTTGCAAATGATTCAAATTTTAGTATGTTATTATGGATGATAATGACTAGCAGTTGTCAACATTTCTTCTTTTTACAGTTGTTATTTCTTACAAATATTAAATTTTAAAATTGTGTCCCTTAGTTTTGGACGCTACTGTATATATATATGGGGAGAAAGAAAAATTTAAGATATGCTAGACATAGGATCAACGGTGTTCGTTTATATGATATCATCACTTTTGGTTTGATGATATAATAAGCGAGAAGCTGGCAGTCACTAAGAGGGACTTAATTGTATTTATGCTAATCTAACTTCGATCAAAACTTTCCATATCACTAATATATATATATATATATATATAGATAGATAGATAGATAGATAGATAGATAGATACATATATGTGTGTGTGTGTGTGTGTGTGTGTGTGTGTGTGTAGCACTATGGGGGTAGGCCGCCAAAGCAGACGAGTCTGTTTTGGCGCGAAACCAGACAAAGGATTCTTGGAAAAAAAATCTCGCCGTACCCGGAAGTGGTACGGGGAGGCGAATGAGAGTTGACGACGCGACCCAGAGAGAGGCAGTTGGTAATTGGACAGGAGAGAGGAGAGTTGGTGGCTGGACCCGAGAAGGAGTTGGTGGCTGGAGAGCAGAGAGAGAGTTGGTGGCTGGAGAGCAGAGAGAGAGTTGGTGGCTGGAGAGGAGAAAGGGCAGTTGCGGCTGGAGACCACGGAGGGCAGTGGAGACTGGACAGGAGAGAGGCGAACAGAGAGGTTGGCGTGGATCCACGGAGGGGCAGTCAACACCAGAGAAACGAGGCAGCATGGGATAGGGTCCAGCGAGAAGAGTCTCAAGATGTCTGATTCCAGTAGCACTGTGGAATTTTCGCTAGTAACCCACGCTAGCGTTAGTCCATATCTGCTATCAGGAATGCACATGCATGTAGTGTTGCATACCTTCCTCTGCTCTTGGTTACCCCCAAGTTTGTTCGTGTTTGTTCGTCTGTTTGTTTTCTCCTGTCTCCCTCGATCGTATTCTTGTGTAGGTAAAGAAATGTGCGTTACCCCCTCAGCCACTAGTTGATCACCGGCCGGCTAAGAAATGGACATGGTTAGAGGAAAGTTAACGTGTGTGGGGGCGAGAGGGTGTAACGTTCACATGTGTATATATATATATATATATATATATATATATATATATATATATATATATATATACTGAATCTTCAATCTGTAAAATCCATATTAAAAAATATGTTTTACATTCATTCTGTTTGCACTCATCAATTTCTTTCAAAATTTGGGAAACGCGTTGTACATATTCATAAAGCGAACAAACAAGCACCATTAAACAGAAATATCAATCTATCTATCTATTTATTTTATCACCAACAATTCTTTGATCTTTTCTGAGAACTGACAATAGCCCGGCATTATGAACTTACGTTCGCGTGATAGGATTTTAATAAATGCTTTGTAAATTTCATATTTGCACAATGGAACATGACCTTTCGTTCTCTACTCTTTGCCTAAAGATGTTAACATTAACCGAAATATGAGCTAATAGAAATGGAAAACCAAGAAATATGTCTGCGTTTTTTTTTTTATTTTTGTTTGGAGCGAAAAGCTTCGGTTCTATTAAAACGTTCATATATAATCAAAATCACAATAAAGAACGTTCCAGTTGTTATCCATATATGTGATATATATTGGTATATACGAGTGTCATACGATAAGTTTCCAGACTTTTTTCGTATGGGCATTTAAAGTTGTCGTAAATTCAGTATGTTATTGCTATTTATCTTATGAGATGACAGACCAATTTTTATGATTCCAGGTTCAGATGAATAGCTACAGCAGCAATTGGAATACACCCTACTATAGCCTGATTGTCACTGCTGGTGAATTTCAAAAATGCATTCTGACACTTTAGAAGAACGATATGCAATAAAATTCTATTTTAAACTTGGAAAAAATGCCGCAGAAATCTATGGAATGGTTCAGACTGCTTTTCGACCATGTTGCATGAATCGAGCATCAGTTTTTGAGTGGCATAAGAGATTCAAGGAAGGCAAGCAGTCTGTGAGGGATGACGAGAAGTATGGGAGGAGTAAAGAAGCCAATACACCAGAGTTGGTTGGCCAAAGTGTTAGGGTTAGGGTTACTATGTTGAGGTTTAAAGAGAGTTCAAGAAGAGATTCCGTCGGAAGAGGCTAGCAAACTTCAAGTCGGGTCAATGGCATTTCCACCAGGTCAATGCACCAGTCCACAACTCCATCCTTGTAAAAGACTATTTGACCAAGATGGGCATCAAGACAGTTCTGTCTTGATGCCCATCACAAGCTGTCGTTATCAGACAATTGAGGAGATGAAAGAGACTGTGACGAAGGTCAATGACATGCTCACACAAGAGGGCTTCCATGGGGCCTTCAATAATTTGTTGGAAGAGTATAACAAGTGTATTGCAGCTTGAGGAGAATACTTCGAAGGGGACTAGAGTTTCATATGTGTACTATCAATAAAAGTGTCCATGCAAAGAAGTCTGGAAGCTTATCGTATGCCCCTCGTATATAGGTATATATCGAAGTTTTAGGCAAGAAGATTTGATTATTTAGATTGTTTTCTTTGTTTAATGGCATATCAAATATCGTGGGTTATTTAAATTAACTCATAGCTTAGGAGATAAGGATTCATACCTTTACGAAGAGTATTAATCAGAAAGTAGACGTTATTGCGCAAAAGCTGTCAGATCTCATTTACTAGGAGGTCACGGTCTTGCATATCAACCACCACGTCACTGGAATTCTCAACCAACCGGAAAATTTAAGAAAAGATAAAAAGAAAACCAGGGTTCAAAAGAATATATTCTATAAGACCCAAAGATTTTTTAAATATGTATCTGAAATAGGAATTCTAAAAATAAATAAAGAAAAGAAAGTAGACCAAAATTATTAATTTTCCTCATAAATTCCATGAAAATTATTTTGCATGAATAAAACAGTGAATGGTACGTTATCCAAAGATGATTAACAAACATTTCTTGAAATATCTTAATCCTTTTTTTAAAATTTCTGGTTCATTATGATTACATGTACAATAATTTGGGATTAAAAGATAAGAAATCTTTTTTAATAAACATTTGATGGGTTGTTCTCCTTCAGCAACATCTGAAGTTATTGTCAATTTCTCCGAGTTACTGTGAGTGGTTGTGCACACACACAGACACATATGCACACGCGCACATACACACACACGACCACCCAAACATATATATATATATATATATATATATATATATATATAGAGAGAGAGAGAGAGACAGACAGACAGAAAGACAGACAGGCAGACAAAGAAGGAGAGTGATAGATATCGAGGTATAAATTGCTCGAACACAGTATAACGGCATTTCCTATCAGACAAATTTTCGATCAGCAGGACCAAAAGCGTTAACGTAGTTGGTTTCACTGTATACAGGTGACAGCGTGCGTGTGTTTATGTGTGAGATCGTCTATGTATTTGTGTATGAGTGTGTGTGTGCGTGTGTGTGTGTATTTCTGTGTTAAGAATAACTTTTGTGCATAATCATTATTAACTCGAAATCGTATAAATGCTTGCAGAAGAAAAATATTGATTTCTGATTTAAATATCGGAATTAGTGTTGACTTGTCATAAAACAAAACTATATATATATATATATATATATATATATATATATATATATATATATTTCTCTTTATCACTCACTCTCTCTCTATATCTATATATATATATAAATATATACATGATGTGAAAGCTTTTTCAATTTATTGGGATATATGCATAAAAATACAGAGTGCTATTAAAATATTTTTTTCCAAAAATGATATAAAAGTCTTGGTAAAAACAGCACAAAAATCATGGCTCTGTGTCATATTCTGTTGATCCATACCTGGGCTAAGATACGACGCGTTGAATAGTAACTCTTGTCGAATACTACCACACCCGAGAATCGACAACGCAAAAGTCACATTCGCTAGTTTTTATCCTGTGATTACTATCACATGCTTGAACAATGATATATATATATATATATATATATATATATATATATATATATATATATATATATATGCATATATATATATATATATATATATATATATATATATATATATATATATAAATTTTCTGTACACTCATGAATACTGAATATATTTCTTAGAATTTAATACTCGAATAAACAAAAGAGAATAAGACAAAATTATTCGTACTGTGTGAAAAAAACAACAAAAAACTGAACAATTTTCATTACATTAATAGTCGATATCATGGCCTGTAGTCTTTGTGACCTCTTGTAATCATTTTCTCAAGACTTTAATGAAATTCTGGCAATTTTTTCTAGAATTTCCTTCCATTCTGCAATGGTTTGAAATAGTGTTGTAACTATTTCACGACTTGTGGAATTTTAGACTTCACTCTCTCAATTCAATGCTAAGAAACGTTGCCTTCCCTATCGTGTTAACATAAGAATAACAGTGTTGACTCTCTCTAGGCACAAGGTGCAAATCAGTCAATTTGAAAAGCTATTTTTTCATTGCATGATAATTTTTTTTCCTATTTTGCTTTATTCGCCTGTCAAATTTGTTGTATTAAAAAAATGGTCTGAAAATTGAGTTTTAAATTCCTTTATAAAGTAAGTAAAGTTGGCGACCATAGTCGAGGGTAACCCGAAGGCTCCCTTTTCGATAGCTACTACACCAATGTGTAGGGGAGGGCGCTACTCCTTCCCTGGATTGCTCTACTTTACCCTTGATTCGTACCTTATAATGCTGAGTGTTAAGCAAGGAGGCATCAAGTACCATTTTTTGAGTCTTTGGTATGACTCGACCTGGGATTGAACCCAGGTCTCCCGGGCCATTGGCGAACCCTCTAACCCCTAGGCCAATATCCGGTATAAATTCCTTTATAGTCCTTATTAATGAATAAAACACATGGTGTCATACAGACATTAAATAATGAGAAAAGGATGAAAATCCTCAAAATCGATGGCTGCACGAATAACTTCGTCGTTGAATATATATATATATATATATATATATATGTGTGTGTGTGTGTATATATATATATATGTTTGTGTGTGTGTGTGTGTGTGTGTGTGTGTGTGTGTGTGTGTGTGTGCATGGCGGTGCATTAATGTGCATCTAAGGGTGTGCGTAATATGTAAGTGTATGTGTTTGATCTTCTAATCATAAATCATTATACATGTAATCATAATGAAACATAGATAAAAAAAAAAAAAAAAGAATAAACACTTCTAAGAAATGTTTGTTAATCACTTTCGGATAACTGACCTTTCACTATTTTAATTATGCAATATAAGAAAATTTAAGAAGATTACAAAGATAATAGTGAATTTATGCTATATTCCTTTTTTTATTTATTTTATAAAAAATCCTACATCAATGAGATAAAAGGTGATATCAATTTAATAAATTAATTTTACACTGATAACATTTATGATATTAGAGTAAGAATTGTTATTTACTAAGCTTTATTGTAATACTCTACCCAGTGAGATTCGAATTCTCTTGCAATATTCTACCAGAGTATCTTATCAAGCAGAAGACGACGTGTTGCTTAATATAGTTTACAGTAAAGACTATATCACCAGTAATTTATAAACAACGTATTGAGTAGCCCGTATTGTTTTGGGCTTTTGATCATAAAGTTCCAACTTCAGGTGAGGTAGCTTCACGGTTGTATTTGACAAGATTTTCCTTAGTTTAGCCAATCTTCTTAAAGTCTTGCTCTGAAATCCGAGCATCAAGGAAGAAATGCATCTTGTGTGTGCATGATGTGGAAAATTCGAAGAAACTAAATATTACGTTGTAAGTAACTTGATGTTAGAGTGGATTTATCTCTTTCACCTTTGAAAGTTACTCTATATTCTATATCATTTTTTCTATTTTTTAGGCTTCGTATTTACTCTTGTTTTTAGCACGGCTCACAAGCGGATCAAATTCGAACATCTGCTACTCTTTCGTAGCGTCGTAAAGATTCTAGCAATTCACACTCGCCTGACCTTCTTGTGTGGTATGCCTAATCCAAGAGTGGATCACTGATTATAAGTGATGCGAGCGGCTTGAGAAAAAGAAGTGGGGCAGAACAAATGAGAGGAGATGAAAACAGGATTAGATAAAAAGAAAAAAAAAGGAATAAATGAAAAATGAAATGAAAAGAATAAAAGAAAGACGCGTTTCATTTTTAAAAAATGCAGTGACGAATCTAGTAGGAGCGTTGAAATTATGAGAGATGACAACGAGATTTGAAACGTGAATTAGAGTCGGGAATGAAAACATGGAATCTAATTGAATAGTCATTTAAGGAATGTGTTCTTTTCTACACTGATTAAGTGAACTTTTCTTGTCTACATCCTTTGTAGATAGCAAGACGACCCCTTAATATATGGTGTCCTGGATAGTATCCTAAACTTCATCTCTCAATATTCCGGAGTTCTATGGAGTGTGGAATACTCCTTTATTGCCATTACTCTCTGTTCTACTCTGACCCGGAATAGTGGTACTTGTTAGGGTCCAATCTATTGGACAATTAGATCTGTTTGAAAATTATCAGTATTTTATAAGAACACGTGAAACCATATATTTGAGTGTTTGCCCAGTCGGCTGGGGCTGTTGAATATGCCGACTGCTTCTCTGCAGTTGGGTGAGACCCCACCAACGAGTGTCTTGCATATGATACTAGACATACTGATATTGAGGTTCCAGTAATGCTGGAGCTTCGGGAATTGCGGAGTACCCCTTCATTGCCATCGCTCCCAGATACTCTCTGGCCTGGATTGGTAGCATCTGATAAGGGTCCTCTCACTAGGTTGAATGGAACTAAACCGTGGTTTCTTGACTTTACTGTTTTTGCATTTAATGTGTATTTAAGCTAAAGTAAATTGCTCGAAATAGAACTGTTTTGACATTTAAACTGTGTACTTATGCTAAACTTAATTGTTTGAAATGTAACTGTTTTTGACATTGAAATTGTACTTACAGTAAAATAAATCTTTTAATATAGAAATGTTTTGACATTTAACTGTGTGTAAACAAAATCTGTATATATACTAAACTGAATTAGCTGAATTAGAACGGTTTCACTAAACTGAATGGCTTGAAATAGAAACGTTTTTGACAATAAAACTGTGGAATCATGCTAAACTAAATTGTTTGAAATAGAACTATTTTCATATAAATGGATTTGGCGTTAAATAAACTACAAAATTGATATGCCATAAAACCAAACCAACCAGCCAACCAAGCAACCAAATATAACTGTGTTCAAAAAAATAATCAGATAATTTGATTAATGATATTGATACTTGAAGTTTTAGGATGACATTTAATACTTATGTGAAACCACAAATCTCTATGTAAACTATTTTTATTCGATATTTTATACTAGATATCAAATAACTGTGTGCCAAAAAAAGTAAGGAAAATATCTGCAACGAAGCTCCTACACAAAAATGAAAATCAGAAGGTCATTCAATAAAGAGTGTGACTATTGCATAAGGAATTGGGAATAGGTAACACTATTAACAGTTACAAACTTTCCAAATAAATAAACAGTGATCCTATTTACCAATCCCTCCGCTCAGGCAGGATATGACACAAGGTCAATTTTTAAGCGGAGTTTAACAGGTTTGAATTCAGAGTTTTCCTTCTCCTAGACTAGTTGCCTCACCAAGGCTTAAGAACCCAGTCTATCCAACTATTTACCCATAGCTGGAGGGAGAATAATTGGATTCATACCTTTGTTGCGACCGGCCTACGAACGTAAACAGATCGGATTACTCCTTCGCCCTAGAAAAATAACATCCGGGCATGGCCGGAAATTACAAAGCCCTTTCTCGACTCTAACCGGCCGTTACAGTGAAGAATGGGATGAATTAACATTTATCAACATTTGCAAAACACTTCGGCCAGAAATAATTCTATAAAAATGGAGGTAATACTATTCGCTAGCCTATAGAAGTACTTATTTTCTGCGTGCATTTTTTGTAGAAGAACTTTCTATTCACGTGGCGTGATAGAAGTGGAGTTCCATTTCTTCCATATGAAAAAGGCTTCAGGCAGCGAAAATTGAGGAGGTCTACGCGGATGCTCTCAGGGGCCACTCGGCTCCACGATGCTTGGGTAATACGTTATCGTGGTTGCACCCACCTCACAGCCACTTCAAACTTTTTTTTACGGTCGTCTTCTGCGGGTCGGAGTATCTCTGGTCGTCATAAACGACCAGTCGAAATAGACGGCCTGGAGGCAAACACGAAGTGGACTCACGAAGACCAGCCGGTCTTAACCATCACTAGGTTTCCGCTAGTCCGTTTGGCTGCGCAGCGCTAAAGGCAAGGGTTAGCCTTTAGTTACCGCTTCACTATCTGTGCAGCGCTAAGATAACGCAAATCTTAGCCTTGGTCTCCTGGCCTATTCGCTCGACAGTGCAGAGCTTTGGCGCACAAGTCTTAGCTATCGTCTCGATACGTCTGCACAGCTTTGGCACGCAAGCCTTAGCTACCGCCCGATCCGCTCGCACAGATTTGGCGCGAAAAGCCCTATTTACCGCACAGCATTGGCGCGAAAAGCCTAAGGTACCACCATAGCTTTGGCGCGAAAATCCATAGCTACCGCCAACGATACGCCCGCACAGCTATCTGGCACTACAAAGCCATAGCTACCGCCAACGATACGCCCGCACAGCTCTCTGGCACGACAAAGCCATGGCCACCGTAAATGATACGCCCGCACAGCTAGGGGCACGACAAAGCCCTAGCTTCATTGATCCGCTCGCTCAACTTCGTATGTGTTAAGGCCTGGCAAACCTTAGTCACGGTTCCGTGTCCGCTCACTTGGTCTGCAGTACTAAGACACAACTTAGTCTTAATCACCAACTCACTCAACTTTAAACGACCAAGCTGCCAACACCGATTTCGACCTCGACACTCCCGCAATGCAGTCCACGTAACGACTCGCTGTTACGGACTACTCTAGCAAAGCGGCATCTAGTCCACGTAACGACTCGCTGTTATGGACTACACTAGCATTGCATCATCTGGCCCTCGTAAAGACTCGCTGTTACAGGCTAGCAACCAGATCGACCCCCCGGTTAACCCAACGCACTCTCAAAACCGGGATATCGATCTACCGACCACGACGCTCCTGCAATGCAGTCCACGTATCGACTCACTGTTATGGACTGCCCCAGCAATGCAGCATTTAGTCCATGTAACGACTCGCTGTTACGGACTACTGTAGCATTGCACATCTGGCCCACGTAACGACTCGCGGTTACGGTTTAGCAACCAAATCGACACGCCCCGTGTTAACCCAATGAATTGTCAAAACGAGGACATCGATTTACCAATGACTCGACCGACCTCAGCTTTTCGCTACGATCGTCCAGCTGCATTCAACGACTCGACCGATCTCAGCTTGCCAGCATCAAACATCTAGCTGTATATCCACGACTTGACCTACGCCAGCTACCCTCGTCGAACGTCCAGCTGCGCACATCTACAACTAGACCATACCAGCGAACGACATAATCCATCCAAGTTGAAGATTACACACGACCGCTAACTTCCAAATACTATTATAAGGTCAGAAAACCAACTATTCTTTTTTATTGTCCTATCTTGGTCTGCGAATTTTTGGGTTGTTGTCTGGAAATGTATACATTCTTGTCATATCTTGTCATTCTTTTTCTAGATCCTCGTAATGTAGGGTTGCTTCTAAAATAGCATTGCAGTTGAAGTTGGTTGTCTTTCCAAGTCCAAGTTTTGTGTTAATGTATCTGATTTGCGTGGTCCCTTGGTTCGTCTTTCGTGTACCTGAATAAAGAACAGCCAACATTCGCAGGATATCTATCGAGTCTCCCGTGTTAGCTATCAGGACCTGCCGATCATGCCTGTTGCTTGGGTCCCATTTTGTGTTTTACTTTGATTTGACATATTCATCATGGGTGATATATTGTGGCTATACCAGACTCAGAGGTAGTATAGAATCTGCGCAACAGACACAGACATAACCGAGTTTTGATAAATAAGAGAAATATTTTGTGGGTTCTATAAAGAAAAACAAAACAAAAGTGATGGCTAGATTAACCTCATCAAAAGTCGCCAGATTTGTAGATGTGTAGCAGTAGTTTACTGACTGACCTGTTTGATCCTGGTCGTTGGCTAAGGGTTTTCATCCACCCATTATCTGGAGAAGTACGTCGTCGACCTATTGAAGGATTCACCCGCCATAGTTTACATCCACCATGCTGCTTCCCATGGCTTCTGATGTTTGGCTTTCGGGTGTGGCAAAAAAAAACCTCCCTTTGGATAAGTTTTAACTTAGTATAAGTCCGCAATTACTATATGTTGAAACTACAATGGATTATTTTAATCTTAACTTGTCCACTGGCATTCCAGGACCCTTATCGAGATATCTGTAAATTAACGCATATAGCAAGTGGTAACAATATATTGCTCATATTAATCTCCTAGGAATGACTGGTACCTACTTATTTCTATTGTTTTTTATTTCTTTTTTATATCTGGTTCCGAACATATAACCTTATTTACAGGCCCTGGCTATCTAGAAGATATTGGAATTTTATATTAATTTATCGATTAAAAGACACGTTCGACAGAATTATAAATAAAAGTGTTTTTTCCCTGTATAAAAAGATATTTAACTTGCTTTTAAAATAATACACCTTGAAGAATAAGCTGCGAGTTAAGGGTCGTCTTTTCATATAAATAGCATATACTATTCAGCAAAGATTTTACATTCGAAGACAAAGTAATATCACACATGCATCTAAAGACAGTTTAGTTAAAAACAACTAACCTCTGTCATTTTTCTTTCAAAGCGCAAGTCAATGATATTATTATTATTATTATTATTAGAATTTTTCACATCAGCGTAAGCTGGTGGTCTTTCACTGGAGATTGAGTGATAGCAAGTGTCCTCGTCTACAGGACTCTTCTCAGTATTCTGGCCGTTTTCAATATTGCTGTTGTTTGGATGGTCTCCACTCGACCACCAACTTCCAAATCTTCCAGGCCCTTTAATATCCTTTAGTTACCGTGCCAAAAGCACCACTCACAATTGGTATAATTGTCACCTTCATGTTCCATAGTTTTTTCAATTCTCTAGCAAGGTCTAGGTACTTATTACTTATCTCTCTTTTCCCATTCTTTCAGTTTTATTCGGTGGTCAGCCGGAACACCAAAATCGACAATTTTGAAGATTTTCTTTTTTTTTTTGTTGATTATTATAAGATCTGGTCTTCAGGCGAAGATTAGGTAATCCGTTTGTATATCAAAGTCCCATAGGAGTTTGTGTGTGTCATTTTCTATGACGGGTGATGGGTTGTGCATATACCATTTGCTGGCATGGTCAAATTTAAATTTCTTGCACATTTCCCAGTGGATCACTTTGCCCACCCTGTTGTGTCTCGCCTTGTACTCCTTCCGTGCCAATTTGCTGCATTCGCTTATTATGTGATCGATAGCTTCATCTGCATAGTCTGCACTTACTAGTTTGTTGCATCTTATCTATCCTCGACTTGATATGAGTGGTTCTTTTGGCGCTGTTTTGTGCTGCCATTAGGAGAGATTCTGTTTTTCTCTTAAACTTTTCTTTTTCTTAGCCATGTCCAGGTTTTGTTGTGTGAGATGTTGTTTATTAGTCGTTTAAAACGCCCATTGAGTTGTTTTCTTTCTCATTTTGTTTCCTAGTTTTGGTCATTCTGTTATCTATCGTGTTGTTTGTATTGTTTCTGCTGGCCGTAATAATTATTATTATTATTATTATTTGTACTTAATGATATCGTTGAATTAATTTTTATGATAGAGCTCTAATGAGGTTTTATAATGAAAGCCTGCACATAGTAAATTTTGCATAAATTTCAAACGGTAAATGAACTCTTCTTGATCTCACTAAAATCCGACGAAAACGGAAGTGATTTGGGGTTCTAGTGTCCATTATTCTTTTTTTCCTATTCCTATATTTTGTTTTGTCGTAAAACATTTTAAGAGATCATAATCATCAGTGAACGGATGTTTGTGGCATTAGAAGAGAACTTAATTCTAATGAAGGAGTATAAATTGTTGGTTCATTTAGATCCGGTCGGTCGCTTTTTTTTTACGAATTGATTTAAGATGGTATTGATAAAATTGCTGATGCTGCATTCATTTTCTTTATTGTAATTAAATTAATTTAGTTTTCTTTCAACTTTTCCTGGGTTTCTATTGCTATAAAATTTATTAATTTTGAATTGCATCTAACGGCGATACCATTTTTTTATGTTTTAATTTATCTAACAATTTGATGTCATGCAAAGTTCAGTATTCTAATAGAGCTTTTGTGATTATGACTCTCCACACCTTCACCAATCAGAAACCTATGCGTTATGATAATCTCTTTTGAACAGAGAAATACAGAGACAGAGAGAGACAGAGGCAGAGAGAAAGACACACACACACACACACACACACTTAAACTGACCGAAAGCGAGTGAGTGAGTGAGAGAGAGAGAGATAGAGAGATAAAATAAGAGATTGAAAGAGAGATAGATAGAAAGAGAGAGAAATATACATACACTAATATAGAAATAGAGAGCGTGAATGAGAGAGAGAGAGAGAGAGAGACACACACACACACACAAACACTGACAGAGAGAGAGAGAGAGAGAGAGAGAATAAGAGAAAGAGAGAGACACACACAGACAATGACAAAGAGAGAGAGAGGATGAGAGAAAGAGAGAGAAAGACACACACACACACACACACACACAGACACTAACCGAGAGAGAGAGAGTGAAAGAGAGAGAGAGAGAAAAATGAGATGAACACACATACTCCGAGTGAGAAAGAGACAGAGACAGAGAGAGAGTAAGAGAGAATGAAGGGGCGAGAGATGCACACATATACACTGAGAGAGAGAGAGAGAGAGAGAGAGAGAGAGAGAGAGAGAGATGGAAAAAGAGAGAATGAGGAAGAGAGAGAATAAAAGAAAGTGAGTGACACATACTGAGACACTAACAGTGACAGAGAGACAGAGAGAGGAACTTTTTTATTGTCACTTTCTCCATGGCTTGCATTTAACGTTGTCTACGCTGTCCTGATATTTCGTGAATAGCCTAGGGCATATCTTTCTCGAGTTTTCTAGTGCAACGTGAACGGAAACGACTTCTTCCTGAAATTGAACTCAGATATCCGATTTAAATTTTTTGGTAATAAATTAGGCATCATCATCTCCTGGCTTAAAAACAAATACAACAATCCATTTATTGAATCATTATTGTAGAAATCAAAGAATGCTATTGGCAGATTTTTGTACGGAATAGCTCAAAGGTAAAATGTGATGAATGGAATTAAAAAGATCCTGTATATTTAACTTTCAAGTAGGTTAGAGACTTTTTCCAGAAAATCGGCATCCGATTTCCTGTCTTTTTGTTGTATAGTCACAACCAACTATACATACACATATGCATGCATGCAAAATCATAACGACGACACAATAAAGACGAGTGGACACATTTCTTTAGAAAAATATACCCCTCACTTAATTTGAAAGAGTTCGAAAGGGTTACTAAAGGTTTTACTGTGTGAGAGGTGAGTTGGAGACTAAACAGAACTGCATCATATTGACCCCAACTCTTATGGCCATAACAGCGTTTCTTTCTTGTTCTCCTGAGCTGCTCAACCGGGGGCCTAGGGCCCAGCCTCTCTGGGACATAGTCCTCATTCCAGCATCTTCTCTCCGACTAACTTTCGCACTCAGTTAAACCCCCTCGACAGTCAAGGTCGCCCCTGATCTCCTGATCTCTTCGACCGGATACACCTGTTATTTACACTGGTGCATTTCTTCTTGTGACAGGTTGGCCGGGTCAGAGGTCAATATGCAACATTTTTAATAGATTCTAACTCGAAACTCTTGTAGATACATCAGTATATGATGAACTTTTTTTTTCATATTGATAACTCACTCCCGATGATAATTAGAGCTACATGTTCTAGCTGAATATTCTCACCTATAGTATGGAGAGGCTTATTTGGATATCAAATGAGACAAAGTTCCCCAAATATCCGTGAAGTCCAAATAAGAATCTTTCAGATTTTGATAATATTATCGTTTAGATCGTTTCAGTTCATCTTATGCTATACAATTATGTTAATGTCTTTAGAAAGCATTTTTGGAAATGTTCAACTTCATTCTCTGCTCTCTTGGAATAGCCATATTCATGATCTAATTTTTTGCTTCCTATTCTAGATTTCAAAATATGACCTCATGGCCAATTTTGTTTAAACTATATCAATTTTATACTTTCATCATATTTAACTGAACTCTTCTGACATTTAACTGTTTGGAATTAAAATCTATACTTATACTAAACTGTATTGTTTCAAAGTCATTTTGGCGTTAAAGGGTTGATACGCTGTGAAGCGAAACAATCAACCAACCAACCAATCAATCAACAATCGTCAAATCATATTATCGATACAGTCTTATCTATTTTTGCATTGAGTAACATTAAATATTATTGACCAGAATGATGTAGAAATAAAGACTCCACACGTTCAATTAAAGTCACCGGGTGACTTAAATTTCCAGGTGGTAGTGTAAACGTCTTCTATCTCAGGGTGCACATAGGGTGAGCATATCAAACCGGGTGTGTGTTGGCATAGGTAGCGTATATGTTTGTATCCACGTGTATGTATGCATATAGTATGAATAGGATTGTCGAACGAATATGAGAAGTCGACAGATTTGAATAGATAACGCAGAAAGAGAAGTATTCATTGATTGTTAATTTATTTGTTTAACTGTTTGGGGTTTATGGCATATCAACATTTGTTGGTTATTTAATGCCAAATCATTTTTTTATGCAAATAAACAATTTTATTTCAAGCAATTCAGTTTTGCATAAGTACAGTTTCATTATCAAAAACATTTCTATTTCACGCTATTCAGTTGAGTCAAAATAGTTTTATTTCAGGCAATTTAGTTCTGCACAAGTATACATTTTAGTTCTATTAACTCCTCGATAGGACCGTATCAGGTGCTACCCCTCCAAGTCAAAGAAGACCTGTGAGCGATGGCAATGAAGGGTTACTCTGCATTCTCCAAAGCTCCAGTATTACTGGAACCTCACCATCAAATTGTTTAGTGTCATAATCAGGACACTCGTTGGCGGAGGTGGGGTCTTACCCCTCTACCGCGATGCAGTTGGTGAATTCTACTGCTCCAGCCGACTGGGCAATCTTAATGGAGATGATTGGATTTTTTAAATCTACATAATAAAGTCAAAATCCGACGCTAATATGGTCAGAAATCAGTTACGATGGATATCATTTCCCAGTGTACTTTAGTTTCGAATAGAAGGCAACTTGGGAAAGCACCTTCAACTTCCGGAAGACAGGGCAGCCTATTATAAAGGAGCAAGTGACAGGTCAAACGGATCAGTTCCGGCTCAAGTCGGTGGAAGTTGGGTTCAGCGTTACCTTCCTCATCCACCGTTTACACTGGTCACAAAAAGAATAAAAGAGTTCACGCTTTGGTTGGCAAGTAGCAATAGTTTACTAGAGGCAGTGGTAGTTCCAGAGACTGCATAGTTACGAGTTAGAGTTTAAATTTAGAGCCAAATATTACACACAAAAATTTGGATCAAAGGAAATTCTTATCAATAAAAACGCCCATACAACTTCTTTCTCGGTTTGGAGTCTGATCTGCTTTTTTCTTCTTCGTTTAACAGACTCATGGCTTACACGGTTTCGGCCAAAACATTTGGATTACTAATCTAATCAATGGGGGTCAAATTGTTCTGCTGGTGGAGCTGTGTGAACCGTGGACGATATTGCTACTAAGACTCAAGTACTAGAAAACATAGGCTTTTGTTTGGTTTGTTTTTCAATGGCATATCATCTTTCATGCTATATTTAATGCTAAAGCCATCTTCGTAGAAGAATACTAAAGATACTATCAGACCAATAACTGGGAGGATGGGTAGTTCCATCCTTTTCTTTGAGTATAAGTCCGAAAGTGAACGTAATAGCGAGACACTCATAGTCTAATGATTAAAATAACACTCACAAAGAACTAGATCACATACAGAAATAAAAGCTATGGGATAAGATAAGTTTAGATATTAAAGTGACATTTATATACAACGTTTTACATTGAGAAATGTCTGCCTAACAGCAAAGTTAAAACTATTTTCTACAGAGATCGTCAAAAAGATAAAGAGTGTTTTATTAAAGATTTCTTCCTGCGAGAGAACTGGGTTTAGTTTTGTAGCTGTGTAGTTGGGCTATTATAGTTCGTTTTTGATTGAGTAATTCTGAGGTGCGTCTATTGCTGGTATCTCTTCTTTCACCTGACTCGTTCCATTTCGAGTTTTGTGTCAGTTAAAGAATTTGGTCACGAAGTGGGGTTGTCTCTCGGCAACAAATATATATTTGGTGTTTACCAGCTAAATTCTGTTTGTCAATTAAGGATAATCCTATTTACGAACCCCTCCGCTCGGGCAGGATATGACACAAGGTCAATTTTTAAGCGGAGTTCAACAGGTTTGAATTCAGAGTTGTCTTTCTCATAGACTAGTTGTCTCACCAAGGCTGAAGAACCTAGTCTGTCCTACTATTTACCCATAGATGGAGGGAGAATAATTGGATTCATACCTTACCCAAGGGTATTAGTGCTATGTGAAATGCAATCAGTCTCGTCCAGGATTTGAACTCGTGTTGCCGTGTCCAATTCCTACGACGATAACCATTACTCCACGGGCACCTCCAAGGATAATTACTTGCATACTTCATCATCATCATCATGTCAGGCCGCCTGGATGGATCTCCCCGACCCTCTCTCACCACCCGTCTCTATCGTTCATCGTTCTCGGCAGGTCTTCAAGTCTACAGTTGTATATAGTTTCTAGCCGATCGTCCCGCCTTTGCTCGTCCATGTAATGGGGTCCACAGGAGTATATCGCTCATGAGTTTATCGTCACTTCTCCAGCAGTGTCCCGCATATCTGGTTCGACTAACTTTGATAGTTTTCCTGATGGGTGGTAGGTGGCCACACAGCTGCTGCCTTGTGGGGTGCTGCCACCTGTACTTGTTCAATATTGCTCGCAGCATTCTTGTGTAATTGCTGTCAATCTTTTTTTTTTTTTCATACGTTTAGTTAGAGTCCATTTAGTGCATCCATATAGCGGTATCGACACGACTGCTGCTTGGGAAAAACTGCGTTTTATCTAATCGGTTATGTCGGACTTCCATATGACCGATAGTCTATTGTTACCTTTCCATGCCCTTGCTAGTCACGTGTTTTGCTGTTGATGAGATAATGTTTCCTATGTTGGTGAACTTGTCCATTAGTTTCAGATAAATACAATTTGATGTGGAAACGTCGCCTCTTTGATTAAAACACATGTATTCCGTCTTGTCTGCGTTGACACGGAAGTCTATGCTAGCAGCTGCTTTCTCCAGACTATGTAGCAGGGTTTTGGCTTGACGGTGTACTTGCAAACAGCGTTTTGTAAAAAGCAGTGAAGTCGTCACTTTTCGCAAGCCAGAAACAAGTATGGCGCTACACAGTTATCGTAATGCATAATACAATGTAAATAAGTCTGCAATTCCTTATTCAATGGTATGTCAAATTAGTTTAAACAAAATTGAAGTATCTATGGGAGGTCTCGTGTTTTTACGTCTGACAAGCTGGATTAAAACATCGTAGTAAATGAGTTAAAAATCTAGTTGTATTATAACTGTTACCCTCTTAGGATAATTATGGACCCCACATCCCCACAGCTATAGGTTAAATAGTTCCTCTATTGATCTTCTATGAGGATGGCTATGATTCTCGAAGGTGGATATGTCATAAAGAAACCAAGAGCCAAAACGGTAAAATTGTCGTCCTAAAGAAAACAACTCTACAGCTCAATTTTAAAACTTTTATTGAAAAAATCAATTCAGCTAACTTGATTATATAGTAGGGCTGACATCTATTCAATGTAGCCGCCGCCTTCAGCCTCAATCACCTCATTGATATGGATATGGAACTGGGAGCATGCCTTTTCCACAAGCGCCGGCGGGAGCTCGGCTAATACTCAGCGGATGGGGACGATCAGGCTTGCTTTGCTGTAGTGGGAGGTCATGTTGGTGATGTTCTCGACGTATGACCAAACGAAGTAGTCAAGCGGGTTCAGATCAGGGGGAGGAGGGGGGCTAGTGAGAGAAGAGCACTCCTTTTGAAGCCAAGCTTGGGTCTCTTTGGACTTGTGGGTCGGTGCCGAGTCCTGCTTCCACACCCAGGGTCTGCCACCGGTCACCTGATTGCACCAGGGGATCACCAAACTTTTCAGCACATCCAGGTACACTTTGGTTTTGACTTTCAAGCCGACTTCGAAGATGTGAGGTGGCATGATGTGGCCTTCACTTGAAACCACACCAAAGACCATAACCATTGCCGTAAACTTTGTTTTCATCACCCTGGGCACGTTTAACCGTCCGGATTTGCATTTTGAGGGTGCTGGCAATAGTCCTGTTGTCATAACTTGGATCGGTAGAGAGCATGAATTGTACAGTGGTGCATCTCCGATCTCGTTCGTTGAACATTGTGTCACTTTCAGACATGTGAGAAGGCTCCTATCACTCTTGAGATTTTACACAACTGGCCAACTAGTAGATTGTCTGCAACAAAAAAAAAAAAGAAAAAAAAAAAAGAAAGAAAACCGGTTTTCATTAAACAGAAAAGGAATCATCTCGTCTTTTCTAGGGCGACAATTTTATCGTTCAACCATATAAGTAAAGTATCTCGTTTTTATAATCATTTCATTTACATACAAAATCAGATCAATAAGATTAGAGACTCGGTTGAAGATAGAAGATCTAGGGTAGCAAGCCAGACAGTAAACCAAGCGAGCAGAAGGAAGAGCACAGCGAAAGCTAAAATGAAAGCCACCAGCCAGGAAGTACAAATACTCCAGTGGAAGCTATATTTTGGGAATTTACTCGGAAAACCTCCGAAAGTTACGCAAGAACCAATCACGAAAATTCTTAGTAATCAATTAGACATCAAACTATGACAGTTTACACAAGATGAACTCGACTCAGAACTAAGAGAAATTAAAAATAGGAAAGCAGCAAGGCTTGATGAAATACTCCCAGAAGTATGGAAGACCAGGGAATTCGATAACATACGGCTCCGACACTGTAATTCTGTATATAATCAAAACACAATTGACAGATGGACAAAGGGATGCATCCTGTCTTTCCCGAAGAAGGGTGATATCGGAATAGCCAAGAACTACCGAGGTATAATCCCTACATCCATAGAGGCCAGGATCTACAATGCACTACAACGTAACGGCATAGAACCCAAAACTGAGAAGATACATTGGAAGGACCCAAATGGCTTTCGGAGAAATTGTCCCACGACATCATATATTTTGACTATCCGTCGAATTCTAGGTGTACGTGCAAAACAGCTTGAAGAAACAATATTATTTTTCGACTTCTCCAAGGCCTTTGACTCCATACTCAGAGGGAAGATAGAGCAAATATTACTTACTACAGCCTTGCCAAAAAAAACCGGTGCAGCCATAATGATGCAATATAAAAACACGAAAGTAAAAGTCCGCTTCCCGGATCGAAGCACAGACTACTTCGACATTATAGTAGGTGTGCTGAAAGGAGACACATAAGCACCTTACCTGCCTAGAATACATGCTTAAAATGTCTTGAGGTATATTGAAAGATAACGGTTTCAAGATGACAAAGGAAAGAATCAGAATATACCCTGCCCAAACAATTACAGACGCGGACTACGCCGATGACATAGCGCTTCAGGCAAAAATACCCACCAAGCCAAAACCCTGCTGCATGTTCTGGACTAGGCCTCCATGTAAACGCAATCAAGACTGAATACATGTGCTTTAATGAAAGAAGCGACATCTCTACAATAAATGGTACCTCTCTGAAATCAGTGGACAAGTTCAACCTAGGAAGCAGTGTCTCATCAACATAGATAGATATAAACACATGCCTAGCAAAGGCATGGGCAGCTAACAATAGGCTATCGGTGATATGGAAGTCAGACCTGGCCGATAAAATAAATCGCAGTTTTTTCCAAGTGGCAGTCGTTACGATACTACTACATGGATGAACTACATGGACGCAAAACATATTTATGGATAAAAGGATAAATGACAATTACACAAATAATCTGCGAGCAATATTGAACAAGTGCTGGCGACAACACCCCAACAAACGGCAGCTATACGGCCACCTACCACCCATCACGAAAACTATCCAAGTTAGACGAACCAGACGTGCGGGACACTGCTGGAGAAGTAGGGACGAGCTCATATGCAACATTCTCCTGTGGAACTCTTCACATGGACGAGCAAAGGCAGAATGACCTGCTAGAACCTATATACAACCGCTCCGTGCCGATACAGGATGTAGTCTTGTACACTACATCCTGTATCAATGGATGATAGAGACGGATGGCGAGAGAGCGTCAGGGAGATCCATGCTGACAGTGTAACATGATGTGGATGATGATGATGTTTTACGTGTTTTCTATTAGATAAAAGATACAACGATCAGATGAAATATTATTGGTAGAAAATGGACGATAGAATTAATTATAAGTATCAAATATTATCGGTTCAATACAGTAAAATGAATTACTGTATTGAAAAAGAAAAAAGAAAACAATGATCTTTTACTGAGTATTTTTATAGGTTGTACATTTTTGTTTTTTAGACTTCTAAAATTTAGAAATGATTGAGACTTGATAATGGGTAAGTAGTTGCACCGAACCGAAATGCGAAATTAGAATGTTGTATCTTTTGTAAAGTATGATAGGATATAGGGGGTCTTTAAAAAAACTGTAGAGGGTCTCAGTTTCTTAAAATTAAGATACTGAATATGAATCACACAAAATTGAATATAAACTGTAGTATACAGGTTTATTTTCTGAAAATAAGTCGTTGAGAAGGGGAACAAACTTTCAGAATGTACCCAAAAGATTTTACGAATTTTGTCAACTGAATCACAAAAATATAATTATGGATCAGGAAAATAACATTATTTCATCCCGATTACACACACACACACACACACACACACACACACACACACACATATATATATATATATATGTATGTATGTAAAGTTGGCGACCTTTATCGAGGGTGACCCGAAAGCTCCTTTTTCCATAGCTACTACACGGAGGAGTTGGGTAGAGCACTGCTCCATTCCTTGGATTGATTCACTTTACCCTTGATAATTATCTTATAATGATGAGAGTTAAGTACCATTTTCCTGGGTTGAAATCCAGGTTGAGTCATACCAATGACTCAACCCGGATTTGAACCCCAGTCTCCCGGACCATTGGCAAACACTCTACTCATTAGGCCAATGTGGGTGAGTTTGTGTGTACGTCTGGGTATATATATATATATATATTAGTTTGTGAGAGATAATATTTATATATACGCATATAATAGTCTGTTCATATCACTATTAACATATCTATCTATCTATCTGTGTGTGTGTGTGTGTGTGTGAATGTGTATTTTTGTGTGGGTTTGAGTGTACGTCATTGTGTGTTTGTGTGTTTCTTTTTGGATTTTCTATGTGTATTTACATAAAATTTACCTTTTTGTAGTTGTTTGTCTAATTTTCTTCGTTTATATATATATATATATATATATATGTGTGTGTGTGTGTGTGTGTGTGTGTGAGAGAGAGAGAGAAAGAGAGAGGGAGCGAGAGTGAGAGAGAGTATTTACATTAATACATCACAGTCAGTTCATATAAATCTCATTGTTACTTATACATATAATTTAAAAAAATAACCTCTAGACCTTTAAATGTCAAAGTTTCGTATACGATTTTATATTATTTGAGGCTAATAAAAAAAGAAATAACTTTCTCTCCCAAACCCATATCTCCATTCACTTTGATTGTGCCGGAAATCGTCTTTGCAAAAGATTTGCTATCACTGTGAAACCAAACAGGAAACCATTATGCATATCTATGAAGCAAAGAAATGTTGAATTATGCTTAGATTATTTATTCCCATTCATATTTCAATATTTATTACGTTTATTTCAGCACATTATTGGGTGACATGGATGAGAAAGTATATGCTGCCTTATCTACCCAGGAGATTTTTTTGCAGAGGCTATACTCTTTTCTTGGTAGCAAATTGATGTTTCAAAATCAGTGGTTTTCAAAACTGTCTGGATGCAAAGAGGCAGAACTAACTGCCAAACGAAGTTTCGAGGAAAAAAATAATGTATAGTTATGTTCCTTTGTATCTGAATCAAATAACGAAAGTGTAGACAGAAAGTTATGAAAGTACATCAGCCACTAATACTTTTCACTCAGTCACTGTTCTTTCTCTCATCCACACCCACTCCTCTCTTACAATATATATATTCAACATAGAAATAAAATAAAACAGGATGAACACACATGTGCCCAATATTCAGCTGAGCTTGTATCAACACTTCCCACGTCCGTTGTTTAGTGTCATATCCAGGATACTCGTTTTGGGAGTCTCGCTCCTCTGCAGTGAAGCAGTCGGTGTATTCTACATACCCAGCCGACAGGAGAATTTAATGTTATACTGATGCAATATTTCCTAGTGATTGTACAGTTAATTTTTTTTTTAAATCCTTCATTCCAACTCGTAAAGTTTTTTTTTAGTCGGAAGATGGCGTTGCCCGTGAATGGTTAACAAAATATTTTCATTAAGGAAACGTAGGAAGTGCAGAGAGTAACTTCTATATGTGGTTATCGGTTTACACTTATTAACGCCATCAGATGACAACTTTATTCTGACTTACAGAGGGGTCCCTTGAATGTGTCATCTTCCTCCCTAAAAACAAAGCAGATTCTTAGGCTACAATCCCTATTTTTAATCACACAGACACATTGGCTTAGAAGAAACATCTTAGCTGCCTAATCAAGGTCCTTGTAGTCTTACTGAAATGTATAAAAAGACTTTAGCTGCCAGCCCAGTAGGAGTTATAAAACATGAAATTACAGGCACGATAATGAAAATGGTTAGTCAAAAATAATGTCAGCCCAACAGAATGCGTTAAGAATGCTAAGATATCAAAACAGCTAAAGTAAAAATTACACAAAACTGCAGAAAGAAAGCAATAACAGCTTTTGTAACATAATTGAACTTCTAAGAGACCTTGAGATTTGCTGAGGATATAACATCCCCAAATGAGTGACGGAAAATCTTTCGGGCTGTCTACGCTCTAAATTTTACTGGCACTAGTCAGCTCATCTCGGTGTATAACGATGATGGAAACTTTGTCGGAACTGACAAAGAAATGACAGACTAAATCAGCAACTGGCTGAAGAAGCAGTTTACTCTCCCAGTGGATGAACATTTGAAATCTTTTATAGCAGACGTTAGGGCCCCTAAAAGAAGTATTGAAGATTCACCCGGATCAGGCGACATCAACAACGAAATGTTCAAATATTCACCTCATGTCATATCACCATTGTTTGCTTCTATCAACTCTGTATTTAAACACCGGATTGAATCCATTGACTTGGGCGACCTATTTGCATTGTCAAAACCCAAGAAACGATCTTGTCAATTAGAAAACCTGCCATCAATCATGCTGTTAAATAGCATCAATAAATCCTGTCCACAGTAACACTGCGCCGTATCTGTGACAAAACTGACCACGGAACCATACCAGACTGGTTTCAAGAGGGACATAGCTGTCTTGACATCCTGTGGGCTCAGTGTTTGCTTACTTCCGTGGTTATGTTTAATCACTTGGAAATGGGCACAGACATGTCCTGAGTTTTCGGTAAAAATAAAGATAAAATATCTTGGATATGCTACACTCAGCTGGTAATGAGGATGAAATGTGACTGGCCATATTATTGCTGACAGGTACCAAAGGAAGGGTCCGCTCCAGGACGTTCTATTCCACTAAGTTTAGGATAACCTCTGGCTACCCACAAGGAGATTGTCTTTCTGTAGTGCTCCTTACATGCCACCTCACTGCTACTCTACCGTCTATAAGAAGTTGATCTACATAACTCGACCCCCCTATCAGATCACTATGCATGCCACTAGAGTTGAAAATTGTGAGCGAAGTGGACACCATAGATGAGGATAAGAAAGCACTTAAAAGACTGTTCCTAATAGCCACATTATCACTGAGAGACGTCATCCTATTTCGGAACTATGATCAAACAGTTCACCGTTTTATGTCTCTCGGATATACCTAAACTATATAAAAGCAAGAAATCCCTTAGGGAAGACTAAGACAGGTGGAGAAATGGCTCCTTGTAAAATTGGCAACATTGCTTACTGGTATTATTGGAAAATATGGATCCATGGATTGAAGATAAAACTAACATATAAACCGTTCATATGATACAAAATGTGTGTTTTTGATTATGTAAAATTGCTGCAGCTGGGCATCTTTAAAGACAGCTTTGGATAGCTTGATGTCTACCAGTGCAAACATCTAAGAACTAAAACAAGACGGTGACAACAAAGCAGCTCACCTACAACAAGGCTCTGTATAAGATGTGTAACTCCATTTCATAATGAAGCAGGGTATTGAAACTACATTGGTCCATGTTTGGACATGTGGTACTGATTTTCAAAAAGTAACTGAAAAAAAAAAAAAAAAAAGAATCTTCTATAATTAAGTCCATTAATTACCGAGCACAAAGGAGCCACCACAGTACAATCTTACTCGATAAGCGAACCCACAAAATGCAGAACTGAGAGCATAAAGATCTTGCTAGCGGACGAGGGAGCTAAGAAGCCTCCCAAACGAAATGAATTGAGTGGATTCAAGCAAAAATCTGGATGCAATAGTAGCATGTTCTAAACTACTTCACCGGTAGAATACAGTAACACACACACACACACACACACCTACACGCGCACGCACACGCACAATGAATATACTACTAACAGTTCTATATCGAGTGTTACAAAGTGGATGACAGCATTAATGTAAGCGGTATTTACTAGATTATTTACATGCTATATATATATATATATATATTTATATATATATATATATATATTACAACCTGAAACCAAGATGCCAATCAGGAAACTTGAAAGGATCTTAATGAAATTTTCTACACAAAATGTGTCTTTATTATTAAATCAAACATGCTTAAATGAAAGACTGTTGCCCAACCACACACACACACACACACACACATATAAATATATATATATATACTCATAATAACGTTGATATTTTTATTCGTATGCGCTCAGTTTGTGAACCTATGTTTATCATTCTCTTTCATCTCTCTCTCTCTCTTTCTCTCTCTCATATATATATATGTATATATATATATATATATGTATATAAGCGAGTGAATATATGTCTGATTACTTCTTGAAGACGTCACGAAGAAAATATCTTAGTCTTTGCTTTTAACCTATTGAAGAAATTATAAACCACTTGATACTATCTCGAAGGATTAATGCTTGTTCAGGTATCTTTTTGAAAAAGTGCCTTGAGCCAGAAACCACCCAATCAACATTGCCAATCTGAATCAAATTTTATCCCTCGTTTTCCGGCAACAAACTCGTTTTAAATCGCCTAATTTAACGAGCAAATTCACTCAAACCTCTTTGCATATTTGGGAGCTTTTGTCCGTCCGTTTTTTTATTTGCCTTGAAGTTCAGTTGTCAACGCCGACTTCCAGTATCAACACCTCCCGGCGTAGGCCTCAGGATACCAATGCTTGTTTACTCAATTTGCTCAGATCTTATTTTTCCACATCAGAACACATGAAATTTCGCCTCCAGACATGCCAGCTGAATTCTTTTCGTTTTTTTTATTTATGTATTTGTTTTTTTTATATATATTTTTATTTTTATTTTCCTATGTCTCCGTTCATTTTCATTCTTCTTTATCGTGTGCTTTTTTACTTACCATCATCTTTGTTTTCTTCATGTTCTCATTTTCTTCCTCTTTTTTCATCATTTTTATTCTTAATTTCCTTCTTATATTTTATTTTCTTCTTTTTCGTGTTGTTCATTTTAGTTTTCTTTCTCTTGTATAATGGTGTTCGTCATTAGAATTTCTCTTGTTCTTTATCTGCATTTTTATTTCCATGTTTTTCCTTTTTCTTTTCTTTCTCAGGTGTTCCCATTTTTATTCCTATATTTCTTTTTGTTCTTAGTTTTATTTTATTTTCTTGTTTTCTTTTTTTTTTTTTTTTTCTTGTGATTGTTGTCAGAATTTTTTTCCAAGGACTTTTTCATTTTTTCTTATATTTTTTCTTGTACTCCTCATTAGAATCTTTCTTTTTTGGGTGTTCTTGATTTGCTTTGAATTTTTTTTATTTGTATTCCTCAGAATTTCCTTTCCCTGGTGTTCTTCGATTTTTTTACTAGTATTTTTTTTTTGTTTCTTTTTGCTCTTTTTTTTTTTTTTTTGCTCTACATCAGAATTTTCCTTCTGTGTTCTACTTCATATTTTCTTTGTTTTATTCTTTTGTTCTTCATCAGTATTTTCCCTTCATGGACGTTTTTTCCATATTTTTCTGGTGATTTTTTTCCTGTGATCTTCATCACAATTTTCTTTCTCGGGTGTTCTTCATTTTTCTTTTCTTTTCTTTTTTTATTTCTTAGACTCTTCATCATGGTTTTCTTTCTTGTGTGTTCTCTGTTTGTTATTTTTTTTCTTTAGTTTTGTTCCCTTATTTTTTTCATTTTTTTAAAACTTACCTCTCTTGATAATTGTTCCTTTTGATTATGGAATTGTCTCTATGTGTGCGCGTGTACTTGTGTTTGTGTGTACGTGTGTGCATGTGTGTGTTTGTGTGTACGGGTAGTGTGTGCTTCTTTGTTTTTCTTTAGATCTTCTATATTTTAATTTTTTTCATTCTTCGTTTTATTTTTTGTTTTTATTTTACTTTTGTCTTCTTTTTAATTCTTCCTTTGTCTCCATTGATGTTTCTCGAATCTTTCTTTGTTTTTCAACTTCATTCTTGATTTTATCACTCATGATTTTATTTCTCTCAATATTTCAAAATCATTTTCCTTAAAATATTTTTTACTTTCTTTATCTTCAATGTTTTTCTCTTCCCTATCCCTGTTTTTATCCTTTTGAAGTTTTTTTTTTATTTTAACTTTTGATTTATTTTCCTTACAATTTTCATTTTCTTTGTATCTTATACTTTAAACTTTTCATTGAAATTTTCACTTTGTCTTCCGTCAAATCTAATTTTATTCGATTTTCTTTTTCCTTTTTTCTGATTTTTTTCCTTTCTCCTTTATCTTCGATCTTCTTACAGGGTCCGACAGTCTGTTTCTTGGGGTTTGGAAAGGAAATTATGAAGTAAACATAGATCCTCCCTATATGTGAGGTTTAGAATATTTCTAATGCCTCTCCTGAATATGGATAAGAGCCCCCGAAAAATTCGTCCTGGTTAAGACAATAAATTGCATTTAGAGGTAAGACTCAGTTCTGAGGCACTTGGAAGTGTGAAGAACAAATTAGTCCCCGTTAATCACAAGCATACTCTCTTAGGGTCGCATATTTGAGTCAAATAAATGTATTCACAAATAATTAATATTGATCTGAAATTCATAAATCTATAAGAATGGACCAAAAATTAATTATAGATTAATAAAAATAAGGGAAATTAAAAAATAATCCATTGATAGATTGTTATAAGTCATTTAGAAAAGATTCAAATGTCTTTGTTGATATGCAGTTAAACAAATTGTAGAAACAAATCTTCAACATCGAACCTAATCTAAATTTAATTTTCTATAAGAAAAAACAATGTTTTTTTTTTACTGTTATCACTTTTTCTTTGATGATATGATTCAAATACTCGCTCTGACAAGCTATGATATTCTGAAGCCTCACCCTGATATTTTGCGGCTCTCACCAGTCATTACACCTGGTATTACAACAGTTTAGTGATAAAACAATCCTCCCGGTTTTCAGTTATCTGCTGTTGACGTTTAATGACTTATGACTACAGTCATTTTCAGATAATTTTTTATAATGGATAGATCTGGTGAGCTTGCCCACCGCAGTATATCACAACGAAGTGTGAGGTGTTTCATCCAAAAACATACGAGGCTCCTTCTTCCTCACCATAATCGCAATAGAATTATGATTGCTCATGGTGAAAGATATATCTAGAATAGGCTCATCACTAGGTGCGCCTACAACACGGCAATTTTAAATGTAGAAGATCATTTGCCTCATTCTGAAAAGGATTTTTCTGTCTTTTTAATTTTTGACCTGTGTTTAAACATTTTGAAAATTATTTTTCGTTTTCTTGTCACTTCTTTTGGTTTTTCTATCCAGTTTTATTTTTTTTAAATATCAGATTTGCCTATATATTCATTCTGTCTTTTACATATTATTTTTCGTATTTATCAATTTCAGTTTTATTCTTTTCAGCGTTTTCTTTCTATTTAATTTTTTTTTTATTTTATTTGTCTTATATCCATCTAATTTTATTTTAATTTTCTAATCAGTTTATTTAGCAAAGAAAATCATCTCTTTTTTAAGCTTAGCTTCTTACATTTCAAAGACTTCAGGGCAAAGATGATATTTTCTTTTGTAATTCTAGCAGTAAGTTTAGGATTAAGAAAAACACAATGTTGTAATTATACTATTTCTATTTAAGAAGACATGATGGATCCTAATAAATATTACTTAATTATCTCCATTTAATCGAGAATTTCGATGATTACAAATGATGTTCGGCATAAAAGATAACCCGTCACACATGTATGTTTTTCTGCAACAAATTTGAAGTGAGACTCCCTTATTCTCCATGTTATTTAAAGTGTACTACTCAAACAAATATCTTGTTTTACTAGGTTAGATTTTTACATATTCATACAAAACTTCTCTTGTAAATTTATGATATTCATAGAATATGAGACTAAAACTGAAGTAAACTTTAAAAGGAAGTGAGCAAAAAAGTAAAAAGATGGTGATCTTAGTCAATATATATATATATATATATATATATATATATATATATGTGTGTGTGTGTGTGTGTGTGTGTGTGTGTATGTCTTTGTAGTTAGTATACGTTTAGACTATACGAGTTACGTTACTTTTAGGTAGTTTTATGATCCCAATATATATATATATATATATATGTGTGTGTGTGTGTGTGTGTGTGTGTGTGTGCGTCTTTGTCTGTGTCTGTGTATTTAGTATAGGTTTAGACGATACGAGTTAAGTTACTTTTAGGTATTTTTATGATCCCAATATTATATACTGAATGACCATCTAACATTTCTATATTCTATTTATCAAAAAACATTGAATCGGAGAATTGTATATAATTTCCACATTCTGAATAAGTAGATTAAAAATAAAGTTAATGAAAGTACAATAAATTAATATACGTACTTACAATTTTCTTTTCAAAAGTTTAAAAATGTTCATTTCAACGTATTTTTCCAGGAAAAATATATATCACTGTTTTTTATGAAGTTCATTTTGTTTCATTTTCTTTTCTTGTTGTTTTTAAGACTGGTAAAATCTGATGTTGTTTTTTGTAAGATTTTATAGCTTGTATTTCCTTCTTTTTTTAGAAGCAGAAGGTACCCTGCAAAAATAATTACCAACGCCGACTACGCCGATGACATAGCAATACTGGCAAATACACCCAACCAAGCAGAAACACTACTACATAGTTTTGAACAAGCCGCCGCTGGCATTGGCCTCTATGTCAATGCACACTAAACTGAATATATGTGCTTTAATCAAACAGGCGACATTTCCACACTAGACGGAACCTCTCTGAAACTGGTAGACAAATTCACCTACCTAGGAAGCAGTGTCTCAATAACCGAAAAAGACATCGACACGCGGCTAACGAAGGCATGGACAGCTACAATAGGCTACCGATCATATGGAAATCAGACCTGACCGATAAAATGAAATGAAGTTTCTTCCAGGCAGTGGTCGTGTGGTTAGTGCTGTATGGATGCACTACTTGGACGCTAAGAAAACGGCTGGAGAAGAAGCTAGACGGCAATTACACAAGGATGTTGCGAGCAACATTGAAAAAGTCCTGGCGGCAACACCCCACGAGGCACCAACTACAAAGTCACCTGCCTCCCATCGCGAAAATTATCAAAGTTAGACGAGCCAGACATGCAGGACACGGCTGGAGAAGCAGGGACGAGCTCATAAGTGATGTTCTCCTATGGACCCCCACATATGGCCGAGCAAAAGCAGGACGGCCAGCTCGAACATACACACAGCAGCTATGTGAGGATACGGGATGTAGCCCTGAAGACCTACAAGAGGCGATGAACGATCGGGAGAAGCGGTGAGAGAGGGTCAGGGATATTCGTGCTAGCGGCACGACATGATGATGATGATGATGCCTTCCTTCTTATTTTCTTTATATTCTTGTGGTTCATTAGGTTATTAAGTTCAGTTATCTTTACAATACAATGAAAATATTTTTCATCACATAAGGCATTAAAATCTGAAAATTTATATCTATACTCATAGCGAAAAAAAAGACGATTAATATCAATTTTTAAATTACCTTTTATAAAATGAAAATTGAATAAGCACTTGGTAGAAGATATTTATTTGGATTAATTAGATACTATTCGTTTATAGTATTCAAAATTAAATTGATTTTTCCCTCGAGGAAAATCATAAGTATGAAAGAGCCTGTCTGGTTTTAACATATCAAATTAAAATAAATCAGACGTCCTCGGGTAAGATAAAATACAGTAAATATCTGCAAGCTTTAGATAGGAAAATATTTTTATTGTTCAATTAATAACCTCCGGTTATCATTTTAAAATTTGAATTAATAAATCAATTTATATGGATAACAAATTAAAGATGTTTTTCTTAAGTAACAAATTCAAATAAAACAATTCAAAGATGAATATTCAATACTAAATTACAAATTACATTAAATATGATGAACATAACATTTTCACCAATTACCGCCACTATAAGGTAAATAATCATCATCGCATTTTTTTCGAATTTAAACAATTTTAAGTCATATGAACTTTTTACAATATCATGGGGGGATAATAATCTAACCTACATGAACAATGCAAGAAAAAAATGAACCAAAAATTCATACTTAAATATGACCTAAGGTCGCAACAAATGTTACCGGCACAATTATCCTGGAAATCTTGCGTACTAAAACCACCAAAACAAGACAGTCACTCTATGCGTGTCTAATTAAATCCCATATGGGAAGGGTAAGATTTAACCTTTTACTAACAAGTGGTGACCTGACAGCATTACTGCCGTGATACAAAGAATAACATCTCTTGAATGTTTTACCTAACACAAGACGAGTTTAGCAAGTCGCTGCTGCGCGCATACATAAATTTCGGTATCCAAGACAAGTGACACTGTGGCATTGGACTCTTCCAAGCCAATATATTTGGTTTTATGGTGTATATTCTGCTTTCTGATTAGAATCTTCAGAATGAGACACGCTTCAATTTTCGTCTTGACAAGAACATGGTTTAGAAGGTTCAGCTATTACACAGAAATCCAAACACGAAAACAAGTAAAGAAAAAAAAAAAAACAATTCCAAGAAAAAGAGAAGAAGAAAACTAAGTTCATTCCACACATCCCTGAAAATATCTTTTTGAATATATGCAATACTATATTTAAATCAGTTTATCAGCATATATATTTGTCTAACTTTCAAGATTTATTTTTTATCTTACAGTTGTCAATTAGAAAACGTAATGCTAAACTCTTCTGGCCGTATCTTTCCGCTAAGTCTTTTGACAAGCCTTTTGCTTTTACTGGCGGTATATGCCCGTTTTTACTTTGAATAACATTTATAATGTGGTCTTAGAATATCAGAGCCCGACAGCAATAAAACATATTTACCACTTTCTGTAATCTAAAGAGAAAGAATATGGGGATTTTATTAATTATTTTGATAAGAATATGTCAGATTTGAATTTGAATGCTTGTATCATATTTAAAAAGATTGTAACTCTATACCTCACTGACCCTTATATATATATATATATATATATATATATATATATATAATATCTCAAGCCTACTTCGATGGGCAGTAGGTGATACAAAGTTATAGGGGTAGGAATTCTGATAGTCCCTTCTCGAAGACTATTTGCCTAAGCTCGGTGAAAAGATACAGCCTACATTAATATTTATTTATAGGGTGAGACCAGATAGATTCCTGCAAAGTGTATTAACACTAAGTGAAAAACAGAGTAAAGATTTGAGCACTAGCCTCCGATTTCATATTCCTCAATCAATAACTGTTAAGTTTATTGGCTTTCCATATCATGTACCGAGGATTATAAACCTATTTTTTAGGAATTTGTCCGTAAGCGCATAGATGAATGAACAATTTGCATATGCAGTGTTCTGAGAATTTTTCTGCAAAGATCGAATTTCATCTGAGTGAAATTCAGTTGGTAATCTTGAAACCATCATGAAAGGTTCGCCTTAGTGTAATATAATGGCCGAGCGATTTCGTTTTATATATCTGCCTTTGGGTTTAGTTAGGCTGAGAACCTTTTGGGTTAGTGCATGGGTTAGTTAGGTGCAAACAGGAGCATAGGTGTTCACGCGCGTGCGCGGAGCAGAAGTGTCTCAATAAAAATCACAGATAGAGGATATGACCAGGGATGTGAGTGACGTCACGCACCGGAAGCGTGGGGAGATTTGAGAAAAGTCAGTTGAGTTTTCTGCCTCGGGAGAAGACAGTTGAATTTTGCTTGCTCACTGTGGCCTTGTGTCGAGTGCTCACGTGGTTTAGGGCAGATGGAAAACTCAGGTGTATTTATCTCTTTATGTCGAAAAACCTTTTAACTCAAAGGTAAAAAAAAGTTTCGTACCTGACCTAAGAAGTCGTACGTGTTTTTCGTGTTTCGGGATTCCTATGTTCTATGTTACGTTATGTTATGAACATTCTATGTACGTTTCACATATCCGTATCATGGGTATGTTACATTAGAAATTATCCCTTCCTCCAACCCAAATGTGTGTTTCATTATGTTTAATGGCATATCAATCTTTGTAAGTTAAGTAAAGCCGAATCCGGTTTATGTTCCCCACCGCAAGTGTATATATATATATATATATATATATATATATATATATATATTATTTATAAGCGAATAGTTTGTAGGTATCATTATTTTTAAACGAACCAGAGCTGTTTTCACACACTTAAATTATTTCAAACATTATTATCTAACTAAAAGAAATCTGTTTAACATTAATCATTTGTTCGCGCACAGTTAAATGTATTTAAGCATTGGAATGTAATGACGAAAAAAACAAAAGTAAAGTGTTGCTCATACTTTTATCATTAACTTCGTGGAAATACTGAACAATTTGTCACCCTGGGAATATTTTCAAATTATTTGTTGAACTATCGTAGTAAGTTTTTGAAACTTTGTTTTAAAATAGATAATAGTAAGTTTCGGATATTTTGTTGGGGTGGGAATGGGAAGAAGTCTGCAAAGATACTTACAGTTCATTGGTCCAGTGGGTAGAGTATTCGCCATCGGTCTGGAAGACTTCGGTTCAGTCGCAGGTCACGTCATACCAAAGACTTTAAAAATAGTACCTGATACCTCCTTGCTTAACACTCAGCAATGTAAGGTACGTATAAAAGGTAAAGTGGAGTAATCCAGGGAAAGGAGTAGCACCCTCCCCTACACCTCAGTGTAGTAGCTATTGAAAAGGGAGCCTTGTGGTTGTCCTCGACTAAGGGCGCCAACTTTTCTTCCTTACTTACACTTAAAACATAGCTAATTTAAGATGGTTTAGTTTTTTTATGGCCGTCTGTAGTGATCCAGCGCAGATAATAAACATCTCCTGGGTCTGGTATTGGCGGAATATACAATACATGACAAATCCAAATATAATTTGCCTGGCACTAACACAACAGGTCAGGATGTCATGACTGTTGATACCAATATCCAACATCCGTCGGCATTCTATGAATGTTGGTTATTCTAATTTCAAGTAAACAAAAACAACCAAATCAACCACTCAATTTAGAAAATCAAGAGAAAAGCATGGACTACGGAAGACAAGAAAAGTATATTTTACTGTTATGTTAAGAGCAATCGTACACAAAGAGGATATAGAAAAGAATGATGGAAATTTGGGCTGTATCCGCAAGATTTTATACTGCAAGACAAAGAAGTGTTGACCAAGCTAGGATGATATAAAAGAAAATTTGTTTTTCTGAATTTAAGATTCTAGAAATGTCATCAAAACTCCATTACAAGAAATGATAAACTAAATACTGAAAAGCAAAAGTCCCCTAACCGAATTGAAACAAAAAATCTGAAAACGGAAACACCACAAACCCAAACATCACGATAAAAATTTCAACCGAAGAAGACATAATAAATGTTGAGTTAATAAAGAAAATCATTACTCAAAACAAGTTTACAGGAAACAAGACTGAATAAAAGTCAAAATAGAAACGGAAAATGTAAAAAATTATAACGAAAGATCCCCACGGACAACAACACAGAATTAAACGAGCTAAATTATGCAGAAGCGAAATGAGTTTGTTATAAAATCGGTGTTCCCCAAAGGAACCCACACAGAAATACTAAACCTGTGAGGGAAATTAAGTTAAAACGACAAGTAAAGAAATTGCAACGACAAGCGATGAAGGAAATAAAAACACGTGGATATACTTGGATGAAAGGACTAAAAGAAAACAGCAGACAAATATATATATATTTTACAGAGCTAAATCTGATTATCCCCACTGTGCATATACATGGAACCTTCATAAGTTTCCTGACTTTTTTGTATAGGCATTTAAAATTGGCATAGACTCTTGAAAATACAGTATGGTATACATCTTATGAGATGATTGTCACAGCTGATTGTCACTCCTGGTGAATTTCAAAAATCCAATCTGGACACCTTAGAAGAACGATATGCAATACAATTCTGTTTTAAATTTGGAAAAAATGCCATAAAAACGTATGGAATGCTTCAGACTGCTTTCCGACCATCTTGCATGAATCGAGCATAAGTTTTTGAGTGGCATAAGAGATTAAAGGAAGGTCGGGAATCTGTGAGGGATGACGAGAGGTGTGGGAGAAGTAAGGAAGTCAAAACACCAGACTTGATTGGCCAAAGTGTTAGGGTTAGGCTTAGGCTTAGGGTTACTATGATGAGGTTTTAAGGGAGTTCAGGAAGAGATTCCGTCGGAAGAGGCCAGCACTTTTCAAATCGGGTCAGTGGCATTTTCACCAGGACAATGCACCAGTTCACAACTCCATCGTTGTCACAGACTATTTGACCAAGATGACCATCAAGACTGTTCTTTACTCTCCCTATACTCCAGACCATGCTCCCTGTGACTTTTGCTTATTCCCTAAGCTCAGAGGCTGTCGTTATGAGACAACTGAGGAGATGAAAGAGGCTGTGACGAAGGTCATTGATACGCTCACACAAGCATGGCTGACAATATGGGCCAGGGTTAAAATACCACGGTACAGTCACAGAGTGATGCACCGGAAGAGAGTGACCTGTGAACTGCATGACAGTTATTTCCGCTTGATGACGATCAAACATGCTATTCCAAAGACGGTGGAAGTACATATTCCGATTGCCAGTTATGGGGATATATTGAGTGGGCTTGAACTATTATATAACTGAATTCAATCAGTTAGAGACTAGATGCGGTAGAGAAAGCCGGCACCCGACAGAAGAGACAATCTGGACCACCGACTGGGCAGTTTGGAGACCAGACCAGTTGGTGACAAGATGCGGTAGAGAAAGCCAGCACCCAGCAGAGAGCTTGGTCCCAGGGCCTCCGGTTGAGCAGCCCAGAAGAACGGGAAAGAAATGCTGATGGCCATAAGAGTGGAGGTCAATGTGTTGCTGTTCTGTTCGGTCTCTAAATCCCTCTCACACACAAACCTTTCGAATAAAGTGAGAGGTATATTTTTCTAATGAAGTGTCTTCGCTCGTCTTTATTGTGTCGTTGTGTTTATGCATACATCAGTATTATATGAGTATACAACATAAATATCTAAAGGCATTGAAAATTTCAGAAAATCCGAAATAACTTATATTTTATTAGAATGGTATTGACAACACTAAAGAAAAAATGACTTTGAGAGATTTTGGATAACCTTCATCTTGAGATGAAGCAAAATTTAGACTCTACATACACCAAACGGTGCCGTCTACCAACTTTAATTTTCGCTCACCGATTTTCTACTTATATGTAAAGTTTAATTAAAAAGTCAACTTTTGCTTTGAGGCAGCCATATTCCATAAAATCTTTAAAAATTCAGTTGATTCTTCTTTTGTTAGTGCCATATTTCTTTTTAATTGTGTATGCCGAACCATTCGCTGGAGACCGGTTTACAAATTTAAGTTTCTGCTTGTACTTGAATGCAAATTGCAAGATTATTTCACATTTTCTAGCAAAATTGGGTAATTGCATATTTTCCTATGCATGACATGAAAATAATTGTAACGTTAATTTAAATACTCTATTCTAAATTGTTTAAATAATATTTTATGAAGCCAGAATGTGGAAATATAAACGAAAAATGTTTTGAATATTATCTGTTCTTAGTTTATTATCGTGTAGAATATGCTTTTCCCAACGTAAATCTCATTTCAAGAAACCATTTTACTTGAGTTTTGCCAAAAATATTGAATTTATTTTGAACCATTTATTTTTCATTTGTTTTGATGAATTTTTTTCTATTTTCTTAGGATACAGATTTGGGTTATCTAACCTGACACTTTGAAATCTTTCGTGGTCGACTAAAATATTTTCCTTTTAAACCACCCAATTTCTTTAACATTTGCTCGAAATATTTAGACACAGTTGACTGGGAACAACCAACGTTTTTCACTCAACTCAACAGAGGGTAGCTTTCTTTAATGGGTTTTACGGTCCTTTCCATTGTTTAAATTGACATTTATTTTGTTAGAGTCATGTTCCCTTTCAATTAATTATGAGTAACTTTGAATTATTTACCGTTTTATCTATCTGGGATTCTAATGATTTTTGTTTTACGAAAGCAAATTAAAAGTTATTTTCGTATTTTTTTCTCAACATGAAATTTTCCCATGCATAGATTGAGGAAAATATATCATTAATTAAATCATTTTACTAAATTTGTTTAAAGGTTTTTTTTTATGGAGATAGACAGTTTAGCTATTGAATAAAACATGTTTCGTGTCTTATCTATTATAAGATAAATTTGCTAAGTTTGCCAGTTCCATATTTCTTATCAGCTTTACTCTTGTAACTTTAATTTCCCTTCTAATTGTACATTTTTTCACAAAATTCTACAAGCCGTCTCAATAGTCATTGACCAGTTTCAATGTTCGCAAACTTGTTGAAAAAAAAAAAAAGAAAATATCGTTATTTTTCACTTTCAGATTGATTGATCGAAACGTAGGAAGGAAGTAATGTCGATAGATTTATGAATTTATATCAATAGTTGAAAACTATAATAATTTAGATAGCTAAATTTATAAGCACACACACACACACACACACACACATATATATATATATATATAAATTGAAATTTACAAAGGAAAGGACGCGTATGTATGTGTATGCATACCTGATAAGTATGCGGATGATTTCTCATAAAATTGCTTTTTTTTCTCACTCGATGTGTTTGCCTCTTACCTCGATATCGTTCACATTTGATTGTGTTGCAGGCGAAAACCTTCATATCGTTTCTCGCAGTGTCGCCTCATGAAGTTCTAAAATTTACATTTGTAAATTCTGGTCACATTCCACTTGTTTACGCCCTGTTGGCTGCATATAAATTCGCAACTTGATTGGCGCCATTGCAATCATTAATTCCTTTCCACTGGTCCATTTGATTATTCAGAAAAATGTGATTTTCTTATCAAATCCTCTGAGCAACGCAGACGCCTCATGCAATAAAGTGGCTTTTCTTTTTCTTGCGAGTTGTGCAAGTTTTACGATCAAAAGTTTCCTGATTTGAATACATCATTAAAAAACTGAATTTCTTAAATTCTTTTTTCAAATAATAGATATCTTAGTTATGTTATGGTTCATTAGAATAGCAAGATGAAACAAATAAGAATATGACTAAGAAATAATTCTGAAGCTTCATACTTTATTTACAATACACTGTTGCCGCCAACAGGACATTTTATTTATTTATTCATTTATTTATCTATTTTTTCATTTATTTTTACCTTCAAGCCTTCCTTGTGTCTCAATGCACATTCATACCACAGGCTCAAATATGATTTCTTGATTATGAATTCCATATAAATAAAATTAGCCCAACCTTCTTTTTTTACTTTTTATGTCAGCGAAAAAAGAAATTTGCTTTTATTGAATATGATATTTATAAAACTAAAAATTATTCCACATAAAGAAAAGTGGTCGTTGATCACGATCAGAATGTTGTGCACAATGTATCCGTTAAAATTTTTTGAACAGATATATCTACTTCAGAACGATTTCTTTGATGGAAACCATGGAAACTAAGTATCAAAGTTAGAATTGGTTCTGATGAGGAAATATCTCCCAACTATGAATCAATGAGAGATAAGATGCATTATAATGAGAAACTTAGGGACAACTCTCAGGGTGTATTATTAAAAAAAGATATTGGAAACTCGTATAAAAAAAATAAATTGTATTGTAGAGGTGTAACCAGAAAAAAACAATTATGCAAAAAGTAAATGGATAAATCTAGGTGTAAATAAATAGTGAGTCTGGATGGTTATGAGAAATGTAAAAAAATAATAGCGAAATAATAAACAGAAAATAATCTCGTGGGGAATATATAACAAGTCTATGGGGGGTGTTCTAAACAAATTCCCTCAACAATGAGATTCTGCTATGTATGGCCATTATTAAATTTGGAAAAGTTCTCGTATTTGTGCATATTTCATTAAAGAAAAACGCAAAACAAAGAAGCAAACAAACATAACATTAATGATTCGACGGGAAAATTAAACAACAATATTAATGATAAAGCTGAATTGTATTCACAGGCAACAATTTATTGCAATGGACTCTATATTGTCTTGCACTAGCCTCCTTTGCACATCCATTCTTTGATAGATTTCTGTTATAATGTTTACTAAAGACAAAGATGAACTCATTCTTTAGACTCACTTTCTGTACTCCTGCCAAGTGCTGAATACGTGTTTTATTTAAACAAAATGGGTTGTATTAGATTTACGAGAAAAATAAACCACTAACCTTAAAAGATAAGTCCGTTTTTGCTTCTTAGTGTTTAAAGTTTTAAAAAAAACATAAATATATATACTTCTGAAAATTAGCAACTTCATTGTAGTCATTTTTCCTATGAAATTTTATTTGTTATTATAAGGTTATATTTATTTTTCTCAAATTATCTCAATATGACTTAATAGTTATTTTTATAATCTAACTAAATTTCATTTTTAAACGTATATACCAGGGATATCTAGGTAGAACTACAACTACACACACACTCCACCCCATATATATATATATATATATATATATATATATATATATGTGTGTGTGTGTGTGTGTGTGTGTGTGTGTGTGTGTGTGTGTGTGTGCCTTCAATAAGGTTCCAGACTTTTTGTGTACAGGCATTTAGAATTGTCGTAGACTCTTGAAAATTCAGTATGTTTTTACTATACATGTTATGAGATGACTAACCAATTTTTATGATTTCAGGTTCAAATAAACAACTACAGAAGCAATTCGAATACACCCTACTAATACCTGATTGTCACAGCTGGTGAATTTCTAAAATGCAATCTGGCACTTTAGAAGAACGATATGCAATAAAATTCTGTTTTAAAACTTGTAAAAATGACACAGAAACGTATGGAATACTTCAGACTGCTTTTAGACCATCTTCCATGAATCGAGCATCAGTTTTCGAGTCGTATAAGAAATTCAAGGAAGACTGGGAGTCTGTGAGTGATGATGAGAGGTGTGGGAGGAATAAGGAAGAAAATACACCAGTGTTGATTGGCCAAAGTGTTAGGGTTAGGCTTAGGCTTAGGGTTACTAGGTTGAGGTTTCAAGGGAGTTCAGGAAGAGATTCCGTCGGAAGAGGCCAGCACTTTTCAAATCGGGTCAGTGGCATTTCCACCAGGACAATGCACCAGTTCACAACTCCATCGTTGTCACAGACTATTTGACCAAGATGGGCATCAACACAGTTCCCACCCTCTCTATAGTCGAGACCTTGCTCCCTGTGACTTTTGGTTATTCGCAAAGCTCAGAGACTGTCATTATGAGAGAACCGAGGAGATGAAAGAGGCTGTGACGAAGGTCATTGACATACTCACACAAGATGACTTTCATGGGGCCCTATAGAAGTTGTTGGAACGATACAACAAGTGCATTGCAGCCGGAGATTACTTCGAAGGGGGCTAGAGTTTCATGTGTGTACTATCAATAAAAGTGTCCATACGAAAAAAGTCTGGAAACATATTTAATGATCATCGTATATATATATATACATATATATATATATATATATATATATATATATATATATATATATATATATATATATCCCCCATAATGTGCGACAGATTGTCAATATTTAAGCAGTGTTTTACAAGTTTGAATTCGGATTTTTTTTTTCAACTGAACCAGTTGGCATTCCAAGGTTGAAAATTCCAGTCCCTCCTACGATTTACTTCAAGATTGAGGGAGAATAATTGGTGTCATACGTTTCCTAAAATTATTAGCAGTAAGTGAAAGGCAAGCAGTCTCGTCCTCGATTTTGAACTTGTGTCGTTCCTTTCCTAAAACGGTAATGATTACCCCTCAAACACCTCAATATATATATATATATATATATATATATATATATATATATATATATATATATATATGTGTGTGTGTGTGTGTGTGTGTGTGTGTGTGTGTGTGTGTGTGTGTGTGTTTTTGTCTGTCTGTCTGTCGTTCTTTCTGTGTCTTTGTGTCACAGAAAGAAAATAAAGAAACTTAGAAAATCAAAGTGACAAGTTTTGTGTTATCTGAATTCCGTTAACGTTAAGTTTTTAGCCAAAAATATCTCAAACTGATTTTTCACACATTCTTTTTTTTTTCTCCTTCCGTTGAATTCCATTTAAAACTTTTACTCTCACACGCTTGTAACAGTTATAAAAGTGGAAAATAGAATCAGAAATCCGAATTCCAATTCTGAACAAGACTCTTTTCATTCGCGTCAATGCACTTGAAGAAAAAACAAATATGAATCTTTTGCAACCAGCACACACACCGGAAGCGAACTCGCTACCTCATCCTAAAACGTATCACCACGGCCGGTAACAACTCGGTGTTTTTATAATTTGCATAAAACTTGTAATTAGAAATAAAAAAGAGACTAGACACACCGTGTCCCCATGTGTCTTTCACATTGAGTGCTGTGTTAACATTGTTGCCATGTTTTATTCTAATATCCGTCAACGCCATCCTCGTTAGTTGGATAGAAGTTTCATAAAATCAATCAATACCTTCCCAGCTATGTCACAATTTCTTACTGAATAGGGCGAAACCCATTTATCACTAATGAATGAATAATATCATCCTTTCATTTTACCCAACTTCCTTCCAAGCGACTTTGTATATATATGGAGATGAATGTTTGCATTTTACTAACATTACTCTCGTAAAAACTAAGAGGATTATTTACGTAGATATCGGATATTCTATCTTGATCTGCTTATTTCTTTTCACTGATAAGAGCTAAAGTATTACTCGTTGCTTCTGGCAGTGTTTCAGTGTTTCATCTGTGCTTTATGCTTCGAATAATATCGTTTCACCTCTAAATTGTATCACGGATCATTGTGCATTTTGCTTTACTTGATATCTTCAAGTTAATTTTAGTGAATTTTTGAACCAGTATTGTATATATATATATATATATATATATAGAGAGAGAGAGAGAGATAGATAGAGAGAGAGAGAGAGGTGCGCTTGTAACTGTTATCGTCGCATGAAATGGAATTGATGACACTAGTTAAGTTCAAATTTCTTTGCACTAATGCTCTTGTGAAAGGTATGTTTTCCTTCTAGCTATGGGTAAATTGCTATAAAGACTGTGTTCTTTCACCTTGGTTAAGCAAGCAGTCAACAAGGAGTTAAACAACCTTTAAACCGTTTAAGTATTTGACTTGTGTCTGATCCTGTCCAAAAAAAAAAGGTTTCAGTCAATATAGAACCTGTGGTAGAGTCTCGTACTAACCAACGAATCTATGATACAGGACTCGAACAGTATTACATGTTAGTATTCATAAAATATTATATATATATATATATATATATATATATATATATATATATATATATATCATGTCGTGCCACCAGCACGGATATCCCTGACCCTCTCTCGACAACCCTCCCAATCGTCCATCACTTCTGGGAGGTTTTCAGGGCTACATTCCGTATCCCCACAGAGCTGCTGTATGTAGGTTCAAGCTGGTCGCCCTGCTTTTTCTCGGCCATATGAGGGGGTCCATTGGAGAACATCACTTATAAGATTGTCCCTATTTCTCCAGCAGTATCCTGCATGTCTGGTTCGTTACACTTAATTGGTATATCCATCATCTATTTGAAAAACAGTAACCACATACCTAAGCATTCATCACGGAATAACTCCAACATTTCATTCAGTTTCTAAAGTTAACTCATAACAAACACACATATTGTAAATCCAGACATTGTACCCAATTTTGTATTGTAAAAGATGCAATATGATGGCTGATTGTATTTCCCTAAATAAACAATGATTAAACTATCATATTTAATCACCTGCATTGTTGATCTTTCGGAGAAGGGATTGACTTATCCTGTTCCGAATTTTTGTTATCTGAGATCACCACGACTTATCTCTTTGGGAAACACTCATTTCCTTCGACTATAATATCACGCTGGACGATCGACAAATTGCAAACGCTCCATCCATCCGACAGCTGAGTAGAGAATGAGATTTCAAACCGTTTCTCACTGAGCTGCGTGTCATTCAGAAATACAACGAATGTGGAGTGAAGAGAGTTGAGTTTATACCAGGAATGTGTTTATACATTTTGTATTACAGATTATTATGTCTAGTGTGAGGCTGATCTTAACTCACTTCTGAATTTATAAATTAGTCTTTGAAAAGGTTACTTAGCTGTCTTCAGATTGTAGTAAATTCCTTAATTTGGCTAAATTGCTTATGACAATACCTCTATTCTTTTTTCAATGGAAGAAGTCGGTCAAAAAATTGTAAAATTCTTTCAGTTCTTAAATTGTTAAGGGAAATGAAGAATGAGAAAAAAACCCAAAAAACTTCTACAATTTTGCATGAAGAATTTTGCCGAATAAACAAAGTAAAACTTGGTATTTAAAACGTTTGTTAAAAGTATCACGCTCGTACTAACCCGACCTTGTGTCACATTTTAGCTTCGGGAAGATCCAAATACATACCGAATCAGTCCTAAAAATACGAATGGTTGCTTTGATATCACTCAATGCTGTAATATGAGGTACCTGATTAAAATCAGCCTCAATACTAAGTGATATCCGAGACTATCTTGCAATCCCCTGCTTCCCAACAAGGAGTCTACACTTTCAAATATTCTTGTTATATTAATCTTCCATGAAGTTTTTGTGCTTTTCTTTTCTTTTTCTATGTTTTTACAAGTTTCTTTACATTTTTACATTAATGTTTGCTGGGAACGATTTATACTTTTCAGATGTCTGCCAAAAGAAAATAGCTATTAACGTATACTATGATAGTCTCGTTATTACGATGTTAAGAAATAGGTAAGGCTTATCCTATAAATCATTTTCATTTACATCGTTTCTTATTTCGAAATTTCTGTACGACTGGAAGAAGGCGCACCCGGTGCAATATTTATCATCATGTAAATTGATCATGGCGATCCGAGTTCAAATCCTTAGTTAGACTTTTAGCATTTAACTAAGCGTAATCCATCTCTCATCCCCTACATACGTCTATACTTAAACTGCAGAAAACAAATTCTGTTTTCTAAGCGGGCAAACCAGTAGAGAATGAGGGAATGACTGAAATTAGGATTAAAACGAATTAGCATACTTAAATTTTCTTCTTTTTGTTTCCTTGCTTTGTTTGTTTTCGTTGTTTTTGTTTGTTTTATTCGACAGTTAATAAACTAATAACAAATAAAACAAACAGCTTTTCAACGCGCTGAACGTACTGGCTTCATAAAGTATACCGTACACAAATTAGATATATTTAAATTGACGGTAAACGCCATCCAGAGAAAAATATTCTGGAATGACCTCATGTCAATTAAAAGATTATGAAATGGTTTTGTAATTTGCATTTCTTGAACAAATACAAACAGGAACCTATATATGCAAATAAGTCTACAGTTAAAAGACTGTTCTTGGAGACCTCAGCAAATGGTTGTGTTGTGCTAATTGTAAAGAAGCCTGGATCTAACAAAAGAACTGTCAAATGAAAGACGAGAAACGATCATAAATCTCATTCAAGAAGGCAAATCACAGTGGAGTTTAGCGAAAAACGTTGATTGTTCCCAGTAAGCTGTTTCTAAGAAAATGGTTTAAATATAACAGAAATGGTGTGATAAAAAACAAGAAAATATACCGATAGACCATAAAATACATCAAAGTGTCAGGAGAGAAAACTCAAAGCAGTATGTCTTTAAAATAGTGAATAACAAAACAAATGAAAAACAAATAGGCCGTAACAGGATTCAATAGTTATAACAAAACTAAGAATTCGAATGAATGAGGTTATATTTATATGCAGAAAAGCTAATCCTCAAGGAAACTAATGAAGGAATTAATCAAAAGTTTCTTTTCCGATTACTTTTAACACAATATATTTTCTTCTAGGTTTTATCAATTTTTTCTGTTTGTATTCACCTTTGGAATCCATTGTACATTTTAAAACAAACAGAAAACATCGTTTTGAATATGACAAGCACAAATGTCTTGGATATTATAACGTTTACTTGATAAAATACTTGTCAAATCCAAGATAAGAAAGTACTATTTTTATTTGTTCTATCTCATTTACTATCTTTCCAGCTTTTTATGTATAATTTGATATTTGTAATCAACTCTTTTTAATCAACTTATTACTTTTTTTCTTTTAGGAACCGTTCTTATCATTTTTTCAATAAAATAATTCTTGGCACTTGTTTCTGAAGAGACACACACCAGTGCCTACGCATGTACGAACATATGTGTGTCTTTCAGGTATTTGTTTATAAGTATGTCACTTATACAATACAATTTCATTAAAAAAAATGTTCTAATGGAAAAAAAAATTCTTTGTGAAAAAAGAGATATACATCTTAATTAATCCTCATCCTGATTACATGATTCTACATAAAAAATGAATTATTATTAAACTACCATATTTAATCTCCTACATTGTTGATCTTTCGAAGAAGGGATTGACTTATCCTGTTCCGAATTTTTGTTATCTGAGATCATCATGACTTATCACTGATGGAAACACTCATTTCCCTCGCCTATAATAATCACAAAGTTCTTCGGAATATCACGCTAGACGATAGACAAATTGCAAAAGCTCCACCTATCTTACAGCTGTGTAGAGAATGAGATTTCAAACGGTTCCTAACTGAGCTGCGCGTCATTCAGAAATAAAACGAATGTTCTTTAAACTTGTTATTCTATCTATCTATCTATCTATCTATCTATCTATCTATCAGCCACAAACCTGCAAGATTATCTTACTATGGCTCTTTCAGTGAGGGACCTGTTTTAATACACTCTCCTACTCATAATAACACTTATATAATTCGTATGATCATGGCACATACACAGCACAGTTGGCTAGGGCTGTAGAATACAAAGACTGCATATTTACAGAAGGGTACCCCCCCAAAAAGAGTCCTGGATATAATAATAAACAGTTTGATGGTGAGTCTCCAGTGATGCTTGAGATTTGGGGAATGCGGATTACCCTTTTTTTGCAATCTCTCCCAGCTCTACTCTGGCCTGAGAGGGTCTTATCTATGGGTCAAATAGAACTGTTTGATATTTAAACTGAGCGCAAATAAATGACTCATATAAAATTGAATTGTTAGAAATAGGACCTTTTGACTATTTATCTCTGTGTAAACAAATGACTCATATTTAATTGAATTTTTTGTGTTACATATGAAAAAATAATTAGTCTTAAATAGCTGTACATATAATCATTTCGCTGAGTGCAAAGAAAAGATTAATACTGAATAGAAATATAAGTGTTTGATAGCAACAATTGAAAACATTTAATCATGTACAAACAATAGCAATACTAATGTGCAAACAAATTAGTCCTCACTCATTTAAAAATGAAATTACCAACGAACTAATCTCTTACATAGCATATATATCTATTTACATATGTGCAAACAAATGGCTGATGAGAAGTAGTGACTGTTATACAGTTACACGCAGTTTCTGTTATACTTTTGCATAGGTTAATTTTAAACTTTGATTAAAAAAAAGATTCAACTATAAGTTTTTCATTTTCCTTCCACATACAACTAAAACAAATTTAAACAGATATTACTTATTAAATATCAGGCAAAATGGCGAACATAAACTAGAGTTATAACAGAAAATATCCCATACTTATGCGTGTTACTGTATATCAATACATGAAACATTTAACGGTGTGCAAACAAAATGATCTGAGGCTCGTTTACAAATGTCCTGAAGAAAATGTGTTTACAAATCATAATAATTCATCTATATATATATATATATATATATATATATATATATATATATATATATATATGAATAAAAAGGATGACGCATTAAATAACCAGCAAGAGTTGATAAGGCATAAAACCCAACCAAACTAGATCATATTTTTTAAATATATATGTATAACGAGGATGTGACATTAAATAACCAACAATTATTGATGTGCCATAAAACCCAACGAAACCAAGTCATATTTATTTAATATATCTGTATAAACTTCAAATGGTAATGGTTATCGTCGTAGGAAATGGACACGGCAACACGAGTTCAAATCCTGGTCGAGACTGATAGCATTTCACATAGCACCAATACCCTTGGGAAAGGTATGAATCCAGTTATTATCCCTCCAGCTATGGGTAAATAGTAGGGCAGACTGTGTTCTTCAGCCTTGGTGAGGCAATTAGTCTAGGAGAAGGAAAACTCTGAATTCAAACCTGATAAATTCCGCTTAAAAACATTGACTTCGTGTTGTATACAACACCAGCGGAGGGATTAGTAAATATGATTAATGTGAAACAGTCGTCTCTATAAACCTCTTTAACGAAATACGTATTGATAACCTATTTTTCATTTCTCATAACTTAAATGAAGTGCATAAGAACCACTGAAATTTATGGATATTATGGTAGAAAAAAATTCGGGTAATCTCCATCTTTTAATATATTCATAAACCTTTCTAACCAATCCAACAGTACAACCAATCTTCTCATTCGTCTGCACTCAGTTTCTGCTAATATTTAAGAATATCCAAAAAATCAACTATCTGGATTATTTTTCAATTTTTAACTGCCCTGGTTTGACACACTCAGAATATTATAGGAATTAGTTTGTTTTTATCTTTGGCCATTTTGAATGTGATCTCTAATGTACAAAATTTTAAGATTTGACTTCTAGCTTTGAGACACAAATTCTTTAATTAACAATAATATTTCATCCCCACAAGCTTAGCGATTGAGCATTGGCTTCATGGTAAGATTCTATATTTTCATAATTTTTTTTAAATGTTTGTTTTTAAAATGATGTTTAAATTCAACCGGCATTTTCTCAGAATAGGAAAAAGCGAAAAATAAAATTCTAAATCATTCTTTTATCATTAAGGGTTTTCAGACAATTGTCTACATCTTTATGGTATTTACCACAACGTTTCGGCTGATATGTCCTCCGGCCTTATTCAGGTGTTTGTCGAACTCGGCAACCTTCACGGAACTTTGAACTACATCCTTTATTGAATCCACTGTGGTCGCCTGTTCTGATTCTGTTAGCCATAACCGGGTACAAAAGTTAAGTGTCCCCGTACTGTAACTCGCTTGCAGTCAGGATTGAACCTGTAACCTCCAGATGATTTTCTCCTAAGAAGCTTAGGGAACCAATTCCTATAAACGTTACGCTAAGTGTTCTGCTGGACACATTCTTTTTCTCCAGTAAGATTAACGCTCCTGCTGAAATAACGGGTTCAAGGGTGAAAATTGACTTTTAAATTACAGTTTTCTTATGATTGATGACGTCAGCACAACGTTTTTCATTCACCCTGAGTAACAATATTATCGTTTTCCTAAGCACATGGGATTGGAAAAAGTTGTACATCTTATACCTTTTTTCAAAATAGGTTACTCTAGTTTTGTCAAAATTGATAAAAAATACTTGATTATGGATAAAACGTCATTTTAATATATATATATATATATATATATATATATATATATATATATATATATATATATATATATCTTACACTGTCCATACTAGTAAAATGCATTTAGTTTTAAAGATTGAAGGGGGACTGGGCTTATGTTACGTATCATGGGAGTGAAAGGAAATTGACATTATCAGTAGACAGAAAACCTAGTATTTGATATCGACCCCACTACTCCACAATCTTGGTATGTAATTGCATATATACACTAAAACTTTTGCTTGGTTAAGGAGATAGAAGAGAGAGAACAGAGAACAGCGAGATTTTGCGGTACCGGACGTCAATTGCGCCTGAGAAACCCTGAACCCAGACCTTAAACCATGCTCGAATTTAACCTCCTATAGCTAGGAAGTTGGCCTTGTTCTAGATTATAATAGTGAACCTCAATGTCATTTCATTGAGGTGGATGAAGGAATGGTTGAGAAACGATGTAATATACAAACAATACAATCAATGCAAAATACCTGAAATATAACTAAGGAAATTTTCACATTAAGCTGAGTTTCAATCTTTTGTAAAGTCTTGTTTTTGATGTGACCTGTGGCCAGATCAAAGGACACAGAATGGGCAGACCTGTGGCCGGATCAATGAACACAGCGACCATCGAGCAGAAACGTCTGCAAACGAGGATCGCCCTTAAGACGACGTTGCTTGATTGCTGTGACCGTAGAAGTGTGTAGTTGATTGTGGAGCCAGGATTGATTCTCAGTACCTGTGGGTTACATATCTATCTATCTATCTATCTATCAAGGAAAAGACCATACATGTACGTCAAAAGATACGGATATACTTATTTAGCTATCAATCTTTCATGTATTTAATATCATTATTTTTGTATGTATGAACTAGGATCATTAAATAAGGTTCCAGACATTTTTCGAATGGGCACTTTTATTGAAACTCTAGTCTCCTTCGAAGTTATCTCCTCCGGCTGCAATGCGCGTTGTACCATTCCAATAACTTCTGGAAGGCACCATGGAAGTTCTCTTGAGTGATGGTGTCAATTACCTTCGTCACAGCCTCTTTCATCTCCTCAATTGTCTCATAACGACAGCCCGAACTCCCTTAAAAACTCAACATAGTATTCCTTGTTGACTCTCTGTCCAGTGGGAACCCAGTGCATTTACATCATGCCAGTGCTGTCAAAAAAAGGGATCATCAAAAATTATTGGGTGGATTTGCATTGTCCGCCCTAATTGGGTCTGGAAGAGCCAGGATGCTTCCACTAGGAACTCTGTCTCTTGGTCTCTGGATCATAGCAGTTGATCCAGCTTTCATCGCATGGCATTTTTTTCCAAGTTTAAAATACAATTTTATTGCATATCGTTCTTGAAAGTGTCCTCACTTCCAGATTGCATTTTTGAAGTTCATCACCTGTGGCAATTAGGCTTTAGTAGGGTATATTCCAATTCTTGCTGTAGGTGTTCATTTGAACCTGAAATCATAATAATGGGTCAGTCATCTCATAAGATGTATAGCAATAACATACTAAATTTTCAAGAGTCTACGTCAATTTTAAATTCCTGTACAAAAACGTATAGAAACATATTGAAGTTCCCACGTATGTATGTATGTATGTATGTATGTATGTATGTATGTATGTATGTATGTATGTATGTATGTGTCCACCAGAATTTGCTCTGGCCCAGTCGGCTTGGACTGTAAAATACACCGACTGTATCTCTGATGTGGGGTAAGACTCCTCCAACGATTGTCCTTGATGCAACAATAATCAATGTAATGGGGAAACTTCAGGATTGTTGGGGTTTGGGGCAATGCAGAGAAGCCCTTCATTATCAACGATCCCAGCTGCACTCTAGCCCAGAGAGGTAGCACATGAAAGGGTCCTATCTATGGGTCATATAGAATTAAACTGAAAAATTACACAAAACTTAATTGTTTAAAACGAATTGTTTTTACATTTAACTGTGCGTAAACAAAATATGCTAAACTGAATTGCTTGAAATAGAACTGTTTGAATGTATGAAAAAGATTTGATATTAAATAACCAACAATGGTTGATATGCCATTAAACCCAATAAAACCAACCAAACTAAACAGAAATTTGCTTATTTCTACCTCTCTATATATACCATTCTATTAATATGTATATATGTATATATGTATCGATCGCAATTTGTTCATATATATCGATATACCTATTCATATAATCTATCTATCTATCTCTCTCTCTCTCTCTATATATATATATATATATATATATATATATATGGGTTGCGTGTTGTACTTCTGAATGTGTTTTAGTCTTAACTGTCTGTATTTTAATACATTGATCTACAGATGATTGACACAACCAAAGTACAGTTTCAAATAAATTCAACCATGTCTGGTTGTAAAAACACTGATAAAAGATCAAACAGCTGGATGAATGCCAAAATCAGAATAAACAGTTCCTTTTTGGAAACGGAATACCATTATTATGGCTTTCGTTTTAATCAATAATTAAAAATAAAGAAATTGTCAACGGGTTTTTAGATTTTATCTGCTATTAATTTATTCCTTTGCAAGATATGATAAGTTAAAATTGAAGTAACACTTAAAAAATGTTGAAATATGCTATCAGAATATTCTTAATTAAAACTTTGACGTTTTCGGTGAATTGGTTTTAAGAATCATCGCCTTTTTCAGAATCATATTTCAATGATGCTGTCTTTTGCACAATTGTGAAAAGAAGATATTGAATAATTAGTTACATGTAATGTAATTAGGGACCCCGTTTGATTGTTTTAATGTTAAGTTGTTGCCTTGCTAGATTTAGAGGTAACCCAAGGACGGTGGACACTGGGGGTAATATATGAGGAAGAGATTTGAGGTAGTAGGAGAAAGAGAAACACGGTGGTGGAGGAGAAGCCAATGTGAAGGTGAACGGTGAGGGTCCCCAAGTTTAGGTCGGGATAGCAGCGGACACTCGGTTAAAAAATAGAAATATATCAGCAGCCAGTCGGCGATGGGTTCTGATTAGGTGGAGGAAACTCAAACGGAGAGGGCGTTAGAAGGGACACGGTATAGAAAATAGTTGGTTAGGGACCAGCCACGGAGATGTGAAGACGAGCCGAAAATTAAGGCACCCATTTTTTGGTGAGCTCTGAGTAGGATCACCCTACTCCGGTGCGCCTGGCCAGGCGGTCCTGAAGAATCAACCTAAGAGCCCGGAGAAGTATAAAAGCACACAAGAAAAAATAGTATCAAAATTTAAGTTTGTTTCTATTGTCTTGTGACAGTCTACTTGTCTCTGTCTATCTGAAACGGCTGACTTATTTTCATACTCTGTTTCTCTCTTATCGGTCACCACCGGTAAGTTTAATGTCATAAGCAAGACACCACTTCTGGAAGAAAGTCCGCATATTCCAAGTCATGTCTATAGGGCATGCCAATAGAAAATAACCATATTCAATAATTTTTCTTGTAACAAAAATCAATATTCAAGGAATTAAAAGCAGTTGGCGATTAACACTCACAATTTAAATTTTCTTCTGATGAGTAAAGTGAATTACAAAAATTTGAGTTGAATCAATTTCTATCTATAAACAATCCAAAAAAATCGTTTTGTCTTCGTTCATATATTTAATGGCATGTTAACATTCACGGGTTATTTGGAACTGAAATCATCCTTGGAGAAATGTATTCGAACTAGTTAACCCAGTGGGGAATAAAGGAGGGCGTACATGGCTTTCGAAAGTGAGCGAAATAACGCATCTGGAATTCGATCTCGCTTATTACAATGTCGTTGTCCATCACGTTCGCCTCAACACCACGGGAATTTCCCAATGAAAAATAAGCCTGAAGTATTGTAAATATTTTTATAAAAAGGAATTGTGTGAACAGCAAAGTTTCCATGTTAGATGAGTAAAAAATCTAAACTTCTATTTCTTTAAATGCAAGAAAGACAATATATATATATATATATATATATATATATATTGTTCTACATTTCAGGTTTGAATTTAACGATAACAGCTTTTTGCATCGCATTTTAAATTTGGCCATCAGTAACGATGATTATGTCTCTCTTAACTCAGAGGAAATGATGAAACCTGAACAAAAGAATATTTCTTAAAACAGTGAATGTGTTGTGAAGGCATTTTCCCTATCCCTGCCTTGTTTATTTAAACTTCAATTGATTGGAACTTCTGAGAAAAAAAGCAACTTCGCAAGATCCAACTTTTGATGCAATATAAAAGGGGTTACAATCGTCATCATGATGTTTAAATCGCTCGATCCAAGCTGTTAAGAAAGTTGAAAACCAAATATGTTTGATGACGATAGACTGGTCAAGGAAAGTCATTATTTCACTCTTTCTCTCTCTCTCTCTCTTTTTTTCTTTCTCTCTCTCTCTCTCTATATATATATATATATATACAGAAAAACTCAGCTTTCAGTAATTTTTGCCAACTTCATCCTAATTTTTCTTTAGAATTTCCACAACTTCAGGTCGGATACGACTAAAAAATGGGGCATCATAAAAAAAACAAAACAGGACATCATAAAAACGGCTCATCATAAACCTTAGCTGCTATCGTAATAAGAGTAATACATCTGTAGTTCTTACTGATTCTGAGGTCGATATTTTTGGGGAGGTGACGCATGCAGCCTTTCCTCCATTTCTCTTTTATGTTTTGTTTATACACATCATAGGATAATCAAAGAAGTATGCTGTCAAATTTCTTCCATATTTTAGGGATATTTCGTTTTGGCCTGCAGTTTTTCTGCTTTTAATTCTTTTTATAGAAATGGATTGAGTTCTTCCACCATAAAATGTATAAGTTTGATATCTTATCAATAATTTCTTCAGTAGTTTTTTTGTGCTTTCTAATGGCATTCGAAGCGAATTTTAGAAATAATCTTTCCACTTCTGATTGTCTTTTTTCTGGTCTGGCTGTTTTATATTTTGCTCTCAGTATTTTATTTTCTCCAAAAAAATGGTATTTTATGTCACCTTGCTTAACAATCAGCATTAAAAGGTACAGTTCAAGGATAAAGTAGAGTAATTCAGGAAATGGAGTTGCATCCTTCCCTACACCTCGGTGTGGTAGCTATTGAAAATACAGACTTCGAGTCGACCTTGACTATGTTCGGCAAGTTTACTTATAAATATATATATATATATATATATATATATATATATATATATATATGTATATATATATATATATGTATATATATATATATATATATTAGGAAAATTCATAGATTTTGGTAAATCTCTCAAGATGATAAAAATAAGTGGAAAAGTGAATAAACCAAACACTTACAACGGGTTTAAGGAAATATTATTTTCATTATATATATATATATACTTATACATTTATTTTCATTATATATATATATATATATATATATATATATATATATATATATATATATATTGGCAGCATTTCTTCATTAATACATATTTGATTGAATATGATAGACATTTCTGTCTACATTTTTTTGTTAATCCTTTCGAATTGCTGTATTGATCTTATGATATTCGGCGGGAATTGGTAGATAAATCTTCCATAATTAGTTATTTCATAGTACTTTCTGCCCAACTTTGGGCCATCATCTGGGGAGGATCTATTACGAAAGTGATGTAACTTTTGTATGTGCATTATTACTTTGTGAGAAGAACGTCTGAACTGTTGTATTGTGTAGCGTTTACTTTTCCAATTTGTTTCTATAAATAGTGCTAGTACCTAAAGACATTTAAGTACCTTAGCACTAGTTTGAAAATTAATTCTGTTAAGTTTAGTTTGTATTTTCTAAATATGCAGTACCTCGAGAATCTGTAGTTTTTTCCTGTTATCCTGATGTTTTAATATTGTTGGTTTTTCGGTAAGAATTTTCCGTAATTCTGTTGTTGGACATGAATGTTTTTTAATGGTGTGCTATGGAACTCGTATCAGAAAGGTGCATTGTAAGTCTTCTCGATAGGGTAGTGAGTTTAAACCAACATATATATTATTATTTTCAGAGATACAATCTTATAAAGCACATTTATATTGGTATATAAACTTGGTTTTTAGCAAAACACCAACCGAGGGAGAGGAATTATTTTTAATGACTAAGATTAAACTTTTTAATTCATTATGATATATAAAAAGTTTTATTTTCTTATTAGGATCAGTGAGGAGTATGTTTTTATGAATCAATGTTTTTAATATTTTTTCATACCATTTATAATTGTAGTGCATTTGGTTACGGTAAAAAAAGTTTGATATATGTTTGTTGACTGGGTGGAGTTGTATAGTGTTTATAATGTTGGTGAACATTTTTAATAATGCGTTTAATTTGTTCATCAACAATATAGTTAGGAGACCTATTATTTCTGAGAGCCTGTTTTATATTTTCTACCTCTTTATAAAATATTGTTTGGAGGAGGAGATCAGTTTGGCACAGGATATCAGATTATTAATAATTGCTTTTTTATATCTGAAGGGATATTCACTTTAAAAGTTGAGGGTACAGGAGTTATTACTAGAGTGATTTTGTAAGTAGAGGTATTGAAGTAATTATAATTGCCTTTTTATATCTGATGGGGCATTCACTTTAAAAGTTTAGGGTACAGGAGTTATTACAAGAGGGTTTTTGTAAGTAGAGGTACTGAAGTTATTATTGTTGTCAGTATCAATGAGAACACGTAAAAAGGAAATTTTATTGCTTTTGTTTAGTTCATGAGTAAAGTTAAGAACTGAATATTTTTGGAAGGTGTCTTGTAGAATGTTGATTTCGTTTATATTATTAGCGACAATAAGGATATTATCAATATATCTTAGATATATTGGAGGTTTTTGTATGCTATTAAAACTTCTATTTTCGAGATCGGACATGTAGAAATTAATGAAAATCGGGCCCAGGACAAACCCCATACATACGCCATCTGTCTGAATGTAAATATTACCAAGATGGTCATGAAACGGAACTTCAGTAGTGCATGCTAGGAGTAGTTTCTGAAGTATATTAGGGTTGATTTTAAGAGGAGGGAGAGAAGGGTTATTATAAATATTATCTATGATCATATCAACGGTTTCATTAACAGGTACATTAGTGAAT
>OY757911.1:121635335-121637835 GCA_963585895.1 Sepioteuthis lessoniana
AGGAATATCAGAATATAACCTTGACCGTGCACGGGTTGAATGAGTGCGATTTGTGACGCCCACGAGAAGGTGGTTGTCGAACTATTATATAACTCAGTGCACAGAAAGTTCAATGAGTTGGAGATAAGATGCGGTAGAGAAAACCAGCACCCAGCAGTGTGGGCCCCCAGGCCCTCGATTGAGCAGATCAGGAGAACAAGACTCCGAACGGGTAGGGTCTTCTTTCGGGGCTCGCTGAGGCCAGACAAATTTGCGCGCTACGGGCGCCGCATGAGATGGGGGTGCAGAGGAAAAAGCCAGAATAGAAAGAAAGTGTATCTCTCTCCTTATGTCGAAGAAACCTTTAATTCAAAGGTAATAAAAATGTTTCGTAACTGAACTAAGAAGTCGTTACGTGTTTTTCGTGTTTCGGGATTCCTATGTTCTATATGTTATATATTCGAACATTCTATGTACGTTTCACGTATTCGTATCATGGGTATCGTACACATATAGTTATTCTTATAACTTTATCAAAATAGGTTTATTGAGCATTGTGTTTTGGAATTATATAATTTAGTTTTATATGCTTATTTTTTTTAGATAAAATGTTCCTTGAATCTTTAAAATAAAAAAATAAATGTTTCATCACATTTAGACTTTTTCTTTATATCGTCCTGGTTTTTTATGCTCTTTATTATATAGATAATGAAATAACCTGAACTGAATAAAATCAATTTCGAATCCAGTACAATTGTACTTAAATGTAACTAATACTTATGCTACTTAGAGAACCAAATTTAAAAATAAACGCTATAAAAACACATTAGTTTAAATGCTCAACACTTACAAAGTAGTTATGTAAATACAGAGGTCACATCTCTTTTCTAATATACTTACTCAGATGATGATCCAAGATCAGACAGAAAGTACTAAGGAAGAAATTAATTATTGGAGTTTCATTAACCATTTCCCGCCGAGTAGCAGAAAATTAATGGGACAATTCAAAAGGATATATACAAAAATGTGTCTATATTGTTTAACAATATATATATATATATATATATATATATATATATATGTATCGTAACGATAATTACTTAATGAGTCAGGAACCAACCTACAAAAGTCTCGCCTAAGCGGCTCATCAGGGTACCTAATACCTAGTCGGGATTAAGTACCCTGATGAGACGATTAGGCGAAACTATAGTAAGTTAGTTCCTAACTCACTAAGTAATCATCGTTACTATTTTGCTTTACTTAGTATTGAGCACATTTTGCATTGTAGCTTAGCAGCTCTAACGGTGGTTTTTCTTTTGACCAACCAATTGTGTCTTTTGATTTTTTTCAATTGGTATAACAAGGTTGGCCTTTTCTTTTTTTCTAAAATATATATATTTTTCCCTTGACAGTGATTCGTTGTATATTTTCAACTTCAAGTCACTTGCCGTTTTTTTTTACCATAAGGAATATCTTTTAATATATATATATATATATATATATAATATCGGCAAATAGTAATGTCGCCAGTAGGTTTATTTGCTCTAACGCGTTCAAGGATTATACGGATGGTAAATATTTGTGAGGTTGTTGGCGACATTACTATTTGTTGACTTTACCAAGGCCATTCCAAGAAGGGAAGATGGAACAAATCCTACAAGCATATGGCCTACCAAAAGAAATCGCCGCAGCAATAACGATTCTCTATAGAAACACCAAAGTGAAAGTACGGATGGAGACACAGATTACGTCGACTTTGTAGCAGGAGTACTACAAGGGGACACATTTGCCCCATACCTCTTTATCATCTGCCTAGACTATGTGCTTAGAACATCGATCGATGAAATCAGCGAAAACGGCTTCGAGGTTACAAAGAAAAGAAGCAGAAGGTATCCCGCCAAAACAATTACCGATGCCGACAACGCAGATGACATAATGATACTGGAGAATACGCCCAACCAAGCCGAAACACTACTGCATAGTTTGTAACGTGCCGCTGCAGGCATTGGCCTCCATGTCAATGCACACAAAACCGAATATATGTGCTTTAATCAAGCAGTCGACATTTCCACACTAGTCGGAATCCCTCTGAAACTGGTAGACAAGTTCACCTCATGTGTCTCATCACCTTATGTGTCTCATCAACCGAAAAAGACATCGACAAGCGGCTAACGAAGGCATGGAAATCTATCGAGAAGCTATCGATCATATGGAAATCAGAGCAGACCGATAAAATGAAACGCAGTTTCTTCCAGGCAGCGGTCGTATCGATACTGCTATATGGATGCACCACTTGGACGCAAACAAAACGGCTGGAGAAGAAACTCGACGGCAATTACACAAGAATGCTGCGAGCAATATTGAATAAGTCCAGGCGGCAACACCTAACAAAGCACCAACTATACGGCCACCTTCCTCCCATCACGAAAACTATCCAAGTTAGATGAACCAGACACGCAGGAAACTGCTGGAGAAGCAGGGACGAGCTCATAAGTGATGTACTCCTATGGACCTCCACATA
>OY757911.1:121640335-121775361 GCA_963585895.1 Sepioteuthis lessoniana
TGTATGTACTTAATTTTGTCTTGTAATGGCACGTGATTGGAAGCCTGAACGCCTTCTTTATCCAGACACCAAAGTTCAAATTCGGGGATATTGTTTATCTTGATAAACGAGGTTAGGTATAGTTACAGTTGCATCTGTCGGTTGGGATAAAACTTGGTGCAATTGTAATACTATCTAACCCTAACTTTATAGCAAGAAGCTCAGACTATTAACTGAAAGAAACTGACAAAATGCTGACAGACTTTCGCATAAAATGGGAATGTAACCAGTTTAAATGTAAATACTGCTGAAAAAATGATTGTTCATTCAAAACAGTAAATACACTAAAAATGCCTCTTACAAGAATTAATCGTCTAAATAGACACATTGATTAAATGCAATAGTTAGTAAACTTACTAAAAGATTAGGAATTGATAAGAGAAGCAGTACACATTTTGTAAAGTCATACTTTTAAAATCTCGATGATTTTTGTAATATTAATTTGATAAATGTTTCATTATAAATGATAGAATTTATACGATGATACCGATCCAGATGCTCAAAAAGAACAAGAAAAAAATACTAACCCAAACCCTTGACAATGTGATCCACGTGCTCCATCTCCTTCCGAACCATTATCGACAATTCTAAAGAATGTTCGACAGACATTTCAAATAAACTAATTTCCCAGTTAACACATCGGTATATATATATATATATATATATATATATACGAGGATCATTAGATAAGTTTTCAGACTTTTTTCGTATAGGCACTTTTACTGATATGAAACTCTAGTCCCCTTCGAAGTTATCCCCTCCGGCTGCAATGCACTTGTTGTACCGTTCCAACAACTTCTGGAAGGACCCATGGAAGTCCTCCTGTGTGACCATATCAGTGACCTTCGTCACAGCCTCTTTCATCTTCTTAATTGTCTCATAACTACAGCCTCTGAGCTTAGCAAATAACGAAAAGTCACAAGGAACAAGGTCTCGACGACAAGGAAGCTGAGGAACTGTCTTGATGCCCATCTTGATCAAATAGACTGTGACAAGGATGGAGTTGTGGATTGGTTTATTGTCCTGGTGGAAATGTCACAGATCCGATTTGAAGAGTGCTGGACTCTTCCCAAGGAATCTCTACCTGAACTCCCTTAAAACCTCAACATTGTAAACCTAACCCTAACCCTTTGGGTCACCAACTCTGGTGTTCTAACTTCCTTACCCCTCCCACACATCTCATAATCCCTCACAGACTCCCTACCTTCCTTGAATATCTTATGTCACTCAAAGACTGATGCTCGATTCATGCAAGGTGGTCGAAAAGCTGTCTGAATCATTCCATACGCTTCTTTGGCATTTTTCCAAGTTTATAACAGAATTTTATTGAATATCGTTCTTCTAAAGTGTCCTCACGTCCAGAGTGGATTTTAGAAATTCACCATCTGTGACAATCAGGTTTTAGTAGAGTATATTCCAATTGCCGCTGTAGCTGTTCATTTAAAGCTGAAATTGATCAGTCATCTCATATGATGTATAGCAATAACATACTGAATTTTCAAGAGTCTACGACAATTTTAAATGCCCATACAAAAAAGTATGGAAACTTATTGAATTCTCCACGTGTATATATATATATATATATATATATATATATATATATATATATCTTTGAAAATAGGATGCAATTCTCGGGTTGTTATATCTCACAGCATATAGCATGACAGAATTTCTTTTTGTTGGCATTCAATGTTTGGAGTCGACGGGATATAGTGAGAAACTAGGAAGACAAAGTCATATAATTACTTTGTCGCTACGATTTATTGATATATATATATATATATATATATATATATATATATATATATATATATATATATATATATATATACATATATATATATATTAAATCAATTGTCTAATTTTATTGGAAGACTTGTTTTATCTTTTCCCAGAACTTTGTACAAATTGTAGCATCTGAAAAAAAGATTATCGCATAAAGTCTACCACAGACAATAAAACATTTGTCCCATTGATATTACAACAATCATGCTTTTCAAAATATGCCTTTTGGATAAATGCTAAAGTTGTTATTTATTCTTATGCTGTTTGTAAGGTTAGCTGCAATCATTTTTCTTATTTCATTTTATATTTGAATATTGGTGATATTGCTCTTTATGCATACAACACTGTATTCTACTGATTTAAAACATTTTACTGGGAAATTCTAACGAAAACTCAAATCTTATCAATAATTATATATATCAGTTATATCCGGTTAATGTCCAGAAATTGTATGTTTGGAGTGATTCATAGATCGAATAGCTGATAATTTTTTTTATAATTCAATAGAAGTGCTCGGTGTATGGTTATCGGTATATATATATATATATATATATATATATATATATATATATATATATATATATATATATACCTGAGTACAATGACTCGGTAACTTTCACAGGTTTTTTCTCCATTTGCGTTAAAGATATATATACATATATATATATATATATATATATATATATATATATATATATATATATAGATAGATAGATAGATAGATAGATAGATAGATAGATTCAAACTTATCCCTGAAGAAAACATGTTTGGCAAATTCATCAATTAATTTCTAAGAAAATACTCAATGATCTGAAATCAAAACAAAATCAATCTCAAAGTTAAAATTTACATTGCAAATTTATTAAATGAAATCAATTTCTGTTATTAAAATATTCATGTACAGAGAATATTACAACTATTAGACGGCAAAATGACGAAGAAGAAAACGTTTTCATAATTATTTACATCAACATTTTGACAATAATTATCTGCTGACCGAAAAGAGCTGTAACTGAGTAAGGAACAATATTTGACAAATTTGCAAGACATACATGACAACGCAATCTACGAACAAATTTCACAGCTGCTATTCATCCCAATGTTAACAGTCTGATATTAATTCTGATTATTTATTTAATAATTATAAAGCTTCTGTAAATATAATATGGGCAATCACACTTCTAAACATAACCAACAACCAATATTAATCAACATCGCATGTTGATGTTTTTTCTTTCACTATATCCAATTTTCATCTCTTTGGACCAGCAAATATCATTTTTTTACTTTCGAAGCAAAGTGAGAATATAATTTACTATTTTCACATTTTAAAAAGCCTAACTTATTAATTTGAAAGGTCTAATTTAATTTTTTTTTTCAAAGAGACTCATGTAAAACTGTGCATTTGCATTATCCGGGTACTTCTTTTGCCTGCAAGTTTTTGTGGCATTTTTTCTAAGTTTAAAACAGAATTTTATTGCATATCATTCTTTCTCATCTCTAGATTACACTTTTGAAATTCACCACCTGTGATAATTAGTCGGGTGTATTCCCATCACTTCTGTATCTGTTCATTTGAACCTGAAATCATAAAAATTGGTCAGTCATCTCAGAACATGCATAGCAATAATATACAGAATTTTTAGGAGTCTACGACAATTTTAAATGCCTGTACAAAAAAGTCTGGAAACTTATTGAAGGACCCCTTTATATATATATATATATATATATATATATATATATATATATATATATATATATATATATATATATGTATGTATTAGCAGGCAAATAAGCAACGATAGCTGTGCAATTACAGTTGCTATCATGGTATTGAATGAGGAACATTGTGCATTTGTGACTGTAAAGCATCCTCAGCCCGGCACTCTCGCCATATCTATCCCAATTTTAATCGTTTCCTCAAGGGTTACCTGAAGACTCATAACGTTAAACGTAGCCAGCAGACAACTATCGAAATGAAAGTTTTATTCCCCATGTAATCGCAGGAATACAAGAGGCAATTACCGAACATCAGAATATGGCTTCAGTTGTGCATTGATCTGGATGGAAGCAGTTGGACGATATGATATGTCAAAGTATGTAATAATTGTAACAAAACCAAATGGAAAACCTTTATCTCTTTTTAAAATACAATTACATTTCAATTGGATCTATTTTACCACTTTCTGTTCAAAACATGAGAAGGAAATGAAGATAGTCGGTCAATTTCAAATCCCAGACAAGAATTTTAGCATTTGACTTTGTGCTACACTTGGGAAAGATAATTTTTTTTCATCCAATTTTTTTTCATCCGAATGAGTAGAGTGTTCGCCAATGGTCCGGGAGACCTGGGTTCCATCCCAGGTCGAGTCATATCAAAGACTCAAAAAAAGGTATTTGATGTCGCCTGGCTTAATACCCAACATTATAAGGTAAGGATCAAGGGTACAGTTGAGCAATTCAGGGAAAGGAGTATTTTTTCCTTTTTTCTGATATATATATATATATATATATATATATATATATATATATATATATATATATTGCTGTATGTTTGGAGAAATCATTAAAAATAACTAGTAGCCACATATCTAAAATGACGCTTGGTAACTTAAATGCTGCAGTGTCTTGGATATCAAATGATTTACTGATAATGTAATATACTAGCTTACAGGCACGAAGTCATCGAGGCAGAGTTTTACATGGGTTTCGCTCATGAAAACTGAAAAGACCGCAGGCAAATCAATAGGTTTGGGTTTCAAAATAGGGAAAGAGTATATCTCCTTCTTTCTAACATAAGAAAGTAAAAATTATATTTGCAGTTCTATAAAATTGTCGATATATTTTCAAAGCTAGGCCAGAGTAAAATAATATAGATTTGTTTTTTTTTAGTTTGAAGCTTTAGACCGCGCAGCCATCATGACAATTAGATAATATCAAATAACCAGACACTGAGAAAAAAGTTATAGAAAGCATTGAAAAAATCCAATCAATATTCAATCGCATCGCTTTTTTGAAAGCGTTGATGTTTTCAGACATTAATTTCACTAATTTCAAGCAAATCATTTATCAATCATTATAATCTTGTGCCATCAGCACGAATATCCCTGACCCTCTCTCGCCACCCCTCGCTATCTTTCATCGCTTCCGGCAGGTCCTTGGGGCTACACCCCGTATCCACACTGAGTAGCCGTATGTAGGGTCGAGCAGGTCGTCCAGCCTTTGCTCGTCCATGTGAAGGGGTCCATAAGAGTATATCACTTCTAAGCTTGTTTCTACTTCTTCAACAATGTCTTGCATATCTGATTTGTCTAATTTTGATAGTTTTGGTGATGGGTGGTTGGTGGCCGTATAGCTGCTGCTTTGTGGGGTCCTACCTCCAGGTATTGTTCAATATTTCTCACAGCCTTCTTGTGTAGTTGCCACCAAGCTTTTTATTCATATGTTTACTTAGCGTTCACCTAGTGCATCTATATAGCATTATCGACACGACAGCTTCTTGGAAGAAAGCGCGTTTCATTTTATCAGTCACATCTAACTTTCATAAGGGGTCCTTAGGAGTACATCACTTCTAAGTTTGTTTCTACTTCTTCAACAATGTCTTGCATGTCTGATTTGTCTAACTTTGATAGTTTTGGTGATGGGTGGTTGGTGGCCGTATAGCTGCTGCTTTGTGGGGTGCTACCTCCAGGTCTTGTTTAATATTTTTTACAGCATTCTTGTGTAGTTGCCACCAAGCTTTTTATTCTTCTGTTTACTTAGCGTCCACGTAGTGCATCCATATAGCATTATCGACACGACAGCTTCTTGGAAAAAAGTGCGTTTCATTTTATCAGTCACATCTGACTTCCATATGAGCTATAGCCTATTCATAGCTGTCCATGCTTTTGATAGTCGCGTATAGTTGTCCGTCTCAGTTTATGAGACACTGCTTCCGAGGTAGGTGAACTTGTCAACTAGTTTTAAAGAGCAACCGTTTAGTGTGGAAATGTCACATGTTTTCTTAAAGCACATATATTCTGTTTTGTGTGCATTGACATGGAGGCTAATGCCTGCAGTGGCTCGATCCAGACTATGCAGTAGGGTTTCGGGTTGGGCTTGTTCATTTGCCAGAAGAACTACGTCATCGGCATTGTCGGCGTCGGTAATTGTTTTTGCGGGGTACCTTCTGGTTCCTTTCTTTGTTAGCTTGAAACGGTTTTCTTTGATTTTATCAAACGATGTTCTAAGCCCGTAGTCTAGACAGATAATAAAAAGGTATGGGTCTAATGTGTCTCCTTACAGTACTATTGCTACAATGTCGAAGTAGTCAGTGTCTCCGTCCGGAGAACGCACTTTCACTTTGGTGTTTCTAATACGAATTTCGCGAACGCCATTTAACAGAGCTTATTTGGTGGATGGAAACTTTTCTTCTTTAAATTTCATGAATAAATATTTAGTGAGAATTCGATTTAAACTTTTATATCAGTGCTTGTCAAATATATATCATATTTATAATGAAAAATTACTTATTGATTATTAATAATCATTCTAAAAGTACATACATATTATTAAGTATTCAAGGGCAATGTAACTATTCTATATAAACCCATGAAGTCCGAGACGTAGTCAGAGAAATCTTATTAAGCTGAAAAGAAGATTTGAGAGATTTCGATTTTAGAAGAGTAGAGAAGTACACTGCAGACGTGAAGGTTGGCCTTTATAGATTTTTGAAATGATGAGTAAATTGAGGTTGAATTGTTATTTATTTATCTACTTTTTCTTTGAAAAACAAAATAGAAAAATATATTGTTATAATTCGACTGGAAGCAGTTAGAAATATTTTTGAAAATTGAAATTTCATGGTAACTATTGTTTTGATTGTTCATACCTGACAAAGTGAAATCGATGGAAGATTTTCTCCCTGATAGGCCAGAGCTGTCAATCCTCAAAGCGGCTTAGTACCGAAAAATCTGGATTTGACATAACATTTTTAAAATTCGAATGGGGAAAATTAGATCGGTGTAGAAATTAACAATATTAGATAATAATATCTATTTGACCCGTGTCGGGACCCTTGCAGGTAATTTAAATCCGGGTAAGTGTGAACCTGGGAGTAATGGCAATGAAATATACTCCACACTCCCCAGAGATTAAGAATCGAAGCATCCCCATCAGTTACAATTTTGTGTCATACCAAAATAATCACTTTGGAGGGGGATACTTCTCTATCTGCAGGTGATATAGCCAGTTTATTGTAAATATCGCTGATATGATGTATAAACAAATAGAGAAAAGTAATTTTAAATTATGACAATAACGTTGAATATGACTCCAGAAACCTAAGAATGAATATCATACCATATTTACCAACCTCTCCCCTCGGGCAGGATATGACACAAGGACAGTTTTTAAGTGGAGTTTAACAGGTTTGAATTCAGAGTTTTCCTTCTCCTAGACTAGTTACCTCAGTCTGCTCTACTACTCAGTCTGCTCTACTATTTACCCATAGCTGGAGGGAGAATAATTGGATTCATACCTTTCACAAGGGTATTAGTGCTATGTGAAATGCAATCAGTCTCGTCCATGATTTGAACTCATGGCGTCCGAAAATTCTGCAAAGTTTGAAGTTTATCATAGGGGTGCATATCACGAAAATGTACGAATAACCTACATACTTTTGTGGGTCAGATAAAGGCAAGGATGTGGGTTGTAGAGGATAAAATTTTGGGTAAACTTGACGTTAACGAATGAAATAGGATGGTCCAACATGGTAATGCACACCTTTCGAGATGTTGCACATATCGTTTCATATTAGTTAGCAATTCGGAATTCTATATTGCAAGCCAACTCCGCCAGTTGAAATATGATATATAGTATGGAGGCAACTCAATATAATTTGATATGAGTCATGGATAGAGCGACAGATGACTTGGTTCGTTTGAATTAGACAGTTAAGATTTGATAATATAATGTCTAAATGCCCCGATTAAAAGCTTAAAAGGATTTAAGGGACATTGCTAAGAGCCAGTAGGAATAGAAAATATGTTTTATTGGCAAAATGAGTAACAAGTATTAACATATAAAAAAATATCATATACTTTTAAAACGCTAGCTTGGTCTCCAAAAATGTCCTTTCTTAGTTTATGTATGTGAAGAGAAAAAAAATGTTCAGACGGGTAAAAATAAAATACAATCGTTCATTTTGCCGTACAGTTTTCAATCAAAATATACTTTTGACACCACACACACACACACTCATACATATAATACTTCTGGAATGAATTATAGAATTAGCACTTTTAGAATATTTTCTCTTTTTATTTTTTTTTAAATAATCTAAAAGCTGATGGTTAGGTTAGGTTATTTATTAACTGAAAATTTTGGCACTACATCATATAAATAACAATTTAGGAAGCTTTTTGTTTCGACGTGGAACAAAGCCGAATAAATGGGGCACTCAATGAAACCCGAACTCATTCGTAAAGTTTTTTAGTCTAGCTTGCTAACCATTAAAACACATTAGGTGCCCACCGCGACATATAAGTAAATTTGGCCACCGTAGTTGAGGGTGACCAGAAGGCTCCATTTTAAATAGCTACTACATTGATGTGTAGAGGAAGGTGCTACTCATTTCCTTGGATTGTTCCTCTCTACACTTGAGGCGTACCTTAAATCACTGTGTGTTAAGCACGGAGGTATCAAGTACCATTTTAAAAGTCTTTGGTGTGACGCGACCTGGGATTGAATCTAAGTCTCCCGAAGCATTGGTGAACACTCTACCCACTAGGTCAATATAAGTCATGAATAAGTGTGAAAAGTGCATAATTTCTGTTGCTGCTGCTGATGATGATCCTCCTCTTCCGCCTCCTCGTACTACTATTACTAATACTACTATAGTATTTAGTTTTTAGTTGTTGCAGTCTGGTCAGGTTACGGTTGTAGTGTATATTGATTATTAGGAGTGGTGTTACACCTGTTGGCCACTCTGTGGTAAAGGTTTGGATTTGAGCTCTGCCGTATAAGTCGAGACATTGTTTCGTAAATATATTTTCAATTTTAAAATCAACTTGTAAACACATTTTATGTTATATATATATATATATATATATATATATATATATATATATATATATATATATATATATATATATGTATATATATATATATGATTTTTTAAGTTTGTAAAATTCAGTTATATTTGCAGAAAAATGCATGGCAATACCACAATATTTTAAACTACAAAATAGAATAAAACGGTAAGAACTTCAGCAGATCTTGTCTGAACACGTCGACATATTCCCCAGAATATGTTTATCTAAAAATCGATGACACTCAGAGTCATGAGTTTTTATTAAGATTTATCTTATTTTACAGATATATATATATATATGTAATGCTATCAATAGTGTTCCAAAATAAAACATCGAAAATAATAGTTTGTTGGTAAGGTGGTTTTGCCTTTTTACTTGCTCCAAAAGTTAATGCTCTGTTAACGAGAAATAATATGCCGTCTTAAGCTACAGTGAAAACATATCGAGAGGTTATATGCAGAACGGTGTCAGAGAAATTTCCCAGAAACCATTAATTGGTATATAGGCCCAAATCAAAAGCCAGGACGTGAAATCCTGATATAAGCAAAGATTTTGAAAAATAAGTGAATTACTCTCTTTCTATATGCATAACTGTCATTTCAGCTAATTTATAAGATATGAGACTATTAAGACTTTGAGATATGTTATGAATTAATGACGATTTCTAGTTAAGTGAAGCCGATGTTTAGCGCTAACAAAAGTATTCGGTATTCATTCCTAAAACCTACACCTAAACTGAGCCACCGTTCTCCACTTAATTCGACGTCTTAATCAGAAGACAGGAGTGTCATAAAGTCAATCTGATGATAGGAATCTCATTCCATAATCAGTACTGTATTATTCCATTCGAAAATTTATATTCATATATATATATATATAAATGTGTGTGTGTGTTTTCATTGTATACCTTGGTGTAATTTCTGAGAAATGGAAAATATCACTGACATTGTAATATAAGGGATACCTTGATACCACTCTAATAGAAAAAATAGATAGATAGATAGATAGATAAGTAAGTTTATATATTACACTACTTAATCTACTCAGTTTCTTTCTTGTTTGTTAGTCGATCTGTCTGTCAGTCTTTCTCTCTTCAACTTTATTCTTTATTTCTTTAAATTTTATGCTTTAATCATCTGCCTTTTTTGCTTTACTTCGTGATCTTTCTTTCTTTATCTGGATTATTTTTTTCAAACTTATTTCTTTTTTGTTCTCTTTTTCCCTTGCTTTCTTCATCCTCTTGTATTGAATTTATCTTTTTTTTCCGTTCAATCATCTGATTCACCATATTTTTTTATGAGAGTTGCATCTACGAGTAAACCGCTAGTTGTTATCGTGTTCTCATGAACAAGCAAATGTACATATACTTTGTATTATTAATTTGATAAGGATTTCGCAAACATCAATAAATTCAGGGGTGATTAATTACCTTCATATTTATCAACTTTAAATTAATAGGCTACATAGAGAAGAAAGGGGAAACAGATCAAGAAAGACTGATCTGATTTCTTTTTCAAATGTTCATTGAAAATCAGTATAAGAAATCTTAATTTTTCCTTAATTCGATCACCGACCTCTATCAATTATCACTTCAAGGAAGTATATCTTCTTTATTGATTATCCTGTAAAATACCTTAATTACACAACTAGTATCACTTTGTTCCGTCTTTTTTCAAACAAATAATTGCATTTCCCTCTATTTTAAGTTATGGCTACATGTGTGTATTATTAAAAGATTATCCGATTCTAATCTTTTGTGGATATTAGACATAATAGTTCCAAATTCTTTAGGGCACGCTAACGTCTACTGATAAGGTTCCTTTTATATAGTAGTTTTTGGTTCTTCTTAGGTACTATTTCTTATTTGTTTCTTTCAGCACCATTTGTTTGATGGTGTCAGCTTCCAATATTCCCAAATATTTGTAGGTTTCCTTTTTTCCGAGCGTTCTAATTTTTTTTATTTGGTAGTTCCATTACGTCGGTCATACGTCGTTTTCTGCTTTTCATGATTAGCATGGCGTATTTTTCTATGCCAAATTCCGTACCTATGTCCTTAGTGTTTATTCTCACTGCGTGTATAAGAGTTTCCAATTCTTTTTCATTTTTGCAAGGAGTTTGATATAGTCCATATACAATAAGTGGTTGATATTTTCCTGCGATTTCCTAACCTTGTGTCCGGCTGTGCGTTTATTGAGTATGTGGTTGAGTGTAATCATTACTATTACAAATTGTAATTGTCATAGTGCATCTCCTTGGAATATACTTCTTTTGATCTTCGGTTCGGCTAAGCTTTTTCTTCTTGTGGCCAATTCCACTCTTCAGGTTTTCAGGGGGTTTTCGATAAAGTTTATAACGTCATATTATTCCTTACGAGTTTTTCTCACCAGAATTAGCCGATGGTCTTTCACCGCAGGCAGAGAGACAGAAAATCTACATAGAGCTGTAGGACTCTTTTCCATATTCTTGTTAATTTTAACGGTGATATTAGATGGAAATTTTCTGCTAGTCCTCTGATTTTCTAGTCTTCTAGCCCAATAAACAAGCCTTTTTGAACTGTTATCAGCATACCAACTACAAGTGACATCACTATCCCTTTCATGTTTTTGCTCAGTCGGCTGGGGATGTAGAATACACCGACTGCACCTCTGCGGAGGAGTTCGACCTCTCCACCAAAGCAAGACCTGAAAATGACACTAAAAATATAATAGTGAGGTTCCTGTAATGCTGGAGCTTTGGGGAATGCGGAGTTCCCCATCATTGCCATTGCTATACGGTCCACTCTGGCCTTGAGGTGAAGCACCTGATAAGGTTCCTATCTATTGGTGAAATAGAATAAAACAGTGGTTCCGAATGTTTACTATTTTGTGCATTTAAACTGTGTATTCATGCTCAACTGAATTGCTTAAAATAAAATGGTTTTGGCGTTTAAACTGCGTATTTATGCTAAACTTAATTATCTGAAATAAAACTGTTGTTAGATTTAACTCACTAACATGAATTGTTTTAATTAGAATTGTATTAATAAACTGAATAGTTTGAAATTAAAAAAAAAACCCTGTGTACTTACATTTAAACTGCGTATTGATGCTAACCTAAATTGTTTGAAATGGAACAGTCTTTGACACTGAAACGGTACTTACAATAAACTGATTGTTTAATATAGCACTGTTTTGACATTTAACTGTGTCTAAGCAAAAGCTATACTTACACTAAACTGAATTAGCTGAATTAGAACTGTTTGAATAAACTGAACAGCTTGAAATAGAAATGTTTTAGACAATTAAACTGTACTCATACTAAACTGGATTGTTTGAAATAGATAAGATTGTATAAAAATGGATTTAACATCAAATAACCTACAAAGGTTGATATGCCATACAATCAAAACAACTAACAGACCTTTCATGCTTTATAGCTTATTTTAGTTCTTTGTCAGGATTTAAGTATTTGTCTCTTTGTTTTCTTTGATTTCCGCACAGAGGTCCGTACAGAGGACATATCCACTATACGGCAGATTCTCTTATTTGTTAATTATGATTAGGCCTGACCTCCGAGGCGGAATTAGAGGATTATTATTATTATTATTATTATTATTATTATTATTATCTCATTATTATTATATCATTATTATTATTATTATTTACTCCGCTAGAGTTTTTCACATCAGTGTTAGCTGATGGTTTTTCACTGGAGTTTGAGTGACAGCAAGTCTCCGCAAGTCTCCTGGATTCTTCTCAGTATTCGGTCCGTTTTATGTAAAGCTGTAATTTGGATAGTCTCTACCCGTCCGCTAACTTTATTATTATTATTAGAGTTTTTCACATCAGCTTACGCTGATGGTTTTCACTGGAGATTGAGTGACAGCAAGTCTCCTCAAGTCTCCAGGATTCCTCTCAGTATTCTGGCTGTTTTTAATAATGACCTTGTTTGTATGGTCTCCACTCGGCCGCCAACTTCAAAATCTTCCCGGCCCTTTAATAATACTTTAGTTACCGTGCCAAATCACCAATCACAATTGGTATAATTGTCACCTTCATGTTCCACAGTGTTTTCAATTCTCTAGCAAGGTCGAGGTACTTATCTCTCCTTTCACATTCTTTCAGTTTTATTCTATGGTCACCCGGAACAGCAAAGCCGACCATTTTGCAGATTTTCTTTTTCTTTTTTTTTTGTTGATTACAAGGTCTGGTGTTCTGGCCGATATTATGTGATCCGTTTGTATATTAAAGTCCCATAGGAGATTGTGTCTGTCACATTCAAGGTCAGGTGCTGGGTTGTGTAAATACCATTTGTTGGCATGTTCAAACTTAAATTTCTTGCACATTTTCCAATGGATCACATTGCCGACACAGTCATGACTCGCCTTGTACTCCTTCTGTGCCAATTTCCTGCATTCGCTTATTATGTGATTGATGATTTAATCTCTCTCACTGCATAGTCTACATTTGCTATTTTGTTGCGTCTTATCTATTCTCGCCTTGATATGATTGGTTCTTATGGCGCTGTTTTGTGCTGCCATTAGGAGAGATACTGTATCTCTCTTAAAGTTTCCTTTTCTTAGCCATGTCCAGGTTTTGTCGTATGAGATGTTGTTTATTAGTCGTTTAAACGCTCATTGAGTTGTTTTCTATCCCATTTTTGTTTCCTTGTTTTTGTCATTTTGTTACCTATCATGTGTCAGTTTTGTTTCTGATGGCCGTAATCAGTCCTCTTTCGTGTTTTTCTATGTAGTCTTCAAGTCGATGTATGGATATGTCAACGCTGTCTTCGATACTGGCAAGTCCTCTTCCTCACTCTTTTCTTGGTACCTATAGTCGGTCAACGTCGTCTCTGAGATGTAATGCCTTATGCATGGTCATTAGTTTTCTAGTTTTTTGGTACATTTCTCTAAGTTCCTCTCTGGTCGACTTGACAAAGAGTCCCGAGTATCTAACGAGGGTACAGCCAAAGTATTTATTCCTTTGATAAGGTTTCTGCTGGCGAGCTATGTCTCGAGTAGTTTTCTAGTTCTCCTGAGGTACTCTTTTTGAATTTTATTTTTCATTTCGACTTGTTGGATCGTGTCAGCCTCCAAGATTCCTAAGTATTTGTATGTCTCGTTTTCTGCGAGCCTTCTGATCTTGTCTTGATTTGGTTGTTCTATTCCGTAAGTTAGATTCCGTTTGCCACTTTTCCTGGCGAGCAGAGTGCATTTTTAAGTGTAAAATTCCATCCCTATGTTTTGACCGTATATTCTAACTGTGTGAATTAGTGTCTCCATTTCTTTTTCATTTTTTGCAAATAATTTTATGTCATCCATGTACATTAGGTGGTCGATCTTTTCTTGCGATCTACTAAGTTTATATCCGGCCGTGCATTTTCTGAGAATGTGTTTTAGTGATATCATGGCAATTATGAATATGAGGGGTGACAGTGCATCTCCTTCGAAAATCTCTCTTTGGATCATTGTTTCAGTCAAGCTTTTTGGTCAAGCTGTTAATTAAACTCTCCAGTTTTTCATGTTTTTCGTGTATGATTCCGTGTGATATTTTGTACATTTTAAGACAGTTTATTATCCAACTTTGCATTATTATTATTACTATTATTATTATTATTATTATTATTATTATTATTATTATTATTATTATTATTATTCCTTTAGAGTTTTTTACTGGATTTTGATTGACAGCAAGTTTCCTCAAGTCTCCAGGACTCTTCTCAGTATTCTGGCCGTTTTCAATAATGCTGTTGTTTGGATGGTCTCAACTCGTCCGCCAACTTCAATGATCTCCAGGCCCTTTAAAAATCCATGAGTTACTGTGCCAAAACATCAATCACAATTGGTACAATCGTCACCCCCATGTTCCATAGTCTTTTCAATTCTCTTGCAAGGTCAAGGTACTTATCCTTCTTTTCCGATTATTTAAGTTTTATTCTGTGGTCACCCGGGACAGTAAAGTCCACTATTTTACAAATTATGTTTTCTTTTTGTTGATTTTTATAATATCTGGTCTTCTGGCAGAGATTAGGTGATCCATGTGTATATCAAAGTCCCCGAGGAGTTTACGTGTGTCATTTTCAAGGACAGGTGTTGGTTTGTGCATATACAATTTGTTCGTATACTTAAATGTACATTTCTTGCACATTTCACAGTGGATCACCTTGCCCACCCAGTTGTGGCTAATCTTGTACTCCTTCTGTACTAATTCCCTTATTATGTGTTTATTTGTTTCGTCTCTCTCACCACATAGCCTACATTTGCTATTTTGTTGCGTCTTATCTATCCTCGCTTTGATATGATTGGTTCGTATGGCATTATTTATTGCTGTTTTTAGGAGAGAATCTGTTTTTCTCTTAAAGTTTCTTTTTCTTAGCCATGTCCAGGTTTTTTGGTGTGAGATGTTGTTTATTAGTCGTTTGAAACGCCCATAGGCTTGTTTTCCTTTCGATTTTTTCCTCGTTTCCTATTGTCGATTTTTTTCCTCGTTTCCTCTTGTCATTTTGTTATCTATCATATCAGTATTGTTTCTAATGGCTGTAATCAGTCCTCCTTCCTGTTTTTCTATATAATCTCCGAGTCATTGTATCGATGCGTCAACGGTGTATTTGATGCTGGCAAGTCCTCATACTCCATCTTTTCTTGATTCATATAGTTTGTCAACCTCGTCTCTGGGATGTAATGCCTTATGCATGGTCATTAGTTGTCTTATTCTGTGGTCCATTTGTCTAAGTTCATCTCTGGTCCACGTCAGAAAGGGTATCGAGAATCTAACGAGTATTTATTCCTTTGATAATGTATCTTCTTGAAAGTTTTGTCTCATGTAGTTTTCTAGTTCTCCTGAGATATTCTTTTTGAATTTTGTCTTTTATTTGCACTTGTTTCATAGTAGCAGCCTCCAAGATTCTCAAGTATTTGTAGGTTTCATTTTCTCCCAGCATTCTTCTTCTTCTTCTTCTTCTTCTTCTTCTTCTTCTTCTTCTTCTTCTTCTTCTTCTTCTTCTTCTTCTTATTATTATTATTATTATTATTATTATTATTATTATTATTATTATTATTTGTCCTTGTTAGTAGTGTTATTATTAATATTAGTAAAATTGCATTATGTGATGTAATCCTTCTGACCAAAAGACGAGGATTAAACTCTTCAAATTACAGTTGTTCAATCCTGCTTTGGTTTGCAGACAAAATTCTTGGAAGACATCCGTTAAATCAAGTTTGTAATTTATGTGTTCGAAGATCCTATTTTCAATAGAAAATGAAACTCCGGAAAAACAGTAGAGGGACCAAAGTAAAGTAACTGAAATAAAAACTTGCCGGCAATTTCAATGATTTACCTGCTGATACTATATAAGCTTTCTGTATAAAAAAATGTTAACCTAACGTAATTTTTATGAAATGATTGGATTTTCTTTGTAAATAAATATTGAAATTCCAGTCTCCAAAAGTAAAAGAAACAGGTTGGAAAAATGTTTATTCTCTCGAAAAATATTGTTTGTCATAATGCAGTTATAATGATATCCCCAATGAAGGTTGAGCACTCTGTTGAAGGAATTTTCGGCTGCCACTCGCATAATGCAAAGCTCTTCGAACCAATTGAGAACTCTGGCATCCAGTAAGGTTTGAAATGTAAACAAACCAACGCTACTACTTAATACCTTATTAATACCTAGCCGACGTGGTACGCTTGTTGGCTGAACGGTCTGATACTAAGTGTAACATAAAGGTGGGCGAGTTTCGATCCCAGCTTCAAGTGTTCTACGTGTCTAGCCACACTAAAGAGTTGTGATACAATGAATCAGTCTATCTGTGGATGACTATATATATATTGTTTTTTTCATCCACAGATAGACTGTTTCGTTCTATCAGAACTCATCAGTGTGGCTGGACAGGCTAGATTCCTGAAGCTGGGATCGAAACCGGTCTGACTGTAACGTCAATGCAATATTCAACCACTCAGTCACAAGGAAACCAGCGGAAGCGAAGGAAATTTAAATGCTTATGTATCACATCTTTTTACATATATCCGCTTAACTACTCGGCAGAGCTCAATTCATTTGAAGAGCCTTGCTTTACACTCGTGGCAACCATTACTCCCTTCACTAGATAGCTCAACCGCACAGTGGTAGGGGAGCATATATATTAGAATCCACAGACAGACTGTTTCGTTCTATCAGAACTCATCTGTGTGGATAGACAGGCGAGATTCCCGAAGCTGTGTAAACTGAAGGTGCATTTATCCAGACAGAATTGAAAACTGAATATATTGTTAATTATGTTCTAAATAGTCATCCCTTCTATTTAACCATGTGCGTTTAGTATTGGTTATACTATTTCTTGAATCATCTATTGATATGGCATAAAGCTATGCCTTATAATTTATTTATTTTCCTGGTTAACATTGTCGAATGTTTTAGATATAATTTTTCAATGACTTGATTTTTCACTTTAGAATCAAGAGTCATCCCGTCGTTGTTCTTCAGTAATATATTATGTTGCGCTGACACAATCCTGTATCTTGCCAAAACACACATTTCAAAAACGTCGAATATTTCTGTCAAAAAGTATCAAAAATGAACCCTAGATCGTATCGATATATATATATATATATATATATATATATATATATATATAGTGAGAGTGTGTGTGTGTTTGAGTGTGTGTGCGTGTTGTATCGTATTAGTTTATATATGATTATTACACCGTGAAAATAATATCGGTTCATCTAAATTTACATAAAGACACAAATTTAATCCTCTGGCATACCCCAGATCCACTACTTAGGACAAGCATTAGAAACGTACTCTTCCAATTCTTTCCCTAGATTTAAACATACTCCTTCCAGAATCTTATTGATCGATATTATTTGCTCGTGTCTGGCGTTCACAACCTGTAATCCTGCAATATGGCAAATGATATAATAATTATTGAATGCCTTCGTGAAAACCGAAATACTGCGTCACCAACATCAACGAGCCGGTAATATGAATTGGAAATATGCCGAAGTTTAATTGGGTTCAATTGATTTGTGGCGTAACCGAATTTCATCAACCGACTAGCTAAAAGACATTGGATATCAGCACTGACCTGCCTGTAATGCATTCATTAATATGCAAGTTTTAGTAATCTTTGTTTTTAAATGTCGACAGATTTCCTTGCATAAAACTTTGTTCTCAAGGGATCTCCATCCTGTTAAATAAGAAAAAAAAAGATAATTATGTCTCACTTGTTCAGATCGACAAGTTTATCAATATTTAACAACACTACAACTGAATCCCTCTCTTTCGAACATGCAATCATATATAAAGAAATATTTAATAAGATTAATAAAAAAAAAAACGGTTCTCGTGCTCCCCACTCCCCGGGGGAGATTTCATGGCGAAATAATAAAAGTCCTAAACTTCTACACTGTAGTAAATGAGTTCAAACCCCAGTTTTGCAATTGAATTCACTTTCCGATCAATGCCCTTGGAAAAGATATCGACCCCTTTATCGTTACTTCTTTAGATTAAATAGTGCTAATACTCTTCTTCTAAAAGGATGATTTTAGTAATAGATAAATCACGAAGGTTGATATACCAGCAAAAAAACTAACAAGGCTAAACCAGCAACACTGCCCAGAGCTCTAGAACAGGGGAATCATCCCAATGCAGCTTAGATTCATAACTAAGACATACCTTTTTTTCTGGGAAATATATCCAAAAACAGTGGATATAATCAACAGAATCTTAGCCCCATCGAATGAACTGCCGGGAATCAGTCGAAAAAAAAGCAAAATATATCTTGACTCTGCAGAATGAAATTTGTAAATAAACACAAAGCAGATAATCTTTTTCCTGTTGTGTTACATGAGAATTTTATCTTTTCTTTCTACGTGTCAGGTTTGAACCACATCAGTTCTTTCTCCATCCCTAACAAGTTTTATGGTTCAATTCTGACACGAAGGAATTCATCGACCTCTTAGATAATCCCACCAAACCTCAGGGGTCGATATTGAGCGCTAATCTCTGATCTTCCTTGATCTTTCACACTTAGTGTAACAGTCATCCTTTCAGGATATGAGTCAGTGACCCTAATTAAGATATTGTACGATGCTATTTGTGTTTTGCTTCCTACAAATTCCCTTAAGGAGACATTAATATATTTGCTTTCCCTCTGAAACAGGTGAATAGTAGGACAGACAGTGTTATTTAACCTTGATTGGAAATCAGTCAAGGAGAACGAAAACTCTGAATTCAAACTAATTGTACTTCGATAATAAATTACATTTTGTTATATTCTACTCTGGGATAGGGTGTTCAAAAATAAACTACTTGGATTCTTTATTTGATTTATAAATCAAAATTAGAACTTTTTGATTAAAAAATGTTAACACGTCAGTTGTAGATTGTATCAGCTACCATTTCTAAGATAAAAAAATTTGTTTGTTGTAGGAAGTATATCTTCTGTAGAAGCTTCTTGGAAGGTTCTCCTATTTTCGAATCCAGTGTATATCCGATTTATAATTTTTCTCAAGACATTGATCTTGTATTACACGGCACTTAATCCCTTTTGGAGTAGATTCTTCCATACTGTTTTTTTTAATTACATGATACAGCATCTACAAAAAAACATTGCCGTCAGTCGCTAATGAGAGAATGCATTGGTATTTTTCTGAATTGTTATTCACCAGCACCGAAACCTTGCTTCCTTTTTCCGTTTCTGTCATTTGGCCTTAAGTTCTGCAAAAGTAAAACTAGTAATTTCTAACGCACAAATACTGATACAAACTGGAGATATATTTGTTAATGCCGGCAGATTTCACGTGTAAGAAGCAGCTATTCAAATCTATGGACTGTAGTATTCATTCGGGAAATTTAAGCCATACACTCTAGTTATAGCAATCAATTATTTTTGATCTAATTAAAAGAAATACCTTACTGGTCAATCGTTATCTCTTTGACCAAAAGGTACGTTATATAAGTTAAAACATACCTACATTGATAGCGTTTACACAGTCAACGGCCGTTGTTACTGTCAGTATTTTGTTTATATGATAATCGAACCAAGTCCTTAAATCTATGTATACACTATCCTAATAGCAGCAGTCGTGTCGATACTGCTGTATGGATGCACCATTTGGACGCTAACAAAACGGCTCGAGAAGAAGCTAGACGGCAACTACACAAGAATGTTGCGAGCAATATTAAACAAGTCCTGGCGGCAACACCCAACAAAGCAATGACTATACGGCCACCTGCCTCCCATCACGAAAACTATCCAAGTTAGACGAACCAGGCACGCCGGAGACTGCTGAAGGAGCAGGGACGAGCTTAGAAGTGATGTACTCCTATGGACCCCCACATATGGCCGAGCAATAGCAGGAGACGACCAGTTGTAACATACATACTGCAGCTGTGTGAGGATACGGATGTAGCCCAGAAGACCTGCCAGAGGCGATGAACGATAGGGAAAATTGGCAAGAGAGGGTCAGGGATATACGTGCTGGCGACACGACATGGTGATGATGAATATATATATATATATATATATATATAGCTGTAAGAAAATTCAATCACGGTTGAATTAGCATTATGAATTTATATCGAGGAAGACTATAATCTTCGTCTCTTCAGATAAAATAATCGCTTTATTTGAAGAGACGGATATTAACTTCTTCACTGATAATAATAACAATTTAACTATGGTTGAGTTTTTTTCGGTTACATTTTACGCCCTGTCTGTAAGTTTTCTTATATACACCTGAAAAGAAATGTTTAACATAGGCCATAAATCGAGCGCTTCTATAGATTTATATGAAATCCCTCATATATTCTATACACGAATAATCCGCACCTATTGTCTTCAGACGACGAATGAATATATATATATATATATATATATATATATAATTGTCATTGAATAAATTAATATTCTGTGTCAACACTTCATTCTCAATAAATGCTAATGTCAAATATTTTAGTGCAACTGTTGCAGTTAATTGGAAAACATCCCAGCCACCCGTAAAAAATATTTTCAACTCGTAAATCTTATTGTCAAGTATTCCCAATAACAGACGTCATCAAATTGTCTGTGTAAAACACTTGGATACCAATCAGTTTCCATTCAATGAAAGAATATGCAACGTTACCATTTCGTTTTTTGTTGCTTTGTTTTTTGCGTATCTGTTCTTTTAGAGACTTTTTCAAAGTTTTAAAAAGCCAATGTTCTCATAGGAAAACCTTTCTCCTGACGAAGAAACAAGTTGATGATAACAATAAAAACATTTTTAAAAAATAACAATAAAGAAATATTCATATTTTTCTAAAAAAGATCATTCATATCTCTGTCTTTTCCTTTGTCACTCTGCCTGTTTGTCTTTTTCCCTCTCTCCAACTTGCGCTCTCTTTCTTTATATATATATATATATATATATATATATATATATATATATATATATCAGCTTCTGAAATGGAGTAAGAGTAATCAAACTGGAATACGCAACCATTTTTAATGGTTTTCTGTTCTCACTGGGTAATCTAAAGTTAAGCTTAGTTAATTACTAAATACCTCATTTGCTATACTAGTTTATTAGTACGGTTCTGGTTATCTACTTCATACCAAGGTTAGTAAATAAATGCGCATCGCATGGTGCAATGATTAGAAAATTAGACTGGCAGACCATTAGTAGTGAGATTGAGTCTCGTTGAGTACTTTGTACCTCCAGACTTCTACGAAATCTACGCAAAGCTTAGCAAGTAACTTATTTCTTTCTCTCTCTCTCTCTCTCTCTCTCTCTCTCTTTATCTATCTCTCTCTCTCTTTCTTTATATATATATATATATATATACCCTTCAGAGTTTTCTATTGTATGTGTCACTCAGTAGTATCAGTTGCGTGGTCATATGATCGGTGATTCAATTGGTTAGCTAAACAGGCGGAAACGATGAGGTGGATTGAGAGACAACTGATTTGATGAAAAATAAAACTTATCTATCTGTAGGAGAATCCTAATCATGTGTCAACTGCCTGTTACGACACTCATTCCCAGGAGGATGCCGAGGTTTTGATAAATCCTTCATTTCAGAGAAAGATACTTTAATATAAAATTTGATGTGATGTACTTTTACTTTTACAGTTAAATCCTCCGTCTAGATGAAGGATACTCTGATATAAAAACTGCGGCTTCAAGAACATCAAAAAATATCAGATAGCTCTAGTTTTGATAATTACTAATAAGTGAATGTAGTTAATTAATTGACTTTTTTTTTCTTCTCGTTAAAAATATTCAGATGCAAGTAAAGCCTCATTACGAAATTTGGAGGTGCCCGTGGTGTAGTCGTTATCGTCGTAGGAAATGAACACGTTGACACGAGTTCATATCCTGGACGAAACTCATTGCATTTCACATAGCACTAATACCCTTGGGAAAAGTATGAATCCAATTATTCTCCCTCCAGCTATGAGTAAATAGTAGGACAGACTAGGTTCTTCAGCCTTGGTTAGGCAACTAGTCTAGGAGAAGGAAAACTCTGAATTCAAACCTGTTAAACTCCGCTTAAAAATTGACCTTGTGTCATATCCTGCCCGAACGGCGGGGTTGGTAAATATGTATAGGCTATTACGAAATTTTGCTTGTTTGACGGTGTCATATGAGTGGAAATGAAGATAAACATTATATTGGCTCAATATTAAAATGGTCATTAAATATAAGACAAATATATAACCCAATAAGAACATCAAGGACTTTTTACTTTCTAATTTAACACATAAAATTCTGAGTTACCTACGCTTTAGGATTATCTCTGAACATCTGCTTGAAAAATCAGTGAAAATATAATTATTGGTATTCTGTTATTTAGAAGGCCGCGGGGTTGTATTGTTGCTAAGCAATAGTTAAATAGAAGTGAGGATACCTCGGCTGGAATTCATGTCGCTCGGTGATATACGCTTTTAGGCAGCAGTACCAATATCCCTCGGAGCATTTTCGTAGCTTATCCAATTCTATCTGCTTAACGACCTCAAATTCGCATTGTGCTCTTTTTAAAAGATCAGCCATGAGTATTTTCCATTCTCTGTGTCTTGTAACCAACTTTTAACTCTGTTGTTGTTACCGTTCCTATCGTCCAATTGCTGCTTACAACCTTTAGTTCCAACTTTGTCTGTTCTTTCTAAAAGCTAACAGCTACTGTTACCCCCATATCACCGTTCAACTCTTGATTACTCTCTTAAATATATAGAACCCCAACACCTAGAAAAAGTTTGGTTTAGTTTTATGGCATATCAACCATTTTCGCTTATTTAATATCAAATCCTTTTTATACACAACACCCCACAAAGCAGCAGCTGTACGGCAACCTAACGCCCATCTCGAAAACTATCCAAGTTAGGCGAACCAGACATGCAGGACACTGCTGGAAAAGTTGGGACGAGCTCATAAGTGATGTTCTCATATAGACCCCTTCACATGGCCATGCAAAAGCAGGACGGCCAGCTCGAACCTACATACAGCAGCTCTGTGAGGAAATGGAGTGTAGCCCTGGGGACCTACCAGAAGCGATGAACGATAAGGAGGGGTGGCAAGAGAGGTTCAGGGATATCCGTGCTGATGGCGCAACAAGATGATGATGATGATGATATTAGATATACAGAATTTGGTTTAATGCTTTTTTTGGCATATCAACTATTGTCGGCTATTTAATGTCAAACCATTTTTATACATACGTATTAAATTTATGATTTCTAAACCTATTTGTAGATAACATTTTTAAACGAGTCTGAACTCATTTTTTGCATGCAGTAAAATGGTTTCACTTATTTATATCTTAAACGAATAATTCTATTTACTATAAAGCATTTGTTTGCACACAGTTAAATGTTTTCAATTACTGCTATTTAACACAAACGATTCAATTGAATATCGGTCATTTGTTTACACAAAGTTAAATAATGAAACTGTTCTATTTCAATCAATTTAGTTTAGCATAAGCCAATAAATTTTAAATGGTTCCAGCTATTGCTATGTATCATTAACAATTCAATTAAATATCAGTCATTTGTTTACACACAGTTAAATGATCAAACAGTTCTGTTTCAAGCAATTCACTTTGAGTCATTTGTTTGCATTCGGATTTGATATAACTTCTATTTTCCCATAGATATAACCTTATCAGGTGCTACCACTACGGGTAAGAGTGGATCAAGGAGCGTTGGCATTGAAGGGTTATTCTGCATTTCCCAAAGCTCTAACATTACTGTAGCACAATCATCAAATTGTTTAGGGTCCTATCAGGATACTCGTTGGGGGTCTTACCCCGCTGCAGAGACGCAGTCGGCGTATTCTACAGCCCTAGCTGACTATGCCAATCCAGAAAAAGAACAGGGGAACATCTTAGTACTGAAAGACATCTTTTGAAATGAGATCCTTAAGTACTGATATTTGAAACTGCGGGTTCCTAAGGGTTCACTTTTTAATAGACATTAAAAAATTAACTATTCTATCCCCATGAATTCATTCTTTTAGTTCTATTTTATTATCATTTTAATTTTGTCCACCTTCGTACTCCGTTTAGCTTGACTTTTACTATACATATATCCATCTAAACGAATACATACATGATACACCTTTTCCTTCATACATCGATACATTTGTGTTCGCTCACATATATGTATACATATATACATAAGTTACGCGTAAACACATTGGTTAAAGCGATGGACTGCGGAATTGTAGAAAGCGAGTTAGTACTTCAGTCGCGCTATTACATCAACTTTCGGGCAAATACCCTTAGGAAAGGTATGAATCCCCTTATCCTCCCAGCTATGGGTTAAATAGTACCACTTCTGTTCTTCTTGGAGAATGGCTTTTACATTAAATAACCTACAAAGGTTGATATGCCATTAAACAAAAGAAACCAAACCACACCTAAACACATATATATTCATAGGGACACCAACACACTCATACACATGAATAATTGTACCTGAATATATGCACCGAGGGACAAAAGATCTTACAGTGTCCCATATCAGCATTTTAGATTTCAAGAGTTAGAAATTTTATTTTATTGATATTCATTGACCACTCATCAATATGAACGAAAAACGAGTTCATGCCATATGTAAAGAAAAGAAAAAAAACTATCGAATTCTTTAATATTAACTTGTGTTTATATTTGTAATGCCTTTATCTTTTGATCTGTTTCAATTATAACTTTTGATACACAAAATTAGAGATTCTTTCAAAAGCTGGTGGAAGTGCGAGTTGTCTATCAGGAAAAAACACGGGAAATGGTGTCGGTTATCGACGTACACGTTCAACCTGAGACAGCCTGTGTTAACTACTTAATGAAGAAAACATGTCTCTCTCTCTCTTTCATGTCCAGCTACAGGAAATAATCATATTTACCCAAACCCTCCGCTCGGGCAGGATATGACACAAGGTCAATTTTTAAGCGGAGTTTAACAGGTTTCAATTCAGAGTATTCCTTCTCCTAGGCTAGTTGCTTCATCAAGGCTGAAGAACCTAGCCTGTCCTACTATTTACCCATAGCAGGAGGGAGAATAATTGGATTGATACCTTTCCAAAGGGTATTAGTGCTATGTGAAATGCAATCAGTTTGGTCCAGGATTTGACCATGTCCAATTCCTTCGCCGTGTCCAATTCCAACGACGATAACCATTACACCACGGGCACCTCCATTACTACAGGAAATAATTCAAGGTAAAGTAATATATCTAGCTTTTGTTGTTCGACAGCCAAGATCGAAAACAAATCTAAATTCAAAACCAAGTTTCCGTTTTCAAGATTTTTCAGTCTTACTAAAGCCATTACTGGTGTGATATGTTTTTGAATTGCAGAGAAAATTGAGGATATACAAAGTCGAAGCGATTGTCATGGTTCTCCACGAGAAGAAAGAAAAATAAAGTCATGAGGTTTGTAAAAAAAGGAGAGCGGAAGCACTTCTGTTTCTTTTGGATGTTAAAACTTCATATTTGACATTTTGACCTCTTTCTTTTGAATACCTCCACCATGACTAGTTGATGAAGTTGATCATAGGGAGGGAAGCCATCAGCACGGATATACCTGACCCTTTCTTGCCACCCCTCCCTATCGTTCATCGTTTCTGACAGGTCCCCAGGGCTACACCCCGTATCCTCACAGAGCTACTGTATGTAGTTTCGAGCTGGCCGCCCTGCTTTTGCTCAGCCATGTGAAGGGGTCTATAGGAGTAGTTAACTTATGATCTAGTCCCTGAAAAATTACTTTAATGAATTAAATAAATAGGCGTGGACTTTAACTAAGTTAAAACTTAATAAAAAAAAAAAAAAACAGACCTCGCCTCTAAACTCCTCTAACCTTTTCCTCAACTCCGCCCCCCCCCAAAAAATACGGAATCCATAGAAAGCAGCGTGGGGGACGTAAAGGCAAGCGGATAAACCCTCTGACTGCCTAATGCAATGCCTAATATGGCCCTGGGCGTATGAACCATACGGTTCTTCGGACAGGATCGATTAGTTAAATCGGGGAACTACTGCTGCTCATCTATAAGGATGGCTTCTATAGATGAGAATAAAAACAGCCACTGAAAGATAACTATGATCCACATTCCAATGAAATAATAATATAAATTCGAAATTGTTCAAATGTGCCTACTGTAATAAATGTCATGTATTTATGTGTTTTTTTTTGTTACACATAAAGGAAATGTCTTTAAATACTAATCATAGAGTTTTTTTTTTCTTTTTTAAAAAATGGAAAAAGACTGACCTAATTGGTCACCAAGTGTAATACTATGCAGCTACGGCCCCAAATGTAACAATATTCTACGCACCTATGTAATCATATGGCTATCACGGTTACCGTCATTAGTGCCAAATGTAATACCGCTGTGCACGACAACATTTATGGTATCAGCTGTAATGTTAATAATTGGTGTTATCCTGGTAACAGCACTAAATGTGATACGATAGTTGTCACGGTACTATTCATCATCATCATCATATCGCGCTGGTAGCACGGATATCCTTGACCCTCTCTCGCCACTCCTCCCTATCGTTCATCGCCCTAGGTAGGTTTTCAGGACAACATCCCGTATCCTCACATAGCTGCTGAATGTACGTTCGTGCTGGTTGTCCTAATTTTGCGCGGCCATGTGTGGGGATCCATAAGAGTACATCTCTTATGAGTCGCGCCGTGACTTCCACCAGGGCCCTTCTAAAAAAGCTATTAGCTAAATGGTTATTTCAGTCCTCTTAATGCTTATTTATAAGACGACTTCGATTGAAAAAAAACAAGCAATAAAAGACAAATAAGTTCGAGTAGGCGTGTTGGAAAGGTGAAGGCAATGGCCACTAACAAACAGGAAATCACCCCCAGAGCAACAAATTACAAGTCATTTTTGTAATAAAGAATAATCAGCATTTCTGAAACTAAAACCGACTTCAGATCACGTTTATGGGACAATTAAATTCTATATCCTCAGCTTTCAAATGAATTCCCATGAATTATTCTCTGTCAATAATAAAAATACCACAATGTTGGTAATAGTGAAATCCTTTGACATGATCAACAAAGGGTATCTGCACACATTAACGATATACCTAGTCGTCTCAGCCAATATGAAATGTTAAAAAATTGCATTTTGGGGAATTGCTCACTGAATTCGGGGATTATTATCTAAGTAACTGACAGATATCGACCAAAAGAGGTAGCCAAGAACATAATATATAGAATATATATACTCACTAACTTACATACTCGAGATCTGGAGTAAAAACCCGGTGAAGTATTGTAATAATCCGAAAATAAAGCTGAAGATTAAACTACTACTTCTTCTACTACTACTACTACAATAGATACTTCTTCTAATAATAATAATAATTATAATAATAATAATAACCCCATTAGGCCAGAATTTGCGTTGATGAACAAGAAAAAAAATGTATCTTTCCTCTAGTGGAGTTTTCTGTTTCTGCTGACCACAAAGGGAAAATGAAAGTTTGCTAAAAAGGGTTAAATACATAGATCTTGCCTGAGGAGAGGAGAAAACTTTAGAACATGAAGGTGACTCAGATACAAGCAATAGCTGGTTAATTGGAAACGGTCAAGAAGCGCATTGAAGATATATTGGAGGAAGTGGAAATTAGAGGAAGAATGGACAAAATTCAAACAACAGATTAAATACAGTAGTGAGAAGAAACCTGGACAGCTAGGCTTAATTACAGTCAGTAAGATTCCAACGAATAACTCCCTGTTATCTCTGGTGGAAAAAATTCAAGAAGGGATATACATATTTACCAACCCCGCCGTTCGGGCCGGATATGACACAAGGTCAATTTTTAAGCGGAGTTTAATAGGTTTGAATTCAGAGTTTTCCTTCTCCTAGACTATTTGCCCCACCACGGCTGAAGAACCCAGTCTGTCCTACTATTTACCCATAGTTGGAGTGAGAATAATTAGATTCATACCTTTCCCAAGTGTATTAGTGATATGTGAAATGCCATCAGTCCCATCCAAGATTTGAAGTCGTGTCGCCGTGTCTATTTCCTACGACGATAAACATAACACCACGGCTACCACCAAGATGGAATATAAACCTGGTGGACTACAGAGTGGAAAATGAAAGAAAATGAAAAGAGAGATAAGTACTTAGACGTTGCGCGAGAACATAAGAGCAAGATGGATACCATTTGTAATAGGCACTCTTCGAAAGGTCTCGAAAGGTTTTGTAAGTGGACTGCAAGAGTTGAAAATCTGAGTACGAATCGAGACTATCCAAAATATAGAAGTGTTAAATTCGGACAAAATACTGAGAAGGGTGCTGGAGATCCTAAGAGAATTGCATTCACCCAGATTCCATCGAAAGGCAATCGGTTATTGTTTATCAGAGAAACTCGAAATAATAATAATAAAACTTGGTCGGCAAGGTGATACACTGGGAGATGTGCAAGAAAATGAAATTTGACCATACCAACAAATGGTATGTGCACAACCCAACACCTGTCCTAGAAAATAACATACATAAACTCCTATGGGACTTTGACATACAGACGGATCACCTAATCTCGGGCAGAAGACAACACCTAATAACAATCAACAAAAAAAAGGGAAATTGCAAAATTATCGTCTTTGCTTCCCGGCTGACCACAGAATAAAACTGAAAGAATGTGAAAAGAAGGATAAGTAACTCGACCTTACCAGGGAAGTGAAAAAACTGTGGAACATGCAGGTGACAACAATACCAATTGTGATTGGTGCTTTTGGTGCTAAAGGATTACTAAAGGGGCTGGAGGACCTCCAAACTAGAGCATTACTTAAAACGGCCAGAATACTGAGAAGAGTCTTGGAGACTTGAGGAGACTTGCTGTCACTCAAACTCCAGTTGAAGACCATCAGCTTTAGCTGATGTGAAAACAAAACAACAACAACAACAATAATAATAATAATAATAATAATAATAATAATAATAATACATCTGTTATATGAGCATCAAAAAACTTTCATTCTCTGGGTCTGTTTTAGTCACATCCTCCTACTCATACTACAAAAATGCCAAAATGATTTTCTGACCGTTCGATACTAGACGTACGTTGACAGGTAATTTGGGAAGAATACACTCAAGAGAGGACTGCCAAAAAAATTGAAACGCTAAATACCGTAAACCAAGAGAGAATCCAACACCACTGCATCACTGTCAAAAAAGAAGACGGAGAAATGTTAACATTATAAAAAAAAAAACAATATAGAAAAGAAAAATAAATAACAGACTTTCAGGAGTCAAGACTGGGAAAAATCGAGGTATGATCGGAAAATGTAAATAAATTGTTAAAACCGTCAAATGAACCTGGATAGAAAAATAGGCTAGAAGAACAAATTAAGAAATTGGAATAGGTGAAAAAAACTTCACAATGACACTTTTAAGCAAAAAAGTCAAAACAAAACAAAAGCAGACAAAATTGAAAATTAAAATAACAAACAAATTTTAAAAAATATTTAAAAAAAAAAAAAACTTAAATGATACCGGGATGAAATAAAACCAAAGAAACAAAGCAAGATATTAAAAAAAAACAGTGGAAAATGCACAAAGACAAACTAACAACCAGCTGAAAAAGAATCAAAAGGGTTAAGCATAAAAAGGAAAAAAAAAAGAGTTAAGTATGAAAAGGAAACAAAACGATACTGACAACACGATGGCCAACAGAATGACAATGACTAGGCAACAAAAATGGGAAGGAAAACAAGGCTATGGGCAGTTTAAACGAGTAATAAACAACATCTCCCACGAGAAAACCTGGACGTGGCAAAGAAAATAAACCTAAAGAGGGAAACAGAATATCTCCTTATAGCTGCACAAAACAACGCCGTAAGAACATATCATATCAAAGCGAGAATAGATAAGACGCAACAAAATTGCAAAAGTAGGGTATGTGGCGATAAAGCCGAAACCGTCAATCACATAGAAAGCGAATGCAGTAAATTAGAACAAAAGGAGTATAAAACTAAACACTTTAAACCAACCGTTAAAAACAACAAATCCAAAGATAATTCCAAGTTGAACCCATCCAGTAAGTTTGGGTATCATGGTCAGCATGTGCTCCTATGAAAGCTAATATGGGGATCGTAGGGGCATCCTGCGAATGTTGGCTCTTCTAATTTCAGGTATACAAATTACAACCGAAATAACATCTTAACTCAGAGACACCAACAAAAAATAGACAAAGAAAAACAGCAAAAATGTTCTTCACTGTTATTTTAAGAGCAATACTACTCAAATAGGTTATTGAAGAAAATGATTATAATTTATATAGAATCCGCTAGACTTTATACCCAAGTTAGAATTATATTAAAGATGGGTTTTCTGACCTTGAGATACTCGGAATTTGTTGACAGATAACTAAGGAAGCATATCAACAAGATCACATGAGCCGAACAGAAACGCTAAATACTCACAAACAAGAACGTAAAGTACGGAAACCCAAACACCACAAAACAGATGTTAATGCAAGAAGACAAAATTAAATTAGATTTAATAAAGAAAATCCTGATAGAAAATTAGACTACACTACCATTTTTCAGGAACTAAGACTGGAAAAAGTCAAGGCAGAAACCGGGAGTTAAACAAATTACAACCAAATATTCCAACAGCCAACATCATTGATTCAATCAAGCAATTTATGCAGGGACAAAATTAGACTGAGATAAAATCGGTGTCCCTTTAAGGAACTCGAAAACAAATATGAAATCTGGAGAGTAAATTAGGTTAAAAGTGTGCCAACAAGCGAAGATGCTAAGAAAGGAAAAACTCAGGGGTATAATCGGATGAAAAGACCCACCCCCACAAAAATGCAGACATATCTGACAATGCAATTTGAAGAAATAAATCATGAGATATTGGTATTAAAAAAGAGACTTAAAAGATATCGAGGTAGTGTTAGTTAATTCATACCAAACAGGACATTACAAAATAAAGCAAAAATTATCCCACAAGTAGATGGAGAATGCATGAGGATGTACTAACAACCGGATGCAAAAGAAGCAAGCCAAATTTGGAGTTACATATGTGAACAGACGGAACACTTCAGAGAGGCTGAACGGATCAATAACATGAAAAAAATTATAACGCCTCGAAGAAGGTCCTGAAACTGAAATAAACTGGTAGTCATTTAGAATAACACTGAACAAGTTACTGAATTGGAAACCGTATGCCAAGATGATAAACACTGATTGTGGGTTTTAAAACAATTCACGTTCATCCTAGTCAAACCGACTCTTGAAATGGTTTGATGTTTAGAAGAAATAAATATAACCGAATGAATAACTAAGTAGAAAATAACCCTGATCCAGAAAGACTCCCCAAAAGGAACCATCTGCAGCAAATATAAACCGAAAAATTGTCTACCTATCATGTGGAAAATCCTAAGAGCACTGATCAGAGAGGGAATCTTTTATTTCCTAGCAAGCCAAGAAGTTTCTAGGTGAACAGAAAGGATACCGCAAAGAAACATGAGGAACAGGCAATCTATTGTACAATGATCAAGATATCCTAAATTCGAGCAAAGTGAGGCGGAAAATGTAGTTATTGCGTGTATTAACTAAAAAAAGACAATGATATGATGCTTCTATCTTGGATTATAGACGGTCTAAAAACTTACAATGTCATAAAATTCAATACTGAAATTATGAATAACTGGTAGTTGGAATTGACAGCAGAAATAAAAAAAAATTAGCTGAGTTGAAAATCCAGAAGTATCTTCCAGGGAGATAGACTTTCATTATTACTGATTTTAACAGCAAGGACAACACTCAATCACTTACATAGAAGATACACTAGGGACTAAAAATTTTCTAAATAGCAAGATTAATCCCTTAATATAAATGAAATACATCTAGGTTTTCGCTAAAAAGGAAAAAAGAATTAGAGACTGAATAAACATTAGGAATATATACTAAGTGTACAGGGATGGAATTTAGCAGAGAAAAATAGCATTCTCATAATAAGAAGTGAAAAAAGATGAATAACAGAAGAAATAGAAGAAAGTATCAGGGTGCTACGAGAAACGGGAAATTACTTGTAAATATTGAAAACGGACACCATCAAAAAAGTGGAGATGAAAGAAAAATTACTAAGGACTACTTTCGACAAGTGTGGAAGTTCCTCGAAAACAAACTCTGCTATAGACATCTCACCAAAGCAATAAACACTTGGGCTGTGCCTCTTGTGAAATATTCAGGACAATTCTTTAAACGGACAAGAGAAAAACTTAGACAAATTGACCAAAAGAGAAGAAAATTAATGACGGTGCACAAGGCCTTATACCTGAGAGATGACATCGACGGACGACATGAGCAAATAAGAAAAGGCACCAGGGGACTCACCAATATTGAAGATAGCATGGACGCTTCATTAGAAGGACTCGAAGACTGCATTAAAAAGAAAAAAGTAAAACTAAATACAGAGACCAGTATTAGCACTCGGAACATAAAGATAAATAGAACAATAAGCAACATACAAAAATTGGAAGAAAAAGAACTCAATGAATATTTCAAACGACTAACTTTGCCCAGACGGTTGGGGTTGTAGAATACACCGATGGCTTCTCTGCAGAGGGGTAAGACCCCCCCACGAGTGTTCTGGATATGACACTAAATAAATAAATATTTATTTGATAAATAAAACAAAACCATGCTTCTTTCACTATACTGATTTTTGCATTTAAACTGCGTATTTATGCTAAATTAAATTGTTTAAAATAGAAGGTTTTGACAATGGAACTGCGTACTAGTGCTGAACTGAATTGCTCAAAATAGAACTGTTTTTGACGTCTAAACTGTGTACTTAGGCTAAATTGAATTATCTGAAATAAAACTGTCTGACATTTAAATCTGTGTATTGCCCAGTCAGATGGGGCTGTAAAATACACTGACTGCACCTCTGCAGAGGGGTAAGACCCGCCCAAACGAATGTCCTGGATATGAGACTAAACAATCTGATGGTGAGGTTCCAGTAGTGCTGGAGCTTTGGGGAATGCAGAGTATCCCTTCATTGCCATCGCTCCCAGGTCCACTCTGGCCCGGAGTGGTAGCACCTGATAGGGCCCTATCTATGGGTTAAATAGAACTAACATCATACTTATGCTAAACTGAATTGAGTAAACTGAATAGCTTGAAATAGAAACGTTTTCGACTATTAAACTGTACTTACACTTAAACTACGTGTTTATGCTTAACTGAATTATTTCAAATAGAACTGTTTTTCGACATTAAAACTGTATTTACACTTGACTGAATAATTACATATAACTGCTTGAATTGTTTGAAATGGAAAAGTTTTTGACAATTAAACTGTGTACTTATACTAAACTTAACTGTTTTCAATAGAACAGATTATTTACATAAAAATGGATTTGGCGTTAAATAACCTACAAAGGTTGATATGCCATAAAACCAACAAACCAACCAATCAAACGACTGACTGGCAAAAAATCACTCAAGAAGACCAGCATATTGTTAAGAAAGGAAAATTTTAAAAGAGAAAGTGAATCGCTTGTAATAGTCGTGGAGGTGCCCGTGGTGTAATGGTTATCGTCGTACGAATTGGACACGACGATACGAGATCAAATCGTCGATGAGACTGATTGCATTTCACATAGCACTAATACCCTTGGGAAAGGTATTAATCCAATTATTCTCCCTGCAGCTATGGGTAAATAGTAGGACAGATTAGGTTCTTCAGGCTTGGTGAGGCAACTAGTCTAGGAGAAGGAAAACTCTGAATTCAAACCTGTTAAACCCCGCTTAAAACTTGACCTTGTGTCATATCCTGCCCGAGCGGAGGGGTTGGTAAATATGGTAATAGTCGCACAAAGCAACGCCATAAGGAACATTTATATTAAAACGAAAATCGATAATATGCAACAGAATTTGGTTATGTGGCGATGGAGACGAAACAATTAATCACATAAGCTATTGCAGTAAACCAGCAAAAACGGGGTATAAGACTAGACACAATTAAGAGGGATACATGACCAACTATGAATTGTGCAAGAACCTGATGGTTTATCATTCTACAAAAGAGTAAAATTAGCCGTAAAATGTATTTGGATTTTAAAATAAAACAATTTTCGCGATCCCAGTCAAAACACATAACAAAGTTATTATAAACAAAAAATATAGAACCTGCCGAATAGTGGGTTTACCATCCTGGCTGACTACAGTGAAAATAAAAATAAAATGAAAAGAGAGACAAATAACACGACCTTGCCTGAGAATTAAAACATGTGTGAAACATGAGAGTAAATTTGAAAGCAATTATAATTGGCACGCTTAGAAGGCTCCCGAAAGTCTTGGAAAGATCGTTTGCCGAGCTAGAAATCGGAGGGCAAATCGACACGAACCAAACTACTGAATTATTAAAGTTGCTAGAATACTGTGAAGAGTCCGAGAGGGTTGAGGTGACTTGCAGTCAATCAGACTCCAGTGAAATACCACCAACTAAGGCTGGTGTGAAGAACTAACAGATAGTTAAATATTACTACTACTAATACTACTACAAATAATAACAATATTAAGAAGAGTCCTGTAAATTTGAGGAGAATTGCTGTCACACAAACTCCAGTGAAAGACAATCAGCTAACGCTGGCGTGAAAAATTCTCAAATAATAATAATAATAATAATAATTATTATTATTATTATTATTATTATTATTATTATTATAATCGGCCAGAATACTAAGAAGAGTCCTGGAGACTTGGGGAAACTTGGTGTCATTCAAATTCTAAAGAGAAACAATCAGCTAACGTTGGTGTGAAAACTCTGCAAAGAGAACATGCACAACCCAGCACCTGTCCTAGAAATTGACACACATAAACTCCTATGAGACTTTGACATACACACAGATCACCTTATCTTGGCCAGAAGACCAGACCTTATAAAAATTAACAACAAAAAAAAAGAAAATTTGCAAAATTGTCGACTTTGCTGTCCCAGCTAAGCACAGAATAAAACTGAAATAATGTGAAAAAAGGATAAATACATCGACCTTGGTAGAGAATTGAAAAAACTGTGGAACATAAAGTGCGATGGGTGCTTTTGGTACAATAACTAAAGGATTATTAAAAGTCCTGGAGGGCTTGGAAGTTGGCAGACGGGTAGAGACGATCCAAATGACAGCATTACTAAGAACTGCCAGAATACTGGGAAGTGTCCTGGAGACCTGAGGAGACTTGCTGTCACTCAAACTACAGTAAAAAACCATCAGCTGACGCATCGATACAACGGCTCGAAGACTACATAGAAAAACACGAACGAGGACTGATTACAGCAATCAGAAACAATTCTGACAACACGATAGACGAAAGAATGACAACAACTACGAAACAAAAATGGGGAAAAAAACAAAAACTCTATGACCGCTTTAAACGACTAATGAACAACATCTCACACCAGAAAACCTGGACCTGGCTAAGAAAAGGAAACCTTAAGAAAGAAATGGAATATCTCATAATAGATGCATAGGAAAACGCCATAAGAACCAATCATATCAAAGCCAGAATAGATAAGACGCAACAAAATAGCAAATGTAGGCTATGCGGTGACGGAGACGAAATGATCACTCACATAATAAGCGAATGCTGCAAATTAGCACAGAAGGATTATAAGATGAGACACGACTGGATCGGTTTGGTGATCCACTGGGAAATGTGGAAGAAATTTTAATTTGACCACACTGAGAAATGGTTTATGCACAACCCAGCACCTGTCCTAGAAAATGACACACATAAACTCCTATGCGACATTAACATACACACAGTTCACCTAATCCCCGCTAGAAGACCATACCTTATGATAATCAAAAAAAAAAAAAAAAAGAGAATTTGCAAAATTGTCGTCTTTGCTGTCCCGGCTGACCACATAATAAATCTGACGAAATGTGAAAAGAAAGATAAGTACCTCGATCTAGCTAGAGAATTGAAAAAGCCGTGGAACATGAAAGTGACGATTGTACTAATTGTGATCGGTGCTTTTGGCACAATAACTAAAGGATCATTAAAAGGCCTGGAGGACTTGGAAGTTGGCGGACGGTAGAGACTATCCAAATGACAGCATTGCTGAGAATGGCCACAATCCTGAAACGAATCCTGGAGACTTGAGGAGACTTGCTGTCACTCAAACTCCAGTGAAAAACCATCAGCTAACACTGATGTGAAAAACTCCATGTTGTTAATAATAATAATAATAATAATAATAATAATAATAATAATAATAATAATAATAATAATAATAATAAGAAGAAGAAGAAGAAGAAGAAGAAGAAGAAGAAGTTTTTTTGCACCTGAACTACAAGGTGTTCCTATTCACGTGCTGGTATATTTTTAACTTTTCGTTGTCCTCATAATGTGTCAAACATTTAAGAATTTAGATGATTTTGAAATTAACGATGGATGAACCTGGCAAAAATTGATAACGAAACTTCTGCTGCAGTTGGATAACTAACGTTTACGAGGAAATCATGCCCATGTATACGCTACAAGCGCTCATTTTTTAAATATTACGGAACATTTTTTTGTATAAAACGTGTTCATGTATAAAACGCACCCGTAACTCTCAACTACAAAATTTAAAAACAAAATAATTATATTGTATAATACCTACTATTTCTAAATTTTTACCAACTAAATTTAATCTAAATTTACCGTGTATTTAATTTTCTATTCTAACCCATGCCAAAATTATGGAATTCATACACTTCCTGAATGTTCACGTTTTATATTTTGTTTTTCTATCGAACTTAAATAAACTAATGATCGATAAGACGAGAATATTTTTACTTAATAAATGAAGGAAATTTTGGCTTTATAAAATCTTCTTTAAAACAACTAGATTAAATTATTCTAATTAATTGTATATTTTTATAACCACGTGGAGGAAAACATTTTCCCATCTAAAAATTGGTTCAGTCGGCTGGTGCTGCAGAATACACTAACTGCATCTCTGTAGAGGGGTAAAATCCCCACCACCACCACCACAACGAATTCCTATGGCCTAGTCTGGTGGGGCTGCAGAATACCCCAACTGTATCTCTGCATAGGGGTAAGACTGACCCAGGAAATATCTAGATTATGACACTAAACAATCAGATGGAAAGGCTGGAACTTTAAGAAATATGTGTACACCTTTATTGCCATCGCTCCGAGGTCCACTCTGGTCCAAAGTGGTAACACCTGATTGGGTCCTATCTACGGGTTAAATTGAACTCAACAGTTTATTTATGCTAAACTGAATTGTTTGAAATAAAATTGTTTATATGTATAAAAATGGATTTGGCATTAAATCACTTACGATGGCTGATATGCCATAAAACCAAAGGAAACCAAACCAAACACATAAAAATAAGTTTTTGTGTTCCTTCAACATAAAAATCTTTGGACTGAGTTTTTAGAGATGTGATCACGGTGCTGTTCATTCCATCATCTCCCGAAAACTTTTTTTCGCGCCAAAATTCATTGAAGAAGTTCAAAAAAGCAGAATTCAGAGGAGTTAGATCTCGATTGTAAAAAGGATGAAGCTGCTCTTCTAATCGAAACTGAAAAATAGTTTATTGTATTCTCGCTTTGTTATGAAACCGAACAAGAAGCGACCATGAAAAAGTCATCATGCTCAGCTCTTTATTTTTAAAAGGTTTGAATAACTGAATCCATCATTTTAGGGGAGCTCACCATTGATGGCATGTCTAGCCGGTCGTTATCTTGAAAACTATTTAGATCCTCTTTACATAATGTTGCAAATTTGTAAATATATATCTGACTAAAAAATTCTTCTGCGTAAACATCTTATATTAGTCTGTAAATTTCACATAGTTTGCACTGTTCAGCCACTAACTGATTCACGACAGACCTCTGTTCAAATTTAGAACACACTTTTTGATTGGGGATATTTGGACAGATTCTAAACAATAAATTGTAAACTTTTATGAGACAAATTCTGAATAAAAGATATTTTGTTTTAAAAAGTTCACTGTTTTAATTGAATTACCCTCGTATTATGCATAGAACAAAATTCTAAAATGATCTTGTTATCCTCATTCTTAAAAAAACAGAATACATAAACAAATCGGTCTACAATTAAAGACCTTTCTCATAGATTTCAAAAACCGGTCAGGCGTACATAGCTGAAAAGAAGCTTGACTGCTATAAAAGAACTGTCTATTGAGACAATAGAATTGATAATAAAACTCATTGAAGAATGTAATCTTGTGTCAAATCTAGTGTGAAATGCAACGAAAGTAGTTAGCTGTTTCCAGTCATCTCAGTTTAAGATTTATATAGAATATATCTGGTGTTAGATGATGATTATAAAAATCAACTTTATCACTAGCAAAAACAAAAGCACAAAAATTAAATGGACATATTAAATCAAATATTTATTCTGCTAAAATGCTAAAATATATATATATATATATACGCTCCCCCATGGGGGTTGAGCACTCTGGTGAAGGAATTTTCGGACGCCGCTCGCATAATGCAAAGCTCTTCGAAAGAAGTGAGCACTCTGGTAGCCGATAGGGTATAAAAATATAAACAAACGGACGCTGCTGTTGCTACATAAATATCTTAACAATTCCATTAGCCAAACGCGGTATGCTTGTTGGCCGAGCGGTCTCAGACTTAGTCTAACGTAAAGTTGGATGGGTTTCGATGCCGGCTTCGAGCGTCCTACGTGTCAAGCCACACTGAAGAGTTCTGATAGAACGAAACAGTCTGTCTGTGGATGACAATATATATATATATATATATATACTTCTGGAAAAAAAATCATTTTTAACTCGTGTAAACTCTTAAGAAAAATAGTGCAACCGGCTGAATTCGAATTTTCTTCTGTCAGCTTAATCAATCATTCACTGTATGCCCCAAAATAACATTGTTACTCTGCTGTGAAAGTAATATCCACATAATTACTTGCCAAAAAAAGTATGCTCTTGAATATTTTGACGAGATATGACGCGACCAAAGGCAGACATTTCCTGGTAGTCGCCAAATCTACTTCGCTTGACAAATTTATCCTTATATTATTACTGAACTTGTAATATACAAATTTAACGCAAGACTGAAAAGGCAAAGTAATAATAATATGAAATATACGCTCAGCCTATGTGAAAAACAATGTACCGTAACACAATGCCGTCAGTATTAAATGCGTTAATTATAAGAAAATAACATTATAAATTACATTACTATTATTTACATTTTCTTAAATGTTTTTTTTCCATAGAATTAAAGCTGCCACTAAAAATGCTGCAGCCATTAAAAGACTGTGTAAATGTGAATTATGTGAACAACTTCGCAAAGGATTACATGCTGGATCGGCTCTTCATCCAACAAATACTTATTCTATAGTCGAAAATGTCATTATTATACGTCATCGTCACGTTATTATTTTGATAAGCTAATAGTATCTCCTTTATGATCAAATGAGTTTAATAAGATATATAGAATATTTGAATTCTGATTCAAAATCCGATGAATCTTGAAACACTTGACACTCGATGCGTGTTGTTTCTGATAACGTCTTCCTTATCAAATTATAGAAAAAATGATGGGGACCAAAGCCGTATTTACTAAGATTAACGTTAAATTTCGATAAAACAGTTGCCTTCCGATTCAGCTGATATATTCAAGTGAGGTTCCCCTCAGTTAAAACATATTTGAGTCCTTTTTTAAGTCATTTTACGCAGTTATGTCGCATTTTCAATGACTTCCTTGTCCTTAAATCTCGGACACTTGAGGTGAATTTCCAGGTTATGCAGTATGAAACCACTCGGAGCTACGTCGAATATATATACCCCCAACGCCTTCGCTTTAGGTACGCTGTGACGCAAGGCTAAATTTAGTTACGGAGTAAAGCTGGTTTCAATTTAGTAAGTTACGTAAAGTTGGCGACTGTAGTCTAAGGCGATCAGAAGGCTTCCTTTTTAATAGCTACTACACCGACGTGTAGGAGAGGGCGCTAATCCTTTCCCTGGATTGCTCCATTTTATCCTCAATACGTACATTATATTGCTGAGTGTTAAGCAAGGAGGTATCAAGCACTATTTTTAAAGTATGACGTGACCTGGGATTGAACCCAGGTCTCCCGGATCTTTGGCGAACACTCTACCCATATCTTGGATTGCCATCCAAAAGTTTAAGAAACAGTCTGTCCCAATATCATCGCTTGGGTGAAGAGTAGATAGATTCATTTATTTTTACAACGGCATTAACGCAAAGTGAAACGCAAACGAACTCGTTCAGGGTTTGAACTCTTGTCATTGATTCCATTTCATACCACGACAATTGTTACTGCTGGCGCCTCTTTACTACATCTGATAAATGTGGATGGTGATGGACATTCACAATCCTGTGTTTCGCCGAAATCTGATGATAAAAATGTGTTTAGCGTGGCTTCATATTTTTTAACCTTTGCCTTAACTCGCCTTGACATTTTGGAATTATGATATAAGTTGCTAATATGTGGACAGGTTTTCATATAAGATTTTTCATTTCATTTCTGAAAAAAGAAAGAAAAAAAAAACTCTATTCTATATGTAAGTTGAAAAGACGACTCGAAAGCTGCCAGGACGTCTTGAAGATTATGTTGCAATTCATTTACTCTTATAGTTTTGAAACTTATACATTTTACAAACTCTCGATTTTACAAATATGACAGCTTCTATATTTACCTGACCTTCAAAGACATAGGAACTTTTCTTATTTCCTTATCTCAAAAACTGAATCTGAAATTTTGTTTTAAATTTAAAATGTAAATAAAATCGTAAACATATCTGAACAATATACAGTGGGAGATAAGTAAAAATTTGAAAGAAAAAAAAATTCTGACGTCTTTCTTTATCAGTTATATTTTCTATAATTGTATGAAATATCTTGAAATATTCTAGATCAAATAAATAGCCATTGCCTTCATCTCCGACCTCGAAACAACTTCGAAATATTCTAAAAACCTTTTTGACAGTCTCCTTGTTTAGATTGGTAAATGCTGCCGTTATCCTTGCCTTCAGTTCATATTTGATGTTGTTCGGTTTTGTTGATCTTTCACTTTATCCCGTCCAATACACAATAATCATGGAGAGTACAATCTGGGGTGTTTGGTGACCAGCTATTTGGGGTGATATTGTAACAAAAGTTTTCTGAGAGCCAAAACAAGATACTCTTGCTTGGGTGTCATGGTACAAAGTCCTGTTGCAAGACTCGGGGTATTCCACAATCATCCTCTTAATCAAGGGCTTCACCACTTATTGTTAGCCGCTGTGTCAACTATGAGTATGGGCGAAGATGACCAGAGGCATAACATCACCATCGCTAACGACCACCTCAAATACCATGACATAAACGGGGTGTTTGTTTTCATCAATATGAAAAGGATTCTGTCCTCGTATTGATGACCAAGTACGTTCTCATTGTATCTCCCGTCGTAAGCAACAACTAGTTTAGCATGCTGTTTTTGAATACCGCAAGATTGATGTGTGCTTTCCTGAAAAAAAAAATGCCAAAAAAAGACACTTGATTACTTCACAGTAGATGAAATTTTGAATAGGCAGGAAATGGATAATTTAAAATGAAGATAATTTCGTAATCTCACTCGATATATGATTAAGTAATGTTATGGAAACTTCAAAGCCGCAGTGTAGACAAGACGGTGCCGATTATCCATTGTATTCATTAGCAGTCTCGATACTTTTTGTCATAAGTTTATGAAAACCAGAACAGTGTTCAAGTACAACAACTTTTATATCTACCAAATCTAATTTCTAATTTCCATCTTTGTGCAACGTACATTTCAGGCATGAGATTTTAATACTTGACAGATAATAGAATAAATGCAATATCATAGTTTTATAATATACCTATGAGAAGTCTCAAATGTGTTTTGACAAACCAAAAATTTCCTGAGGGATTTGTGATGAATATCAAGGAAACTATTTGGAAAAAAATAGATATTTCATTTATTGTCCATTTATTTCAGGTTAGATAAAGCATCAGTCTTGATAGTTTGTGAACACACCCTCGTATATCAGATAGGATTTCTATTGTACGATATCTGGATTTGTCTGCATTCGAATCACGAGTCGAGTCTTTGTTTATAGAACTTTTGGTGCACAACTTCCTTCTTCTAAGAAATTGTTTTGACTTGTTGAAAAGGATCTCTAGAAAGAGATCGACTTAACAAAGATAATCGCTTAATAACATTTTCGAGCTGAGGTTTTCTACGCTTTTTCAGTGTCTGACATGGAGCTTTTCCGACACGAAAACATTGCAATACTTGTCCAAATCATGTTTCGTTAATACAAGAAGAAGAATAAAAATATTATTTTTGAACTGATATTGTCTCTCTTCACAAGAATAAATGAAAATTCAGCACGACTTTTCAGTACGTATCAATCTATAATGTTTTATGTTATAAAACTGTTTCTTTATTTGTTTGACCTTAAGTTATTCTAGTAAATGAAATAAGGAATTTTATGAATATCAAAATCTTATTTTATTTTAAACTTCATGTTTAACTTCTTTTTTTTCTTTTTCAGCTCCATAAGTATATTGAAACTTTACCCGGTGGATGGCATCAACCAAATCCTCTTGTCTAATAAAATTGTCCTCTAGGGTCCATATTCATCCGGTGTGGAAATATTATAAACGACTTTCCCATAACTTCCTATTTTTCATGTTTCAGTGTTGGTTAAAGTATTCGTTCAATGTTGTATTTTATTCTACTGTTATCCTGGTTGTTATTGTAGCTACTGTTGTTGACCATTACTTACATTTTTTCTTTTCATATAGTGATTTTAGGTTAGACTTAATTGGTAAACATGGTTCACAGTTATTCTTATGATTTCATAATTTAATTACATCTGTAATTAAAATGTCATGAGTTTCAATAAAACGTTGGAAATTTTATTTGATTATTATAAGAAATTAAATGTACAAAATAATGTACCAAACTGTATTTTTCTTCCTCAAAAATAAACGAAAATAATCAGAAAGCAATAATGAATTTTTTGTATCAATCTATAAAACTGCAACATTGTGATTGAAGTGTTAGGACTTGCCGTACAATGTTTATAACTTCACGAGGTTAATGTAACTGGGTACAGGTATTAAAAAAAATACTCATTTTTCAAACTTTTTTAAAGGAACATATAAAACAAGACATATGTACAGAAAAAGTCGTAGAAAAAATCTTTTTGATGGAAAATTAATTTTGTTCGATTTCAATTTGCATTTTCATTTTGTCAGAAATGAAATTAATTTGTATTGCTAATTTCGAAAAACTAGATTGATTTTGTAACAATTGACTCTTCAAAAAATTTCGTTTTTTTTTTTAGTGGGGTGTTCATTAGAGTAGTGTAAAATTTAGTCAAATTAAAAATGATATGACAAAATGCAAGATTCGTGTTTTGGCCTTGGTAAGAACTCTAATCAAGGAGATGGAAAACTTTGAATTCAAACCAGTTGTATTTCAGTGATCTAAAGTAGGAGAAACATTTTTTTTAAATCGGTCAATATTTTTTAATTTTTTGTTATAAATGAAAAAAAAATTGCCGCGGTGTTAAGGTTTAAGGCTTATAGTTGGCAATCCTACTCAGATAATAATATTTCTTATTAATTATGAAGTTTATTTTTATTTGAAATAGGCATTTTAAAATGTGATATTCTTTAACTGCAATTATTTCCGACCATTATGTGACAAATATTGTACGGCGGCATAGCAGGATCGAACTCAGTAGAGTTACAAAACAGGAAATGATACAGGTTCACTAAAATTTACAACATATAATTGATCATAAAATTAACTGTCGTTGAAGAGTCGGACTGGGGATTCTATTAATTACAAAAATTAATCATGACCAAGGACGACTTTTTACAATTGCAGTATAATTAATAATGATCTATATATACATATTTGGAGACATTGCGTTAACTTATACAACCTTTGCCGATTTGGGTGGATTGCTGAATAAAATGAATCCTGGTTGAATGGTGGTTTTAAAATTATAAAGCTGGGTCATTCCAGCTTATAACTGAATTATAAAATTGTTTGTTTTTTCTGGCTCACTCAAGAATCTTCAGATGAGATGATTCGAAGGATATCTGATGGTTATATATATATATATATATAAGGATTCAAATATTAGATTAATGAACAATTCATTACTCTTTGCATCAGAGTTTAACACAAGTAAGTCTTTTGAGTGTAATCTACACTGAGTGAAATTCTGAGTCACGGTATGGAGAATTGTAAATTAAGTTCATTAATTTAGTTCCTCTTATCGTTCTTTGTATATTTAAACTTTATATATATATATATATATATATATATATATGTGTGTGTGTGTGTGTGTGTGTGCGCGCGCGCGCACGTGTGTGTGTGTCTACGTATCTATGCATCTATGTGTTGACATAGGACTTCAGTCTTTTTTGCGCCTTAATGAAACTGATAACTTATTGGTTCCTTGAAATTAATAAACATTGTTATATTCAATTAGGTAAACAAATGGATAAAGCATCTAACACACACACACACACACACACACACACACACACACGCATATATATATATATATATATATATATATATATATATATATATATATATATATATATATCGTCGCATGAATGTATAAGCGGAAGAGAAAAGCAAAACACACAAGGACAATATGAAAATAATGAAAAGAGCAAAAAACGGTCATACACGATGTTAAAAAAAGAGAAAGGAAATAAGTAACGTGATAAAACTATCTAAGTCTTAAAAAGCAGAAAAATCCAAATAAAGTCACATTCAGAAAAAAGTTGGTGAAACATGATAGCTATGATGTAAGGAAAGGTACCTGCTCATCCATGCCTTTTATTTTAGATTCAACCTTGTATATTGTCTCATATCCAAATCAGGAAAAGAGCTAGTCACTGACTGGGCGAAGCACTAGTCTTGTCAAACCTACTAGCAGCCCCCCGCCAAAGACGAAATATGAAAGTCGGACAGCTACCAGATACCGAGCGAAGTAGTTGCTCTTAAGTCACGTCGGACGATGGTTGAATTTCAACAACTTCCAACCGCTACCTTCAGGTATTTTGAAGATATATAAAAACTCAGAGGGATGACTAGCGGAAGTTATTATCAACGTTTCATCTATTACGATGACAATATATTAAGACAAGAAGCAGGATGTCAATGAAACTCCACTTCCAAGTTTTTAAGAAAATCCAGAATGAATGAATCTCATTTTCTAACGCCTTACTTCCGAGAATCAAGAAAATGGCGGTAAGAAAATCAGAAGAGAAAAAATTAAAACAAAGAGTAAAGAAACAACTTCAAACACAAGAGAGAATAACAAACCACTTCCGAAGACTGAGAGAAGAAAAATATATTGATAAAAGAAGTTCTATGCTTGACAAAAATACATTAAAGATAAGAGCTAAGTAATAACTTTTTTTTGTCATCGCACATAACTACATCCCTTACAATTTCCACACATATAAATTACCACAAAGAAATGAAGCTGAACATTCTTTATGCATATACGAAAAAAAAAAGGTTACACAAACATTCCTGATATAATTCCTTTCATCTTTTAATGTTTTTTTTTCTTTTCTTTTGTATATTTGTATTTTTATAAATTACAACTTTAGTTTAGACCCATAGATGGGAGAATAAAAATATTGTTATAAATCATCTTGTGTTATAGTGTCGTAATCTAGTCGAAAGATTTCTTGTGTCATATTTTCTTTATTATAGGCACTGTCCACCTCTTGGGGATGGAAGATCAATGAAATACGTTTTCGTAGTATTTTATTTGTATGGAAAATCTATCCACATATTTGCAATACCCTAGGCGTGTGGTAGTTTATATATATATATATATATATATATATATATTGAAGAGTGTATATTTAGGCAGCAAGCTATTATTCAAGCAAGATTTGTTAAAGACGATGGAACACCGTTTGTTTATTTTCTTTAATTTTATTTTTTCAAGTATCCTTGTTACTTTTCTTATGTCGAGAAATAAGTGGTGAAGTAATTGTCCCATATCTTCTGCGCTTTCTTCTTCAAGCGTTTTCGACTTTTGGTCGTCATCAGTGATAGTGCAGTTTTGAGTTGACTGTTTAGGCTTTTATTGTTTGAATTATTTGGAGCGTTATCACCTTTCTGAAAATATCGCCAGAAAACAACATTTAATTGAAAAATATGACAATAGCACAAGCCAACTTATACCTTCCGATTATAATATAATAACTATAAATGAAAAAAAAAATAAAACGATTACAAATCCTAGAATCAATATGCATGAAAAATAAAAGACAGAGATACCGTTAGTTCATACGAAGCCTGGTCGAGAGAATAACCCACTTACCATGAAGACACGATGCAATGCAATGTCAAATGTAGAGGCTCCTCAGGTTTGAAAGATTGATATTGACACTTTCCTTTTTTTCAACAAGTGGGGGCGCTACTCGAGCGAATACTTATCCTCCCTGAAACGGAAAAGTTAATCAATTCCTTGTTAAGGATGACCGGGGATGTTTTCGTGGTGTAATGTTTAAAACACTGGACGGCGGAATGGTTGTGAGGGAGTTCGAATTCCAGTCGCGCTATTACGTTTACTTTCAGACAAATACCCTCGAGAAAGATAAGATTCACTTTATCCATCTGGCTATGGGTTTAATAGCATCACTGCAGTTCTTCTAGAAGGATTGACTTTAGCATTAAATGCCTCTTGATGCCATTAAACAAAGAAATCGAAACTGGATGACCGGGAAATGCAAGGGAATTTACGAGGAACTTTCAGACAATAACTTTCCGCCTTTGGTCATAAAATAATCAAATGTCTCTATATATATATTATTCTATTTATTGAATTAATGACCAAGTATTTCATTGTACACTAACCTCATTCTTTGCACTTATATTGCACAATTTATTAAAGCAATTATCTCTGGAAATAGCACGCACAAATAGGCGTATATATATATATATATATATATATATATGAAACTTTGCCTGGAGTTGCCTAAATTATTTATCTCTGCCAGTATACGAACACAGTCGTATATATGTGAGACTCAACGTGTAGATGTACTTGGATCAACACCTTTGTATATACATAGATCCACAGATTAATATTTTTGATAACTTTAAATATTTATGAGTGAGTATAACACTTGGTGGTTTCACACCATCAACTGGGAAATTCTGGAGGAAGCTGACATGGCGCACAAAGAGAGCCAATGAAAATTAAGGATGACTGTTTTATCTGATGCAGACAATAATCAATTAAGTATTCATCGGAAAAGCTTTATAGCAGGTGCCAAACTATATTGCTAGGTATGCATCGAATTACAATATGTAACGCAAATACACTATCTTAATTGGATGTATTGAAAAAGTATTAAAAAAAACTATAATTCTCTTTAGTCTTAATTTTTTTGGCACTCGCAAATGAAAGTTTAAAATTAACCTATTTTTTTATTTAAAAACGGTAACATTTGTACATCTCAATGCAGAATCTTTATTGGGAGAAATCTAACGACGAATAAATTGAGACTCTCAAGTTTTAATCTCAGCTATTAGTATAGAAAACTCTTAATATAACAAAATAAGGATCCAAACAACTCCATTTGAAATATATCGTTTGGGCTTATACAGTAAATAATATTAGTATATATCAAAAGAGTGTTCTCTTTTTCGCAGCCTTCATTCAGATTATCATCCAAGCTGTGGGATAAAAAGTATCATTGCTATCATTCCACCAGGATGGCTCTGGAATTGAATAAACCTTGAAGAGTGATATGTCATTAAACAAAGAAAACAAAACAAGGACTTCATTGAAAGATTAATGTACATACGTATCTTTAGACGACGTAAAATTCCAATATATATATATATATATATATATATATATATATATATATATATATATATATAATTTATTCATTCGTTTATTCATTCATTTTTGTTCCAATTTCTATAACTCTGGCGGCGTGAAAAAAAAGGTGATGCAATTTGTACATAAAAGATATTACACAAACTGACATCGGGGAAAAATTAATTAAAAAAGAAAAGATCCATACTGCTTGAAAATAATCAACCTGCACCGCAATGTGTCGCCAAAAGAAAAAAAAAACCGACGCAGGTACCTAAACTAATAGGTAAGAGGGATAATTACACTAAGTAGAGCAAAACTAGAAATTACCTACCTAGGTTTTACCTATCGGATAATCAGGATAATTCTGACTTGAGAGGATAAACCCAACCGAAATTCTATTAAAGAAAAGAAAAAAATTAAATAGCATAAAAAAAAAACATAAAAAAAAAAAACAACCAAACACATTTTCTATTTGCCTAGAAGCCAAGTTTTTAATGCCAGCAAGCATTTAGTTTTTTCAGATATCGCGTTGAGTAATTCATTGGAGTTATTTAAAAAAAAAGAGCTAACTTTTCCTCCATACACACGAGACAATGTCTATTTCCAGTCATGTATTTACAGCCTATTTTAAATTATTATATCCCATTTTAATACAATATATATACCTTGATTTTTTTAAATTTACCCCTCATAGTTAGAAAAACAAACAGTCCCTACCTGTATATTTCGTGTGCGAAACAAATTCTATGATTGTAATATATTTCTTGAAAGCTCTTCGAGAAGAGACCCCATACACTTTTTACTGTTACTACTATTATTATTACTACTACTATTATTGGGTCCGCTTAAATATATATATCTATATATCTATATCTATACATATATGTGTGTGTGTGTGTGTTTGTGCGCGTTGGCAGAGATCTTCAGAGGCTGACCAAGATATTTCATGGCATGAAATCAAAAACGTTCATTTATCAACAGTATTTCTCAGGTTCACACACTTCTTCTATAGGAATTAAAGATTTTGGTTTTTATTGAAAAAAAGGGGATAAACATTGGATATGACGTCTTCAAATGACCTTTTTAGATCTATATGGTCAAAATCAATTTATGCGAAATCCTTGATTCAAAAATATCAAATATGTAATATTTAAAATAGAAAAATTTTCATGGATTATCATTCATATAATATTTTCTCGTGCATTTTTGGAAAAATATTCAATTAATCTAAATCGTTTAGTCTATTTTGTATCATGTATATTTTCTGATGTCAGAATATTAAACTATCAAATAATAATGTTTTGCGTTGTATCTGGTATTAGTTTATTTACTGCTAAATTATAAAATCCACGTGGAAATCAAATGAATGTTCTAATCCCACCGTTATTGTTTGAAGAAGGATACACACACACACACAGACACACACAGACACACACACACACACACACATATATATATATATATATATATATATATATATATATATATATATATATATATATATATATACCAACATGAATACCGACTTTGGTTATATAACAACGACCCACTTGAGTCATCTTTATACAACTTCTCTCATGCTAGTGCTATCAAATAACATATAAATACCACACATAGTAATAACGGACTAATTCACAACTGGATTTTGTATATAAAAATCGTATTTGTTATCTTATATAAAAAATCGTACACAGATCTCAACAAAAAACGGCTATAAATCATCAACTGCATCACTAGAAAAAAAAACGAACGACCAAACATGAATAAAAGAGAATGCAACACGTAATATATCTTTAACAATGAACTGTCTATTCAAAGATACTCTGCAAATAATAAATTCTTAATCATAAAAAAAAATGTTGCATCCCATGTAAGAAATTAGTTCTACTGAAAATGGCACTCAAGCTGATTTGTCATTATGATTCAAAGTGCTTGGAGGCTGAACCCAGAGGAATTATTTACATCAATTGCACCCTGATACAAAGAAATTACTGAGAGAGAGAGAGGGGAAGGAGAGAGAGAGGGAGAGAGGGGACATAATAAGAATAAGATGATGTAAAAAGAATAAAACAATAAAACAATAAAAAACTTTATAGCATATCAAATTCCCAAGCCTAATTGGTGAAATAAAAATGTAACTGCAAGGAGACAGTGAGACGCACCCCGAGAAAGAGAATAAGAGGATAAAGAAAATAAATAAAGAACCCACCCCTGCACGAAATTTATCACAAAAAGTGACCCCTATATAAACCGATACAAAACCTGAAAAAATATTAACTATTATCTGAGGAAAGCAATAAGCTGGAAACATGTCCCTATGTAAGAAAGAAATTATTCTGAATATTCCTTTTTCTCTCTTTGAACCAACAAAAAAAATTACAAATACAGATACATATATATATATATATAGTTCATATGTTTAGGCGGCCGATATTCTGGTATGCATTTATTTATTGACGATATTAACCTTGATATGGACAAGTCATTAAACCATTAAGAATATTTCTTTTGCATTATTAATTTTTGGATTGTTCCATGTATTTTAGACCTGAGATCATCAACAGGAGAAAAAGTTTTTGAAGAAGATTCTACTATCATGTTAGAAGTTCCAAAGAATTGATATGCTTTAAGAAAAGCGGCGGAATATATAAGGAACCAATGGAGTCCAATATGTATAAGTTAAATGAATATTTTGCCACACATAAAAACCCACATGTATATAAATAGATACATACACTAAAACACATTCACATATTTGTTTGGGAGGGTAGACCTAACTCTCTAGGCTGAATAGAGAAACCGGTTAAGGAAGAGGAAAAACCTTAGAATTTAAAACCAATGACGTGAGGTTCGCGTGAATCTATGGTATGATTCTACTCTATTCTCTTGTTATCAATCAGTCTAAAAAGTGTGACTCGTTCAACACCAGCTCCTTAACACCTAAAATAAATTACCTGCGCAGGTAGTTATTCGAATATCAATAACTTTTAAACCCTCATCAGTTGAGATCGACAAAAGCAGCCATAATATATATATATATATATATATATCCTTGATATTGGCTTAATGGGTAGAGTGTTCGCCAATGATCCTGGAGACCAGGGTTGAATCTCTAGGTCGAGTCATACCAAATACTCAAAAAATGGTACTTGATGCTGCCTTGCTTAGCACTCAGCATTAAAAGGCACGGATCAAGGGTAAAGTGAAGCAATCCAGGGAATGGTATAGCGCCCTCCCCATCTTCTCGGTGTGGTAGCTATTGAAAAAGGGAATCTTTAACCGGGCCATTGGCATAATAGTTAGAGTGTTCGCCAACGGCCAGGTAGACCTGGGTTCTAATCCCTGATCGAGTCATACCAAAGACTCAAAAAATAGTACTTGATGCTACATTGCTTAAACCTCAGCATTATAAGGTAAGGATCAAGGGTAAAGTGGAATAATCCAGGGAAAGGAGTAGCGCCCTCCCCTACATCTTGGTGTAGTAGCTATCGAAAAGGGAGCTTTTGGGTCACCCTCGACTACGGTCGCCAACTTTACTTTTTACTTATTATTACTGAAGAAATGTCATACCATCATAGGCATTGATACCATTTAGCTAAGAAAAAACTCAGGTGGGTTGCTCATGTTGGGAGAATGGATGAGAATAAACCTTCAAAGGAGGTCCTGTATGGCCAACTACCTAAATGAAAGCGTTCAGTTGGACGTCAATTCTTGCGCTATAAAGATAAACTGAAAGACAATTTGAAGCGCCTTAACTTTGAACTAGAAACGTGGGAAGATCAAGCATCAAACAGAAAGGAGTGGCGTGAAACATGTTTCCTAAAGTTGAAAGGTTTAGAAGACAGTTGACTGAAGCAGCATGATCAGCTTCAAGCTCTGAATAAGAAACGTCATCAAAATCCTGCTTTAACAAATTTCCTCTGTCGATGTGGTTTTCTAACCAGCGGCAAAGCTGAGCAAGTGTCACGCTCAAGAAAGCACAAAAGATATGTCTTCTTGTCACCTGATTTTCTTCACAATCATCCTTGATAGCATAAATTAGTGTGGAGCATTCTGCTGTTTACTGCTGGCCCTCGTTTATTGATCGCGATAGGAGACTCCATCATATATATATATATATATATATATATATATATGTCAAAGAACACTGGAAATAAATCCGATGGTGTGTAAATATTAATGAATATGTAAAAGCAAAAGGATGTTGGTTGATTATAAATGGCAATACACCAATATACAGTGTCTTTTATATCTATTTTATGATCTCATCATCCAGGCATGTACTGGAAATGTTAAATATTTCATATAAAAATACATCCTCTGAATATGATGATTTCTTTTAAAAAAACAATTAAAGAGTTAAGGAAAAGTTAGACTAGCACATTGCCATATATTAAAAAAAATCACCTGGAGATTTAGTTTTGGCATATTTTTTATATGGATTAACTTCGATTTCCTTTAACAGACACACATATATAATGTCATCCACAGGCATACTGTTTCGGTGTATCACAACTCTTCATATTGGATTGACACGGGAGACGCTTCAAGCTGGGATCAAAACCCGGTCGACTTTACGTCAGTCCGATAACATACCTCACTGTCATAACAGTCCCAACGTAAGCTGGCGAATCTAACGCATATGTATTATATATGTATATATACATATATAGTCTAAGTTACTCACTGGGGTCGTGATATGGTTTTCATTTTAGTAGTCTGGTTTCGATACCGAAGTTAATGTGCCCAGTCTGTCCCACAATTAACGCTTTGAGGAAGGTCGATGCGTTGACTTCCTACTTTTCACAAAATTATTAGCGCTATGCGAAATGCACTATCATTAAAGATTTGACCTCTTATACCTAAATCTATTTCTTGAGGGGATAAGCGTATTACCACACACACACATATACACACACGCATGTATATATATATATATATATCAGTGGCGAATCTAGCCTTTTTTTGCAACTCGTGCCCCCCCTGTCAACTTCAGTTCCCAACCCGTGGTCCGTGGACCCAAAGTAAGTCATCATAGTTGCTATTGCGTGATTCTCCATTGTATAGCACAGATTGACTAACGTACCTTGCATGGTGGTTTTTTGTAAACAATCAAGATACTATATAATTTGTAGTCTTGTTAATACAGTAGATAAGATATTTTTTCCTTTCAAAAGTATAGAAGAAAAGAGATGTTCATTACTATGACGAGAAAAATATGTTTATTAGAATAAAGAAATTGATGACAAAGATTATTTGTTGAAAATGTATCCAAAAAAACAAATTTTAGTTACAGAATGTAATATATGCAACATTCGTTAAAGAAATAGGGATCTGTTAGTGAAAAAACGAATTAAAACACTCCGTTTAACCAACATTTACCATAGCGATGATGATGACGTCGGCGACGGCTATAATCTGCTATTCCCCCTCACTCTTTCTCTCTCTCTCTCTATCGGTCCCTCGCCCTCTTCCCAAGACATCTGTCAGCAGTCACATTGTGCTAATTTTTTTGAGCATGGTGTTTTGAGTTGCTCTTGCTATTGGCTACAGCCAAAAGCGGATTTCTCTAACATTATTGTTATTATAAGGGTCTCGTGCTGGGCACGGATTACGCGTATTCAACATTATAGCCGATTTTATAGGATGTTCTATGGATCTGACGGTGGCCGGATAAAGACCATCCGTTCAAAACAGCATCGTTGTATTATTCCCAGATATATTTATGAACTTTTGGCTACTTTGTAATCGAAACTTGAATAGATACATAATTTAATTGAGATCAGACTAAGTATGTTTGCTTGAAATTAATGGATGATTTTTAATCCATTTTGAATAACATTGACCGAGTTATTGGTCATGCCGGGCACGAGTAGCACTAGTCCCATCTCCGCCCCTGATATATATATATATATATATATATATATATATATATATATATATATATATATATATGAGGTGAGGTGGGTGCTTTCTATTTCCAGTATGACAGTTTTCTGTTTAAAAATGAAAAAGATAATAATTTTTAAAATTTTTTATTGTTTTTTTAAAAAAAAATTTTATTTATTTATTTTGTATAGGACACCATTTGATTTTATCGTTCTCAGACACTAATTTTTTTTCGTGGCTATCACTTACTTTCCTTTCACAAAACATGTCAACCAACATGTTATTTACGAGAAGAGAGGAGAACGAAAATAATCATTATACCTTAATTCTCAAACTACACTGGAATCCTTATCAGTAAAATTGACAGAGAAGATATGCTAATCTCATCAAAGTATTCCATAACAACAGTTCTGTCATGTGCTATTGAAAATATGAGGCGATCGTTGCGATTTAGCCTCGATTGTATCTAATGATGTACAAACCTTCTCGTAACTAACGATCAGCGTGTCTCTCTCGTGAAAATAAATTAGCCAGAGAAGCGGCTGGACACGTCAGGATGATGTTCTGGTCATGCAATGTCTAGCTTTCGTCAAGGACATCGTACAGATATTTCAGTCAATTAGTAAGATTTTAAAAAATGAAGAAAAAAGAAAACGTTTCTCGTTTGAAAAACCACGGCTGCTCTTTAAGAAAAAAAATGTGAGATTTCTATTCATAAACTAAAAAAAAAAATTCTGGAGGTTTACAAAAGGAGTAGACATATTAAATCTTATTCATTACCTAACATTATATATCACTGAAAATGTATTACCAAAAATAGGAACAACTAGCAGTCCAAAATAATTATTGCCTTATATTATGCAAATGATATAGTCCTGGTACCTTTGGTTTATCAGATAATTAGAATTTTATCTGATTATATAATGGGATTTACTTATTCCTGGTGATACTTTAATACTTAATAATATCCGTTTTGATTGTTTAATATCCAACTAGAAATAATTAAATCCTGGTATTTTGATTTTGATGAACATAAGCTTTATAATAAAATTGGTTGGGATTTGCTTTTTATATATGTCCTCCAAGTTTGGTGCCGATGATAAGGCTCTTCCATGACGGCATGACTGGCCAGGTCCTCTCCAATGGCAATGTGACGGATGCTTTCGTGATCAACAAAACTGAGGATCTACAATGCCGCGGTTCTTCTCTCCCTCCTCTATGGGTGTGAGACGTGGACACTGTATCGCAGGCATATCAAGAAATTGGAGCTCTTCCATATGCGAGCTCTCCGCTCCATCCAGGGAATCAGGTGGCAGGGCATCATCACCAATATGAAGATCCTCGATCAAGCTAAGTCCACCAGCATAGAGGTCACTATCATCAAGGCCCATCTTCGATGGGTTGGACACGTGATTTGAATGGAGGAGTGTCGGATACCGAGAGGCCTGATGTACGGGGAACTCCGTGCCGGCAAAAGAAACCAAGGTAGACCAAAACTGCGGTATAAAGACACGGTCAAAGCCAATCTCCAGTGGTGCAACATCAATCCGAGAGACCTGGAGGGATATGCCATGGACAGACCAAAATGACAAGGCTCGGTTCACAGAGCTGCTGCCAAGTTCGAAGAGGATCGATGCCAGAAACTCACTGCTGCCAGAGAGAGACACCGCAGAGCAGCCTCGGCAGTGATCACAACAACTGACAACTGCTGGGGCTGCAGAGCCACCTCTGTGTCCATAGATGAGTTGTAGAATGCAAACGTCATCATCGGATCCGATGGATACCTATTGCATATATTATAAAGACTGCGTAAACTTGTTTATTTTGATGATACTGTATGTGTATGCTTTGAAAGCACTATATTCGGCATTTTTTTCAGTCCAGCTTATAATTTTTTGATGGAAATATTAGATACATTGACTCATCCGATTGAAAGTATGTGAATAAACACGTGGATTTTATTGTTAAGGATTTTGGTCATATAAATGTGGAAGGTGAATAAGCGAAATCGCCTGCGTAAGAACGAAGTTGTCCAGTATTCTATGACCCCCCCCCAGAAAAGAAGTTGGGATTTTTGCTTTCCTCTCTTTTTGGTTGCAGGGGACACTAATATATAAGTGGTCACGTAAACTGAGAGCATTTGAACTGTTCAAAAATATGAGAAGTGATAGTTCTTACCAGAACGAATAATTTACATAACGCAGTTTTTGTTTTGCATTCCCTTAGGTTTTCCCCAGTTTTAGAAACTGAACAGAGGGAATAAAATAACAAAATTATTTCACTTGAGGCTTGTAATGTTTTTTGTGGTTTCCTTTCCCTATTAAATGATCAGCCAACAACAACAACAAAGTAATCGCCGGTAAATATACTATACATGATTGATTATTTTCATAATTTGAGTTTGCTAGACTTATTCCATGCTTTTCTAATTAATAGCTTATTGAAGTCAGTCTAATCAAGTATTAAGATGATTTGAGATTAACCTTTTCTACAGAAAGTAGTAAACATTCAAAATTTAAGTATTGCAGGGTCGGAGGAGTATGTTGTCGAATTCCATGGTCTTCCATACTTCTGGGAGTATTTCATCAAGCTGTGCTGCTTTTCAAATTTTAATTTTTCTTAGTACCGAATAAAGTTCTTCTTGAGTAAACGGTCTTACTTTGATGTCTGCTTACTTGTAATTCTCGTTATTGGTTCATGCGTAACTTTCAGAGGGTTTCCGAGTAAATTCTCGAAATGTTGTTTCCATAGTTGTATACGTTCAAGTTGGCTGATATCTTTCAGTTTAGCTTTCGCAGTGCTCTTCCTTCAACTCACTTCGTTTACGGTTTGCCATGCTTTCCTAGATTGTCTATCTTAACCGAGTGTCTAATCTTATCGATCTGATTTTGTATGCATTCTGTTTGTTCTTCTAGGGAAATGTTAGCTCATTCTCTTTGTGCCTTTTTAAGTTTCAGGGCAGTGGTATTGGTTGGGTTCTTCTTATTGCATTTGGAGACAGTTTTCACGTCTGAACGCTTTTCCCTTACCGCTAATGTCTCCCATGGGACTTTAGGTTTAGTTCTTTGTTTAGTTGGTATGCATTCCGCTGCCACATATAAGTGGCCTTTGACGAAATTCTCATATTCGTCATTCGGAGTATGCGTTTGTGTCTTCTCCTGTAATGCATCGAATTTGTTTCTTAGTTTTAACGCATATTTATACCTATTATAAAGCAGGGCCAAGTCATAGTGTATAATGGTTGTTGTTCGGGTCGCGTTCTTTCCTAGACTCAGTCGTATTTTTGCCATAACAATTCTGTGATCTGAGGACACCCCCTCGAATTAGGAGTATGCCTCGCAATGCAATGTGCAATTATTCCATTTCTTATCCATAAAGACGTAGTCTGTGCTTTAGTATTGTTTGCATATGTGTAGGTACACATTTTCCTCCCTTTTTCTGAAAGTTTGTATCGAGCCATATTAATCTATTTTCTAGCGTGAAATTTGTTAGATGCAGCCCATTTCTGTTTGACAGAAGGTCAAGACAGAGGGACAAGGATTCTCTAATTAGCGTCCTGGAAATGACATTAAACTATCTGATGAGTAGGCTTATGGTAAATAGTTGGGCAGATAGGGTTATTTCGCAGTGAAAGGGTGACAAGTCTAAGAAAATATAAACTCTAAATTCAAACCAGTTTTAAAGCACTTTAAAAAATAATCTTTTGTCGCACATCGCCTGCGAAGGAGGTTCGCGTCAACACATACAAATGAACGCATGTCATACACCATCTTACCCAACTCCTTCCTAATGAAACCTAGCAAAAATATATTGCAAAGGATTTTAATTCTTTTAAATCTTTATTGATGTGATTTCAATATTTGTCTCTGAAGTTGTAGAACTACTTACTAAAATATAAAGAAAGTGAATATCCATAGGGTCGTGGCTAACTTAATAAACTGGGGGTGTACTCGGGGTGTAATGGATATAGGAATGGACTGCGGAATCGTTGTGAGTTTGAACACTAGACGCGTTATTATGTTCCCTTTCGGAAAAATACGCTTGGGAAAGTGTTGTGAGACCGAAACTTACCTGCATCATGGACTCTTTCCGCATTATATTACAAGCGTAGTAATATCCTAATACCCGGTGCTGTAAGCATAAAAAAGGCACCTCTGGTGGTGTAACGGTTAGCAAGCTAGACTAGCAAACCAACACGAGTGAGTTCGAGTCTCATTGGGCGTCCCATTCATTTGGCCTTGTGCCACATCGAAGCAAAGAGCTTTGTGAATTATTAATATCCTTATACCGTCGCAGTAGTAGCTGTAGTACAAGTGTACTAGCAGTACGACTACCAGTATTGGACATTATCCTTTGTAACTTTTGTTAATATATCTTTATTACCTCTGAACCGTGTTCTATGTTTTCCTTCTGTGAACTGACTTTGGGTCCACATCAGAAAGGAATGATTCCCCTTCCAGCTGTAGTTTAAATAGCAGTACTATTGTTCTTCTAGAAGGATTGATTTCGCATTAAATAACCCTAAAAGGTTGATATGCCATTAGATAATAAAATTTGACATTAAATTCTAATCATGCTACTACATTCCTTTTTTTTAATTTATAAACTTGGAAAAGGTATACATTATCGTATTCTCCAAGCTATTGATTTGAAAGTACTATTTCAGTCCTCCAATACTAAAATGGGAAGCACTATTTTCAGAGAGACCATTTTTTGTTGCATACAATCTCTTGATCATTAAGTGCATAGACAATGAAGGAGTACGAGGATCATTAAATAAGTTTTCAGACTTTTTTCGTATGGGCACTTTTATTGATACTACACACATTAAACTCTAGTCCCCCTTCGAAATAATCTCTTCCGGCTTCAATGCTCTTTTTGTACCGTTCCAACAACTTCTGTGTATGTGTGTGTGTGCGTGTGTGTGTGTGTGTAATTGAATCGTATTTTATATGTAAAAATAGGTTATCTAAACGTTGATTTTTTAATTGTTGTGTTGTGTTCTGCGTTTACCTCCCTTAAAAAGCTTGTTCACACATGCACACGCACACATTTATATATGCGGGAGTGAGAGTGTTTGCCAACCCCTCTACTCGAGCAGAAAGCAAGTGTCATTTTTTTTAAACGGAGATTACCAGGTTTGAATTCTGAGTTTTCCTTCTTCCAGAATTCTGCTAATGTTGGAAAGAGAGTGATTAGAATCAAACTTTCCCCAAAGATATTAGTGAAATAAGTAATGTAAACGGCGTGGCTCTGGATTTGTATACACGTTGTTGTGTTAATTTCCAACAACGGCAATCGGTACTCCACGATCGCTTCCTTATTATACTTTATACGCACACACATACACACACCTATATATATATATATATATATATATGTGTGTGTGTGTGTGTGTATGTGTGTGTGACGCTTACTGCTGATTGGCAACGTGAAAGTCAGTCAAGAGTAGTTTTCCTGTTTTTATTTTTTCCAATTTTATACCTCAAAGCTTATAATATTGCTCAGCATTTTTGTACAAAGAGCACTGTGAAAGATGTAAAGGATGAAATCACTTTTATCTTTAAATTCTAATCATAATTTTATATATATATATATATATATATCGAGAGGTAGTAAGTCAAAAAGTAATGCCTTTTCTTTAGTACAGAAATAATTACTGACACAAGAATATGTATCATACATCAAAATGTAGCTAGTCCTCTGTGGATCCTATCACCCCTTCTCAACATAGTCACTGTCTCTCTCAATAGCATGGTTCATCCTTCGAATGAGAGCATCTATTCTTGCCTCTTAAAATTCTGTTGACTGTTCTCTGAGTCACTTCATCACTGCAGTTTTTCTTTCTCGTCACAGGGATATATATTTACCTCTTTTACCCTCTTCCATGGGACAAAAGAGATGATAGTCTGAAGGCGCTAAATCTGGTGAAGATGGAGAATGCAGTAAAGTTGTCCACCCAAATGAGGTGATTGTCTCCCTTGTCCTGATGCTTGGTGGTTTCCTCGTGGTTAAATGGTTAAAGCGATGACTGCGGAATCGTCATAAGCGAGTTCGTACTCCAGTCGCGATATTACGTTCACTTTTGGGCAAATACCTTCGGAAAACGTATGAACCCCTTTACCCTCCCAGCTATGGGTTAAATACTACCACTACTGTTCTTCTAGGAGAATAGCTTTGGCATTGAATAACCTAAAAATGTTGATATGGCATTAAACAAAGAAACCAAACCAAACTTGATGCTTATTTGTGGTCATGCTGAAGGGGGTTATTATCGGTTGGCAATTTGGGTCTCACTCATCGGATTCTTGCTGTAATCCTCAATGTGTAATTCTGAGATTATTGCTTTTCCTCATGGGAAGAAATCAACCAGAATGTCACCTTGAGTATTGCAAAAGACAGTCACACTGATTTTTCCAGCCAACTTTACCGCGTATTCCATTTTTGTGTTTTCTAACATAGACAATTTTTTTAATTGTGTTACTTGTCAGCAGATGACCTTGTCAGGTTCTTCTCTTGCTTCAATGATTATGTTTAAAAACCTTTTCCAGGGTTTTATAAGAGAAAGTCTATCCATCCTTCGGCATCAACACATCATTACTGAAAGAAAAAGCCATTCAATATGTTATACTATTTTCCTGGTTTTTAAATTGACTAGCAAAAAAAAATAAATAAATAAAGAGAGTGAAAATTCGTAGACATAAAACAGGAAAAAAGAGGAAGTTCTTCCTGTATTGACTCATCGCCTGATGTAGATCAAACAGGTTATCTGACTAAGCTTTATAAATAAATCAATAATATTCGCCTATCAGCATAGATGATGAATATTAGCTTAGCAAATCAACTATACAGGCGATTGTTCTTAGAGTGGTGAAGGTTTGTGTAAAAGCTGATATCAGAATAAAGTTGCACCACTGTGCCGGAGATGGTCTGATCACCACTTATCAATCACTGAAATAAAAGTCTTCACTTCTACTCTGCTTGCTCTAACAAGACATGGAAACTCAGTCTGTTTCACTATTTTCACAAAGTATGTATAGCAACAAGAAGACATCGTTTTTTAGGGGCATGAGTGTGCAGTGAAAAATAAACGATCTCCTTAATGTGATCTCGGATCACCATGTACATTTTCTTCGACGATTGCCCATTGAGTACCTGTGCCTTCACAATAGAATAAAAGCAAATACAAAAGGAATAAAAACTGCAATCTACATAACTCCAGGAGAAGTAAATGTATGATTTGATTTATTTCCAGGTAATATTGCGAAGCTAGTTTCTAAGTCACTCGGCAAAAATCACCCGTTGTGCTTAAAAATAAGGATGTGCGTGTGTTTGTGAACCCAGAAACATATACAACAATATACATAATTATATACATGCAAAAATATTTACAAATGTTGTATACTCAGCTGTGTCGTTATTAACAATTAGGAATACGTATGTATATAAAGATATAAGATTATATTTTTATTCTTGGCGATGAAACTTGTGTGGAGCAGAAAAACAATCGCAGAGTGTTCGTGCACACGAAGGAGTCGTCGGGAGTCGGAAGAGCCAGAGAACCCCTGGCTTTACCCGAAATTCGGGAACTTGCATAGTCTACAACTCTCACGTGACCTGCAGCAAATCTTCTTTTTCGTTAACTATGGTTACGCCTACGTCTCATTTCCTTGCTTTCCATTGGTTATGTTGTCTGCTTCCCATTGGTTACTTGCCAAAGCCCGTTTCTGTGGGCGTAGGCATCTGCCACCATCACCGAATTAAAACGCGTCCACAGGTCAAGGTGATATTCCAATATCTTCGACCGGATACTCCTGTTTCAACATGTACTGTATTCACAGGACCTGTGGGCATGGTGACATTTCGGCAATCACCATGTTGATATTATCCCTGGGTGGATCCAGCTGTTTCAACATCCACTGATACAAAGCACCTGGGGACATGATGACATTTCGGTGATCACACCGGTTTTATCAATCTATCTGTGAACAACATTCCCCGTATTCACACCCGCAGGTTACGTTTATATATTGCACAAAAACTATATGTATTCACGGACAATTAACTTTGATTAGACATCCACCGATCCAAAATATGCAAGTAAAAAGAAATCAAAATAACCTATCAAATATATCTTCACTTTAAATAAAGAAGTAGGGAATACGTACAAATTCGAATATCCACCAGAACTTGGTATTCAAATCGCCGCCTGAAGTAGAAATAAACTTTTGAACATGTGTAGAGTACAAATATATAATAATATAGAAACCTAAAAACCAAACTTGAAATTATTTGCGGACCTATTCATTTTAAAATGTTTACTTTTCTCTCGATGAACCTACAACAACACACACACACACAGACATTATCTCTCTCTCTCTCTATCTCTCTCTCTAACACACACACATACACACATATATATATAATAAAGAAATCATATCGTTTATTATATATATAGATATAGATATATAATAAACGGTCTGATTACTTTAATTGCAAAATTGTTTGATTGATTGATTTTAACTGCATATCAACCTTTCCAAAAGTTTTTTACAGTTAAGGAATCATTTCATTTTACGTTTATATCAGAATTTTGTAAGTCCGTGTAAATGTTTTTCGTTTCTTTTGTTTTTTGAACACATCCTGTAGGGTATGAATACTTTTAAAACTGGTGTATTTGTTCCATAGATGACACAGTAAGAGAAAATATGACACATGGCCAAAGTGGATTTTAAAGTAATGGCAATGAAAGGGCATTCTGTTCTTCCCAGATAACTGGAAATAGAGCCCCATTATGAGGTCCAGATATGTGTCATACTCAGAATACCCCTTTTGGGCGAATCTTAATCCTTTGTTGTCAGCGTTGTGTAATCCACTTGCAGTCGGCGTATTATAAACCTTGATGACAAGGTGGTTTATGTAATACTGCTAAATTATAAATTATCTTTCTGGGTAATATTAAATCATTTGAAATTACCTGATTTTTTGGGTAATAGTGCGATACACACAGATATTCACACACACTCATCCCTATATATATATATATATATATATATACATACATATATATATATATATATATATATATATATATATATATATATATATATATATATTCTTTTATAAAGTTAATTCAGTTGCATTTGCCAGTGCTCAAGTTAAGCATTCGATCAAAATTTGACAGTTGGAAAAATTAAACTCTCACAATTACTGATTATACTCAAACTGTATTTGACAATATATGTTATTTTGTTTCTTCCTTTATTCAGATTTCAACAAAAAAATAATATCAATCCTCGGTATCCTAATGTTATACATTCCTAGGGTTTCTCTTTGCTTATTTAACATATGATTTTCGCTTTTCATCCAACTCTCCGGTTATTTCTGTTTGAAAAAAAAACTTTCAAACCACTTGTATTTTAATGGAGAACAACATATTCTACTGAATGTAATTTGTTTCCACTCACTACACCGATGATCTGATTAACTTGGGTATCTACAAGTGTTTCGCGCTAGAAAACCTTAGGTGATTTGGTTAAATCTTATCTGTTAACGCTGAGTATAACTCGTAAGCAAACGCAGTTTTGTTGAAGATTTCCAATCGATATGCAAAAGACATGAGGAGGATATGTTAAAAGTGGTCATTTGAAAGGTTTTCTACAATCGCAAAGAATCAGAAAGAACAATTTTAAAACAATACTAAGCGTGTGCGTTCGCGTACACACACACACACACACACACACACACACACACACACACACACACACACACCTATATATATATATATATATATATATATATATATGCAAACGCAGGCAAAAAGGTAGACACATACTAGCATAAAGTCAAACACAATATGTGGGGGCTTTCATAAATAATTTCCGCGTTAATTTGATACTTTATTGATGTATAATTTAACAATAAATTGATTTCAATCAATAGAATATAGGCAAATATTTTGAACAACTTCTTGCCATTTATCAGGTTGGCTATCAATTCCTAATAAATAGAATACATCAGGTTTTGTTTGCACCTGATCTTCTGGAGAAAGTTTTTGTCATTAAGGACATATTTCAGAGAACGGCAAAAATAGAAATCAAACGATACAAGATCTAGTGAATATGGAGGATGGAATAAGCTAAATCCAATATTTTTCCTGCGTGTTTCTGGCTGATTATGGCTTTGTGCTATGACCAAGAAAAACATAATATATCCGATGGACGAGTGTGAGGGTATTTCTTAGAATATTTCATGCATACATTGTGAATGAGAGAGAAACAATCAGTATTGAGTGTCTGATTAAGGTTTAAAGCACAAAATGAATCATACACTAATGATACCACGGTACGCACATCAAAATTTTTCTTCCATGAAGTTTTGTTTTCTGGATTGGCCATGGAAATTTATCATAATTCATCTACAGCATTTTAGGTTGAGGAAGCCAGACGTCCACCTTGCGTATTTTTTCTTTTTCAAATATCGGCCAATTTTGGTTTGGGATATTTTAATATAAAGATTTTATCATCGAGCAAATTTGCGAGGTCTACATTTCACCAAGTCTCTTAACGCAGCTAAATCGAAGTTTGACGATCGTCTTGTTCTGAATTCGTCATCTTTCAATGACATATTTTGAAAAAGGAACCTTGAAGACGAGATTCCGACTGCGCAATCAGTAAAGACACCATGGAGCCACAAAGTTTGTTTGCTGTTTCTCTAGCATTTTTAATCTTTTTATTCTTAAACTCACACAACTTTACATATCAAATATGTCCATTAATTTCATCCAATTTAAACGGGTTAGGACATAGCTGAAATTATGATGCACACTATTTCATTACTGTTAAGACATTGGACGATAAAAGCACTTTTAATCAGCTAATTTTCAATTGGTTTAAAACATTGGAAATTTAAAATGTTTAGTAACAAGTTGTTTTTTAAAAGAAAGGAAATAATCTATAAATCAACCCAAAATATATGTGATTGAAGTTAGAAATATAAAATGACGATATGAGAAGAAAAAAAGGAAACCGAAAATTAAATTGATAAGTATCATTGTAAGGAGAATTATTCTGAATTAAGCTTTAAATTTTTGTTACAAAAATTTTTCTTGTTCTTGATTATGTCCTTTCTCGCTTCAATTTTGCACCTTATTTTATTGGCCGTTTCTTCTTTGTTCACGTTGTTTTATCGCTTTTTTCGATTTTTTTTATTCCCATATATTTTACCTATAAAGATATTTAGAAATTAAATTTGATGAGAACTGGAGATATATTGGAGAGAGTCCTTCAATAAACTAATGCCATTTGTTTCATAATTGATTTTACTTTATAAACATATTTTCCCTCGTGGGAAATGGAATCGGTGACACGATTTAAATCTTGGATGAGGCTGAAGCATCTCCCTTCGCGTTAATGTTTTTGGGAAGGAATGAATCTTTCATTTCTACCTTAGATATGGTGAAATAGTTGCGTTGATGGGCTAATTTAGCAATCAGTACGAGAGAAAGAAAGATCATAATGCTTTTATAATAATTTACCTTGAGGCAAATCAGGTCGATCGGTGGCAGATAAGGTTGGTAAATACATTCATATTCACAGGGAAAATCTCTATAAGCCAATTAGATTCTAATACCAATAGTTTTAATCTTCTTGGTGTACTTTAATCTTATTATCCACGTTTACTATTCAGATTCTTATTTCTTATTTTCATTATATATATATATATATATATATATATATATATATATACATATGGATGTATAAATAACTCACATGAGATGAATTGTACTAAAATTGTCATTATAAAATGTTGGATAAAATGATCGATGGTTCTACAGAAATGTCATCATCATCATCATCATATCGTGCTGGCAGCACGGATATCCCTGACCCTCTCTCGCCACTCCTCCCTATCGTTCATCGCCCTAGGTAGGTCTTCAGGACAACAACCTGTATCCTCACATAGCTGCTGAATGTACGTTCGTGCTGGTCGTCCTGCTTTTGCGCGGCCATGTGTGGGGATCCATAAGAGTACATCTCTTATGAGTTCATCTCTGCTTCTCCAGCAATGTCCTGCATGTCTGGTTCGCCTAACTTGAATAGTTTTCGTGATAGGGGGCCGGTGGCCGTACAGTCGGTGTCTTGTGGGGTGTTGCTGCCAGGACTTGTTCAGGATTGCACGCAGCATTCTTGTGTAATTGCCATCTAGTTTCTTCTCCAGCCGTTTTGTTAGCGTCCATGTAGTGCATATCCCTTGACAAGATATAAGTGTACTTAACGTATTAGATTTATTTGGGAACCCTTGAAACCATAAAACTTCGTGCATATTATGAGTTTTATATAAGAACATTCGAATGTGAAGAATCTGTTGTATAACGAACCAAAACTTCCAGAAATATTTCTACGTTCCACATCTTATATTTCGATGAAATTCTTGGGTCATCCCCTCTATAGTTCTTGCTTCATTTTTGGAACTGTGACGGTTTCTTTTGTTCATTAAATATGATAATATTATATATTCAATTGACACTCGGGTCTATTTCCCTAATACAAATTAGACACTTTTTCTCCCTTTCTGATTTCTTTATGACAATGAAAGTGTCATTGAATACCTAACATGATTCATTGTTTTAATCACATTGGGCCAATGTGAAGGGTATTACTATGCTGGGGAGCGAAGACTCTTCAATGTGGATTACATTTTCATGCCAACACACACACACACACACGCACATTTATATATATAGCCTTTCAGCGCTGCTTAGAATATGCCACCTTCCTCCGTTGCAGAATGGTAAGAACCCTCTCAAAAAGAATAGCGTCAGCATCACACTAAATTGCCATAATTTGTCAGGATCAAATTCTGGAAATCAAAGAACAGTGAAATACCACTTTATTGTTGATACTGATATGTTGACTCCTAAGCGAAGTGGTAGTTTCTTTTAGGGTCATCACTCGCACAAATAGATCTGTTTGATTTTTTTTGCACTGGCTTGGTAAACTTAATACTATGTAAATGTGAAAATACATTATGATTATGTTACTCCTTTGAGAGTTTTTTTCACACTAGGATTAGCTGACGGTCTTTCACTGGGATTTGAGCAACAACATGTCACCGGAAATCTCCAGGACATTTCTTAGCATTCTGGTCAATCTTAACAGTCCCGTCATTTGGAGGGTCTCCACTCATGTTCTTATTTAAAATTCTTCCATTTCATTTACCAACCCTTTGGTTACCGTACCAAGCGTGCCGATTACAATAGATATTACCACCACTTTCATGATCAGTAGATTTTTAATTCCCCAGCAAAGTCCAGGAACTAATGTCTATTTTTGATTTCCTTTAATTTTACTCTGTGGTGTGCCAAGACGGCAAAGTCCATAATTCAGCAAGTTCAATATTTTTTGCTGATTATTACAAGGTCTTGACGTCTTGCTGGTATTAGGTGATTTATTTGTATATCAAAATCCCAGAGAATCTTGTACGTCTCATTCTCTAGGATTGATTCTGGGTTATGCATATACCATTTGTTTCCAAGGTCAAATTTAGATTTATTGCACAATTCCCAGTTGATCATCTTTCCCACCCAGTTATATCAAATCTTATTCTATCTTTGCGCTAATTTGCTGCTTTCGCTTATTATCTGGTTAATCGTTTTGTCGACCAACATTTACTTTTGTGGTGCGCCTTATCTACACTTGTCTTGATACTGTTTGTCCTTATGGCATTGTTCTGTGCTGCTATCAGGAGAGATTCAGTTTCTCTTTTAATGTTTAACTTTCATAGCCATGTCCAAGTTGTTATGTGTGAGATTTCGTTTGTTTGTCGCTTGAAATGTCCATAGAATTTTCTTTTACTTGCCGAAGAAGCTATGATTATGTGGTTGCATATCTCCAATCCTCTTGGGAAGACGAAGCCCTGGAGGTGTCCGTGTCTTATGTAAGAGTACGGATGTAACTGCAAGACATATCGGGTTAAATGCCCACGTTTTTTTCATGACTAGTTAATTTGTGAACCAGTAGATCAGTGCTTTCTGGTCATGGTAATTAAATTCATAATGAATGTTCTTGTTCTTTCGTCTGTTTGCTGAAGTGCTTCACTTTTTCTCTGTCTCTCTACTTCTCGTTCTTGCTCTCCTTCTACCTCTTCAATACTCTCTCTCTATCTCTCTCTCTCTCTCACTAATGCTCACACGTATCTTTTCGAGGCGGACAGCTCAGGTATTTATCTATTTGATAAGATTTCTGCCATGTAGTTTGGTTTCGAGTAGTTTTCACGTTCTCTTGAAGAATTCTTTTATTTCATTTCATCCCGCATGTTTGATGGCATCCGCTTCCAATATTCCCAAGTATTTCAAAGTTTCTTTTTTTTAAAGCATTCTGATTATTCCTTTTTCCATTTGTTATTTTCTGCTGTTCATCATTATTATGGCACGTTTTTCTATTACAAAAGTCATCCCTATATCTTGAATGTGTATCCTCACTGTCTGTATTAGGATTTCTAATTAATTTTTATTTTTGGCAAACAGTTTTCTGTCGACCATGTTCATGAGGTGTTAGCTGATTGTTTTTCACTGGAGTTTGAGTGACAGCAAGTCTCCTTAAGTCTCCAGGACTCGTCTCAGGATTGTGGTCGTTATCAGAAATGCTGCCGTTTAGATAGTCTCTACCCGTCCGCCAACTTCCAAGTCCTCCAGGCCTTTTAATAGTCCTTTAGTTATTGTGCCAAAAGCACCAATAACAATTGGCACAATCGTCACTTTCATGTTCCACAGCTTTTTCAATTCTCTAGCAAGGTCGAGGTACTTATCCTTATGTGTGTCATTTTCTTGGACAGGTGCTGGATTTAGAATATACCATTTGTTAGTGTGGTCAAATTTAAATTTCCTGCTCATTTCCCAGTGGATCACCTCGCCGACCCAGTCGTATCTCGCCTTATACTCCTTCTGTGCTAATTTGCTACATTCGCTTTTTATGTGATTGATCTTTTCGTCTCTGTCACCGTAAAGCCAACACTGCGTCTTATCTATTCTGGCTTTGATATGATTTGTCCTAATGGCGTTGTCCGGTGCTACTATTAGAATACATTCCGTTTCTCTCAAAAGGTTCCTTTTCTTAGCCAGGTGTAGATTTTATGGTGTGAGATGTTGTTTATTAGTCGTTTAAAGCGGCCATAGAGTTGTTTCTTCTCCCATTTTTGTATCCCAGTTGTCATTCTTTCGTCTATCGTGTTGTCCGTATCGTTTTTGATGGCGGTAATCAGTCCTCTTTCGTGTTTTTCTATGTAGTCTTCTAACAGTTGTATCGATACGTCAACGCTGCTTTCGATGCTGGCAAGTCCTCTTCCTCCCTCTTTTCTAGATTCATATAGTCTGTCAATGTCGTCTCCGGGATGTAATGCCTTATACATAGTAATTATTTTCTTGTCCTTTGATCCATTTGTTTAAGTTCATGTCTAGTCTACTGAAGAACGGGTCCCGAATATGTAACGAGGGGCACAGCCCAAGTATTTATTTCTTTGATGAGGTTTCTACCGGAGAGTTTTGTCTCGAGTAGTTTTCTAGTTCTCCTGAGATATTCTTTTCGAATATTGTCTTTCATTTGCACTTGTTTGATGTTGTCAGCCTGCAAGATGCCCAAGTATTTGTAGGTTTTATTCTCTCCGAGTGTTCTAATTTTGTCGTGATTTGGTAGTTCCATTCCGTCACTCATATGTCGTTTGCCACTTTTCATTACGAGCATGGAACATTTTTCTCTGCCAAATTCTATTCCTATATCCTGTCTGTATATTCTAACAGCGTGTATGAGAGTTTCCAGTTCTTTTTTCATTGTTTGCAAATAGTTTAATGTCATCCATGTACATTAGTTGATTGATCTTCTCTTGTGATCTGCTAAGTTTGTATCCAGCAGTGCATTTTCTGAGTATGTGGTTCAGTGGCATCATGGATATTATGAATAGTAAGGGTGATTGTGCATCTCCTTGGAAAAATCCCTCTTTGGATCTTTCTTTCAGCTAAGCTTCTTCCTCTAGCTGTCATCTCCACTCTCCAGGTTTGCATGGCCTTTTCAATGAAGTTAATGACTTCATGTGATATTTTGTACATTTTGAGACAGTGTATTATTCAGCTTTGCGGTACCATATCATATGCCTTTTTTGTAGTCACCCAGGCCATAGCTAGATTTTTCCGTTATTATTATTATTATTATTATTATTAATATTTAACTCTTTTGAGAGGTTTCAGTCGTCTATCAAGGTCTAGTTACTTATTGTTTTCGGTCGGTTTTCCCCTGTGATCTGCGAGAATGGCAGTGTCCACGATACTATCCCTAGGTCTGGTAGTCTAGCCGAAATTAGGAGATATGTTCGTATCTCAACGTTATTCTTCTTCTTCTTCTTCTTCTTCTTCTTCTTCTTCTTCTTCTTCTTCTTCTTATTATTATTATTATTATTATTATTATTATTATTATTATTATTATTATAAATTGCGAGTTTTCCACTTCATCGTTAGCTGATGGTCTTTTCTAGACGTCTGAGTGACGGCAAATTCTCAGGACTCTCATCAGAATTCTCAGTATTCTGGCTGATCTTATCAATGCTTTTGTTTGGATGGTCCTGGAAGACTTATGGAGACTTGCAGAGATTTGCTGTCACTCAGACTCTAGTGAAAGACAAATTATGCTAGTTTGAAGAACTCACAAATAGGATAATAATGATAGTGATAATTATAAAAACAACGCCAAATTGGCAAAGAACAAGGAAATTAAATTAATTTTGAAAGAGAAAGCTTTAAATGCAAAAGGTGATATCAACAATCCACGTGTGTCCAGGATGAAGACCATTCATTATTGAGGATTGTGTTCGCATATCAACACAATGATTCAAAAAAGAACATAAAAGGATTAATCACAGCAGCCAGAAACAGCAATGGTAATATAAATGAAAACAGAAACACACACAAAAAAAAACTACAAAACAAATACGAGGTAAACAATTCATGGACACTTGATCAGGTAAAATACAATTTAGAAAAAAGGGATATGTTTAAAATCGGCAAATATCATAAGAGAAACTGAATTACTTCAACTAAATACCATAACGACTAATTATATTAAATCAAAAATTAATAATAAATAATTTAATAAAAATTATAGATTATGTTAAGAAAAAGATAACAAAGAGTAATCACATATTAAACGAATATAGCAAACTAACTTAAAAGGAATACAAGATGGGGAAGCTATAATATAGCAAACTAGCATAAAAAGGAGTACAGGACGAGGCACGACTGAGTGGAAATGTATGATATAGCCAATTAACATAAAAGGAGTACACGACTAGGCACGGCGGAGTGGGAAGGCATAATATAGCAAACTAGGATAAAAGGAGTACACGATTAGGCACGACGGGGTGGGAAGGCATAATATAGCAAACTAGGATAAAAGGAGTACACGACTAGGCACGACGGAGTGGGAAGGTATAATATAGCAAACTAGGATAAATGGATTACACGACTAGGTAGGACTATGTGGGAAGGTGCCACACAGCAAACTAGCATAAAAGGAGTATAAGACCTGGTAGGACTATGTGGGAAACGATAATAGAGCAAACTTGCAGAAAAGGAATACAAGACTAGTCACGACTATGTGTCAAAGGAAAATATCGCAAACTAACATAAAAAGAGGTACAATACTAAGCGCCACTGTGCCAGACAGATTGTCCACTGGTAGTTGTAGAAGAGATTAGAATTTACCATACTGCCAAATGCTATAGGCACAAACCAAAATTCATCTTTCTGAATAGCACTTGTAGAATTCGATAGGATTTTTCGACACAAAATGATCACCTAATCCCAACCTGAATACTCCGGCGTATTCTGAAGCTCTGAAGTTATTTGGTGAAACTCAGACTCCAGAGTAAGACAACCAACTGATCTTGGTTTGAAGAACTTACAAAGAGTGAAATAATAGTAATAGAAATATATATGTGCCATAAAAAGGAGGAGGAAACAGACTAACCGTTACTGAAGATAGCGTGAACGAAACAACAAGGAGTTTTGAAAATCACTTTAAAAATAGAGAAAAAGACTAATTATAGTGGCCAGTAACAACGCAGACAGCATAAAGATTAGCCGAACAACGATAGCTAGGAAACAGAAATGGGTAGCAAAACAACTGTATTGATATTTCAAGCGACAAACTGATGAAATCTTTCTAAAAAAAAAAAAATGTGGACATAGATAAGAAAAGGGAATATTAAGAGTGAAATTCTTCTTATTGCAATACAGCACAACACCATTAGGAGCAATTATGCTAAAGCAAAGACTGATAACACGCAACAAAATGGCAAGTGTAGGTTATGTGGTTATAAAGACAAAAAGATTTATCACATAATAAGCTATTGCAGCAAATTAGCGCAAAAGGAATCTAAGACTAGACACGACTGGTTTGAGAAGGTGATCCACGGGGAATTACAGAAGAAATTGAAATTTGGCCATACAACTAAATGGAAAGTATGCAAGCCAGAATCCGTCCAAGAAAATTACACACACAATCTTCTGGGATTTTTAGACACGAACAGATCACTTTATCTTTACAAGAAGACCAGACCTAGTGTTATATAGTTATTTACACGTTCATGCATCACAACGACACAACATCAAAGACAGACGCATGAAGGAAAACGCTGAAAGACTTCTTTACAATTATTTTACTTCTCTCTTTATTACAAGGGTTCGAAATGGTTGTTCAAGGTTTGCATGTGAGAGGGTGCTAGAGACCTAACATAAACTTCATATTTTGACCCCACTGTTATGACCGTCACGTTGTGTCTTTCTTGTTCTCCTGATGTTGGGGTCCACTCCATCGGGGGTTTTCCGAGGGCCCCCTCGGTCGGGTGTGGCTTTCACTACCACATCTGGTCTCTAGGTGTCTATTATTCTGCTGGCAACTCTTTGGCACCCAACTCAACTCAATTATATAATAATTCAATGCCCACATGATCGCCCACTGGATCTTTGAAATCGAATTTTTAATCGTCATCAAGCGGAAATAACTGTCATGCAGTTCAGAGGTTACTCTCTTCCGGTGCATCACTGTAGTGGCACAATGGGACCTTCACCTTGTCCCATATCATAAGCCTTAATCCGCCCACGCGATCTCTTTCGATTACTGGCCATTGGAATGTGTATCACCTTGGAATAGCATTTTTGGGCCGGGGCGAGGGTCAAAATATAACACTAGATATAATAAAAAAAAGACAACTTGTCGTATAATGATAATCAAAGAAAATGAAACAAGAGACAAGTACTTGGATCATGCCTGAGTACTAAAAATGTTATAGAACGTGAAAGTGACATTGATACAAATAAGAATCGGTGCGCTCAGAACTGTTCCGAAAATTTTGGTAAGGGCACTGGAAGATTCGTTAATCGGAAAAAGAATCGAGACTATCCAGACAACAAGATTTCTAAGATTGTACTGAATACTGAGAAGGGTTCTGGAGACGTGAGGATAATTACGGTCAATCAAATTCCAGTGAAAGACCACCAGCTAACGTGGCTGTGAAAAACTAGCAAGAAGTAATATACTACTACTACTACTAATAATAATAATAATAATAATAATGGGTGTGTAAGTGTGTGTGAAAAAAATCCTAGATGCTTCTTTAGAATTAATCCTTTGACTCATCACTCGAAAAAATTATATTCCTTGAGATATTTTGTCATTGAATACAATCACTGTTAATTGAACCTTATGAGATATGCTGGGGATAATCCAACCTTTTTCTGATTAATACAAAGAAAGGTCAGTTTAGAACAAAGACGTCACAGTAGTGGCCATTCCCCAATATGAAAGTCATGGTGTAGATAGAATAACTCGATACACACACCTAATAGAATAAGGAGGAAGTAGTTCCTGGGTGTCAGTGTCACTAGTTATAGCCTCACCGTTTTTTTTACGTGTCAGCTGAAAGAGGATGCTAGAACTGAGAAGAAAGAAAATAGTGTATATTCAGTTTCCAGCCCTAAAATGTCATGTTCTCGTCCAATATTTAACTCTTTTTGGCATATTGAGAATGTGAGATGTTAAATTTGACGTGGAGCCCTAAATGTGCTGGCATAGGCCAAGAACCTAACATAATGATGCAAGCAATAAATGTCACAATGTCGTCATACTAAACCGACAATCCTCTCCTTGTTATGATGAGATTCTGTTTCGAAGTCAGAATCCCCAGGAATGATTTTAGAGTGTTAAGGGTCAAAAGAGTTTCTGTAAGCCGAAATATTAATTCGATTTCAGATAAAATGCAAATATTGAATGTGTCAACTTTAACATGGAGGCCTGTTTATCTATGTGCGGGTGATATACAGAAATAACTCATAAGATAAACGCAGGTGTTAGACCGCTCTGAAACTTTCCCTTTATAAAATGCCTGATGGGTTTGCGAAACGGAATGACAATATTTTTTATTCTTATCACTGCATAAAAAAAGAAGAAAAAATACTGGGATAATTTTTATCCTTGTGGAAAGAACAGTTCAGTTTACTTTTTTTTGTTGTTTTTCGCTGATTTTAAGATAAATATGTAGTAGTAGTTGATTGAATGATTAATTCTAACCGTGTGCCAAAAGTTCTGGGGTTATTTTATGTATAGAGTTTAGAGAGCATGTTTATTATACATTTACATTTGTGATTTTGTATTTGTTCTTCACAAGGTTTTGTACTCAACCATATAATATCAATGTCCTTAACTAATTGATATGATTTGGGCACAATGATATGGTTTCAAGTATTTCATATCAAATAGTAAGAATTATATAGTTTTGAATAATTACTTCTATTTAATAAAACATCTATTTGCACACAGTTATTTGATTTCAAATAACTAATAATATAAATCCTTAATAAATAATCACACCTTCAAGTTATTGTTCCTCAAACAAATAATTAACCCTTATATAGTATCAAGTATTCCTATACAAATAATTAACATATTTATTTGATTCATATCGACTTATTTTCCAAATCAGATGGAAGAAGGGAGTAATGGTCATTAAGAAGTAGAGTAAACATCTTTGATTCTCAGCACTTTAGCCTCCCAATAAAATGTAGATTACTATCATAATAAGTATACCACATGTTTGTGGGAAGAAGGTATTGCGCCTAAACATTGGAGTATTAGCCCCACCGACAGGGTGATATAGAATAATGATTGATTAACTGATGGTTAAGATAGATATTGACTATCTAAATATTTCTGAAAATTTGGAAAAAAATAGGACTCGTTTTTTTTCGCCAAAAAACTATTTATTTAGGGGTGAAACTATTTGTCATTTATGGCATGTACAGGTTACCATTTTTTTGCGGGGGAAAATGGAGTCAAATGAATACAACCATTATCTGTATAAAATACTTTTTCGAACAAATGTTGTAAAGTAAATTTCATTATTAATAAATTTTGGATTTACTCAGCTTTGCAAAGTTAGGCATACAGGCTTGCGTATGATACCTACTTTTTTTAAAAAGTAATCACACATTTAAAACCAAATCAGGTTAATTGCTGCTTAATATCAATGTTCCAGCTGGAACCAGTGTTTTAAGAGGGACTTGACCGTAAGTCCAACCAGTCTTTTTACTTGATGAAAAGATTATTTGAATTTGGTATATATCTATAAATTTAAATCAGATCTTTACGTGTAAAACCGAAGTAAATATATAACTTATTTTGTAAATATTCATACAATGATTGATTGATGGATTTCAACGGCTGTACGAACCTTCTTGAGTTATTTTATGCCTACAGGAAAGAGAATTGCGTTCATTGGCACTCTTATTAACATTTTTGTACATGATTATTACTTAAAATATTCAGACTACTGACTTTATCTTTATTGTTATAATTACAACCCTTTGGCTGATATGTCCTCTTCAGGTGATTATGTCATACTGAGGAGCCGATAAAGAATCTCGAATTAAACCGTTCATTTGAAACCTATAGGTTGACTGTTCCATTTCTGTTAACCATGACTGGGGTACAAGGGTTTAGTTTTATCAAGTATTACTTGTTATTCTTACCTGTTGTTGGGATTGAACCTGCAACCTCCAAGTGGTTTCAATCAGAAGCACCTTTCAACCAAACGTCTTATCCACAACGCCATGTGCCCTGGCCGGAAAATTCAATTTTTGAGACTTTTAAACCAAATGTCTACATTTTTAAACAAAATTCGAACAGTTTACCCCTGTGGTTCAAATAAAGGGTTCGGTTCAAGATCGGACTCCGGAGTTCCACATGAATCACCTGAAGAGGACCGAAAGACATATCGGCCAAAAGCATGTGATTATGACTTTGAAAATGAGGTCAATAGTCCAGATATTCTGAGGAATAATATATATCAAGCTTCATCGCAGAAATTTAGACAAATTGCTTTGTGTAGTTATTTCTTATCAACTTCATTTTGGCTCATAGTACTATAGTGTACGAAAACATTTTAAACATATATTTTATGCTATGCTATGTACAGTTCCAATGTGAACACCCAGGAGTGTTTATAATATGTAATGTTCCTATGTGGACACTAAGGCTTGCTTATAATATGTGATCTTCCTATGTGGACAGCCAGGCTTACTTATAATATGTAATAATCCTATGTAGACACCTAGGCTTGCTTAGAATAAGTACTGTTCCTTTGTGGACAGCCAGGTTTGCTTATAATATGCACTGTTCCTATGTAGACAGCAAGGGTTGCTTATAATATGAAATGTTCCAATTTGGACACCCAGGCTTGCTTACAGCATGTAATGTTTCTATGTGGACATCCAGGCTTGCTTATAATATGTAGTTCTTATGTGGACACCCACACTTGCTTATAATATGTACTGTTCCTATGTGGACAGCCAGGCTTACTTATAATTTGTAACGTTCCTATGTGAACAGCCAGACTTGCTTATAATATGTAATATTTCTATGTGAACTGCCAGGCTTACTTATTATATGTAATGTTTCTATGTGGACAGCCAGGATTGCTTATAATATATAATGTTCCTATAATATATAATGTTCCTATGTTCTGTTCTTATGTGGACACCCATTATATAAATTAGATCGTTCGTTGCGACTTTACTTGAATGCTCTAGCAAGAAAAATGTCTTGTAGTGTTACTCGGGTATGGGTTTTTGTTGCTTATTTACTTGATGACAAAATTATAGATTATTTTTATGCTAGAATTTTCGTTAATTTTAAAAAGTTCTTTATTCATAATACCAATGTAAATATGAAATTTATTTCCAGAATCCTCATACAGAAATTAATAAATTTTGCACTTGTCCAAGCGTACCTGAAAATGCTCTCTCGAAAAACTGATCTTGTGTCATACATTTCTATGCAAGAGACGGGTAGAATGTAGTTAAATATAAATTAAGATAATTTAATGCCATGGCCATTTTCCAGGCGTTTCTTTATTATTCAAAATTTGCGCAAAACCGCATAAACTACGCGAGAGAAATTGAATTATTACTCAGGGCTGTTCAAATGGCATTTTATATATAATTCCTCTGGTTTCAAATTATAATCCTTTTCCTTCCCCTCACCAGCCATCTGAAGATAATTAAACATTTCCTTCAGAAAATTCAGTTATATTTAACGTTTGTAGCCAGAAGCAACGTTGCCATGGAAATATTACGGTGAGTCATTGATATAATTAATCCTCAATCGAAAACAAAGAGATTAAAAAATGATCAATTAATTTTAAACATCAATCTATTTAAAAAAAAAAAAAAAAGGAGTCCCTGAAGTATAATATGCATTTCATCATGAAATTTAAATTGGAATTACAGGATGAGATGAAACTTTCGTAATTATTAAAGACATAAAAATGCTCACAATTAATATACGTTACTCATAATAATTTTTTCTTCATCTAAAGATACGTTGTCATGAATGAATTTCAAGAGATAGTCAATTTCTATATTAAAATCGCATAGATTCCATTACAAATTGTTGGATTACTTTAATTTAGAAAGGTACTTCTGGCTCTCAATGAATTCCTATTAGTGGTATAAATTACAGTTGTGTGTTGAAAATGCAGTTGCGTCGATCGCCTGATACCCTTTCAAATTAATTGTTAAAAAAAAGCAATGCACAGCAAAACGATAGGACAATAAAAAGAAAAAAAAAACACCTCCTAGTGTACCATATTCGCAATTAACGCTATGTGCGAAATAGACATATAATGTTCATTACTATAGAATATATAAAGAACATAGGAATCTCGGAATTCGAAAACACGTAAGAACTTCTTGTTCAGGTACGAAACCTTTTTATTAACTTTGAGTTGAAGGTTTCGACGTAAGGAGGACAGACACAATGTTCCATGCTGTCTTATTCATTTGGCTCTCAACTCGAGCGGCCCCCCCATAGGGCGCACGTTCACCTCGCGCCTGCGAGCTCCAAAAGTCGATTCTTCTCGTTTGGCGTCTAGTACCCGACTCTTATTTTCTTCAAATTCTCACACAAACTTCCGTGTGCTTCCGGTGCGTGACGTCACCCGCACCTTGTCCCCCAGTATCGTCTCGGACTGTTATGACATCTGAGTGACAACTCCATCCGCCCGCGCACACCTGCGTTAACACCTGCTTCAATGTTACACCCAAACAACCCATGAGCTGAGCCGAGCTGAAAGGTTCTCAGCCTAACTAAACTCAAAGGCATTAACCGAAATCCCTCGGCTATTTTATAACACTAGAAACCCCTTTAAAATAAATTAGGGTTGGGTATCTGTTTTCCAGAAGAGCTATTAGAATACAGTCGGAACACTTATAAAAGTTGTAGGGCTTGTCAACCAGCACATTGATCGAATAGAGCCTCTCCGACTGCCCGTTTAGCCCAGTAACAGCCAAATTGGAGTGTTACAGACAATTCCTCACCCAGCTGCCATTTCACGAACTGGTCAGCCAACAGCATCCTTTTGAAGTATTACGGGTCACGACCTTCGACGAAAAAAGTAACTCGTTGCAGTGGAGGGGGGCTCTAAATACTCTTCAAAGTTGGAGTTGGCGTATTCTACAGGTATCTAAAACTTACCATAGTATCAATTATCAAAATTTTATGTACTATTGTAACATTTAAAAAATTGGTAAAGCGGAACAATATATATATATATATATATATATATATATATTAGTGGCATCTCCGCGGGTAGACTTTTTAAATCAGACCTAAGTTTTATAATTTCAAATGTGTCTCTTTCGATCTAAAAACAAAAATATTCCCAGAACAAGTCACTTGTCAATGACTTTCTTTTGTCTCAGAATCTTCACTGGAAACATCACGAATAATTTTTTCAAGTTACAGACTTATATAGCTTTGCTTTATTGTTATACTATGCGATGTTCATTTAGATACATTTTGCAGCGATTGTTCATAATAATGTTAAACAAAGTAAAAAAGAATAACATGCCTAGTTATTTAGAACCTATGAAAATCAACACCTCACAAAAAAAATCCCTTAAAAAAACAAAACAAAAAACAAACAAATCTTTCTAATAACATGTCTCAGACAAATTCTTTTAGAGCTGAAATGATAAAAAAAAAATAACTTTGAAGATCTCAAAATTGTTTTACTCAACGTTTGTCTAAGAAAATATTTTTCTATTAAATGTTGACAAGAAATACTTTTTATGTTTATAGTAAATTTTCACTGTAAATGATATATTTCTGTTTAACATAAAATACGAAGGATTTTATAAGACATCGGGCCCAAAATATTCTAACCCCATCTAAATTCTGTGTGCTTGCATGCGTTTTTGTGTGTGTTTACTTGCGTGTATATTGTCAGATTGATTCTTTTTGCGATTAAGATATACGCTTGTTGTCGTATTGGGGTAGGTGGATGACGTTGACTGGCCACATAAGTTGCGTTGGTGGCAAAACAAGATATTCACCTGTTTCCTCAGGTAAACATTTTGTTTACGTTCGGAAATGTTGTGTGAATTGCGTCGGTGGCGTGCTGGAAGAGAGTGAGACCACATGGATTGCGTGAGCGTCCGAAAAATTATATAAAGAAGGTTGAGATTTTCGACCCCAAAAAGAGAACGAGGCAGCCGGCTATACCACCCTCTTCGCCCCGTCCTCGATCACAGCGCTGATTATACCTATTATGGTAACTCTTTGCCACAACCTTGTCCGCCTCCCTCCAATCTCTCTGCTACAGCGTGGGAAAAAACAGATCAAAAGTTCCTTCCAGGGAAAGTGACCATGCACAGCCCTGCCCCACGTTGTGATTCTTTAAAAGTAAGGCCGATGGCCCTGTCTGAAAGGAAGAGAGGGTTACTGGCAGCTGAAGACTGGACTCCAAAGGGGTACATATATTGCAGAACAAAAACAAAAAAAAATAATAACTCCGATTTCTGCAGTAGATAAGAAAAGGGTTTATAAAACTTCAAAGTTACAGGTGGCGACAAAAAAAAAAAAAATCTGCGGGTGTGACATATAATAGTCTAAGGCGGCGGCCCGACGAGGGTTAAGTTTTCTTAACGACAATGTATCTCAGCGGCGGACTGGTGATATATGAGCTGGTAGCGCAAAGCACAATTCCAATCTGTTGGTCCCTGCCTGGTCTTCGTCGGCTACGTCTACTTCGTCTGGTACCAACTGCTTCGCTCTCCTGCCACCAACTTACAAAGGTCTAAGTTTTCTTAACGACAGTGTATTCAAGCGGCGGACTGGCGATATATGAGTTGGTAGCGCGAAGCACAATTCCAATCTGTGGGTCCCTGCCTGGTCTTCGTCGGCTTTACTTCGTCTGGGACCGAACTGCTTCGCTCTCTCTCTGCCACCAACTGCTGAGTTCGGAAATCAGCCTGTTTATATAATAATTGCCAATATTCTGGGGTAGGTTCTGACTGAGGCAGGGGTGATCTCCCTAACGTCATTTTCAACTCATTAGACATCCTTCATATCTTTGTTTTAATTTTCGTCATCAGAAAGGGTCCAACCCTCTTTTCACTACTTCCACAGAGTTGTTCCTCTCACTACCCTCATAGTGAGGACTACAGGAGGATAGCTTTCCTCCTACCAACATAGTTTCTATCATTTTACGGCTCATGACGTCAGAAAGGGTCCAACCCCTTTTTGCCCAAATATGCTGGACTGTCACCTTTGATGGAACTGGTTTCAATTCCACGTAGGCGAAAAGACTGGCCTATCCTCAGGCTAATTAATAATTCCCTTTCAACACTGATAAGTAATTCTGGATAATTTTCTCAACCCTTAGCTGAGGTATTTCCCCAAATGCCAGGTGGCCTTCTTTATCTTGACAAAGACTTCTTTGTTTGCTCTGAGTCCCACCTTTTAACTGGAGTGCAAGTCACACCGTATCTGAATCTTTGTGCTGTCAGATCCTTTAAAAATTAACTTTTTCCAGGCTCGAAAATTATCTTAGTATCGTTACTCTTTTCACCTTTTTAATCACAATATTTTTCTTTCTCGATTTCTGCCTGAGTTCTGTAAACAACTTAATCTTCCGTACCTGTCAACTTCTTTGTTTCAATTTTGGCTATTGTCAACAAAAGAAAAACTCGGTCACAACATTTTCGATTCTTTTTCCCAGAATTTCAACTCCACACTTCTTGGCAATTATAATTGGCTATTCAATTTTTTTTTTGGTTAACCCCTCACGTACCGCCACAGACGAATATTGTCACAGGCAAATGAGTAACGAGACAACATGCCGCTTTGGGAGCTAGCCTTGTGCCGTATGTACTGAGTTGAAAGGTAGAAAAAAGCCTGAACTGAACAAGACAGACGATAATGAAGAAGCTGAGAGGATTAAATGTCTTCAGATAATGCTAAACGCACGAATAAGAGGAGGGTAAAGTTACAGACTAATGAAAGTAGAGAAACGTGAAGAAACACACTCGCTAAAGTCGAAAGCTGGTATGATCCTAAAAGAAAAAAGATGAATGCCTTGCGAAAACCCTAACGTTGAAAAACATAAAGAAGCTGAAATGATTAGATGCATTGACTTAGCCGTGTATCACTCTCACGAAAAAAAAGAACGAAGAAGGACAGAGAGGGTTCACTGAAAAATCATCCCGTCACCCCTGTGTGTGTGCTTATGTGTGTGTGTATGCGTATGTGTGTGCACATTTCAGCTATTTCCGAGTCGCTTGAATTCTACTCATATGTACATTTCGGGTAATAAAGAAAAATAAGAAAAGAAGCCGATTATATTTTTATACATCAGAAAGAAATATCAATAAACAAAATCTATATAGATAATGAAATACAAATAGCATAGCAAAAAAAAAAAAAGGTTGGCGACCGTAGTCAAGGGTGACCCGAAGGCTCCCTTTTCGATAGTTACTACTCCAACATGTAGGGGAGGGTGCTACTCTTTTCCCTGTATTGCCCTACTTTACCCTTGATCTGCACCAGATAATAATGAGTGTTAAGCGAGAAGTCATCAAGTACAATTTTGGAGTCTTTGGTATGACTCAACCTGGGATTGAAACCCAGTCTTCCGGGCCATTGGCGAACACCATAACCATTATGCCAATGGGAATAAGAAGCCAATAGAATAAGATGCTAAAAATAGGATAACATAATAGCTATAGTAAGATAGAAATAATACACCAGAGTTAGTAGTGTTATATCCTCGGAAAAGGGCATGAAAAACTAAGAGAAACAGGTATTAAGAGAGAAGAATAAAGGTTACATATTATAACAAGTAATATCATGTCACCAGTGTAGCTCTTGCTGCCAACTCCCTTCTATATTACAGTCACATTTTATTTCCTAATTGGAAGAGTCCATTGTGCATCAAAAAGAGGGATGATACTACGGCAAGTATAGTGTAAATGAGAGAGAAACAAAAATAATTCGAATGAATATATACTTTATAATATAAATAAAAGTAAAGTTGGCAACTGTAGTCGACGGCAACCCGAAAGCTCCCTTTTCAATACACCGAGGTGTAGGGGAAGGCGCAACTCTTTATCGTGGATTGCTCAACTTTACCCTTGATATTTACCTTATAATGCTGAGTGTTAAGCAATGAGGTATCAACTACCATTTTTAAAGTCTTTGGTATGACCAGACCGAGGAATGAATCCCGGACTCTCAAACCATTGGATAACACTCTATCCACTGAGACAATGAACCGGTATATAATATGCATAAATACTATATTCAAATAATTTATACGCATTATTTAATGGAAGCAAATAATATGATGATACATATTATATCTATCTATCTATCTATCTATCTATCTATCTACATGGCGAGAGAAAGACAGAGAGAGAGAGAGAGAGAGAGAGAGAGGAAGATACATACATACATACATAAATTTATAGTGGAGTGAATCTATTGATTTTATTGTTATTAATTATATATATATATATATATATATATATATACATAACAACCGACCAACTATATGTTGATCTATGTTAGGATAGATTAGACTATATATATATATATATATATATAAACAGGATTTTGCATTTAATAACACATACGAGTTGATATATTATAAAATGTCAGTCAATCAACCAACCATATGTTGATCTATGTTAAGATAGTGTACACACAGGGTCAGTGGTGCTTGATGACTGCTTCTTGCCTATGCAATCATCAGATTTGATAATCACATAGGTGAGAAACTAGCAGTAATCATGTGCCACTGAATATATCAAGACTGTCTTAACATAGAGTTATAGATATTCATATTTATAGTATGATAAAAATATTAGTATAGTACAATTAGTATCAATCAAATACCAATGGATACAAATAGCAAGATAAATGATGAATACGATTAATCATAGAATAGACTATTAACGCTTCTGTGAGTCTGAATCTATCTTGGTGCCTGTTTCGAAATGCTTATCCATGTACCAAGGGAAGTTAACTTAGTTACTTATAACAGAAACTATGTTCATCTAACGAGAATTTCACTGCTTTCAACATAATTGAAAATAAAACTATCTGCCCTATATAATTGCAGACGAGATTGGCACTGTCAAGTCTTCGTTTGGTCTAAAGATGTTATGAATGATCTGATAAAGATTAGGGACTTTGATGATTACTCATAAATTGTGCAGTAAAATTTAGATTTCTCCTTTACTCGTGGTATCATGTAATTCTGCATGTCCAAGGAATATTGGCTTGTACAATTGTGAAACCTTCAAGGAAATACATAACATGACATCTCAATCATCTCATAATATTTCGAATCATGGATTTTCTTCTATATTCCATAATAATTCGTGTCCCGTATTAATTCATGTAGGATTGGACAAGTTAAGTACTTTTTTATTGCCTAATATATATATATATATATATATATATATATATATATATATATATATATATATGCAAATTTCATTAAACATAATAGACATTTTATGTCTATATATTTTCTTCTGGATCCGTTCGAATTCCGTATTACTTTTATCGTATTCGGGGGAAATTGATTTATGTATTGTCCATAGGTGTATGTATCCCTAGTACTTTTTGCCCAAATTTGGGCCATCATCAGGGGATGATCTATTACAAAAGTGATGTAACTTTTGTTTTAGCATATTACTACTGTGTAAGGGCGTCTTTGTTGTTGAAGATTATGGCGTTTGCTTTTAAATGTAATTCTATAATTTGTGCCAGCAGCTAAAGACATATAAGTACATTAGCACTGGTTTCCTAACTATATTGTTGATGAACAAATTAAACGTATGACCAAAAATGTTAACCAACAAAATAAACAGTGCACTACTCCATCCAGTCAACTAACATATATCAAACTTTTTTTATCGTAACCAAATGCACTACAATTATAAATCCGATAAAAAATATTGAAAACATTGATTCACAAAAACATACTCCCCACTGATCCTAATAAAGAAAATAAAACTTATTATATATTATAATAAGTTTAAAACCTCGAATTTAGTCATTAGAAATAATTCCTCTCCCTCGATTGGAGCTTTGCAAAAAACCAACGTTATATATAAATTTAAATGTCCTTTAGGAGATTGTATCTCTGATAATAATAATATATATGTTGGTTTAACCTCAACTACCCTGTCGAGGAGACTTACAATGCACCTTTCTGACACAAGTTCAATAGCTCAGCATTTAAAAAAACATTCATGCCTAACAACACAACTACGGAAAATTCTCTCCGACAACACAACAATATTAGAACATCAAAATAATAAACAAAAACTTAAGATTCTCGAAGCACTACGTATAAAAAACATGCAACCAACACTTAAGAGAATTAATTTTCAAACCAGTGCTAATTTACTTGAATGTCTTTAGCTACTGGCACTAATTATAGAATTCCATTTAAAAGCAAACGCCATAATCTTCAACGGCAAAGACGCCCTTACACAGTAGTAATATTCTAAAACAAAAGTTACATCACTTTTGTAATAGATCCTCCCCTGATGATGGCCCAAAGTCGGGCAGAAAGTATTCGGGATACATACAACTATGGACAATACGTAAATCAAATCCCCCCGAATACGATAAAAGTAATACGGGAATTCGAACGGACCCTGAAGAAAATATGTAGACATAAAATGTCTATTATGTTTAATGAAATTTGCATTAACGAAGAAATGCTGCCTATATATATATATATATATATATATATATGTATATATGTTTAAGAAAAAGAAAAAAATGGTCACATTAGGATTATGAATTTATTTCCATCCTGTTATGGGTATTGATATGAAACAATAACATCCAAATTAACAGGACTTTTTCAGATCTAATGGATAAAATAATTCAGAATAGGCACTGGAAGGAACGGTGGGAGGGGGTAGAAGAGGGGTGAAGAGTTTCCTCCCCATTTCGCTTACTGTCGGCTTTTATGTTTAATTACCGTTTGGAATTATGGTAAATTAATTTTTTCAATTTTTATATTCTAAATACATTTCAACTTAAAACTCCAGATTAAATAATAATTTAGGGAAGTACAACCTTCCTTAATAACCTTACGTGAGGATACAGTAATACTTAAATTAAATTCCAAATTTGAATTTTAAATTTTAAATTCAAAATTACATTCATGCCTATTAATTCAGTTACCCTTCCATTGAAACGTACAAACACATCACATGGTATCATATCTTTTCATTTTTTTTATTTTATTAATTTCACCTCAAATTTCAAATTAATCCCATGTTTTGGTTAATTAAACATTATCTATGATAATTTGTCTATAGTTTAAATTCATTCCTATGTCGACATTTAGCCATTAATTCACATCGCTGATTTAATAATTTTTCTAGGTCTGGGTGTATCATTATTTGTATTTAAATTTAAATTTTCATAGTTGTATGATTTTTTTTGTCTTGACGGAATTATTCCTGACTTCGGTTTAACTGGACTGAATAGTACACACACACACACACACACACACACACACACACACACACACACACACACACACACACACACACACACACACACACAATATATGTATATATATATATATATATATATTTGAATATGTCTTAAGAATATATATATATATATATATATATATATATATATATATATATCTCAAGACACATTGAAATATTAACCCAACTTTTGAACTCTCTAACTTGAGGTTGGGTTCTAAAAACTGTTCGCGTTTTTAATTCATCATAATTGACAAATGAGAGACAACTATTTCTGCACTTTATTTCAAGATATAATAGAGCTTAAAAAGCTTAAACTCAATTTTGGGAATTTCATTTTGATAGTGTCTTCTTTCCATCCGTTTATGAATTTCAATGATCAGAGAATAGGGAGGAAACTTGAAATAATGCCCCAAAATTGCTACAATTAAAATGTTCAAATAATTATATACTACTAAAAGATGTCATGAAGAAACCTTTATATATATATAAATATATGGGTGTGCGTGTGTAATATACGAAAAATCATTTTCATAGATTTTGGAACCAAAACGCATACAGTAGCATATATCTCTCTATTGGATACCGAAAAAGACAGTTAACATTTAAAAAAGCAGATCTTGGTGATAACAGATACATTTAAGAGATATTAAATTATTGTATTTCCACATTAGTTGAAAATGAAAATTTAGATTAAATAAACTTCTTATCATATCAAAAATAGTAAAATGTTTTAAAAAGGAAAGTGATTTTTGCGCTACCACACACAGAGACACACACACACACACACACACACATATATATATATATATATATATATATATATATATATATATATATACGCATATGGATATATCTCTCCGTGTCTACATGGAAAAACTTCGTTAGAGGCACCAGAAGGTTTGTCAGAATATCTCTCATGCCTCTTTCCTTAAATCACGAAAAAGCGTTGACAGAATCCAACCAAGAGTGATATGTTCAATATTTAAAAGTAATCCCTACGATACAATCGTTCTGGCCACAGTGCCACCAATGTTAGAAAGGAAACAGACACTGCCACCGCCTTTGTTGAGCTATATTCATTTGGCCGACATATTCCGAAACAGCGTTTTAATCATCGGTGGCTCAGTGAATAATCATAAAACAAACTAATAAATTTTGTTTAAATGACTTTTAAAATAAAAATTGTGAATATCTATCAGAATTTTTACTCGAGAACAAGCTTGCATGCTGAATAACTAAATTCCAAAAAATAATTGTAAACCTATGAGCCTAGATACACCCAAATAATTCTAAAGAAGGGCTAGATTATATATTCATAAAAAAGAATTTGGTCAATAAAACTTTGAACTATGTGGCAAATTCCTCTTTTGAAGAAGTATCTTCCGATTACAATATCGTCTCAGCAAAGATTCGCCTGAGTCTACACAGAAATAAGAGACAAATAGTTGAAGTAAATTGAATTACCATGACCAGAAAATCCACCGAACATCTACGCACGATATACGGGAACACTGGACAGATATTAGGTCTCATCAGCACTGCAATCTATGGTCGCTGGTTCGATCTCCAGTGGTGGAGATTACGGTACACACTGCTGATGAGACCCTAATAAGGTCGAAACAGCTGTCTAGTGTTCCTGTATATCGTGCTTAGTTGTTGGGCGGATTTTCTGGTCATAGTAATTCAATTCACAATATTAATTCATCTACCTAAAAATAAAAATATGTACATCTATTCTCTTGCCCCTGAGGTATACTAATTATGTCGATGCGTATTTCTAAGCTTCTTGGGAAGACGTGGCCTTGGGGGTGACCGTATCCTCTGGAAAGTGTACGGATGTAACTTGCAAGACACATTTACTGTATGTAGCCGCGCAATTAACATGACTACTTGATTTGGCGTCACTTGTGTGCGATATAAACTAGTGGCTCAGTTGTAGAGGTTCGGCACTGCAATCTGTGGTCGCTGTCTGGGTCCCCAACGGTGGAGATTACGGTATACACTGCTGATGAGACCTAATAAGGTCGAAATGGCTGTCCAGTGTTCCCGTATATCGTACATAGGTGTTCAGCGGATTTTCAAGTCATGGTAATTCAATTCACAATATTAATTCCTCGACTTGAAAAATAAAGATATGTACAAATAGTTAAAGCTTTGCAATAATTATATAAGCAATCAATATGCGATAACTATTAGAAACACGTTTATTACTCTTCGGGAGACATATGAAAGGTATACTCTAAGTGACGAACAGGAAAACTTTGTTACCATCTACATGGCAGCATCAGTAGAACATATACCAAAGAGCGAAATATGTATTTACATGAGAGTTAATAGAAGTTATGGGAAAAAGAGATAAAATGAAAAATGCGTTCTTACATAATAAAAGAGAACTAACGAATCCCAACATGCAGTGATTAAAGACGATCTAAAGAGAAATAACCACCACACACCAAAAAGACGACTAGAATACATTCAAGATTAAATCTGTAAAGTCTGAAATTTCATGAAAGATAAACAATTTCGATTATCATGGCAAACCGTTAATGAAGTAAACAAAAGGAAAATCATCTAGGGAGCGATACTCGAAGTTGCCATCCAAGAAGAAAGACTTCAGAAATGGAAATGATATTTCAAGAATCTGCTCGAAAACCCACCTTAAATCTTGCTAAACCAACGGAAAGATATTAATGACCAAGTAGAAATTAATCTAGGAAGAAATACTTGACACAGTTTGTAAAAGAAAAAATAAATTAGATCAGATTAGCGGCAAGCCGAGAAGAAAAACCTCTTCCAGTATGGAGGACAAGAAAATTTGGCTGCATACACGTTTGATTATGTAGCACTATGTATGAACAAAATACAACAGAAAAAAATTCAGTGGGCTCTTCTTCCCTTTCTCCCAGAAAGTTGTCCTGGAAATAACTACCAACTACAGCGGCGTAACTCTAGTTATAATAGCGGCCATTTTTCTTAATCTTATCTGAGCTGAAATCTAAAAAAAAATTCTAAGGAAATATCAAAAAGACTTTCGGAAAAATCGATCCACAACATCACAGATTCTGATTATCCGTGGAATCATGGTTCAAATATCTCGAGGCAACGCTGTTGTTTGTTTATTTCTAAAACGCATTTTATTATATACGAAGGAAAAAGACGGAGAATGTAGAAGTAGCATATGGTCTTCCCAAAATTACTGTTACCGCTATAATGATATTGAGCAAAAACACATAATCAATGGTTCGTCCACCTGATCGTGACACTAACTTAAAAGACATTGTCACTAGAATCTTGCAAGGAGATACAATGAGTTCCTTAGATGTTTATAATCTGACTGAACACTTAAGTTGAAAGTCGATTGATCTAATGAAAGAAAATGAGCTCATAGTAAAAAAAAAAATAAAAAGCCGACAATATTCTGCAGAAACTATAATTATCACGATTAACAAATATATAAAGCGAATCTAAATTTTTTCAGACGATTTTTTTGTTCATAAACTGCCATGAAGACACCCACTCGCATACATATACTGACACATGCACACGCACATACTCTCTTTCTCTCTCAATATATATATATATATATATATGGAGGGAGAGAGAGAGAGAGAGGGAGGGAGGGAGAATTTAAGAGTCGTCTTTACTGTGAAATCGAAATAAGTATGATGTGAAAATCTTGAAAAACCTTAATTGCCTTGCAACGAAATGGCCAACTAATAATTCAGTGTAGTAAAACCGGTTAGTTTTCCATGAATCAAATAGTTTCCCTACTGTAAAATTCACTTTCACCGGTTTCTTGTTGTTAATATGTTCATAGCCAAGTGAGCAAATTTTTATGAAAGATTTCAATGATATCCATGATAATACAGCTTTTTATTTGTTCCTGGTACCATCTCACTCACTAATACATGCATTCTACTAATGAGAAAAGGAATATGTCCCTCATCTGAAAGAAAAAAGATTTCTTAGCCATTTCCCAGTTAATTGAAAAATCTTGAAGGTAACAAAATGGACTTCTTTTTTTTACGTTGTCAAACGTGATTGAAAATCAGCTGATCATTGTTGGCTTTGATAAGATCTGGAAACATTTAGTTTGTTTTGCTTCTTAGGATCTCAGTACTGCTTAGTAATAAGGGAGTATTTCCAGAATGTATCACGGTAAACAAACCCGGAATCGTGTCCTGAAACAAAATTCAGGACAACGGGACAGAAAATATTTTTCAAGTCAATACCGACGTATGAACATTCGAATTCATTCGAACATTGATACATAATCTTTGTGTTATACAAAGCATTTTGGGACAGCTGAAAAACTGCAGAAAATGGCTCTCGTTTTTGTCGGCAGGTTCTTCACAAAATGAGAAAAGTCAATTACTGAGGAGTTGTATAAGATCTGATTGACTGTTGACAGTGGAAATAACTGGTAACAAATTTTTGATTTTCAATCAGGGATGAGAAGCTGAAGAAACATTTGTCTCATCAGATTCTACAAAACAATTAATTTTCGATAAAATAATAAAACAGGTTTCTAGTTGCCATTAGGAAAAAGAAAATTGACGACGGGCAATGGGATGGATGCAATATCAGTTGAAGTCTTTCAGCACTATTTCCAAGGGTGAAAACAAAGTTTCGTTCGTATCTCACTTCACAAAGGAAGTACGTTGATGATTAAAATTATTCACAATCAGTAGTAGTAATCTATATAGCTCTTTGTTGAGATGTGGCACCAAGACGAATTTTACAAAATCAGTATCATTACTTAATAGATCGAAAGTTTGAAAGCAGTCAGTCAGAATTAGAGCTAAACTACAAGAGATACGAAAGGATAATTTTTCAGATCCCTCGAGGAGTATGGAGTCGCAGCCACATGATATCTATGGGGTTGCTGTTGTTTCAAAGCAAATAGGTTTTTTATGGGGTGGCGTTACTGTCCCATACACATTATTTTTAATTCAATTTCATCTTTTTCTCCTTGAAGGATTGCTTTAACAAGGCTAAAGAGCCCATTTTTCCCTAACATTTATCCATAGCTTTGGAAAAGAAAAAGAGATCCATGCCTTTTTTAATATCTGTTCTGTAAAAGTGAAAAACAGATAGCCGATTAACAAAGCTCGTATACTTCATTTCCTAATGTCATAAAAACACATCCCTCTAACAATGAGACGAGATAGCAACAAAAATAATCCCAATTTGACATATAAAAATTTTGGATCGTCAAAAATGGCGCCCACCAATATTTAAAGACAGTACGTTAAAATATTTCTTTTGTTTGGTTTCATGGCATCTCACCCTTCGTGGGTTATTTAGTGCCAAAGCCATTCTGCTAGAAGAACGGTAGTGGTGCTATTTAACCCATAGCTGGGAGGATAAGGGGGTTCATACCTTTCCCAAGGGTATTTTCCTGAAAGTGAATGTAATAGCGTGACTGGAGTTCGAACTAGCATGCTACGATTTCGCAGACAATCACTTTAACCATTACACCAACCTTTTTAAATTAATTTAAACTCTCGATTCGGACTAGTTCACACCCTCAAAACTAGAATTCATGCGAGTGATATTTTTTCTATTCGTCTCTTTTCACATAGCTTCTTTCATTACTGAAAATAATAAGGTTAATGCAATTATGAAAAATAACCCTACACAAGAGTATCACTCTATGATTTGTATTTTATGGTCAAGACAGCACAAAATGCTGAAGTTAACTTGGTTTTAGTACGCTTGTCAATGTTTCTAGACTCTGCTGTTTGTATCTTGGAGTTCTTTAGGTATGGTAGAACAATCAGTTTAATACAAGGTAAATCATATGAAATAATTTTTTTTTAATTTAAAGAGAGGGTCTAGCAACACTGATAACAAATTTTAAATCACTTTGCCCTTAACTTGGACAAACTTCTTTGCTTCAATGCAATTATACGAGGATCATTAAATGTTTTCAGACTTTTTTCGGATGAGCACTTTTATTGATAGTACATACATGAAACTCTAGTCCCCTTCGAAGTAATCTCCTCCGGCTGAAATGCACTTGTAGTACAACAACTTTTCGAAGGCCCCATGGAAGTCCTATTGTGTGAGCGTGTCAATGACCTTCGTCACAGCCTCTTTCCGCTCCTCAATTGTCCAATAACGACAGCCTCTGAGCTTCGGGAATAACCAAAAGTCACAGGGAGCAAGGTCTCGACTATAGGGAGGCTGAGGAACTGTCTTGATGCCCATCTTGGTCAAATAGTCTGTGACAAGGATGGAGTTGTAGACTGGGGCATTGTCCTGGTAGAAATGCCACTGAGCCGATTTGAAGAGTGCTGGCCTCTTCCGACAGAATTTCTCCTGAACTCCCTTAAAATCTCAACATAGTAGCCCTAACCCTAACCATTTGGCCAATCAACTCAGGTGTATTGACTTCCTTACTCCTCGCACATCTCTCATCATCTCTCACAGACTCCCTGCCTTTCTTGAATCTCTTATGCCACTCAAAAAATGATGCTCGATTCATGCAAGGTGCTCCAAAAGCAGTCTGCAGCATTCTATACGTTTCTGTGGCATTTTTTCAATGTTTAAAACATAATTCCGTTCTTCTAAAGTGTCCTAACGTCTAGATTGCATTTTTGAAATTTACCAGCTGTAACCATCAGGCTTTAGTAGGGTGTATTCCAATTGCTGCGGTAACATGTATTGTAATGACATACTGACTTTTCAAGTGTCTAGGACAATTTTAAATGCCTGAACAAAAAAAAACTGGAAACTTATAGAATACACCACGTACTTCCCAGCTTTCCATGGAATCTTGCCCAAGCCTATATCGTGCTCAGGGTGTAGATTAATCGCCTTGCAAGTTTGACATTATTTTGCAACAGTGTACTTTTAGATTTATCCAAGTTTGATAATAAAGGATCTTTGAGTGAGCCTTTCCGATCAATTTTCTATCGTTGTAACGTTAATCCTTACGCGTTGTCCAGTTATTGTATCTTTGGCGAAAATTGATCTACGATAACCCACGTCCATTCTTTCACACTCACCAGCCCTTTTCACTGAAACACAATATCAAACATTTCCATCTCTAATCTCATCGATTAAGACTGCAAAATTATGAGGGCCAATTTTGACTCATGATAACATGTTCTGGAAAATGAGCCATACAAACCAAAATGGGGATTGAAATAGCTAATTGCAAGTCTCAGTTCGATTACAGTATATTCTTATCCTGCAGAATCCGTACCGAAAATGGAAAATTTATGATATCCCGGGAATATCTTTTTTAGTTAGAGATAATAAGTGAACAGCCAGACGCATTCGATAGTGAAACCGGATGCTGCCAAATGTGTGCAGTCGCCATGGGAAGGAAGTGTGCGTCATTTTTGTTTGATCAGGGAACGATTTCGGTTAAAAATGTTCCTGAATTGCAGTTCAATATTCACGTTATCTGATTGCCCAACATTTCATAAGAATATACAAGTTTTTAGAAGTAATTATTTACCCCGATTTTCTTATGATTGATTGATTGATTGATTGTTTCTAATGGTATGGCAACCAATATAGGGTTATTTTATGTTTAGTAATTAGGGAACCACTTTCGTAGTTCCTTCATATTTACATTTTCCTTTAGTTATACTCAGAATTTTTTGGCTGATGTTCCAATAGAATACGAATGATCTTTAAACACGTCTATTTGCCCATAGATAAAACCTTAACTGCCACTCCAGTTTAGAAGGGATCTGAAAGCAATGACAATGATAGGGTAAATCACACTCTAACCCTAACCTTTAGAACTGGAACATCACTATCAGACCTACTTCAGCGTTATACACTTTTTAGGGGGCCTCATCCTACTTCAGGGTATACAGGCAACGTATTCTAAGCTTCACGAGGCTGTTAGCTTTTCTTTTTCTGGTGTGTTGTGGTAGCACTTGATAGGGTCTTATCTATGGGTCACTTAGAACTAAACTCTTCCAAGCGAAGTCTCAAGGGTGCTCTTCTGCACACGGGAATAAATATCCCAGCATTCCCAGTGCACACTCTGTCCATGTAAAGGAGTCCTATTACAATATGGAGCTTCTTTTGTTGGGAACCACAGGAATTACTCAATCTATACTTTTTTGGTACATTCCCAGAGTTCTTTATCTGTTGCATCTACTCTCTCCAAAATGTTGACGATTCATTTTCCTTCTTCTTTTCTTGGCACATTTAATCTGTATCCTCTTTTTGGTACAATAATTTGTGACTCGACATCAATATCATTGTTCATTTACCGTTGTTCTTTGATTCGTTGGTGTCGATGACGCACCTGATTATTCTGGCAGGTCTTAGCTATCCTATAATCTGGATGGTCACAATTTTTCCTCTGATCTCAATATGTTTTAATCCCCTTTCTAATCCTTGGCGAACCGGTACGAACACACTAACTATAAGAGGCAGAGCTATCATCCGCAATCTCAAAGCATTTTTAGTTTTAAGACAAGTTCCAATTTGGTTTGGTTTGGTTTGGTTTTATGGCATATCAATATTTGTTGGTTATTTGACGCCAAATCTATTTTCATGTAAATGATCAGTTCCATGTAAAACAATTCAGTTTAGCATGAGTTCACAGTTTAAATGTCAAAAACTTTTCAATTTCAAACGATTCAAGCAGTTATATATAACAATTCAGTTTAGTGTAAGTGCAGTTTCAATGTCAAAAACAGTTTAATTTCAAATAATTTAGTTTAGCATAAACGCGCAGTTTCAATGTATGTACTGTTTAATTGTCAAAAACATTTCTATTTCAAGCAATTCAGTTTACTCAAACAATTCAGTTTAGCATGAGTATTCCGTTAGTCCTATTTAACCCATTGATAGGGCCCTATCAGGTGCTACCTGGCCGGGCCAGAGTGGACCTGGGAGCAATGGCAATGAAGAGGTGCTCCGTATTCACCAAAGTTCCAGCATTTCTGGGACATCACCATCAGATTGTTCTATGTCATATCCAGGACACTCATTGGGGGTGGGTCTTACCCCTCTGCAGAGGTGCAGTCAGTGTATTCTACAGCCCCAGCCGCCTGGGCAAACAAGTTCCAAGAATTTATCTAAATTTTCACTTTTATTCATTTTTCATCAGTTGTTTGAATGAATGTCAAAATCCAATGGACGAAAAGTGTTATTTTTTAAAATAATATTAGGTCTGATCTTCTACTCGTGACTATGAAATACGTTTCTATCTCAAAATCCCCAAGAATTTTATACGTCTCATTCTCTAGAACAGATTTTACTTTGTATGTTCAAAATCCAATCTCTTGAAGCATCCCTAGTGGATCATCTTTCCAACTCAATCGTTCGTAGTTGTGTACTCCCTTTTGTGCTAGTTTGTTCCATTCACTTACTATTTGATCAATCGGCTCATCTCTTTCACTGCATAATCATCATCAATTATTATGTTTCATGTTAAACATTTTTGACGAACAAATTGGTCGTTATGGCATTGTTTTGAACTGCTTTCAAAAAAGATTCAGTTTCTCTTGCGAAATGTTCATTTTATAGCGACATCAACGTATTCTCGTGGGCAATCTCGTCAGTTCAGCGCTTAAAATATCTATATAGGTCCCATTGCGCTACGTATTGTTTATGCCGGATTTTATCTCCCTGGAAGATACCCCTTTGGATTTATACCTTTGCTAGGGTTTATCCTCCTGATATTTATGTCGACCTCCAATTTTCCATGGCAAATGTGATGAAGTTTTTGATATTATGAGATTTTTTGAACGTTTTAATATACTCTGTTATTCACGATATTCAGGGAGGTATGAGGTGTTTTTTTCGAAGCTACGTAAAAAGGACTTTTTCTAATATTTTTCTTAATCTAACAGTTTTTAACATAAATATCCATCATATGTTCTTTTTAAATTTTAAAGTAAATATTTTGGGAAAATATGATAATTACTAATTTCGATTTTAATTTTAATGTTTTATTATATGAATATAGTATAGATTTATTGAATTTGATATATTTTAACATTCATAAAGTATAATTTTAATGTATAATTTAATATTTATGGTATGAATTTAATGTAGTATCATTTCTTTCATTTTTCATTTCATTTCATTTTTCATTTTCATTTCATTTTTCTAATACATATCACTCAAATTTTAATTCATTAATATAATTATCCTTAGCATTATAAATTTATTTAATAAAATTGTATTCATCTATTATGTAATTGCTTGATTTTAAATTAACACAGAATATCTGTCAATGTTTCTTGTATTTAATAATGTTTACTTTGGATTTTCGTAATGTCAAAACGTATTATCGAATAAGCTAGCAATTCAGTTAGTGTTATGTATATTCTATTTTTTTTTTCATGTTGTCTTTCGTAATTGTACTCTGTTTGAAATGTGAAATGTGATAACGGTTAAATCAGTTAAGAAAAATAATATATCAATTTTAATGTATAATTTTTTTAGCAATTATATTATATGTGAAATATACAATGATATTATGTTATATTCCGTTTAAAAAGGTTAATGTTTATTTATTTTTGGACTGAGCTTCGCAATGGCACGTCGTAATAATCTGATTTCGAAACGCATGAATTGATGATTATATATATATATATATATATATATATATATATATATATATATATATATATTATTGTATTTCTGGTCGCTCATAGCGCTACGGGTACTATGTAATCCTGTACTGCATGTTTCATAGTCAAGTCATCGCGACTAAACTGGTACTCCCACCAAGTTGTCTGGTGAGGGGGATAGATAGACACCCAGCAAGACGAAAAAGAAAACTTTTCAGGGGCCAGAGGAAGCTTCATGCTTAACGACCATCTAGCACATTACGCTGGGACGTAGAAATACTTGGGTTGGAGAGAGTGGAGTGACCCCTTAATTACCATTGCTCCCAGAGTCACCCTGTCCCAAGGGTGATAATATCTATTTAGGGACCCAGCTATTGATCAAATAGCTATATATATAAAGCTGACGGAGCACGACAGCCTTAGCAGGCAATCCATCTAGGACAAGGAGAGTGTGACATAAAACCTATGACCCAAGGACCTCACTGTCACCTTTCCAGCTTTCTACGTAATAACAGACGAACCACTGGTGTAAAAGAGGGAGGCCAATACAGCGAGCACTGGACCCCTCCTAAAAACTTCATGGCACAGGCTGAAAGGACAATTACACGTCCTTGACCCCACAAACACTTCCAAGCCCTGTAACAATTGGAAATGGGTGAAAAGGCAGGTGAAATATGTCACTGGAGGCCGCAGTCCCAATCCTGATCGTCTGATGTTGACCTGAGACGACAGCATCATCCGACAGCACCCTGGGCGACTAAGCCGCCTTTTTAGGGACAGCAATGCTTGCTCCACAAATAGAGGGGCATAGAAAAGGTGGCCTAACTGAAGCTCATCTCTCTTCTCCCAGTTCACTTGCCGTGATACGCACCAACCTCCAAGAGTGCAAAAATACTGAAAGTACCATGCAGGAACATAAGAACTATGCTTGTCGCAACTTACAGCAACCGGCCTGAGCGTCACTGAGAGCTCTGATTGCACATGAACTGTCCAGTTTAAATGTCGACATTGCTACCCTTTGCGAGGTCCACTCCACAGGAGAACGTAGCCTCCAAGAGCATCGCGCCGGATGCACCTTCTTCTGGTCAGGGAAACCTACAACAGAGGGGTGCCTTTCAGGTGATGGTTTGTAAATATTTACGCATATGTCTGCCTTAATATCGAAGAAATATTTGATGTTTTTCCATTTTAATTTAATTGTTATTTATATAATCTCACTTATATTCTATATACGAGTATACCATGCCCTTAATCTTTGGACACTAACTGTATATATATATATATATATATATATATATATATATATATATATATATATATATATATATATGTCCAGTTAGTTGGTTTAGAAAGAATTATTGAAAATTAGACAGAATAAACTAGAAGACATGGCCCTGGGGGTGAACGTGTCCTCTGGAAAGAGTACGGATGTAACTTGCGAGACACATTTACGTTATTTGGCCGCGCAATTATCATGACTAGTTGATTTGGCATCACTTGTGTGCGATATGAACAAATGGCTCAGTTGTGGAGTTTCGGCATTACAGTCTGTGGTCGCTGGTTCGATCTCCAGTGGTGGAGTTTACGGTATACACTACTGATGGGACCTAATAAGGTCAAAACTGCTGTCCGTATATCGTGCGTTGGTGTTCGGTAGATTTTCTAGTCATGGTAATTTAATTCACAATATTAATTCCTGTACTTAAAAAATAAAAATATGTACAGAATAAACTAGATTTAAATCAACCCAAAAATTCCTGGTCAAGCTATAATGATATTGAGGAAAGGTTGGTTTTCTAACGTTGAAGTAGTAGAAATAAATGAAAAATTGGGATATATATATAATGCTGTTTTTTCCAGGTGTTCATGTTAAGTTGATCTTATTAAATCGTCTGTTCAAGTCAATTGGACTTGTCTGGTTTCTTAATGGTGGAAGAAGTACGTGTTCAATCCCAAACAAAAGCATTGACTTCAAATGTTGAAATTAAAAGGAAACAGAACCTCTTCTATAATGAGATCAGCAAAGCTTTTTATTTTAGAAGATTAAAATTTGCTTATATTGTATTTGTAGAATTCAATATTACAACAATTTTATTGGCCTTGAAAATTACATTTCAGAATCTTGTGGTAGGGTTTCTTTCTCTTTAAAATATTTGGGAAGGAATTTTGTATAAATGCTTTCTATTCGTACCTGGTCGTAAATAACATGTAACTTTATGAATTGTGAAATTTGTTTCGTGTTAATTATAAAATTCATTGTGGTAATCATTCAACAATGTCATACCTTTTAGACACCGAAGCAAACGAGGGGTATTTTGGGAGACATAAGTCTTCTGGTTCACACACACACACACACACGAACATACGCACACTCACAAATACGCAAACTTGATTTTTTTTGGGAGAAGCACAAGAATTATCGCATAGTTGGCACATCCTTCAACATATCTCTAGCCACACCAAAATCCTAAATACCGAAATGCAAGTGCCACCTAACCGAATTGATATACTAAATAAAGATAAATAAAGTGCCACATACACCAGCTACGCAAAATATGTTATAAAAGATTTCAAAATCTAGAGAAAGTAAAGAAAATCCTGACTGAAAAAAATAACATAACCATGCCTTAGAGACCGGAAAGAAGTTAAATAAGAAACCGAGAAAGTAAACAAATTATAATCAAATATTTAAAGGGCCAACATCACTTAACTAAACGAGAGGATTTATGATAGAGCGAAACTAGTCAGGGATAAAATCGGTGTTTCCTTACAGAATCCAAGAAGAAATAGATGATTGGGATGGGCAATTAAACTAGAAGGACTGGTATAGAAATTGTGACAAGCGAGAGTGCTAAAGATGGTAAATACATAGATAAACATTGGAAGAAAAATAGAACAGACAAGCTTGATAAACAACTTGAAGAGATAACTCAAAAGATATGGTCGATATAAGAGAGACTTCAAAGATAAATCGACAAGGCCAAGCCGCACAAACAAAACAGGACACACCAAAATAAAGTAAGAGCCTTCTACCACCAAGGCTGAGAAATCACGAGGACATACCAACAGTCTGTTGCAAAGGAAGCCAAATAATTGGTAGGGGTACGGGGAAAATAAAAAAACACGGATGGCCACATGGATAAATAAAATGAAAAATATTATACAAAGATTCGAAAAAGGTCGTAAAGTGGACATACAGCAAAAATAGCTCGGGGCAACATTTAAAAGAGCACCGAATTGGAAAATGACAGGTCATGATGGCATACATGGATTCTGGTTAAAATTTCACATCTATCCATGACAGACTGACCCCTCACCTGAGTTGAAGCAAATATATTTGAAGAAAAAAATATACCTGAATGGATGACTATGGGAAAACAATAACCGGACCCAGGAAGGTCGCCCAAAATTTACCATTCAAAACAACCAAGGGAAACAATGTATTTTCATGTTGTGGAAAATCTTAACAGTACATATTAAGGAGGAGATCTATAACTTGTTGATATGCCGGAGAGTTTTTCCCGAAGAAGAGAAAGGATGTAACAGTCTTACAAGAGGAGGAGATGCATATTGAGCTGAATATCATTAAGTAGGATGTGGATTGACAATAAAAAGTACGATGATATCGTCTCGCAATCCAGGATAATAGATTGCTTGATAAGGCACAAGATATCCGAGAATGTCAGGAAATTTATCAGTGACGTCAAGAAAAACTGCAAAGTGGAATTAACAGCCGGAGCTAAACCTATAGCAAAGGTGAGAATCCAGAGAAGCATTTTCGGGGAGACGCACTTTCGCTATTACTATTGGTAATAACGATGATTCTACTCATACATAGGAAGTGCAATGGAGTACAAATATTTAATGGTCGCAAGAAAAGATTAATCACCTCATGTACATGAAAAACATCAAGCTCTTTGCACAAAATGAAAAAAAGTATTCGAGACTGATACAAAGAACAAACTATATAGCTGGGATATAGAGACGAAATTTAGCATTAAATAATTCGCCATGCTAATAATGAAGAGTGGAAAAATACAAAAAATGGACGAAATAGAACCATCAAATTAAGAAAGAATCAGAATACTTTGATTGAAGGAAAATTTCAACTACTTGTAAATATTATACTGGATACCCTCAAATAAAAAAAAGCTGAGATGCAAGAAAAAATAGATAGATTACTTATCTCAAGAAAAAGAAGTGGAGGAAATTTCACCGGCGTTAAAGATTGCATTGATGCATCAATACAAAGACTCAAAAACAATATACAAAGAGCAAAAAACATTAATTATTCAGGCCAGCAACAGTACTAACAATATTAGGTCAAAAAGGACCATAACTAGGAAACAGAAATGGGAATAAAAAAAAAAACTTTATCAATACTTCAAGAGGCAAACTGACGAAATCTTATAGGAAAAAATCTAAACATGGCTAAGAATGAGAAAACTTGATAAAGAAACCGAATCTTTTCTCCTAGCAGCACAAATAAACCCAAATTACGATTTATATTAAAGCGAAAATAGAGAAGACGCCACAGAATAGCTACAGTAGATTAGTTGTCATTGAGACAGAACAATTAATCACATAATAAATCATGGAAGCAAAGAAGCGCAATAAGAGTGTATAAGATTAGATACGACAGGGGTTGGGATGGTGATTCACTGGGAATTTTAACTAAAACTGAAATATGACCATACAACCAAATGGTACATGTTCAAAACAGAATCTGACTTGGGCATTGAGACGCACAAAATTATTTGGGATTTTGGGATACAAACAGGAAATCCAATTCCAACAAGAATATCAGTTCTATTGATAATTACTAAAAAGAAAAACAGAACTTACCCGATAATGGACTTTGACGCCCCAGCTGTCAACTAAGTAAAAACAAAGAAAGCGAACACAAAGATAATTACGTGGACTTTCTCGAAAACTTAAAAAAAATGTTGCATATTAGATTGACGAGGAAAACTATGGAAAAAGTCCCCGAAGCTTGGAAAGGAACAGGGAAAGTCGGAAATTGGAGGATCAATCGAGTTCATCCAAACTAATGGATTGTTGAAAATAATCCAGCAAATCTGAGGAGTCTCACTGTCACTCAGACTCCAGTGTGAAAAACTTGCAAGCAGTAAAATAATAAAATGACTATGGAAGAACTCTAAAAAATCGATGAAAGGTTGAGAAAATTGATTATTATGCACGAGGCTTAAAACTTGAGAGATGACGTAAACAGATTGAATGTTTTAAGCAAAGAAAAGAGTAGACTTGTCGCTACTGGTTATTACATAATTCCTCAATTCAAAATGTTGCGGAATACATTAAAAATAGTAAAAAAAAGGGAAAGTCTAATTACAACAGCTGTTATCAGCAATAACAACATGAGAGCAAACCGAAAAACAAAAAAACTAAAATGGGACAAAAACAACAATTGTCGGCATTCTTCAAGGGAGAAAATGGCGATACTAGGACATAGATAAGAAATGAAAATCTCAAAAGGGAAAGAATCTATATTTAAAAGTAGCTCAAAATATTGCCATAAGGACCAATGGTATAAAAGAAAAAAACTGATAATATGCAGCATAACAATAAGTTTGCTGAATGTGGGAACAGATATCAGAGGGTTAATTACATACTAAGTGAATACCACAAACTAGCACAAAAACAATGCATGGCCATGCCATATCGGGTGGGAAGTCGACTAGCAAACCTACACGAGTGAGTTCGAGTCTCATTGGGTGCCCCTTTCATATGGCCTTGTGCCACATCTAAGCAAAAAGCTTAGTAAATTTCCATATCGGGTGGGAAGCTAGTCTGCTGGAAATGGTGCACGTAATTAAAATTTGACTATACTACCAAATGCTGTATGCACAAACCAGAATCTCTCCCAGAGATTTACATGAATTAAATTCTCTGGCAGATGGAGATAGAAACTAATCTCCGAATTCCAGCCATAGTGTTAGTTAACTGAAAGAAATTGCTGTGGATTTTGCCATTATAGTAGACCAAAGACTGAAAAAAATTAAAGCTAAAAGACTGACAAATACTTAGAGATTGAAAGAGAACTACCAAAGCTGTGAAATTCTTGGATGAAGGTATTCTAATAGTAACTGTGGAATTTGGAAGGTCCTCCAAAAGCTTCGGAAAATGGCCGGAGTAATTGGAAACCAGACGAAGAATTGATCCCATTCAAACTACTGCATTGTTTAGATCAACAAGAATGCAAAGAAGAGTTCTGGAGACCTGAAGATTCTTTGAAGTCACTCAGAATCCCGCAATGAATAGTACTTGCGAATACTGGAACCAAACTCAACCAAAGAAACGGAGATGAAAGAAATAATGAGAAAATGGTAATTCCGTCGACCTGGAAAACTAAGCTTTGCCGGTGAAATCTAATCAAAGGAATACATACCAGGGTAGTGTCCCTTGTAAAATACCTGGGACCATTCTTTTAATGGATAAGATAGGAACTCAGTCAAACAATATAAAGAACAAGAAAATTGTTGACTTTGCACAAAACGTTACATCCGAAAGATGACAGAGACAGTTTTGTATAGCCATGAACAACTATACATACACATATGCAGATGCATGCAGAATCATGACAACGACGCAAAAAAGATGAGCGACACAGTTCTTTAGAAAAATATTCCTCTCACTTTATTTGAAAGGGTTCGAAAGGGTTAGTAAAGGTTTTACTGTGAGAGGGGTGAGTTGGAGACCGAACAGAACTGCAACATATTGACCCCCACTCTTATGGCCATAACAGCGTTTCTTTCCCGTTCTCCTGGGCTGCTCAACCTGGGGCCTGGCGGTCCAGCCTCTCTGGGTGCTGGTTCTCTCTATCGCATCTTATCTCCAGCCCATTGAACTTCCTGTGAACCAAATTATATAATTGTTCGACGTCCACCTTCTTCTTGTGGGAGTCACAAATCGCACTCATTCAACCCGTCCACGATGAAGGTTATATCCTGATATTCCTCGACTGGATGCACCTGTTATTTACACAGGTGCATTTCCTATTTTGAGAGCTTGGTCGGGGTCAATATGTTACAACAGGCTGTATGTCTAAAAAGCAAGACTGACGAAGAAAACTCGCTTGCCCACAGAATAGCGTAGACACGTTATTACAAAGAACCAAATACTATATGAAAAAAGCGCCAAGAAAGATTAGTTATAACAATCAATGTCAATAGTAGCATCAAATAGAACAACAAAACTAAGATGCATAAATGGGAAGGTAAACAATTGTACTGATATTCCAAGCGGCAAACTGGTGAGATTACTCACGAGAAGATATTGATATGGTTAAAAAAGGGAGAAACTAATCCCTTCTAATGGCAGCAAATACAACACCATCAGAACGAATTATGTTTTAGCAAAAATCTATAATACGCAAAGGAATAGCAAGTGTAGGTTATGCAAAGAAAGTGATGGGACGAGGAAACACAAAATAAGCGAATCCAGCAAAATAGAACAAGCAAAAAGCCTTGACATGAACGAGTAGGAAAAGGGATCCACTGATAATTTTGCAAGAAATTAAAATTTGGGCATACAGCAAAATTGTACATGCACAAACTAGAACACATTCTTGAAAGTAAAATACCTGATTACAACCAGCAGACTAGATGAAGTAGTAATGATGAAATAAAAAAGGAAGAGAATATCCCTTCTACAGGGTTTTGCTATTCCAATGGATAAAATAGAAGAAATAAAAGAAGATGAAAAGATAAATAAATACTTGGACATTGCAATAAAACAACAGAAAATTATAAATTTGCGGATGTCTATGAAACGAGTCTCATTGGTGAGTTTGTAACTAAAGAACTAAACTCAAAGAACTAAATAGAGAATTAAAAGAGTTGGAAATTGGAGGAAGACTGGAGACGATTCGGAAAACAACATTATTGAGATCTGCTTGAATACTGAGAAGAGTTCTCAAAACCAAAGGAGGCTTTATATCACTCAGATTTCAGTGAATGTTCACCACCTATCGCTGGTGTGAAAAACCCGTTAGCTGAGCTCTCCCTCTTAAACGATACTCGGTACCATTCTGGGAATGGACTAGAGAAGAACTTCAACAAATAGACAATAGAGTTGATAACGATGCACAACCGAGTGATATAGACAGACTGCAGGTATAAAGAAAAGGTAGGATGAAAACTCACTAGTATTAAACGTAGCGTGGATACATCAATACGACGACTCGAAGATTACACAAAAAAGCAAAGAAAGGCTAATTAGAGTGACTAAAAACATCACAGACAACATAAGGATGAAAAGAACAACTATAATTAAGAAACAGAAATAGGAAGAAAAACAACTGCCTGTATATTTCAAGCATCAAACAAGTGAAATCTCACATCAGAATACTTGGGCATGGCTAAGAAAAGGAAACTTAAGAGAAAAAAATTAATCTGTTCACAGAGCAACAAAAAAAAAAAAAATCAAAACCAACGTTATTTAAGCTAAAATAGATAAGACGGAACAGAATGGCAAATATACTAAGAGAATTAAATAAGTTTCCAGACTTTTTTCATATGGGCACTTTTATCGATAGTATACACATTAAAGTCTACTCCCCTTCGAGCTAATCTCTTTTTAAATTTTATTGCATATCGTTCTTCTAAAGTAGCCTCAGTTCCAGATTTCATTTTCTGAAATTCACCAGCTGTGACACTCAGGCTTTAGTAGGGTGTATTCCAATTGCTGCTCTAGCTGTTGATTTGAACCTGAAATCATAAAAAATGGTCAGTCATCTCATAAGATGTATAGCAATAACATACTGAATCTTCAAGAGTCTACAACAATTTTAAATACCTGTACAAAAACGTCTGGAAACTTATTGAATGCACCGTATAGGATTTGTGGGGATGAAGATGAAACAATTAATCACATGATAAGCGAATGCCAAAAAACTACCGCGGGAAGATATATGACTTGACATGACTGAATGAGGATGGTAATCTAATAAGAATTGTGCAAGAAATTGAAATTTACCTACCCTACCAAGTGGTATATTTAAAAACCAGAATCCGTCTTGGAGTATGGGACACACAAAGTTCTCGAAGATCTTAAGATATAAATGGAACAACTGATCCTGGCCGGAAGAATAGACTTAACGGTAATTAACAATAAAACCCCCAAATCATTGACTAAAATTAAGGAGCAACAGAGTTATAATCAAAAAAAGAAAAGGAAAAAAGTTACTGAGATCTTGCCAGTTAACTAAAATCCTGTGGAATATGAATTGACAGTGGTACTATGTGCAAATGATAAACTTGAGAAGATTCCCAAAGGTTTGGTTTGGGGCTCGGAAAAGTTGGAAATTGGAGGACAAGCCGAGGCTATCCAAATACAGCATTGCTGAGGTTGGCCAGAATACTGAGAAGAGTCCTCGAGACATAAGAACATTTGCTGTCACCCCAACTCTAGTGAAAGTCCTTCAGCTTAAGCTAGTGTGAAAAGCACGAATAAAAGTAAGAATGATTCTTCAGGAATCTAGAACTGAAGCCACACTGCTAAATGCTGTCTAGTCTTATGCTTCCGACTTTTTTTTTTAGGAGGTGTTTTACTTTCTTCAGGACATAAAATTGCCTCTACTAAACCTTACCGACAGAGATGATATTGTCTTGAAAAATACCTGTAACTGAACATGTCGGCATAAAACATAAAATTAAAAGTATTTTAAAAATTTATCAAAATTTTGTGTATGTTTATTTTTACAGTCATATACGTCTAGATATTTTAAGGTCTCCATTTGCCATTCAATTAACTTTCGCAGCTTTCTTGTCAGCGAAAACAAAACTACAACAGCTAAAAAAAGTTTGAATCTTTTGATCAAAAGCTGAAATGTCTATCTGTGTGTGAATCACTTCGTCGTTACTTTTCATCCGTCGATTTTCTTGCATCTAAATTCAGACAAACAGAACGTGTGGACATTCTTTTTAAAAGATCTTTTTAAAATTATTGATAGCGTCATTTCAACAGTCATAAAATAGAAAGATCGATAGTCAATAGAATCAGTTTTAAAAGTTGCTGTCTTATTTCGTACTCAATGAAAGGAAATAATGCAAATTTAAAAATAGCTTCGTCTGAAAGCCAAAGAAACCATTAAATTATGGAAGTATTTTTTTAAATTTTCAGACGTATATGAAATTTGTGAATACATGATTGTCTCGGCCACATATGGTATCTTTCTCTCTCTCCCTCTTTCTCTCTCTCTCTCTATATATATATTTGTGTGTATCTCTGTAGACGTGCACACATCTACATATGTGTGCTTAATTAAGTGCTGGAGTGAATTTATCAAATATCCACATGTATCTCACATCATTTGAGAACTTGAGTGGGATTGGATAATCTCAGGCACGTGATCAAATGGTTTGCAAAGTTTTGACGAAAATTATAACTTTTATTCTATCAGAAGAGAGACCCGCGTAGCGAGCGATTAATGACTTTCCACTTTTGGCTCTTGACCCGAAATAGTGAATATAAAACATTTGTACACCTAAAAATGTGGTGTTATTCATCCAGATGAAACAGCAGGCAGCGACAAGAGAATATGACGAGAAGCAAAGTTTGGCCGACAAGAACAAAACGACAGCGTGAGAGAAATAACCAGCAAAAAAAGACAACCAGGGTAGGAGATGGGCGTCGATAGAAGAAGAAGAAGAAGAAGAAGAAGAAGAAGAAGAAGAAGAAGAAGAAGAAGAAGAAGAAGAAGAAGAAGAAGAAGAAGAAGTACATGACTGTAAGATATAAACTGAGATATCATTCCGTCTTTTATCCCTAAATGATGTTTTCAGTGAATGTTTAAAAAAAATGGGATAAATTAGTTAATACTATCATTTGAAGTACCGGTTTTTACAGCCAATCGTCAAGTGGTTAAATTTACTAGTACACTTAGTAGTTAAATCAATTAAATTAAGAAATAGATCAAGTAACCAAGCTGTATAGGTAGTCTCTAAATTAAAATTGTCGAATCTTAAAGGCGTAATAATGATTTGTGGACTGCTGAAGGTTTCATTTCTTGGAAAAATTCTAGGTCACTATTGACAGGAGTACAGATATTAATCAACCTTTTGTTCTGATATAACCTCTTTATATTACCCAATAAAAATGTCAAACAGATACTTATAAACGTAGCATTCTGATGATAATTTCGTGACTTATGATTGGTAGGTGTTTACTTAATTGCCAACATGACGAACTTGGTCGTAAACAGTTTTAATTTCAGATACTTTTATAAAAAGTAATCTGAGATTCACCAGAAAAAAATGGAACAGAGAAAACAACTAAAATGTAATAATGTGCTATTTTAAAATCTACACAGCAACCATAGAAATGATCAACATTTAGTAATAATCTGTAGTTTAAACAAAAAAAAACACAAATAACAAATATTTTGCCGATTAAGCGTTGATGATTGTAAGGAAGAGTTGTTTTCCTGACCTTGAGATAAAGGCAATATCTAGACTAGTAAGTGATGAAGCATATGATCTAGAACATCCCCCTAAACTAGCTTAAACCGAAAACATCAGAAAACCCAGCATCACAATTACCTTAACATAAAATGAAAAAAAACAAAGTAAAATTGGTTTAAGAACCACGAAAAGAAAGGGACATTACTATCCCGAAACAATCAAGAATTGAAAGAGGTCAAATTAGTAACTAAAAAGGTAGATAAATCATAAAATTTTATCTCTGCGGACAATATTACTGAACCTAATTTGTGCGGAAGCAAAACTAGTCAGTGATAGAATTGCTATTCCCAAAGGAACCAATACCGAAATACAAATTTGGACGCAAAATTAAGCTAGAAGGACAAAAAAAGAAACTACGTGAACAAATGAAATGACTTAAGAAGAAGAAGAACCCTGAAGAACACAATGGATTAAAAAAAAAACAAGAAAAGACGAAAGCAGAAAAGATAAACAATACAACTGGATGAAATAAGCAAAAATAATATAGGCAAAAGAAGAGAAGGTACCGGTACCGAACCAAGCAAGATAATTAAAACTGGAACGACAAAGACAAAAAAATGAAAAGATTAACAGAAAGAGTTTGAAGAAGCGATAAAGGCAAATGAACAACAAAATAATAATAATAATAAAATACAATTGTATAGATACTTTAAGCAACAAATCGCCGACACAGCATGCAAGATCCAAGAGACAAACTGAATCTCTACTGGTAATAGCACAAAATAAGGAGGTGACCGTGGTGTAATGGTTATTGTCGTGGGAAATGGATACGGCGACACGAGTTCAAATCCAGGACGAGACTGTTTGCATTTCACATAGCACTAATACCCTTGGGGAAAGGTATGAATCCAATAATTCTCCCTCCAGCTATGGGTAAATAGTAGGGAAGACTGGGTTCTTCAGCCATGGTGATACAACTAGTCTAAATTCAAACCTGTAAAAACTCCGCTTAAAAATTGACCTTGTGTCATATCCTGCCCGGGCAGAGGGGTTTAACAGGTTTGAATTCAGAATTGTTCTTCTCCTAGACGAGTTACCTCACTAACGCTGAAGATTTCAGTCTGTCCTACTGTTTACCCATAGCTGGAGGGAGAATAAGTGGATTCATTCCTTTCCCAATGGTATTAGTGCTATTTGAAATGGAATCAGTCTCGTCCAGGATTTGAACTCGTGTCGCTGTGTCTATTTCCTACGACGATAACCATTACACCACGGGTAATGTAAAATCATTTTATAATACGCAAAAATGGTAAATGTACAAAGTAGAATCTTTCGATAGAATTTAATGCGTACCATTTTCTGGGCTTTTGAGGTCCCCACGGATCAACAAATCCAGACTAATAACTACACCTAAGTTTAAATAACTAGAATAAAACTTTTCATTTAGTGGGTTTTACAGTTACAATGAAAGAAAGTCAAAACGTTGAACCGATACCAGCACCTTGGCAAAGAACTGAAGAGTGATACAAATCGTAGTTCGAGCTCTTGAAGTACACCCAAATGAAATTTAAAAGAAAAAAAATATGTACGGGAATTTAAAAAGAAAGAGGAAACAGCATCACTACTATGATGCTTAGATGAGTTCAGAAGATTTGAAAACTTGCTGTCACTCAATAGTCAGTAAAAACCATCGGCTTGAGTTGGCATGAAAAACTCAGAAATAGTATAATAATAATAATAATAATAATACACAACTCAGAACCTGTTCTAGAAAATGACACACACAAAAAACTATAGGACTTTGATATACAAATAAAACACCTAATCTCGGCCAGAAGACCAGACCTTATAATAACTAAAAAAAAAAAATCTGCAAAAGTGTCGACTTTGCTGTCCCGGCTGACCACAGAATAAAACTGAAATAATGTGAAAAGAGACATAAGTACCTCGATCTTGCTAGGTAATTGAAAAAAACTATGGAATATGAAAGTGACTATTATACCAATTGGGATTGGTGCTTTTGGCACGGTAACTAAAATATTATTAAAGGGCTTGGGAGATTTGGAAGGTGGCGGCCGAGCTGGTCGTCCTGCTTTTGCTCGGCCATATGAGTACATCACTTATGAGCTCGTCCCTGCTTCTCCAGCAGTATCCTGCATGTCTGGTTCGTCTAACTTGGAGAGTTTTCGTGGTGGGAGGCAGGTGGTCGTATAGTTGGTGCCTTGTGGGGTGTTGCCGCCAGGACATATAAAGGGGTTCTGTTTCAAGAAAATCACCTCCATTCACGACAGACTACATATCGAAATGGACAGATACCTTCAAGGAGCACACATACTCGAATGGATGACCAAAAGAAAGACCACATTGATCTAGAAAGAACCTCTCAAAAGAACAGCCCCAAACAAATACAGACCCAAAACCTACCGTCCTATGATGTAGAAAATATTAACAGTACGAATAAGAGAATAGATTTACTACTCTCTAACAAGCCGTGGATTATTCCCTGAGGAAGAGAAAGAATGCCACAAATGATGCAGAGGCACAGGAGAGCTACTCTACATAGATCAGCGCATCCTCACCGAGAGAGAGCAAGACCAGACGGAAAAATCTATCTATGGATTCAATACAAAAAGGCATATTATATTGTCCCGCAAAACTGGATAATAAACTTCCTCGAAATGTACAAAATATCAGATGAAGTCATAAACTTTATCGAGAAAACCATGAATACCTGGAAAGTAGAACTGACATCAGCAGGGAGAAGCTTACTTGTAGTGAAGTTCCGAATTGGTATATTTCAATCAGATGCACTATCACCGTTACTATTTATAATTGCGATGATTCCACTTAACCACATACTCAGAAAATGCACAGCCGAATATAAACTTACTAAATCACAGGAAAAGATCAATCATTTAATGTACATAGACGACATCAAACTGTTTGCAAAAACTGAAAAATAATTGGAAACTCTAATACACACAGTTAGAATATACAGTCAGGACATAGGGATGGGATTTGGCATAGAAAAATATGCCATGCTTCTGATAATAAGCGATAAAAGATACTTGAGGGACGGAATGGAACTAACACATCAAGACAAAATTAGAACGCTAAGAGAATAGGAAACCTACAAATACTTGGGCATTTTGAAAGCTGACACCATCAAACAAGTGGAGATAAAAGAAAAAATTAAGAAAGAGTATCTCAGGAGAACCATAAAGCTACTCGAGACAAAACTCTCAAGCAGAAATCTTATTAAAGGAATAAATACTCGGACTGTACTCCTCGTAAGATATTCGGTACCATTCTTGAAGTGGACAAGAGAAGAACTTAAGTAAATGGACCAAAGAATAAGAAAACTAGCGACCATCCATAAGGCATTGCATCCAAGAAATGACGTTGACAGACTATATGTATCAAGAAAAGAATGAGAAAAAGGTATTACCCGGATTGAAGACAGCAATGAGGCATCGATACAACGACTCGAAGACTACATATAAAAGAGTCACCAGAAACAATACGGAAAATACGAAGACCAACGGAATAACAATAACTCGAAAACAAAAATGGGAAAAAAAAACAAATCTATGGGACTTTTAAACGGCCAACACGCAACGGAATAACAATAACTCGAAAACAAAAATGGGATGAAAAACAAATCTATGGAAGTTTTAAACGGCTAACACGCAACATCTCACATGAGAAAACCTGGACATAACTAAGAAAGAGAAAACTTAAACAAGAAACTGAATCTCTTCTAATAGCAGCACAAAACAACACTATAAGTACCAATCATATCAAAGCGAGAATTGATAAGACGCAACAAAATAGGAAATATGGTTATGTGGGGGGTAGAGACGAAATGATCATTTGCATAATAAGCGAATACAGCCAACTGGCACAGAAAAAGTGTAAAAGTAGACATGAATGTGAATGTGCAAGGTGATCCACTGGGAGATGTGCAAGAAATTTAAATTTGACCATGAGGTATTGGCGAAAGAAGGAACACTAAAAAATGTCGAGATAGGAGCAAACAAAACAGACAAATGAGGAAATTCCAAAACGACGAAAGAAATTTCAACCAGCAAGTAGATGGAGAATGCACGAAGATATAAGGAAATCACATTAAAAAGAAAGCAAGACGATTTTTTTGCAAAATCTGGATATGGAAAAATATTGCAGAAAAGTCAAATGGATTAACAACAAGGTAAAAGTGTCACAAGGACTTGAAGAAGCGAAAATAAACCTCGAATACTGGCTATAATGGTATACATGTATTCTGGTTTAAAAGATTAATTTCGCCTCTCTAAAGAAATAGATGTTTAGAATAAACAAATATACCTGAACGAATAACCAAAGGAAAGATAACCCTGATCAAAATGACTTCCAAAAGGCAATCTTCATAACCAGCCTGCTTATGTGGAAAACTCTAACAGGACATTAGGAAGATTTACAAATCAGTAATAAACTGTGGACTGTTTCCGAAGGATAGAAAGGATGCAACAAGGGAACAGGTGGAACAGGAAAACAACGTATCCTTAAGTAGAGCCAAGCGAAAATTGTAGCTATAACATGGGTTGACTACAAAAAGTCATATGCTATGCTCTCAAAATGTAAAAGATAGCCGACAAAGTCCTAAAGATTAAAACCAAGTAAAACAATAAAGAAGAATTTACAGCGTCGAAAAAGTATAGTTGAGATAAAAATCCAGAGAGGTATCTTCCAGGGAGATGCGCTATCACCATTACATTTTTGTAATGGTTAGAATATACAAAGAGGATATAGGGATACCATTTGACAAAGCAAAATGTGCCATGCTAGTAATGAGAAGTGGAAAAAGACAACTGACGGAAGGAATAGAATTACCAAATCAAGAAAATTCAGAGCGATCGGAGAAAAAGAAAAGTTCAAGTAACTGATTATATTGGAAGCGGACACCATGAAACAATCAAAAACGAAAGAAAAAAAATACAAATGAGTATCTCTGAAAAACGGGAGAACTACTCGAAACCAAATTATATAGCCAAAATCTCATCAAGGGGATAAACACCTCACCTGGCTCACCCTTTTAAGATTCTGGTGACCATTCTAGGGAAAAAAACTTTAACAAATGGAGCTGAGAACAAGAAAACTAATGATGATTCATAAGGCTTTACATGACTGAGAGGATTAAGACAGATAATATATATCAAGAAAAGACGGAGGAATATGACTCAGCAGCATTGAATATAGCAACGATACATCGACAGAACAACTAGTAGACAACATAAAAATTGCAAAAACAGAGAAATTATAGCGACCAGAAATAGAACAAAAAGTCACAAAGCTGAACAGATCAATAATAACTCGAAAAAAAAATATGAGAAGAAAAACAACTGTATGGATATTTCAAGAGACAAACAAGCGAAATCTCCCTCGATAATACTTGTAAATAGCTAAGAAAAGGAATCTGATGGGAATTGTTGAAAAACTTCAAATTTGACCATACGAACAGATGGTATATTCACAACCCAGAACCTGTCCGGTGGAATGAAACGCACAAAATTATCTGGGATTTTGAGGTACAAGCAGATAAAATAATCTCTGCCAGATGATCAGACTTAGTGATAATTAACAAAAAAAGAGAACCTACTGAATAGTCGATTTTGTCGTCCAGCCAGACCACATAATGAAAACATATGAAAGCCAACTAAGAAAAAAATGAAATATGAAAGTGACTCTGATACCAATTGTAATTGATGCACATAGAACAATCCCGAAAGGATTGATAAAGGTGACAACATAAAAAGAAACGTACAACAATAATTAGAAAACAGAAATTTAAAGAAAAACAACTGTATGCATATTTCAAGCAACCAACTGGGGAATGTGCATCAGAGAAGATGTGAGCATGACTTAGATAGAATAAAAAAATCAGAAAGAACCTGAATCTCTTCTAATAGCCATACAAAACAATGCCATATGGACCAATTATGTTAAAGAGAAAATAGATAGTTAGTAACAGAATAGCAATGTAGATAGAGATGAAACGATTTATTACATAATGAGTGAATGAAGCAATGTAGTGCAGTATCAATCAATCTTAGCTATTGCACTGGCAATCATCTCTCTCCAACCTTTTGCTGAGTTACGTTAACAAACATTTGAAATAGAAAAATATATAATAGTGCAGAGGTAACGTGGATAATCAGGAATGTATTTACCCAACCTCTCCATCATAGTCTCATCCAGCAGCTGGACAGTTTTTCGCTGATTTCGTTTCCTTTAACACCCACCATTACTAAACTACACCATTAAAATGTAATGTCTTGTATAAGTTATTCGTTGTACGAGTTGGTTTATAGGGAAAAAATCATTAAAATATGGACCAAATCTTTAAAGTCTACAGTTGATTATAATTTTTCATATAATGTTTGAATTTGAAATTTACCAAATTTTTATGTCCAATCTTTTCCCATGAATATCAAGTCTCGAAAACTCAACCTGCATGCGAGTATATTCATAATTCATTTTTATCTTAGGCTGGTTTGTAAGAATTTTCTTCATAAAAAAAAGTTTCTTATTTTCTGCTTGACAATTAGTTAAAAAAAAGAATTACGATATTTCATGTCAGTTCTCACTAATTTTGCCGTGGTTATGATTTATTTAAGCTATTTTAGTGCAAGTGTTAATTTTACTTCAAAGATCTTGAAGCTGTCAAGTTCTATCAGATTCGTGGCACGGAGCTTCTGCTTTATTTCATTAAAATGAGCGAGTGAAGAGAAAAAGATTTCAAAAGTTGCAGTAAAAGAAATATCATATTGAGATTTCTATTGTCTGACTAAAAACATTTGAATATTTACCATGTGCTCGTTTAAATTTCTATCACTGCGTGGATTTTCTTGAAGGCATCATTTCTCAATATCATTGGGTGTTTTTTATACGTAAATATAGTTACAAAAATTATTGTAATGTAGATTTATAAATTTTGTGTCTAGCTTAGTAATTCCTTTATGAATAAAATCATTTCACATAAGACTCTCAGTAAGATATATATATATATATAGAGAGAGAGAGATAGAGAGAGAGGGAAAAAGAGAGTGAGGGAGAGAGATACACTGAGCAGACAGACAGGTAGAGATAATGAAAATAGATTTTTGATTCTATAAATCGATTTCAGATGCACACATATATTTAATGTGATATATATATATATATATATATATATATATATATATATATATATATATATATATATATAGAGGAAAAAGAAAATCACTTTCTGGTTTCATGAAAGATTTATTTCAGGCTCCTAAAAATTCTTATAAGTTTAATTTATAATGTTTATAAAAACCAGCGTCATCTATTGATCACTAGATAGATAGATAGATAGATAGATGTAGGAAGATATAATATGATAAACATATTGGATATTCCTACCTTTTGGATTTCCTCCTTTGATTATATATATATATATATATATATATATATATATATATATATATATATATATGTATGTGTATGTGTGTGTGTAGATATGTATACATATACATGTAATTATATATATACGTATAATTTGTGTACCCCCACACACACGGAATAAAAAGAAGATAATATCACCCATCTGTATCTAAGTTAAGTATTTAATTTATCCAACTTTCTACATATTTCTATCATATATATATATATATATAGTCATCCATAGACAGACTGTTTCGTTGTATCAAAACTCTTTAGTATGGTGAGATAGACCAAATTCTTGAAGATGGTGACGAAACCCGACTGATTTTACGTCATTCAAATATTTTACAACCTAAGATAAAATCATCTTAGCATAAGCGAAGAAATATTTTAGTTATATTATTACATATACGCTTATCGGTTACCGGGGTGTTTAATTGATGATGAGAAGTGCATTGCATTTATACAAATATGGCAGCCTGCAATTCTTCAGCCGAGAACTCAATCCAAATTGAGAGTATATATATATATATATATATATATATATATATATATATATATATATATATTGGTCATGATATCCGGCTTTTCTAAAACCTTAGGAGCATTTCTTTTATTTATAGTGATACGATGCACCACTTGATGCTGCTCAAATCTCATATTGCCATAACAAAATTTTTACTTCGACGCCAACATAGATAACTACTACCGTGTAAAATCCATCATATATTCAGACTTGACAAAATTTCATCAAATATTCATTTATAAATGAAAACAAAAATATATGTCAACATAAACTTCTTTTATTATTTGATTTATTTGGTTTTAAGGTATATCAAACATTGTTGGTCATTAAATGGCAAATCCATTTTTATACATATAAACAGTAAATTTCAAACAGTTCAGTTTAGTATAAGTACGGTTAGTTCTATTTGACCCATTGATGGGACCCGATAAGGTGCTACCACCGCATTCCAAGGTGGACCTGGAAGTCATGGCAATGGAGTACCCTGCACTCACCAAAGCTACAGTATTACTGAAGCCTCACAATCAGGTTGTTTATTGTCATAAACAGGACATACGTTGGGGAGTCTTACCCCTCTGCAGAGATGCAGTCCGTGTATTCTACGGCAGCAGCCGATTGGGTCACAGGACACCTGTTGGAGGGAGCCTTATCTCTCTGCAGAGATGCAATCAGTGTTTTCTACAACCCCACCCACTTTTTTGTAATTGTAACATAATCCTCATTTCTGCGAATATTGTGAATTGAAGATGTCTGTGTGTTAGACAATTATGATTGCATAATTTCTTTTATGGTCACTAAATTCATGTTGTCATGGTTATCAAGCACAGTTATCAAGCTCTCATATTTATTATTGTTAGATAGTGAATCCTCATTGGACACACCGTAATTGTAAACTTTAATCAAAGTTTAATTAAATTGGATATTATACATCTTATAGGCTCGGTTGACAATGCTAAGAATAGACTGACTTCATCACATGCAGGAAAGTTAGACCCCCCAACCTTGCAAAGAGGTGTCCTAGGATGATACTAAACATTATTTGGTGGTGAGGATCCTGTTTTCAAGTTCTGAGGATCCTGAAGTACCATTTCATTGCCATTATTTGCAGGTTACTCTAAGCATGGAGGGTAATAACTCTTAACATACAATCTATAGCTCAAATAGATCTTTTTAACCGTCTGTTAAAAACTTTTTAGTTACGTCAACAACAACATAAATATACAATAAACCCAATTTCATAATCGCTAGACCAATTGAGATGTCATAAAATCAACCAATCAATCCTATTTGTATCAATCCAGGACAGTAGATTAATTGTTTACAAGTTCGACTTTTTTATGCTCCCTTGTGCCCTTCTGCCAAATTTAATTAAGCATAATAAATGACTACGTAAGTCTTTAATGTGATTTTTTGTTTACAGTTTTTTTATTGCACAATTTTGATATATATCAAATCCACAACTCCGACATACATATCACCATTTCCCTTTTACTTCCCTTTCATTGTTCTTTCTCAAGTCATCCATCTTCCTCTTATTTCTCAATTTTTTCTCTCTGAAATTAAGTCAAAAGCAACAACCCCCAATACCATTACTCAATTCAAGACCAATTCCCATTCTTCCCATTTCTGTCTTTTCTCTTTAAACCCTTCTCACTTTCATATTCATATTTATACACTCTTATACCTTTCCCCTTTTTGGTAAATTTTAGAAAAAACTATTTGTCTCTGTTGAAAAAAGTTATTTTCCTTAAAAAAACGAAACATTCTGAACAGAATCCGTGGTCTGTGTTTTTAATGAATCCAACATTTTCAATGAGTTTTTCATCATATATATATATATATATAGATAGATAGATATGTGTGTGTGTGTGTGTGTGTGTCCTATTGTGCTGCTAGCCGGGATCTCCCGGATCCTATTTCGCCCCACATCTCTATCGTCCATCGCTCAAGGAAGGTTTTCCAGGCTACATCCTGTATCGGCACGGAGCTGTTGTATATAGGTTCTAGCTGGTCGCCCTAACTTTGGTCGTCCTTGTTAAGAGTCTAAAGGAGCACATGACTTATAAGTTCGTTCGCACTTCTACAGCGGTGTCCAGCATGTCTGGTCCGTCTAACCTGGATAATTTTCGTGATGGGTGTTAGGTGGTCATATAGCTGCCGTTTTCTAGGGTCTTGCCTCCAGGACTTGTTCAATACAGCTCGCAGCATTTGTGTTTAATAGTAGCCATGCTTTTTCTACATACGTTTTGTTAGCGTCCCTGTGGTGCGTTAGTATTGCTGTATGAACACGAATTCTGCTTGGAAAAAAAGTATTTTATTTTATCGGTCAGGTGTGACTTCCATGTGACCTATAGCCTATAGATACTATTTACCAACCCCTCCGCTCGGGCAGGATATGACACAAGGTCAGTTTTTAAGCGGAGTTTAACAGGTTTCAATTCAGAGTTTTCCTTCTCCGAGACTAGTTGCCTAACCAAGGCTGAAGAACCTAGTCTGTCCTACTATTTACCCATAGCTGGAGGGAGGATAATTGGATTAATACCTTTCCCAAGGGTATTAGTGCTATGTGAAATGCAATCAGTCTCGTCCAGGACTTGAACTCGTGTCGCCGTGTCCAATTCCTACGACGATAACGACTACACCACGGCACTATAGATAGCTGTCCATGCCTTTGTCACTCGCGTATTGATATCATTTTCGGTTGATGATACGCTGCTTCCGAGGTAGGTGAACTTATCCACAAGTTTCAAAGAACCACCCTTTAGTGTAGAGGTGTCAACTCTTTGATTAAAGCACATGTATTCTGTCTTGTCTACGTTGACATGGAGGCCTATACCACCTGCAGCTCGTTCAAGATTATGGAGATGGAACTCAGCTTGGGCAGTTGTATTTGCTAGAAGCGCTATGTCATCGGCGTAATCTGCGTTTGTAATAGCTTGTGCGGGGTAACTTCTGCATCTTTCCTTTGCCAGCTTGAAACCGTTTTCTTTTATTAAATCTATAGACGTTCTAAGCTCATAGTCTAGGCTAATGTGTCTCCTAGTAGCACAGCTGTTACAATGTCGAAACAGTATGTGTCTCAGTCCGGTGTGCAGACTTTTACATTCGTAAATTAATATTGTATCATTACAGCTGTGACTGTTTCTTTGGGGAGTCCTAAGGTTTAAAGTATTTGTTCCATCTTCCCTCTGTGTATGGAGTCAAATGCCTTGGAAAATTTGACGAATAATTGTGTAGAGTCAGTACAAAGAAAAATCAGAAATAAGAAGGCAGTGGGACAAGATAAAATACTCCCAGAAGCATTGAGGACCAGGGAATTTAGCGACGTACAGCTCCGACACTGTAATACCGTTTATAACCAAAACACAATAGACAGAAAGATACATCCTCGCCTATATATATATATATATTGTCATCGTCAGACAGATCTGTTTCGTTCTATCAGAACTCTTCAGTGTGGCTGGACGGACTAAATTCCCGAAAACCGGGATCGAAACCCGGTTGACTCAGATGCCAATCCAAGATTCTACCACTCAGCCACGAGGAAACTAGCGCAAACGATGGAAATTTAAACGGTTATGAATCACAATTGGTATTGTTTACATATACCCCCTTAACAGCTACTGAGAGCTCGATTCATATGAAGGGCCTTGCATTACGTTAATGGCAACACATTTACTTCTTTCGCTAGAGAGCTCAACCCTACAGGGGAAGGGGAGTATATATATATATATATATATATATATATATATTATCATCCACAGACAGATCTGTTTCGTTCTATCAGAACTCTTCAATGTGGCTTGACAGGCTAGATTCCCGTAACTGGGATCAAAACTCGGTTAACTCAAACGCCAATTCAAGATTCTACCACTATATATAAACTAAAAATGAAATCTAAAAAAAAATTCTAAGCCGAAGTTGCATCAATTCTACTACATGAATGGTGTTGTATTTCAACTGTTTGTTCTTCTTGGTATACGTTAGTTCATTTATTTTGTGCTTTCTTAAATTTCTGTGTATTGATATTGGTTGGGTACCTCCTATTGCATAGGGAGGCGATTTTCACGTCTGCATGCTTTTTTCTATCTGCTAATTTCTCCTATGTGACGCTAGGTTTAGCCTTTTGTTTAGTTGGTAAGCATTTCGCTGCCGCATCTAAGTGGTCATTGACGAAGTTCTCATATTCGTCAGTTGCAAGAGGTGTTTCTGATATCTCCTGAAGTGAATCGATTTTGTTTCTTAGTGTTAACGTATATTTACCTTTAATATCCCTGTTGTTAAGCAGGTAACCAGTCATAATGTGCTGTTGTGGTTGTTCAGGCCGCATTCCTTCGTAGGATCTACCGTGACAATTCGGTGATCGGAGGATACACCATTGAAAGAGGAATATGGCTCGCAATTCAATGCACTATTATTCCATTTCCTATTCATAAAGATCTAGTCTACCTGTGATTTAGCATCGTTTGCATTAGTATAGGTTCATAAGTTCCCTTTTTTTTACTGAAATTTAGTATTGAGCCATGTTTTCTTGCATGAAATCTGTGAGATGTTCTCCATTTCTGTTTGACGAGTTGTGTAAACTGAATTTGTTGTTTACGTTTTAACCTATTTGGGCATTCATGTCTCGACGGATGATGAGAACGTTGTGTTTCGAGATCCTACGAACAAGGGAGGATAGCTCATTATAGAAGGCGATGAGGTCCGTTTTTTCGCTAACATTGGTTGGGCTGTAGCAGGAGATGATTGTTGCACTGGGGTTGCCATTAAACATAGCTCTCATTATCCTCGTTTGTATTTTCTCGATGATATTTAGTGATTTTAGGGCCTGCTGTCCTGTTAGCATACCTACACCATCTATCACGGCTTTGACAACGTTTTTCCATATAGATGTCGAGACAAACGTCCATCTATTGCTGGTATTGTAGTAATTAATATCTTCGCTGAAAATGTACATGTGCTGTTGTAAGCATATTTTATCTATCGCAGAAGCTGTCAGCTCCGGCAGTTGGCCTATTCTATTTAAAGTTCCAACGTTGAATGTTGGAATTTGTATTTTGCTTTTGCATTTTAGTAATTTTTGTTTTAGTTTGAGCTCTGTAGGGGATTTTTCGAACACTGGGGCCAGGGATCCAACCCCAGCAGGATGCTACTTTTCTTTTCGCCACGCGAACAGCAATGCGGTTTGGATTAGTGGTTTGAGTATGAGTCATGGTAATCTTTTGTTGGCGGTGTTTTTATTCTCCTCTGTTGAAGCCACCTGAATAGATGAGCAGCAGTAGTTCTCCGATTGAACTATTTGATCCTTGCCGTTGTCTGGTAAGATTTGTCTGCCCAATACCTGGCTAGTCTTGCCGTTTATCCATCGTCGGGTTCGTTTGCCTCTACATCCACCATGTTGCTTCCCATGGATTTCGAGGTGTATCTCCCAAAAAATCTCCTCCTCTGCATGTATTAAGTTTTTATTTAGTAAAAGTCCGCAGTTATTTTATCTTATCTTATATTGCTTTTTAAATTCATCAGAGAGTCCTTATTTATGCTTCATAGCATCCTCAGAGGCATTATATTTTTACTCTAACTTAGGTTTTCAATCACTGGAAAAAAATCTAAAATGTTAACATCATTTACCTTCTTTTTCATGGTTCAGCTGAAGTTTCAATTTACAGTATAGCAGAGATTTTACACATAAAAAAGCTAGAAGAGGGAGGAAGATAAAATTAATGTACTCCCGACCCACCAATAAGCTATAGTAAAACACGTGTATATCCGGATAAAAGAGGAAAGATTTAGAAATCTACAGACCACCGTAGAATCTACTCTCATAAGATTAAGAAGACTCAAAGTAAAGCAAATCTTTCAACTTTTGGCACCGGTCAATGCACGGTTAGTTATTCTGTCTTTTTACTATATTGTCATTTAAAAATGCCTAAAAAAAAAAAAATATATATATATATATATATAGGAAAGAACTTTAATAAATAATTATCCGAATAAAAGAAAACCTTTAATTTCAACAGTTTTTATTAATTATATACAATTTATATGTTTTAATATATGTTTTCCTTGGGTACATTATATAATATTTGATTGTAAAAAAAGACAATGTTTCATTATTATCTTCACGTTTAAAGAGGAAGTTGTATCAAAGGGAGGCAAATCCAATTTACTTATTGAATTGCTAGGAGTTAAATGAGTAATGGGAAATTCCGTTGTCATGGCAATTCCAGTAATTACTGTAATTCCAAGTAGAAGTGCCGATTCCTACGTAAATAATCCTGCCATTTTCGTCAAGTACTATTCTAATACATTAAGATTAAGTCAACATTTCCAGATTACGGATATCTGGACTTTGGACATCAAGAATTCTTAACTGATGATATGCAATGGAAGAACTCTGCGATTATACAAATTTGCAAAAGGTTTTATATAAGGATAATTTACAGCAATGCAAACAGAGTAAAACGGGTAGTCAAAAAGTATCGATACTGAGGCTAAATGAACAAAGACAGAAATAAAGAAAGAGTGAGTTGTTTTTTTTTTCAAAATAATTATCTTCACATTTAATATAAGAGTTTTTCATTCATTGAAGCACACTGAAAATAGGGTAAAGTTGTGGGGGTGTATTTCTTTCAATGTCGTCCGTGTTTTCAAAACTTGAAATAGATTTTCAATGTAAGAAATAAAATAAAATCTACTAAATGAACTGAATTTAAACCGAACATTTTTTTTGTTTATGGAAAAACCAAAAACACTAAAAAACAAACAATAAAAATGACAACAATAAAAAAGACAAGTTGCATGTATATATATATTTATTTTTTGCAATATCCAAATTATTCATTTTTCTGTTAATTTGAAGATATCTCTGTATGTTAGTTATAATTATATAAATTCTTTATTGGTTAACCAGTGGATTTTTTAACTTTGTTTTTTTTTTCAGTGACATATAAGCCTTCGTAGATTATTTAATACAAAAGCCATCCCTGAAGAATAGCAATACTGGTAGTATTTAGCCGATGACAGAAGGATTTCTATGGTTACTAAGTTATTCTTGTATATCACTTGCTCCTGATTAGTGAAATCTTTCCACACGTGGCATCCTTTATATGAATTTTTATGTCTGAGGTATATTCAGTTGGGTATCTCCCATGCTGTAATGATTTGCTAGTTAAGCTAGAAGATCATTGTTAATGGGTTCGATTATAATGGCCAAACGAAGTTAAGCCTAATAAATGTTAACGTATATTCTGAGATATTCGTCAAATATTGTCTTAAAAAGTTACGAAAATTCTAATAAAATTCATCGATAACAGGAGCTGACTTATATAAGTCACCTCCGGTTATCCATGAATTTTATTGGAATTCTCGATTCTATCAAAATGTCCTGACAACCGCACATTATTATTTGGGCTGATCAGCTTTGAAACCGTCTTCATTTTATTGTTTTTTAAAAAATTCAGACAAAATAAATTTCTGCTTTGAAAATTTTTATCTTATCTCGTATATTTCATCACAGTATAGGACTCAAGATATTATTTATGATTGTTATTTATCCTATTCTTTTATTCTTAATGTAAACAAAAATAAGATTTAGCATCAATACTATTTTTTAATAGACCTCATATTTCTCCACAGTATAGGACTCAGCATATTATTTATTCAACCGTTGTATTCGGTTGACAATTTGAGGCAGACAACATTTTTAACTCCAGTCGAGAGAATTATGATGTATGATTCATCCAAAGTCATTTCGGTAATAAAATAAAAACAAAAAAAAAAGACTTCTCTCTTGCAGTACATAGGATGCATGCATTTGATTAATTGGAACGAATATCGTAAATTGCAGTGAACAAGTTGACCAAGCATATAAGTCGACCACAAGATTCTTTGCTTAAAATTCTTGGTTTTACCTTTACCTGCTTTATAGATTGACCTCCAAACAGTAGGCAGATCAAAAGTTACTCAGTCGTCAAAATATTAACCGTTATTTTAGTGCCTTTTTATTTTATTTCAGCAATGATGCAAATGTCTATTCATTTAATAAACCACCATCGTGTCTCATTAGCTTATCATCTAGGAGGTGTCCGTAGTGTAATGGTTATCGTCGCAGGATATGGACACGGCGACACGAGTTCAAATCCTGGACGAGATTGATTTCATTTCAAGTAGCATTAATACCTTTGGGAAAGATATGAATCCAATTATTCTCCCTCCAGCTATGGGTAAAAAGTAGGGCAGACTAGGTTCTTTAGCCTTGGTTAGGCAACTAGTCTAGGAGAAGGAAAACTCTGAATTGAAACCTGTTAAACTCCGCTTAAAAATTGACCTTGTGTCATATGCTGGCCGAGCTGAGGGGTTGGTAAATATGATTCGCTTATCATTACTCCAACAGTGTGTAGAATCTGTAATTTTTATCCGAAATTAGAATTAAATCAGCCATATATGCAACAAGCAAATTTTAAAACTGTTTTATATTCATATAACTTTATAATCTATAGCGCTGTAATGAAATTGTGCTGAAAAACAATATACCATCGTTATCTGACTGGCTGCTTGAGTGCTGTGAAGTTCTCAGTGTTTGTAGTCAGTGCTAAATCTGTTGGAAATGATTTATGATAAAGCATTAATACAATTTTTAATTTGCATAATACTTTTAATTTTCTATATTCAACTCTGTGTTAATTAGTTAATTATGTTTAACAAACATGTGTTTAAGATGGAAACGTTTGTGGCAATCTACTGCAGTCACAATAAGTGATGGATATCAATTGTTAGAAGTTTTCTTCCACTATACTTTTGAAGAGATCTGGATTATAGCTCTGAGATATGAGATTTTAGTCGTCTTTTACGACGAAATTTACAGTAATTACTCGTTATATTTCATTTTATTCCGCGGAATATCCTCTCTTCCTTCTCTCTTCAGCTTCGTTAATTTTATTTTTAAAAATGGGATCAAAATGAAATAAGAGAAAGATTATTCGCCAAATTATTCATACATTTGGAAGTATTCTAATTTGAATGTCGCCAGTCAATAGCTTCTAAATGGAATTGAATGAAAGAAATTGACATACTTTTATTTTTTTGCAGATAATATAGATTTAAAAGTAAATAAAGTTGGCGACCGTAGTCGAGTGTAACCCGAAGGCTCCCTTTTCGATACCGACTACACCGAGGTATAGGGGAAGGCGCTACTCCTTTCCCTGGACTGCTCCACCTTACCCTTGATACGTACCTTATAATGCTGAGTGTTAAGCAAGATAGCATCAAGTACCATTTTTTGAGTCTTTGGTATGACTCGACCTGGGATTGAACCCAGATCTCCCGGGCCATTGGAGAACACTCTAACCATTATGCCAATATAGATTTAAATAAAATATTTATGTAGAGATTTTTCTTATTATATTTAAATTCGTAATTTGTATATATAAATGTGTTTTGTACAGTGTATTATCAACCATTTAGATTCATCCAGTCATATATTACTATATGTTTACATACGCGCATGTGTAATAATTTTTAAAATGAATAATCCATATTTTTTACTTTTAATAATTTCCCTGTAAAATTTATTACGATAAGTGGTAGATAAAGAGTGTTAGGAGTCCTATTCAACTCTTTAGTAAAGGTTTGAATTTTGGACCTGTTTCAGAAGTCAAACTTTTGCTTTTAACAGGTAATTTCAAGCTAAATAAGTTAATTTGTACGACGTAGTTTACCGTAAGAATACGATATATTGAATTTTATTTTAACACACAGTACTCTTTTTTTTTTTTTTTAAATTAGAGCCATCAAATAAGTACCGTATTTGATGGCATATAAGCTGAACTTTTTTTTACAAAAATATATTTCAAAATTCACGGCGTCTTATATGTCATATTTAGGCTTAAAATTTGCGATCCTATTTACCCAACCCCTCCAATCGGGCAGGATATGACACAAGGTCAATTTTTTAAGCGGAGTTTAGCAGGTTTGAATTCAGAGTTTTCCTTCTCCTAGACTAGTTGCTTCACCAAGGCTGAAGAACCTAGTCTGCCCTACTATTTACCCATAGCTGGAGGGAGAATAATTGGATAAAATTAGAATTTGCGAAAGTCGGCAGAAATTACGAGGATCATTCAATAAGTTTCCATACTTTTTTCGTATGGGCACTTTTATTGATATAATAATATAATAAAATAATGAAACTCTAGTCTACTTTGAAGTAATCTCCTCCGGCTGCAATGCACTTGTTGTACCGTTCCAACAAATTCTGGAAGGCCTCATGGAAGTCCTCTTGTGTGAGCGTGTCAATGACCATCGTCACAGCCTCTTTCATCTCCTCAATTGTCTCATAACGACAGCCTCTGAGCTTTGAGAATAACCAAAAGTCACTGGGAGCAAGGTCTCGACTATAGGGCGGGTAAGGAACAGTTTTGATGCCCATCTTGGTCAAATAGTCTGTGACAGGAATGGAGTTGTGGACTAGTGCATTGTCCTGGTGGAAATGCCACTGAGCCGATTTGAAGAGTGCTGGTCTCTTCCGACGGAATCTTTTCCTGAACTCCCTTAAAACCTCAATACAGTAGCCCTAACCCTAACCCTAACCCTTTGGCCAATCAACTCTGGTGTATTGACTTCCTTACTCCTCTCACACCTCTCATCATCCCTCACAGACTCCCTGCCTTTCTTGAATCTCTTATGTCACTCAAAAACTGATGCTCGATTCATGCAAGATAGTCCAAAAGCAGTTTGAAGCATTCCATAGGTTTCTGTGGCATTTTTTACAAATTTAAAACAGAATTTTATTGTATATCGTTCTTCTAAACTGTCATGACGTCCAGATTGCATTTTTGAAATTCACCAGCTGTGACAATTTAGTAAGGTGTATTCCAATTGTTGCTGTAGCTGTTCATTTGAACCTTAAATGATAAACATTGGTCAGTCATCTCATAAGATGTTTAGCAGTAACATACTGAATTTTCAAGACCCTATGACAATTTCAAATTCCTGTACAAAAAATGTCTGGAAACTTTTCGAAGGCTCCAAGTAGCTACCTGGCAACTCCTATTTACTTAAACTTTCAAATACCAATTGTATTATTTAAAACAAAATTATGCAGATTAAAAGTGTTATCGTTGATAATAGTCATTGAATTAATTTCATCACGTTTAACATTAGTTCTTTGTTTCACTAAATTTTTTTCTTGAAATATCCTACTTAAATTGCGGCGCGTTTTATTCACACGTGCGCCTTATATGGCATCAAATACTATCAGTAAAGTTTAGTTATTTTTAAATTAAAAACAATTGAGCAAATTATTTTTGTGATCAAATAATTTATGATATTTGAAAGAAATATTATTCACGCAACCTTTCCGCTACGGACAGGATGCGACAAAAGGTCAGTTTTTAAGTGGTGCAGAGCTAGTTTGAATTTTGAGTCTTCCTTCTTCTTGACTGCTTGCCTAACCAAAAGCTAAAGATCTCAGCCTACTCTACTATTTAACCCGAGTGGAATGGAGAAAAAATCTATTCTTGCTTTCCCAAGAGCGTCAACGGGAAGTAAAACAACAAAATTTGAATTGATCGAGTGTCGATTTAATTTCCTATGACGATAACCGTAACGCTAAACTTGCTTCCGTTACAAGGATTATTTTGGTTGAAGAAAAGATAAGTAGACTGGAAAACCAAAATCTCAAAGCAAATGATGGTAGTTTAACTCTCACCAGAAACATTGCTTTTTACCCTCTCTTCGTGTTCATTAATTGAATTTTAGAAAATTAGGTGAAGTCGAAATAGGATGAAGATTACCCTAAAAACATTGATAATACTGTTGGAAATATTTTGAATTAAATGTCGTCAAACAGTCACAGGGGTTCAAACGGAATTGAATGCAGTAAATATAGTTTGTTAAATTATATTCTTTTTTCCTTCATGGCATATCAACCTTTTTTTAATGCCAAAGCTATTCTCCTAGAAAAACAGTATTGGTACTATTTAACCCATAGCTGGGAGGATAAGGGGGGATCATACCTTTCCCAAGGGCATTTGCCCGAAAGTATACGTAATAGCGCGACTGGAGTTCGAACTCGCTTACTACGATTCTGCAGTCCATCACTTTAACCATTACACCACGAGGACACCCGCCTGTTAAGTTCTAGAAAATATCGATTTTAATATATTTTTCTGAAGAAGATGTTTTCTTGTAGTTGGTCTCATTATTCGTATATATTGATGTTTCGCAAATAGTGTGTTATCGACCATTTAAATTCATCCAGTAGTATATTACTACTAGTTTACATACGCAGTTTTACCGTGTAATTATCCATATTTTTAATTTTCAATAATTTCCCTGTAAAAGTTATAAACTTTACTTACGGAGATCTGGTTGGTTTTAGAAACGTCTTAATCAACAATAAAATGTTATCGAAATAATGAGCTTCCAACATGGAATGGGGCGTGACATAGTGGTCAGTGACATTGTAATAAGCGAGTAGGAAATCCAGTCGCTCTATTACTTTCATTTCCGAACTAATACTCTCATGAAAGGTTGAACCCTCTTATCCTTCTAGCAACCGGTTAAATAACACCAATAATTTTCTTAGACGAGGATGACTTTGACATCAAATCATCCATGATAGTTGATATGCTATTACACAATCCGTATTTCTGAAAAGGAAAATTTCTGCTGAACGAAAGATACAATGGTTTTCTTTTTATTCAAGCGACAGTTGTTTAATAAAAACGAAAGGAGAAGGAATTATCTATTACCAAAATTTATAAAATTTAAAATCTGTGACAAATGATGTGATTCTATTACAATCAAAAATAGTTTTACGTTAAGCACAATTATATATACCAATGTATTTTAAGCTAAACTGAAAGTAATGAAATTGTCGCGGAACTGTCCAACTGAAAGCGGGTTACGATTTATAGAAAAAAAATCTTTCCTTGATCGATTGACAAATACTACATCATGTCTTCCTTATTTGAGACCAGTCTTGAAGACGGCTTAGATACACTAATAAAGCAAGTGGTATGTTTTTTTTTCTTGGAACACATGTCTGTATTTTTTCCATTTCTATAAACGCGTTATCTCTTCAGATCCTCTTTGTCAACGGCAACTTTTCTCGATATCGGTCAATGAGAAAATTGTTATTTTTCTTGGTTACTTAGTTTTACTGCTTTAGAGCGAGGTGCACGAAACCGGTCCTTGAAGCATTAGTTGTAGTTGGAAACAATTGATCATCAATGTTCAAATGATTTGAAATCAAAGCTTCTTTGTTGTATAGCCGTGATACAACTATACGTATACATATATATATGTGGAAACATAATCAACAATAATGACGAACGAACACACTTCTTTGAAAAATATACATCTCACACTTTATTCCCGTAAAGGTTGCGAAAGGGTTATGTATGAGAAGTAAGTTGGAAACGGAACAGACTGCAACATATTGACCCCAAGTTCCTCGGACTATAGCAACACTTCTTTCTCATTCTGCTGGGCTGACCAGCCGGGGGTCACTAAGGGCTATAAGCCCTCAGTCTGGAGCTGGTTCTCACTGCCTCAAACTGCAACTCGAACTCCAACCGCAACTGACTCCAACTAACTCAAACTGTCAGTGGCAACCGGTTATTTAATTGTTTAAAATCCACCTGCTTCCTTTGACGTCACATCTGCTCCAAATTCAACCCGTCCACGGGTCAAGGTGATATCTTCGACCAGATGCACCTGTTTCTTGATTGACGGCTCGGTCGAAGGTCAATATTTTACATATTGCTTGCAACATTCTCGATTTCTAGTAGCACTGCATGCTTCAATCTGAACGTTTGCACCAAGCGATTACTTGTGTTTTAAGGCATATCACTGTCTGTAGGTTATTTAAATAAAGATCCTGTTCCTATATATATATATATATATATATATATATATGGTTTGTAAAATAATACTTCGTGGGTACCATTATTTTAAAACTACTTAGAGCTCCTTTCTTTACTGACAGTTAAATTATTTCAGGTATTGCTATTTGACATTAACAATTCCATTTAACATTAGTTATTAGTTTCTCCATGATTAAATAGTTTTAAATTGAGTAAATGAATAAATATTTCTCATTTCTACTGAATAAAACCCAAACAGGTTCTACCAATACGAATAATGGCAATGAAGAAGCAGTTCACATTTTGCTAAGCTCCAGGACTGGATCCTCACGATTAGACGAAATTTAGTGACATAATCAGGACTCTCTTCAAGGGGGTCTAACTCCTCTACAGAGATGCAATCGGCGTATTCTACGGCCTTAGCTGAGTGGCATATCAACTAGTAATGAGCAAGTTCGTCCCTACATACCGTTGGGAGCCGTGATTCTCCAAAATGAAACATGCAGCGAGTACGCTGCGTGCGTATCTGTCAAATCATCTCTCATCTGATGTGCTACGACTGTTAACCTCCTCATTCAATCCAGCTATTATATATTTTTGTGCTTTCAAACAGCAGCAGATTTTTTATTAATAGATCATGAGCGTTACCTAGTGAATTTGTCAGTTTTTTATGTTCTTTTAAGATGGAGGTCCTGACACCTATCGGTGTAAACTTTGTTTTACTCAAACGGACAAGTATTTGATTGATTAATTGATTGGTTTTAACGACATTTCAACCCACCTCGTTTTTTTTATACGTAGAGGTCACGGAATCACATTCATGAATTTATTTTCTGGAAAGTTATTTATTTAGAATTTTAACTATTGGCCACTGTCTCTTAGACTTTAGATAATTTATAACAGATCTATTTGACTCATACTTTGAGACTAGACAGGCGCTACAAATCCAATTCTGAGTTAATCTGGAAGAGATGGCAATAAAGGAGTATTCCACACTCACCAGGAATCCAGAATGGGAGCCTCACCATCTGATGACTTAACTAGGACAATCAGTAGAAAAAGTCGCTGTATGGTTTGCTAGTAAGTACTACCTGTAATATCTATTTTGAATGCATTATTTTCCTTTATAAAAATACTGCTGTCTTTGCTAGGGATGCACATATTTTTGGTGATACTGTATGTTTATAAACAGATCCATTCTAAAATGTTACTTCATTCTGAAAGTATTCTTATAACTTCAGAATAGTTTAATTAGTTGCATTGAAAGGCATAAGTTAAAATAAATACGAAAAAACAATTGCATTAGAAGAAGCAATCTAATATACGAGTCAAGGAAACGTTTTAATTAGGTGCCAAAACCTATTATCATGTTCAGGTGATATTCACACGCCTTTGTTTAGGGCCCAGAGCTGTTTAATGCTGTTTTAATTTATGAAAGTAATTTGCAAAACGTATATTCGAAAGTAAGGAAAAGGATATTTTCACTTTTTGACGTTCGGATTCTCTTGCAGATTTCAGTTAAAAAGAGCAACTAAAGAACGTCGTAAATCGATGGATATAAATATTTTAGGTTACAAGTAAATGTTCATAAAAATCAGTTGAAAGAGAAGAACAGTATTGTATTATTTCATCATTATTATATACATGACTACGTAAGTAGACGATTATCACACACATTATTATTATATAAAGAGAAAGAGAGACCAAAATCGAGTTGTTTGTTTGATTGGTTTTTGGCGTGTCCGCCCTTGTTGAATTATTCCTTGTAAAAGTATTTTTTTACCATAATATGATTTGAAGTTACAGCTCTGGTTTCATAATAAGGAAAATCATTTTTCTTTCTACATAGTTCAATGGTCGCAAGAATTTTTTTTCTGAATTCAAATCATTTTAAAAACAGACCTCTTTCATTCATAGACGGAAACGTAAAAAGTACTGCTACCTCCAGTTAGCGTAGACCGTATATTGATGAATCTTTGTAATTTTTTCGTCTCTAAGTCTATGACATGTCCAGTAATACCAATTGCGATTGTATGAGGAAGACTTTTTCTCTCCAGTATTGCACTTAGCGAAGAGATCAGAGTTTGGAATTGTGCCTTGCAATGATTATCTACATATCCAACAAAGTGAAATCTTGTAAAAAAAATTCAGACCACATACCATGTTTTATAGTCGACCGGGATCTGGGCATTGAACTCCTCCATATTATCAGTCACTCATTTTATTGGATACTGAAGATAATGCCATATAATCGCTCAAAAATATATTCTTTTATTGCCCGGGTTAAGGAATAGGTGGATCATAACCAGCCATAAGAATGACAGAAGTGCTGTTATCTAAGTCGACAATTCGTGTAACAATAAAATCTGAGGAAGTTTTGGAAGTAAAGATTCGTGTACAATGGCAATGTCGACACCTGATGGAGATGAGTCTTCTTCACTTTTGCAAATCACAAATAATATATATTTGCCAAAAATATCCGCTAACTGCAAGTATCCTACCGAAGGAGTTTCACTGAGTATCGATGTTATATTTCTGCAGATCGAGGGATAACTGCTGTTATTTATTCTAGATTAAAGTCGTTAATTTAAAAGATTTGTAAATTCAACTTCCAAAGTTGAATTTGTTAGTCTTATACAAGATAGCCAGTAATCTGAAGTTGAGATATCAGCAATATATATATATATATATATATATATATATATATATATATTTCATATTTACCAACCCCTCCGCTCGGGCAGGATATGACACAAAGTCAATTTTTAAGCGGAGTTTGACAGGTTTGAATTCGGAGTATTCCTTCTCCTAAACTTGTTTCCTCACTAAGGCTGAAGAACCCAGTCTGTACTACTATTTACCCATAGCTGGAGGAAGAATAATTGGATTTATACCTTTCCCAAGGGTATTAGTGCAATGTGAAATGCAATCAGTCTCGTACAGGATGTGAACTCGTGTCGCCGTGCCCATTTCCTACGACGATAACCATTACACCACGGACAGAGAGAGAGAGAGAGAGAGAGAGAGAGAGAGAGGGGGGGAGAGAGAGATTTATTGATATATGAATAATATGTTCAGGTTTAACGTTTCGCTTTATAAGACCATCTTCAGGGTGAACTTAGGATGTGAAGTTATGTCTAACTCGAAATTTTTTTCAAAATTTAAAATTCTTAAATAAAAAAGATCCTGAAATATTTCCAAATATTTCCAATAAGTTTTTTCCAATAATAATCTATTACTGAGATATGTTAAATTAACCAATTATTTAACAATAGACATTATCGAAAAAATCTAAACAAGTTGGGTATCCAAACACTTGAGGACTCTTCTACAACAAAGAAAAAACATGATTAATAAGGAGAACATGAATCATATCGAATTAGGCATATATTTGATTACGTGCAAGAAGTGCGATATGAAATAGTTGTTGAGACTTCTGTTATATATTGACCCTTGACTGCGCCGTCAATCAGAGATGCACCTATGTAAGTAAGTGGAATTAGAAGCGGAAGCAAGTAGGCATTATGAAAGAATATAGGCAGGTTCCGGAGTTAGTTGGTGACAGGAAGGACAGAGTGAGGGCCAGCTTGCAGACTCTGGCCCTCAGCGACCCCCAGTTGAGCAACCCCAGCCAAGACGCGGAAGAAGTGCTATGTGGCTTCACAGCGGGCTATGGTCAGGACAAGAAGTTGGGTCAATATAGCAGTCTGTCCCTGTCTCCAATATCTCTCATATACCACAGAAACATCATCCCTTCCGAGAATAAACTTTGAGAGATACATATTTTTATAAAGAAGTGTGTTTGTTCGTTCATTGAAGTTCGTCATTTATGCTTGATTATGTTTCCGTTTGTATATGTATGTGGCTATACAACACTTCAAGATTGAAAAAAAAAAAAAACATATATATGAGCACATTAGAGATTTTAGAGACAGTAACGTTAAAAACGTCACTGAAATACAAGTTAGAAACTAATCATAGTTTAAATTTTAAGGATTCTAAAATGTTAGTCAATAAGCAACGCATAAAGATTGATAAATCTTGCATTATTTCTAATTATCATTCTAACAAAGATGCGTTTTTTTTTCTCCAAATTAACCCCCTAGTAAGTTAAATTTTGTTGAAATAGTTACCTTAGCTCTATCTTATTTTTGTTATGAAATGTAATAAATTTTACATAATTTTAGTAGTTTCGATAAGATTTCTAATTAAAATATTGTCTAAACTGGATGTTTTTTTCTAACGGCAAGCAGACTGTCATTTCCTTTAATATTGAAATAATATGAAGTTATAATAAAATTTTCCAAAGATGAAAAAATCAAATTTCTTAACAACACAACTAGACGTTACTTTTAAGCTTTTTTTTAAAAACATTTACTAATTCTCTCAAGGGTTAAAAACCTAATCTACAGCAAAGAAGACACTATTTTAAAAAAATAGATAATAAATTAAATAAATAAGACAATGCATTGTGATTTCGAGGACATAACATCACAAGCAAACATTTCCTTGAAGATAGTTAAAAAAAAACGAAAAGTAAATTATTGCCAAATTATTCAGATGTAATAAATAAATTCTCTGAATATCTTGTTTTTACATGTTTTATATTTATGTAGCGTCAGATTTATTTGCGTTTTTCTT
>OY757911.1:121775561-121873061 GCA_963585895.1 Sepioteuthis lessoniana
ACCCTAAATTGTGTTTCTCTGAGACTAGTGGACAATTCCACCAAACTTCGGAAGCAGCTTCTCATCTTCAGAAAATGACATCTATACGTGAACAGTGAAGGCTTTTACAGATATCGATACGTTATTGGTCATATGGAAGTCAGGCTTATCCTATGAAATAAAACACCATTTTTTTAAGCAGTGCACCACATGAAATCTGACTAAGCGTATTGAGAATAAGCTTGCAGGTAATCGAAGAAAAAAATCTATTAGCTATATTTAACAAATCCTGGGAGTAGCATCCAACAAGGCCGCAGCTATACGGCTTCCTTACTGAAAAACAACCCAAATTAGACGAGCAAGACATGCAAGACAGTGCTGGAGAAGTTAGACGAACTCGAAAGGGACGTTCTCCTATTGACTCCTTCACAGAAATGAGCAAATGTTGAACAACCAGGAAGAACCTATCAAGAAAATTCTATACAGACACAGGATGTAGTCTAGGAGACCAGTCGGAAACGTAGGACAATAGAGACGAATGGCAAGAGAAAGTCAGGGAAATCCGTGTTAGTGGCACGATATGATGATGATATATATATATATATTCCAAATGAAAAAAAACATATTCAAAAATATATTTATTTATATACAAGGTAACTGAATGAAAAATAACCAAAATGGAGGTTGGAAATGAAATGGAAATCTTCATAACATTAACAAATACAACAATTGCTGGCGGTGTGAAGAAGGCAACCGCTGCTAGAGGTGACTACTTAGAATTTTTCACCCCTTACAATAGTGTTCAATGTATTTATGACAAATCGGATATACCCCTTAATGTTCGTAGATAGGGTATGCAACAAAATGTTAAACGTTAAACATTTCATTGATTTGGTTTGTTGAGTTTTATGGCATATCAACCTTTGTAGGTTATTTAACGCCAAATCTATTTTTATGTAAATAATCAGTTCTATTTTTAAAAAATCAGTTTAGCATAAGCACGCAGTTTAAATGTAAGTAGTGTTTCATTGCAAAAAGAATTCTATTTCCAGCTATTCAGTTTAGTCAAGCAATTCTAATTCAGCTAATTCATTTTAGTATAAGTACTGATTTTGTTTACACACAGTTAGATGTAAGAACAGTTCTGTTAAACAATTAAGTTTAGTGTAAATACAGTTTCAATGTCAAAAAACAATTCTATTTCAAATAATTCAGTTTAGCATAAGTACGCAATTCAAATCTAAGCACGGTTCAATTGTCTAAAAACATTTGTATTTCAAGCTATTCAGTTTAATCAAATAATTCAGTTTAGCATAAGTATGACGTTAGTTCTATCTAACCCATAGATAGGGCCCTATCAGGTGCTACCACGCCGGACCACAGTGGACCTGAGAGCAATGGAAATAAAGGGGAACTCCTCATTCTCCAACGCTCCAGCATCACCGGAACCCCACCATCAGATTGTTGAGTGTCATATCCCGGACACTCGTTGGGGGGGTTACCCCTCTGCAGAGGTGCAGTCAGTGTATTCTACAGCCTCAGCCGACTGGGCAATACGCAGAGTTAAATATCAGATAATTCAGTTTAGTATAAGTACACAGTTTAGACGTCAAAACAGTTCTATTTCGACCTATTCAGTTTAGCATTTGTAGGCAGTCCCAATTTCAAAACAGTTCTATTTTAAACAATTCAGTTTAGCTTAAATACGCAGTTTAAATGCAAAAATCAGTATAGTGAAAAGAGCATGGTTTAGTTCTATTTAACCCATAGATAGGAACCATATCAGGTACTACTACACCGGGCCAATGTGGACCTGGGAGCGATGGCAATAAAGGGGTACTCCACATTCCCCAAAGCTCAAGCATTGCTGCAACCTGACCATCAGATTGTTTAGTATCATAAACAGGACACTCGTTGGGGGGGGGGTCTTACCCATCTGCAGACCTGCAGTCAGTGTACTCTTCATCCCCAGCCAACTGAGCAAAAACATTTTTATCAAACAATCGTCAAGGCGATGTTATAATGTGGTTTTGTTTCATTAAAAATTTAATTTTCAAATGAAAAAAATAACGAAAGATGAAAACATGCTTATTGTTCTATGATCGTTATTAGCGTTCTGGTTAAAAATGTTTGTGACATAACTGGTGTTTGAAATTATAAATTCATATTTTATTCCATTAAAAAAAAAAACTTTTTTACATTTTCATTATCATTTCATCAATTTCCTCATTTGTGAAAATGTAGAAAAAAATTAGTCTGAAGTGGTTCTTTCTTAAATAAAGAACGAAATATTACAACTAAACCTGTTGTAAGAGTTTTATTTATTTTCCATAGTACAGCATTTAAAAAAAACATTGATGCCCAACAACAGAATTACGAAAAATTCTCACCGATAACACAACGATATTAGACCATCAAAACAACAAAAAAAAACTACAGATTCTAGAAGCAAAGCATATTAGAAACATGCGACCCACGCTTAACAGATTTAATTTTCACACGAGTGCTAATGTACATAAAGGTCTTTAGCTACTGACACTATTTATAGAAACCCATTTAAAAGCAAACGCTATACACTCCAACAGTAAAGACGGTCTTACATAGTAGTAATGCAAAAACAAATGTTACATAACTTTTGTAATAAATCCTCCCCTGACGATGGCCCAAAGTCGGGCAGAAAGTACTTGAGGTATATACAATTATGGAAAATACATCAATCAATTCCCGCTGAATACGATAAAAGCAATAACGACAACATGAACGGATCAAGAAAATATGTAGACAGAAAATGCCTATTATGTTCAACGAAATTTTTTACATACATATATATATATATATATATATATATATGTATATATATATATATATATATATATATATATATATAATCATGTCATGCAGCCAGCACGGATATCTCTGACCCTCTCTCTCCACTTCTCCCTCTCGTTCATCCCCTCTGGCAGTTCTTCAGGGCTACATCCCGTATCCTCACACAGCAGCTGCATGTATGTTCGAGCAGGTCGACCTGCTTTTGATCGGCCATATGTGGGGGTCCATAGAAGTACATCACTTATGAGCTCTTCCCTGCTTCTCCAGCAGTCTCCTGTATGTCTGCTTTGTCTAACTTGGATAGTTTTCGTGATGGGAGGCAGGTGGCCGTATAGTTAGTGCCTTGTGGGGTGTTGCCGCCAGGACTTGTTCAATATTGCTCGCAGCATTCTTGTGTAATTGTCGTCTAGCTTCTTCTCCAGCCGTTTTGTTAGCGTCCTAGTAGTGCATCCATACAGCAGTATCGACACGACCGCTGCTAGGAAGAAACTGCGTTTCATTTTATCGGCCAAGTCTGTACGCAGCTAACGAAGGCATGGACAGCTATAGATAAGCTATCGATCATATATATATATATATATATATACCTATTTTTATTGATGACAAAAATACGTATATTAACTGAATATATACAAAATTTTTCCATGATTGTAATTTTTGCAATTTCTTAATAAAAGCTTTCAGTAAAGCTTATATATTTTATATTAGCATACTTATACATGTACATTCGCACATATAAACATATATTCATCCATGCTCATATATGTTGATATCATTTTTATTTCTATCTCGTTAAATATAGCGGCACACTATCTAATACTAAATACACATCGAATGACCTGTTGAAAGAGGATCCCATCTGTCGGTATAAAGGAACGGCTCTCTTAATCATGTAGTTGTAATGAATGCACTAAGAAAGTTGTATCTTTATTCTGAGATTGTGAAACTTAATTAAATGGTCAGCAGTTATTTAACCTTGAACTTTGAGATGAAGAAACGACAACAACAACAAGTAAACGAATCAACATCGAATAATGGCGATACTATTGCTAAAAAAAACAAGCAGGCAAACAAACATACAATACGAAAATCATTGTTTTAGTAATTAAAACCTGATTAATCTATCTTGTGAGAACGTAAAGAGACAGAAATAGTTTTATTTCATTAATTTTATACTGTATTCGGTTTAATGGAAAACAAAGGAAGTGATTAGTGTAATTCAATCAAAATAAATGACCAACTGATAATACCAAAAGAAGTCTGAAGATTAAGTGAATTGTAATTCATGCACCTGTTACGTTCGAAAATGAATGAATTTCAACAAAATTTTTAAAAATGCACTTTTAAAAAGAACCAACAGACCAGCGTGGTTAGCAAGAATATCTAACATACAAGGTAGAGTTCGATCCCAGTTTGACGTCAGTCCTATGGCACAAAGACTAATATTAAATATATGTTAACATACAGTCTATCTTGTAAAAAATGGGGTTTAGTAAGCATATACTACTCCTGGTAAAACTAATAGAATTAGCATACATAAAAATTGTCGGCTTTGATTTTTTATTTTGCTGTAAATAAACAAATAACATATAAGATTCAGAACATCTTTAATAACTGAAAATTCTGACTTCAAGGAGAATTTTTTAAAGAATCAAAATTAAATGAAAAAAAAAAAAATTATGGTAGATTTTTCCAAGCCATGCATAAAGAAATATTATAGAATAACTCAATATCAAGCAAGAAAAGTTTGAATTTATTGAAAAAGAAAAGAAATAGTGTTGAGACGTAGAAATTGGAGTGTAATGATGAAATTGAAGGGTATACAAAGAAAAATGGTAAAAACAACCCAAAGATAAAAGTCTACAATTAGAGGGAGAGATTTGAATAATTAAAAAAAACTCCCTTGCAAGAAAGAAGAATGAGAGGTGATATAATAGAAAGGTTTAAAATGATTAATCAAGTTCTTAATTATGGAAAACATTTTTTTTTCAATATTTTTCTTGAACTGAAATTTAATAGTTAAGACGTATTACAAAAAACAATTATACTAACCAATTTTTTTTCTTTTTCCTTTTTGCTAATGGAGTAATATACTTTTCTAATAAATTGCCTAATCTGATGAAAAACAGAATCATTGATAAAATAAGTTTAAAATCGTTGATTTGAGGAATAATGGTAAGAAAAATAATTTTAAGGATTTTTCTTTTTTTTGAAATATTAAATAAATTAAGATACAGACTATTTTCTGTATATATATATATATATATATATATATATATATATATATATATATATATATATATTAATAATACTGCGTATAAAAAGTGAAAAATTTCACTTTTAAGGTTGATGTGAGAAAATAGTGAAAAGAAGAAATGCCCTCAAAAATTAGAAAAAATTAAAAAATTACTACAACTATACTTCTACTATTAATACTACTACTACTAATGATAATAATAATAATATTAATGATAATAATAATCCCCACCTTCATATATACGAGGTGCATACGATAAGTTTCCAGACTTTTATCGTATGGGCCCTTTTATTTATAGTATACATATGAAACTCTAGTACTACAATACGGCTACCATTTAGAAATCTGATACCACTGATAAAATAAAACCGGAACTCTTCTCAGCTGTGGCCATGATAGTACTACAATATGGCTACCATTTGGAAATCTGATACCACTGATAAAATAAAACTGGAACTCTTCTCAGCTGTGGCCATGATAGTACAACAATATGGCCACCATTTGGAAATCTGATACCACTGATAAAATAAAACTTGAATTCTTCTCAACTGTAGCCATGTTAGAAATATATGGCTACCATTTGGACTCTAACGAAAAGCTTGAAGAAAAAGCTAGATAGTAATTGCACAAGAATGCTGGGCAGACTCTTGAACAAATTCTAGAAGAAACAGCCAAGAAAAACAGCACATTTACGACTACTTACCTCCTATCTCTTAAACCATCCCAAAAAGACGAAGAAAACGTATTGAGTATTAGTAGAGAAGCAAGGATGTTATCCAGTAGCCTTCTATACATAAAAAAATCTGTCATGGTTCATTAGCATAGATTTACATTCATTAGTTCAATGTGGACACTGGATGCCATCTAGAGAACCTACCAATAACGATGGCACGTAGGGAAAGTTGGTGAGTTATAGAGAGTGAAAGAGACAGAGAAATATAAAGCAACTCGTACAGTCGAAATGTATTGTTGGTGATGATGATGATAATTCAATCGCTTATTTCTGAAGAAAACTGTCAAGTTTGCCAAGCAAACCTTTTGGCTTATATTCAATGTACTAGCCAGAGCTTTTAATGTAGTTTCGTTAAACCCATGAAAGTAAAACAGTTCAGTCTTAGATTACCTTTACCTTCAATTGTCGCAGCCATTTAAATATTTTTTTCTTTTGCTTTGATTCTGACGCATTGGAGATGATAAGGTGTACGTATTAAAAGAATCACCGTCTGGGTTTCAATTTTTCTTTTGCTTTTTCTCTTAGCATAATTTGCTCTAACGTTTTGGTTGATTTTGGTGGTGTTTACTATAATAATTATTATTGTAGCTTGTTTTGCTTTATCTATTTTTTGTAGCAACCAATTGTTAAACGAACAATTCTGTTACCGAAAAGCCTACTTATACCAAATCGAAATATAGTAACGTCCACGTGGCTTAACGGTTGTCACGGTTGGTAAACGTCTCCTGGTCTATATTTAAATCCTTAACGTTATGTTTCACTTCGCACTCATACCCTTGGAAAAGGCATTAATTCATCTGTTTTCCTCAAACTATGGGTAAATAATAAGTTCTTTAGTTTTGCTTGTCTCAGAGTCCAAGCAAAATAGAACGAGACTTTCAAAACAGCTTTATTCCACTCAAAAACTAACCTTGTGTTATATCCTCTCTGTAACATTACAGCTGGTTAAACATGAACATACTCAATCAAGTTTGTTGCTAAAATAAATCTTACTGTCACCCATCAGACTCCAGGGGCTCTTGATGGCCGACTATTATTGATTGATGAGTGTAGTTCTCTCTGGGTGCCCCTTTAATTCAGCCTTTGTGTAACAACTAAAATAAGCTTCGTAAATATCTACAGCAACTAATATCGTAACGGTTATACATGTAGGAAAAGGGCTCAGTTTTCCGAGTTCAAATCCTAGAAGAGGCGAGTTACGTTTCATCGATCGCCAATACCGTTGGCAACGGCATAGATCCATCACTTTTTTTCTACAGTTGTGGGTCAATAGTTATTGATGTGAAGGAATTCTCTGAATTGAAAACCAACTTACTCCACTAAAAATGACTTGTGTTACATTCTGCCCGAAGCGAAAGGGTTAAATAAATGCATACACACTATGTGTAATATTACTAAATTTGTTAAACAGACAATTGTAAAAGGGGTTCGAATCTCACTGAGTGTTATATACCTTACCTATGAACTTTAATGGGTATGTTCCAATCCTTATAAATACGAGCCTAGTCGACTGGTGCTGTAGAAAATCCTGACTGAATTTCTGAAGGGATAAGACTCCCACAACGAGTGTCCTTGTTATGACACTAAACAGCATGATGGTGAAGTTTCAATAAGGCTGGAGCTTTGGGGAATGCGGAGTGCCTCTTCATTTCAATCGCTTATGCTAAACTGAATTGTTTGAAATAGAACTGTTTTATCATTTAACTGTGTAAAAATAAATGATTGATGTTGAACTAAATTGTTTGTGATTCATGGCAATGCTTGAAACTATTTAACTTTATTGTCATGTTAAAATGAATTATATGAAATAGAATTGTTCGATCATTTAACTGTGTGTAAATAGATGACTAATGTTTAATTGAATTGTTAGTCATACATAGTAATACTTGGAAACATTAAACTATGTGCAAACAAATGATTATATAGAAATAAGTGAAACCATAAAACTATGTGAAAAAAATGAGCTCAGGATCGTTTAAAGATGTTATATAGAAAATGTGTTTAGAAATCATATATTCAATATATATATATATATATATATATGTGTGTGTGTGTGTGTGTGTGTGTGTGTGTGTGTGTGTGTGTGCATGTATGTATGTATAAAAAGGATTTGGCATTAAATAACCTACAATGGTTCATATGCCATAAAACCAAACCAAACTCACTAAAGTCATAATACCTTAGACACTTTTGTTAGAGATTATAATATGCAGACTAATTGGTTAACGACTAACAGTAGGTTACTATCTTCACGCTGCTGGTGAGTAATGTATTTTATTAATATTATTACTTTAATGTTATTTCATTTCCAACCTCCGTTTTCGTTATTTCTCTTTCAGTAATCTTTCGTTCGGTGACACCACTGGAAAACCCATGCATCTGGTCTTGCGCCACAAATAAGCTAACCCTAGCTGACAACTATAGCTACTTGTAATGTAACGATTACCGTTATAGGAAACAGACCGAACGACCCGAGTTCAAATCCTTGAGGAGATTGTTTTCATTTGCCTAATGCTAATATGAATGGAAAAGTACAGAATCCACCTCTTTCCTCCCCAGCTATAGGTAAATTGTGGGGCAGACTATTCTCTTTAAATTTGGGATAATTCCAAAAGAAAACTCTGAATTAAAGCCAACCCTGCTCAGTTTTAAAAATCAGCATCCTTTCACACACCGACTTTAGTGGAGGAGTAGTTTAAGTTCAATATTTCAGTGTTGAGTCATTTTATAAAACGTACCTTTTCTTACTGAATTTGCATAACATATGTGAAGTTTTATGATAGTACGTTGTCCAGCAGAAAGTCATTTCGAGTTTGGAACGTATCAATAAAAGCAACATATATCCAATTCGAAATTTCATTTTATTGTAAGAACAACAAGTGTCATTTGGTTTTGTAATTTTTATCACTTACTTTTAAGGATTATATAAATGTTTGCCGTCGTGAACGGTACACTTTTGAAATCTCAATTGAATTTTACCTGTGCCCGCCTTCTCATTGCTTTTATTCAATGACGAATAAGCATCTTTATCATCGGTTGCCTGAGGCCTACCTATAAAGAATTGGGCCTTCAGCTATTCGCGGAAAAAATATTTTCATGAAAATAAATCTGGTTTCTCAGACCTTCCAAATGTCTTTGCAGTTGAAATTCATTCCAAAATTACATGGCTTGTGCCCCTCAAAAACACACCTACCACCCACTCAGCATTCCTAACATGCGTATGGTGGGCAATTTAATCCGGAAGTTCTTCACGGCACTATATAAAAGAAAACAGGTAAGACCAGTACGAATAAACATACAAAAGATCAGATATGATTCGAATAATTAATTCGCTTTTTTTTTATCGTCATTATATTCGTTTAGGTAAGTAAACAGTCACTATAAAAACATATAGTTTATATTTTAAAACTAGACGGGTAAATTTTCTAGCAAAATGAATGACCGAACATCAGATACCTGTTAGAATATAATCATGAATATACATTATTTCAGTGTGATTCAATAGACTTCATTTTATTAAACGCCACTTAAAATGCGACAAATTTTTGAGCAGGAACATACAAATAATTTGTTGATAAAATGAAAATTGATGTTTGATTGAAATGTACCGATATTGAATTTCTTTTTAATATTTTTATTTATTTAAGGGACTCAGGTACAGAGGAGCAAACTATATAATGAATCAACCATTTGGCTGTTACCGAAAATTCTTAACGAAATCTTGACGTGTCAATACAGAATCGAAAAAAAATAAACCGTAAAAAAGTGAACCGACAGTCACGAGTGTATAAATGTATTAGTTATTTTGGTGTTTACAGGGGGTGTCCTCGTGGTGTAATGGTTAAAGTGATGGACGGCGGAATCGTAGTAAACGAGTTCGTAATCCAGTCGCGCTATTACGTTCACTTTCGGTCAAATACCCTTGGGAAAGGTATGAACCCCCTTATTCTCCCAGCTATGGGTTAAATAGTACCACTACTATTCTTCGAGGAGAATAGCTTTGGCATTAATAACCTACAAAGGTTGATATACCATTAAACAAAGACATCAAATCAATCATTGGTGTTTACAGAGGATTATTATTAGAGGACGAGTCTTGTTTATTATTCTGTCACAAAATCGATCTTCACTGGATGGAATATACATTTGACCTTCTGCCAAAAGGTACAGAAACTTGGTAAATAACTGAACATCTTTATCATATTGTTGAAAGCCAGCAAAACGTGGTGTAAATATTAGTCGGTAAATCTCATTAGATATTACTTTTCCAACAAGCTTGCTCAGTGAAATGTGAACTGCGAAAATTATATACTTAGAAGATTATTCTAGGAGAATATTTTTTTGTGTCCAAGTATGCATCCGTATGTGCAAGCCGACGAACGTTTGTGTATATGTATGTATATGTATGGGTAGATGCGTGTTTAATTTTTTTTAAGAATGAAAAGAAAAGTCACCTAAGTATGATTAAATTACTTGGAATATCATAAACATAAAACGGTTTACTAATCTCTAAGTTATAATTATACTACTTTATAGCATTCCCAGAATAATTTGGTTATGCATTTAATATATATATATATGTATATATATATATATATATATATATATATATATATATATATATATATATATATATATATATATATAAATGCGGCTGTGTGAGTAGGAAAAGAGCCAGACATTATTTTAGTACTGTTTTATCTTCATATTTTCAAATGGATTGCTGTTTGTAATACTGTGAAATACAGAAATAAACTGAGGCGATTTAATTTCTCATTTCTTTATATTTATGCCAAAAGAAATCTAAATGTTGACTAAGGATATTTAAATTTACTGTTTGATCTGCTGGCATCGAGAGATTGCTTTAGGCTTTATTTTTAATTTCGCTTACTACAAGACATATCGTATCTCTCTCTCTCTCTATATATATATATATATATATATATATTGACAAAAGAGTCGAATAGACACAGTAGTTGAGATAGATATGAAATATTAAAACTGTAAGCAAAGCAAAAAATGTATTCTTATAATATGATGTCGTGAACATTGATTTATATGTGCATGTGTCTATCCAGAGGGAGTTCAGAAGAATGGGTGTATAAGTATATCTATATCAGGGTAGACATATATATGTAAAGGATGTGTATATATATCTATGTAAAGGTGAAAATGTCTTTTCCAGTGTGTATGTGAGGGATACGTTTTATGTCTGTCTGTATCTATGTGGACACGTGTACGGCGATAATTCAGAAGTACCGGTTAAAAGTTAAGAAAACTGTCGATGGAGAAGGTTAATTCTTCTCTTCATAGTTAGATATGAGTTATCGGTGCAAACCTGTAGATAAAATATAATTAGCAGTTTTAAGCATTAAGCGCTTGTGAGAGATAGAGAAAAACGCCCAATATATGCTCGTATATATTTCGAGTGTCCTGTTGTATGAGACAAGACGAGATGCTATATATTGACCCTTGACCGAGCCGTCAATCAGAGATGCACCTGTGTAAATAAGTGGAAGAAGCGGAATCAAGTGTGCGTTATGAAAGAACATAGGAAGGTGCCGGCGGCAGTTGAGTTGTTTGGACACAGGAAGGTCAGAGTGAGGACCAGCTTGCAGACTGAGAGCTGTGGCCCTCAGCAACCCTCGGTTGAGTAACCACAGCCAAGATGCGGACGAAGTCCTGCTATGGTCAGGAGAAAAGTTGGGTCGATATCGCAGTCAGACTTTGTCTCCACTAATCTCTCACACACCACAGAAACATCGAGAATAAAGCGTAAGATATACGTAGTGCCTTCAATAAGTTTGAAGACTTTTTTTGTACAGGCATTTAGAATTGTTGTAGACGCTTGAAAATTCAGTATGTTATTGTTACACATCTTATAAGATGACTGACCAATTTTTATGATTTCAGGATTAAATGAACAGCTACAGCAGGAAATGGAATCCACCCTACTAAAATCTGATTGTCACAACTGGTGAATTTGAAAAATGCAATCTGGACTTTAGAAGAACGATATGTAATAGAATTCTGTTTTAAACTTTTAAAATATGACATGCGATGAAAGTTGGATCTACTGCTATGACCCAGAGACCAAGAGACATAGGTCTCAGTGGAAGCATGCTGGCTCTCCTAGACCCAAGAAGGCCAGACAGAGCAAATCAACCCAGAAACTTTTTTTGACAGCACTGGCATGATCTACATGCACTGGGTTCCCACTGAGCAGACAGTCAACAAAGAATACTATGTTGAGGTTTTAAGGGAGTTCAGGAAGAGATTCCGCCGGGAGAGGCTAGCACTCTTCAAATTGGGTCAGTGGCATTTCCTGCAGGACAATGCAACAGTCCACAACTCCATCCTTATCACAGACTATTTGACCAAGATGGGCATCGAGACGGTTCCTCAGCCTCCCTACAGTCCAGACCTAGCTCCCTGTGACTTTTGGTTATTCCCTTAGCTCGCAGGCTGTCGTTATGAGACAATTGAGGAGATGAAAGAGGCTGTGACGAAGGTCATTGACACGCTCACACAGAAGGACTTCCATGGGACCTTGCAGAAGTTGTTGGAACAGTACAACAAGTGCATTGCAGCCGAAGGAGATTACTTCGAAGGGGAATAGAGTTTCATGTGTGTACTATCAATAAAAGTGCCCATACGAAAAAATTCCGGAAACTTATTTAATGATCCTCATACAGATTTTTATAAAGAAGTGTGTTCGTTCGTTCACTGAATTTAGTAAATTGTGTTTGATTATGTTTCTGCTTATATTTGTATATGGTTGTGAGTATACAACGGAGAAATAGCTGTGACCAGATAATAGTTTGTGCTATTAGAAGTTAAATGTTGGCTTGAGGTTTACAATCATATTTGATATTTTTTATAATTTCATGTTTGTTCTAATTTTTAATTTACTTCCAAATTTCCGTATCAATTTTGCTTATTCAAAGTATTTTGATAGTTTTCCTCATTTGGAATAATTCCAAATGAATTCAGAGCTTTATTTTTTTTTATTTACTTCTATGATATTGCCTTTTACTGCGTCAACGTAATCTTTCTAATCGATCTCCTTGTCTAAAATATTTAAAAATAACTTCGAGAATCCTCTTCAGTATTGCTTTTATTTTTCTGTTTAATTATTCCTACATTTTATTAACATTGTGTGTATTAGAAGTATAATTCCATTCAATATTATCTCTCTTTTCTGTTTATATATTCAAAATCTTCTTTCCCGTTAACTACTGTTTCAACACATGTTTTAATATACATTGAGTAATATATATAAACTTATATAAAGCATTCGTTATAACAAAAAGCATGATCCAATATAACTTTTTAAATAACTATTTCCCACAAACTTAGAAATTTAGCATAAATTACTATAGAATCTTGTGCCGACAAATGCAAACACTCCCAGTTATCACAAATTAATCCCTCCCCCCAAAAACGGCCAAACCAAACGCTAAAGAAATATTTGGAATGGAACATTCTAGAATCAGGTGGCATCATAAATATAAGGAAAGGCATAAAAGCTTCATAAATATGTGGATATATAGAAAAACTAAACAATTGTGAGGAAAGACTCGTTGGGTAGAGGTTAGTACAATTTTCTTTTTTAAAAATAACACTGGATTCTCTATGACTTGTAAAATCTGCTGGTGAATTTTTGTTATATTTTAATCTAAGAATCTTGATTTATTTCTAATCGACTAAATTGTTTTACCAGGCGCAACTATCACGAGTCAACTTAACAATTGTTTTAATTTACCGCGCCAAACTTAGAAATTTAGCATAAATAACTATAGAATCTTGTGCCGACAAATGCAAACACTCCCAGTTATCACAAATTAATCCCCCCCCCCCAAAAAAAAACGGCCAAACCAAACGCTAAAGAAATATTTGGAATGGAACATTCTAGAATCAGGTGGCATTATAAATATAAGGAAAGACATAAAAGCTTCATAAATATGTGGATATATAGAAAAACTAAACAATTGTGAGGAAAGACTCGATGGGTCGAGGTTAGTACAATTTTCTTTTTTTTTTTTTAATAACACTGGATTTTCTATGACTTGTAAAATCTGCTGGTGAATTTTTGTTATATTTTGATCTAAGAATCTTGATTTATTTCTAATCGACTAAATTGTTTTACCAGGTGCAACTATCACGAGTCAACTTAACAATTGTTTGAATTTACCGCGCCAAACTTAGAAATTTAGCATTCCATCTCCACTGGAAATTAAAAAAAAAAAAATAAAAACCTGGTAGGGCCTGTATCGGATGACAGGATAAATTATACCCCAAAATTTCTTTGAATATACGTCAGTTGTGGACTTTAACTAAGTTGAAACTTATGGTAAAAAGGATTTATTTTTATTTTTATTTCATTTTTATTTTTATTTTTTTAATTTTTATTTTATTTTATTTATTTATTTTATATATATATATATATATATATATATATTTTTTTTTCACGTACACATGGGAAGCAGCATGATGTACGTGAAGGTATTCGAATGCGCAATGCCTAACATTTCCTGAACGTGTGAGTCTTGCGGCTTAACGCTCAGGATTGTCAGTTCGATCGGGGAACCACTGCTGCTCATCTATAAGAGTGGCTTCTATAGATGAGAATAAAAACAGCCATCGAAAGATAACCATAACTCATACTCAAACCACATACATAAACCGCATCGCTCTTCGCGCGGGTAAAAAAGGGGCGCGTCCTGCTGAGGTTGTAGCCCTGGCCCCCAGTGTTCAAAAAATCAGCAACAGAGCTCAAACAAAAACTACTAAAATGCAAAGAAACAATACAGATAGCGACATTTAACGTTAGAACCCTAAATATAATAGGTCAACTACCAGAGTTAACTGCATCAGCCGTAGAACATAAGATAGACATAATTTGTAAACAAGAACATCGATACACTCACACCGAAGATATGAAATATCTCGAAACTGGCAATGGATGGATGCTGGTGACTGTATTGGCATGGAAAAACTCTATCAATACATCGGTAGGAGGGGTGGGAATGCTTATAGGACCAAGAGCGCTAAAAACACTTAATAGCATAAAGAGAATACAACCTAGTATGATGGCCGCAACGTTTAATGGCAACCCCAAAGCAACGATCATCTCCAGCTAAAGCCCTTCCAATGTTAGCGAAGAAACCGAACTAGTCACCTTCTACGAGGAGCTATCCTCCCTAGTACGTAGCATTACGAAACACAACCTGCTAGTCATTGGTGGAGATATGAATGCACAAATCGGGAAAAACAGAAACAACAAGTACAGCCTACACAACACGACAAACAGGAATGGACAACATCTAATTGATTTCATGATAGAAAATAGATTAACATGCCTCAATACAAACTTTCAAAAAAGGGAGGGAAAATTATGGACCTACACATACGCGAACAAGAGTAAAGCACAGATAGACTACGTCTTTATAAACAGGAGATGGAAAAATAGTGCGATGAATTGCGAGGCATACTTCTCTTTCGAGGGTGTGTCCTCCGATCATCGAATAGTTACGGCCAAAATACGACTAAGCCTACCAAAAAACGCCACAGGAACAGCGACAACTAAGCACTATGTCTGCCCTACTTAACAACAGAGATATTAGAGACAAATATGCATTAGAATTAAGAAACAGATTCGAAACTCTACAAGAGATGACAGAAAAAGTTACCCCAAATGACGAATATGAAAATTTTTTTGAAGCACACCTTGAGGCGGCATCAAAGTGTATCCCAACAAAACCTAGAACTAAATATAGAGTCCCTTGGGAAACGTCAGCGGTTAGAGAAAAACGTGCACTCGTGAAAACTGCCTCCAAAATCTATCGGAAGAACCCAACAAACACAAATGACAGAAAAGTAGAAAAGGCACAATATCAATTATCAGGAATATATCTAAAAGAACAGGCAGAATACATACAAAATCAGATAGTTAAGATTAGAGACTCGGTAGAAGATAGACAATCCAGGATAACCTGGTAAACAATAAACGAAGTAAGTAGAAGGAAGAGCACAGCCAAAGCAAAATTGAAAGCTGCAAGCCAACAAAAAAGAGTAAAACTGTGGGAACAGCATTTCAAAAATCTACTAGGAAGCCCGCCGAAAATAACGGATGAACCGATCACCAGAATTCCCAGTAAGCAATTAGACATTAAACTAGGGCCTTTCACCAAAGAAGAACTCGACTCGGTTCTTAAAAAATTAAAAATAGTAAAGCTGCAAGGCTGGACGAGATCCCCCCAGAAGTGTGGAAGACTAAACAATTCGACGATATACTGCTCCGGCAATGCAACGCAGTCTATAGTCAAAATAGGATAGAAAGATGGATGAAGGGATGCATCCTTCCTTTCCCTAAAAAAGGCGACCTCGGATTAGCCAAGAACTACCGAGATGATAACACTTACATCCATAGCAGCCAAAATCTATAATGCCCTACTACGAAACCGCATAGAACCCAAAATAGACAACATCCTTAGGAAAAAACAAAATGGCTTCCGGAGAAATAGATCCACAACCTCACAAATATTGACCATCCGTAGAATCCTTGAAGGCGTTCGGGCAAAAAACCTTCAGGCGACATTACTATTTGTCGACTTTACCAAGGCCTTTGATTTCATCCACAGAGGGAAAATGGAACTAATCCTACAAGCATACGGCCTACCAAAAGAAACCGTAGCAGCAATAATGATCCTCTACAGAAACACAAAAGTGAAAGTACGTTCACCAGATGGAGACACGGAATACTTCGGCATTGTTGCAGGAGTACTACAAGGAGACACGGTAGCCCCATACCTCTTTATCATCTATCTAGACTACGTGCTTAGAACTTCGATCGAAAAATCAGAGAAAATGGCTTCGAGCTGACTAAGAAAAGAAGCAAAAGGTACTCCGCAAAAACAATCACGGACGCCGACTACGCTGATGACTTGGCGTTACTGGCGAATACGCCTAATCAAGCAGAGACACTACTGCATAGTTTGGAACGAGCTGCAGCAGGCATTGGCCTCCATGTCAATGTGAACAAAACAATATATGTGTTCCAACCAAACTGGCAACATTACCACACTAGACGGAGCCTCTCTGAGGCGAGCGGACAAATTCACCTACCTAGGAAGTAGCATCTCATCAACCGAAAACGACATTGACACACGACTGACGAAAGCATGGACGGCTATAGATAGGCTCTCAATCATATGGAAATCAGACCTGACCGATAAAAGGAAACGCAGTTTCTTCCAGGTAGCGGTTTCATCGATACTGCTATATGGATGCACTACATGGACGATAACTAAACGGCTGGAGAAGAAACTTGATGGCAACTACACAAGAATGTTGAGAGCAATATTGAACAAGTCCTGGCGACAACACCCCACGAGACACCAACTATACGCCCACTTGCCTCCCATTACGAAAACTATACAGGTTAGACGAGCCAGACACGCCGGACACTGCTGGAGAAGCAAGGACGAGCTCGTAAGTGATGTACTCCTATGGACCCCCGAATATGGCCAAGCAAAAGCAGGACGACCAGCCCGAACTTACATACAGCAGCTATGTGAGGACACAGGATGTAACCCAGAAAACCTGCCGGAGGCGATGAATGATAGGGAGAAGTGGCGTGAGAGGGTCAGGGTTATCCGTGCTGGCGGCACGACATGATGATGATGATGATGATCTTCATCTATAAACCAGTTTAATACTTTTGTCGTAAACAAAGCTAGATATTTGTTTTTCTATTAAAAATGCTCGATAATTAAATTCGAAGACTTCATTCGATTATTATAGCAGTGTATAATAATCATCTTTACTTAAATTAGGAGAAATGTTTATACATATGATGAAAGAAATCCGTTTTTTGAATGTAATTCTAAAAGCCAAAGATAACGTTTTTCACAACACTCTAATTTACATATTTTAAAGCGTTTTTCAAATCAATATCATTCCTCGATCGAATTTTGAATTATTTTTCCTATCTTCCCGTATTGACTTTACATTTGGTTTTACTATTTCGGTTTCATTTACATTTTCCTCACACAAGTAATTTTTTAAAATTCAAATTATTTTATATTTGTTAGTCATTAATTTACATTCTTTTGTCTTTTTCTCAACGAGTCATTGCTTTTGTACAGTATTTTAAAATGTTCCGTTTTTCTTCATGCATTTAAAGTTTCAGTTACTTTGAGATTAGATCCATACTTATTCTGATTTTCAGTTCTTTTATTTTTAAAATCTTAGTTTTCTTTCTTTCTTATCTCTCATTATTTTTTTTTTTAAACTCAGCTTCTCTGTATTTTAAATCTGGTTAAATCTATATATCTCTTGTTCATTATCAAAAGTTTTTGATTCAAATTTAAAACACTTGGGACATTTCCAATCACATATCTTATCACACATTTCTTTTTAAAGTTCTAGCAGAACCAGGCATTTAGGGTGATACTATATGTGAAAAGACACATTGTTGACAAGTTATTTTTCAGTACTTAATCCCTTTTCTCGTGAACAAAGTGCCAGTACTTTTTTCAGCTGATAATTTAAAGCCATATAATCATTTTTGAATAAAAATATGAATGAATAGATAAATAGATAAATAAATTCCTACCTTGATATCTGAAATAATTCCAAGTAAAATTATGCTTTAAAAATAATCGTAGATTGATTTTGTATTTTCTATCTTTTTTAAACGATTGTCGGTCCATTTTTCTTTTATATTTTAAACTGGTGATTATAAGCCTATATACATCTCATATATAAACTATAAAAGAAGTTAGACACATTTTTCAACAAACAGAAGATGCATAATCAATCTAGGCTTACTTTTTGTTTTTGTGATCAAAAGGGATTTCGATGTTGTTATTTTGAGTGTTCAGGTGTGACATTTATTTCATTTGAATTCTTTAAATTATCTTATTAAGGAAAAAAATAAACGTCGAAAATTAGGCCTTGAAAAACGTGTCCATAATCTTAAAAATTAAAAACCTATTGGAATATTCTAAACATACGCAAACGCTAAGTATAATGTACAATAGATAAATATTTAGAATTAATAACTTTGGCAACATTTGTCGTATATTGGACCGCTGGACAAACAACGAAAAACTCGTAGATATATAAAAATATAATTTATATTTTTATTCTTCAACGGCGACGATTGTGTGAGGTAGGAATGCAGTCAGAGAGAGTTTGCACGTCTCTTTCTTCTGTGGCGAGAATCCTTTTTTGTGAACTAGTGCAATGACTGGAGAGCACACACGAAAGAGCAGACAGGTCTGCTTGAGTGATCAGCGGGTCTCTTCCCTTCGCTTGAGCGACCAGCGGATCTCTGCCTTCGGTCCAAAATTACAGACTTTATATTGTCTTTCAAGTCCCTCGTATTTTCTGTTTATGGCTAGTTAACGAAACTTACATACTTCCGGTTTTTTTTCCGGTAATTTCTTTCCAATGAAACCACTTTGTTGATGTTATCTTGCGACCGCATTGAATCTGCTAAGTTCATCCACGTCGCCAGCTAAGTCAGTATATTACACATTTAAAAGCTAAAAACTAATAATTTACTCAAAACCCAATTTGTGAGGAACTCTGATTTTTTTAGATCATACCACAAAACATCTCTATTGAGTTACGTGACGCCTCTTACGTGTGACGGTTTAAAAATCACCAATTATTTTGATCTGATTCATACATTTGATTAGTGAATCAATTAATAATTTAAAAAAATATGTGAGGCTCTGTATATTTGAAAAAAGGATAGTAGTTCCTGTACCACAGTTATTAACCAAATTCCTTTGTTGTTAGATTCATAATTATAGTTTATCATCTCGAGTTTAGTCTATTGGAAAAATAGGGAATAATATTTTCAAATGAATATTCATTAGGAAATGAATTCTTCATATGCATAAACATACACACACATGTCACAGACAGACATACAGACAGATATATATATATATATATATATATATATATATATATATATATATATATATATAACGTCAAATTTATGACTGCATAAGAACAGGGAGACTACTACTGTGAATTTATTTCATTACAAATGCTTACTGGGAAGAATTCCTGCTGGTTATATGTGTCGAAAAGTTAAGTACCCAATTCACCGTTTTATGCTCCTTTATACAGATACCCACAAAAACACAAAATTCCATACACTTACGGACGTATATCAAATAACTTTTTCATATATGCCCTCATAAGGAGTAAAAGATTAGGTTCGACTAAGTGGGAAAGGTGATCACACGGGAATTGTTCCCAAGATTAAATTTGACCTGACAAACAATTGGTAAATGCAAAACTCAGAATCTCTCTCTCTCTCAAAAAAAAAAAAAAAACTATGCTCATACAATAATACTCAGTAACTTTGACATTCATATGTTTCTATAAATCCTGGCCAGAAGGCAAGACGTTAATTAACGAGAAAATATTTGTAATCCGACGCATTTATCTGTTCTGGCAGAAAATGAAAATGAAATAGAGAGATGAACCAATACTTGAATCTTCCTAGAGGGCTGAAAAGCAGTAGGTTACGATATGACTTGAGGAACTATCAATCAGAGGATGAATCGAGACCCTACAGATCGCAGCAATGTTGAGAGCAACGAGATTACTGAGAAGAGACCTGGAGATCTGAGGAGACTTGCGCTTACTTAGATTATTGAAGTAATTTTTTAAAAGTTTTTGTTTGGATAAAAGAGCCAGGAAAATTTCATAATAGGTAAAAATAAAACTTAAAGCGTACAGTGGCTTAAGTTGTAGCAATTCCCCCCAAGTCCTATGATTTAAACATTAAAAAAAATCCGTTAACGAATAAGTGTTTGATTAGAATTAATTTAGAAATCAATATAACACTCAAACAGTGAGACAAGATTAGAGATTTTACAAAACTTTAAATTGGCTCGTATTAAAAAACTAAACAAACTAAACACTAATCATAAGCAAATTCACGTACAAAACAGCAAATTGAGTAACGAATTAAGCTATAAATCTCGACAGCTCTAAAAAAAGGTGAACCTTGGAATTTTCAAGTCGGAGGTTATATTGAGACTAACTTAAATTTTCTCTTTTTAGTTAGAGTACTAGGACAAATCTGTGTCAGGCGAACTGATATCAATCAGCCCATGGGTTTGGTAGAACCACAATATTCTACCCATGAAAAATGGCAAATATAAATCAAAATAGACGTTGGACCCAGACGATACCTTTGGGTGACATGATCGGGATTTGCTCCTTTGATACCCAACATGAGGAACCCGATCGACGTCCAGCAAATTTTGGCTTTTTTTATTTCAGGTACACAAGCAAAGAACAAATAAATAATGCCACTGAGAGACATCAAAAGAAAAAAATGGATAATAGAAAACAACAAAAAGTAATCGAATGTTATTTTAAAAGCCATCCTACGCAAAGAGAATATAAAAAAATGGATGTTGGAGATCTGGACAGAATTCACTAAATTTATTACAAGATGTTAAGTATCTGACAAAGCCAGGGAAATTTTAAAGAAAGGGTGGTTGTTTGATACTAGAAATATCAAGGCAGATTCTTTTTGAATAGCCCCCTAAACGAATGAAGAATCAAAATATTGAAAAACAAATCATCGTCGATGCCTGAATCCTATCAATATTAACAGAAAAAACGAGACAAATAGAGAATAAAAAACTAAAGATTCTAAGAGAACGGAAGTCTACATTACCATCCCTTAGGAATCAAGACTGGAAAAAATCAACTCAGAAACAGAAAAATTAAATAAAATATAGCATTATATCCCAACGGAGTAAATCTACGAACTGAACTTATGTAGGAAAAAAAAAAACTGGTTGATAATAAAAGAGATAAACTCCAAAAGAATGTGAAAAGAAATACAAAAACTTAATGAAAAACGAAACTAGAAGAACAAATAAAGAAACTGTGAAAAGAAGTGAAGCATACAAAAACCTAAGAGAAGGAAAAGATCCCAAAAAGACAACGACAGACAAGTCTGATATTACAAGTGGAAGAAACAAGCAAAAAAAAATATAGAGGAATGAACGAAGACTCAAAAGGTACGAGTACAGAGTTTCTGATACAAAATAGTACATTTAAAAAATAACCAAAGAAAATTCTATCTACAGACTAGAGACTGCACAAAAACAGATCAACAACCAGATGCAAAGGCAACAAATCAATTTTGGAATAAAATGTTGTATGGATCAAAAACAAGGAAAAAGAATTATAAGAATTCAACTAAGGCTCCGAGACGAATATATACCTGGACAAGCTAAAAAGAACACTAAAATATTATCAAATTGGAAAACACCAGGTCATGATATCATTCATAAATTCAGGTTTTAAAAAAGTTATGTCCCTCAACGACTGACTAGCTCTTCACCTGAGTAAATGTCAGCAAGAAGCTAATATACCCGAATGTATGACGAAAGTGAAAATTACCTGGAATCGCCCAGAACAACACACAACAAAAGCACCGAATTGTAAAACACCAGGTCATGACTGTATACATGGATTCGGCTTTCGAAAATCTATCAATGACATACCGGCTTTTGAACTGAGAATCAAGTATACTCGATTGAAAACTATTCATTTTTAGGAAGATCCCGAAAAGGACTCATTCCCTACAACTTTCTGCAGCGGAAATATCCTAAAAAGGAGTAATCCCTATTTAGTACCTCTTGTAAGATACTCGGGAAGATTCTTTTAATGAACAAAAGTACCCAGACAAATTGACCGGTGGACGAGAAAAATAATGCACACGACCTGAAATCGAAAAGGAGACATCAACTTGCTACATGTGTCGAGAAACCAAGGCAGAATAAGATTCGCCAGTATTGAAGATAACATGGATACATCAATACTAGGACTCAAAAGCTACATTAAAAAGAATAAAGTAAAGCTTATTATTGCAGCCACAAACAGCACTGTCAATATTCGAAGGAAAAACTGTACAACAATAACTCGGAAATTCATATGGGAAGAAAAACAACATTGTGGATATTTCAAAATACAAACTGTCAAAATCCCACGCCAGAAGATCTGAACACGGCTACAAAAAAAACCTTTAAAAGAGAAACCAAATCGGTTCTCATAGCAGTACAAAAACGCATAAGTACCATTCATATTAAAGCAATAATCGCTAATGCATTACTGAATAGCTCGTTGATGTTAGTAGAAACAGAGTCAAAACCATTGATCAATTAATAAGCGAATATAGGAAACTTGCACAAAATTAGTATACGATTTGACACAGCTGAGTGATGAAGTTGACTTTGCTGTCCCAGCGGACCATGGAGAGAAAATCAAAGAAAGCGAAAGAAAGACAAGTACTTGGAACTTGCTAGAGAGCTAAGAAAGCAGATAAAAGTGACGATGATACTTATTCTAATTGGCACGTTTGGAACGCTCCTCAAGGGCTTGGTGAGGTAGAAGGGAGAGTTGTAATTTTGGAGGATGAATTAATATAATCGAAACTACTGCATTTTTTTTTTTTAGATCAGACAGAATCTGAAAAACATCCTGGAGACCTGAGGAAATTTTCTTATACTCATACTCCAGTGAAAGACTATCAGCTAACACTGCTTTAAAAAAAATCCCAAAGAGTATAATAATAAAGACAAATCATTGAACCTTACCTGAGAAGAAAAAGATGTGGAATTGAATGGCAATTGTAATTGGTGCTCTTAGAATGGTCCCACAATGCTTGGAAGAAAGTCTGCAGTTATTGAAAATCAGAAGAATAATCAAAATCATCCAGAGTACAACATTGCTGGCATTGGCTAAAATAACGCGAAGGCTCCTGAAGACCCGAGGAGAATTGCAGTCGCTCTGACGTGAGTGGAAAAAATTGCGAGTTAAATAGCACCGTAAGAACTAATTATATCATAACAAAAGTTGTCAATGCACAGGAAAATAACAAACGTAGGCTATGTGGTAAGAGTAAAACATTTAATTAGTGAATGCCCGAAACTAACATAAAATGATTTCAAGAATAGAAACAACAAGGAGAAAACTTGGTCCGCTGGGAATTGGGCAAAGAATTTTCAAAAAAGTCTTAAGAAAATTTATAGGCTTTCACACTTTTCGATTCGTTCATTGTAGATTTTTTAAATTTCTCTTATTCGACTTCTTAATTATGCCTTAAAACTTGCTTTTGAAAGGGCACTCCTCATTCCCCACCACAATTAGAGAGTCGATATCAGATGTAATATAATATCCTACCAAAACCACTAGTTCTAACCACACCATGCAGAGCACATCCGAGAGTAATGGTGGGGAAGAGTTAATCCACCTTATTAAGACAAAAGATTCACCATCAGATGAAGTTTAATGTCATACTCAAGATACAATTATGATTATAATCAAATATTTACAAATAAACTCAATGAAATAACCTATTAATAATTTGGTTTGGTTTGGTTTTATGGTATATCAGACAAAATAGGTTATTTAATACCAAATCTAGGTTTATACATATAAACAGTTCTATTTCAAGGAATTCCGTTTGGCATAAGTACACAGTTTTAATGTCAAAAACATCTATTTTAAATAATTCAGTTTAGGATAAGTACACTGTTTAGTTCTATTTAACCCTTAGTGCTACCATTCTGAGTATGAGTGGACCTGGGAGCAACATGAATAAAAAGGTACTCGACAACCCCGAAAATTCAAACATTACAGGAGCCTCACCTTAAGATTGCTTTGTGTCATAACCAATACTTTCGTTCGGAGAGTTTTACCTCTCAAAGGTCGGTGTATTTTGCTGCCCCACCCAATTGGCACCAAATCAGTTCTATTTAAAACAATTAAGTTCACCATAAGTAAAGTTATTTTTGTTTACATACAGTGAAATATAAAATCAGTTCTATTTCAAAGAATTCAGTTTAGCATAAGTACACCAATTTGTTCTAGTTAACCCAAAGATAGGGCCCTATCAGGTGATACCGCTACGGGCCAGCGTGGAACTGAGAGCGATGGCAAATAAAACGTAATCCGTATTCCCAAAATATCAGTATTACTGAGCCTCACTATTAGATTGTTTCATGTCATATCAAGGACACTTGTTAATGGGGAGGGATTACTCGTCTGCAGAGATGCAGTCGGTGTATTTTGCTGCTTGAGCCGGCTGGGCCACCATTAATAGTTGATATGCTGATAAACAAGTAAATGAAACCAAACAATTTACTTCTAGATATTATGACAACATTTCACTTTTTATGAAATATAATCAACATAAAAAGCGAGAAAATAACTTTGAAAATGGTGGCCATTATATGGTCTGAATCAGTAAAATTCATCGTGGTAGAGGAAAGAGAGAGAATTAGGCGACTAAACATGAAGAGGTTACGGAGTTGATTTCACAATGTGTAGACACATGACCAATTTGCTCGGCGCATATACTTTGCTGGCCTTTTGGCTGGGCTGTCTGGCATTCGTGTTAGATGGGGTATCAAACAATGGCAGATTCGAGGCCGAAAGGCCCCCAACTTTGGTTGGGCCACCCTCGGGTGGGCGAGCTGCAACCTTTGTTCCCTATGTATAGCACTAGACCTTGCTGTCTAGTTTAAGCTTTAACCCGGCATAGGTGCCCGGATCCAAATTTGGATTCGTGAAATTGGTTGCCTCATAAGACCCACATTGCACTTAGTGGGTCTATCAGCAGCACAGACCAGCAGGGTTCGAGTCTCGGCTCGTTCCTGACCTTCTCCTCCCCTTTATCCCCTCTTTAATCGGCCTTCGGGCTTTTGACCTTGTATCAAGTCCTGTCTGGTGGGAGGCAGCGACAAATACTATACTTTGCTGCTCTAATACTTGGTGCATCATTTAAAAAAGTATGGAATTAACATACTTAGAGGATTTTCCCTTAGTGTTTATTTATCTATTTTTATAATCGATACAATTTGCTAATTCAAAAATGTTACTTAGAGTATATTCAAGCTAAGATAAAAAGAAAAAAAAAATCTCTGTCAAAATTTCTGAGATGGAATTTGATAACTTTTATCACTCAGTGTATTCGGAATACCAACGTGATCTTTATTGATATATCTACTGTTTAAGCCGATGAGTTCTTCGGCTTTCTTTAGGTATTTTATGCCGAACACTGTATGATCTCAGATTTAAAAAAATACATATTTCATTGGTTGATGAAAACATTAAATTTGTAATATAATGGCCGAGGGATTTCGTTTTATATATCTTGCCTTTAGGTTTAGTTAGGCTGAGAACCTTTCGCTTAGCGCAAGGGTTAGTTAGGTGCAACATGAGCGCAGGTGTTCACGCGCGTGCGGGGAGGATGTGTCATTCAGAGATGTCAAAATAAAAATCCCAGATAAAAAATGGGATCGGGGGATGTAAATGACGTCATGCACCGGAAGCGTGCGCGTAAGATTTGGGGCATTTGAAAAAGTCAGTAGAATTGGGTTCCTGCCTCAGAAGAAGATGGTTGACTTTCTGAACTCACCGAGGCCTTGCAGTAGGTACCGCGCCTGGTTGGGGGACAGATGGAAAAGTCAGCATAGAAAGGTCGTGTATTCTGTCCTCATGTCGAAAAACCTTTTAACTCAAAGGTAATAAAAAGTTTCGTACCTGAACTAAGAAGTCGTAAGTGTTTTTCGTGTTTCGGGATTCCTAGGTTATGTATATATGTGCATTTTGGACATTAGGAACGTTCTGCGTACCGGTATCAATATGTCTTTTTCACGTATTCTTATCTGGCTATGTAACAAATTTATTAGCGCCAGAAATACACTCTAAATTGTCCAGCGGGACATATGTCGCAGTGTTTGGTTAAACATACTTCCAAGTTAAATCATCTCGAGTTTGCAGGTTCAAATACAGGTAAAGTATACACGTATTGCTTTTAAAAGTAGTAAAGTTGGCGACCGTCGTCGAGGGCGGCCGGAGGCTCCCTTTTCAATAACTACTTGGTTCAATCCCAGGTTGAGTTATACCAAAGCCTCAAAAATTATCCTTGATGCCTCCTTGCTTAATACTCAGCATTATAAGGTACGGATCTAGAGTAAAGTGGACTAATCCAGGGAAATGAGTAGTGCTCTCCCCTACATCATGGTGTAGTAGCAATCCAAAAGGGAGACTTTGGGTCACACTCGACTAGGTTGACTAGGGCTTTTAAAAGTCATCGTCTAACAATTAGAAATGAGTCATACTACTTTTATCTCATGATTGCTATCGGATTCGTATTCTTATGTAAGAGCAGTATATTTTTAAAAAATTATGTATATCATAAGATATTTAAATTAAAACTTTTAAATGGAAACTCAGACAGAAAATTCAAAACAGCACTTATTGTGTTCATCTATATTGTTCAGATAATGCTAACCCAGTCTCAAATCATGGAATTAACACTCTTAGGGATAGTTCACCTTGTTTCTTTTATTTTTTTTACCAAACAGCAAATAAACTAGCAACAGAGAAGTCCAAAACTTGTTTTATTAAATAGATAAACATACTGGTTTCATCAAATATTCCTTAAAACAAAATAGACAAAATTATCAAAATTCATTTAATATTTATACAAACCACGCAGATGAAAATATTATGGAATAACCCAGTATTTAAAAAGACGTGATAGCCATTAATTGCACACAAGATGACCTGGACACGGCTTCGGAGAGGAAACCTGAAAGAAAAAACTGAACCACTATTAATAGCAGTGCAAAATTACGATATAAGGACTAATCCTGACAAATTTTAAGATTGGTATTATGCAGGATTGCATTATTGTATTATGAAGGAGATAAACGAGTTAATCACATAATCTTGCATTTGGTCAGTAAAGTGAGAAATGAATATTTAACGATTCGGTAAACGAAGACAAGATTCCTAAGTGCGGATCAACAACTAACTAAATAAATAAACAAACAAATAAATAAATTTCACCGGTTGCCACTCACACTGATGATGTAAATGACAAAAATTCTTGACAAAATGGCATCTTCAAAATGGAATTTTTAAAACTTCACGGATACGGTCTGCTTGAGTTCGGTCAAATTTACAAAACATAATTAATGAATTAGTAAATAAATTGATAAATTAATTAATGTTTAGTTTCCGCTCCTCGAGAATTTATGACAGCCTTAATTATTTCACACAAGGATTTCACTAATTTAAAGCAAAGTGATTTCCACACTCATAAATGGCACTTAATGACTGCTCTTTGATAGATGGAGTATTTCACAATAGAGGTCTTTATAAAAAAATTTTTTTAAACCTTTGTCAAGTTTAAATTAATTCAAATAAATGGATACCGTGCATATGAACTTCGTGTACAAGATAGCACGCAAAAATGTGAACAGAGATGACAGCAAATGTGATCATCTTAGCTTTGATTACGCGATATGTTTCTTGTAGTAGCGGAAAAGACATCTTCAATTAGCAAGCGCGTATATCTCACATGTGGCGTCGAGGAAAAACGTGCTAAAGATTTTCAATCCGTCAAAGAAGGCAGTTGAGAGGCGGGATCTGCACGAAACAAAAACTACAATGTCAGTTGCCAGCCAAAACAAAATACGAAAAAAATGTTCAGCAATGCTCGCCCTGAGAAAAAAATGAATCTTGTCCTCGCTAGTCATCACCCTCTGCCAGTTATGTTAATAGTATCATTTGTTTTTTCGGTTGTCTTGTTTGTTTGTTTTTGTCTTTTGGGGTTTGTTTTTGCTTTAAATTATGAAAACATTTTACCCTAAAGAACCTGTAACCAACATTATCCCAATGATCAAATAGTTGGTAGGAACAAAAAATGCATACCTATTTAGACACATAAAAATAAACCGATTTCATAAAAAATTTTCAAACTTTTAAATTGGCTTTTTATTGGCTAACTGTTGGTTTTTAAGAAATATTCTCTAATGAATTAAAAATGGACAGAATCTATTTCTAAAAATTTTTCATTTAAAATTGTTGAGTTAATATTAAAGAAAAATATTATCTATTTTTCATTAATCAAACACATTTGGTTATGTTAAAATATAATATTTACATTTTTTCTGATAAATTTATATTTTTTTAATTATAAAACTTTTTTCATGCATTTGAAAAAATATGAAGGTGGTTTGTTGTGAATTGAGGGTTTATTTGGGTAATTTTGAATCGGAAAAATACGCGTTACTCTTCCAAATGTGAATTTTTACTTTAAAATATATTTTTACTTGGAATGTGATTAATAAAAAAATATGACCGTCATGTTTGAGAACATATATTTTTTTAATATAATGAATACGATTTTGTAATTTTCATATAACAGTTGAAAAAAAAAATGAATAAGATTAAAATGCCAAAAAATAGGTGCTTCGATATTCATATATTTTTCCTTTGCTGGTCTTTATTGGATGATATTTTTATATGGAAGTTCATCGACATTAAAAGTTCTTTAATAGTCTCTCTTTAACGGACTGATTGATAAGATGTATTTATCATCTGCCGTAGAAAAATTAAATGTTCATATTTTTTACGCATTTCTTTAAGACCTTATTACGTTTACTCAAGAAATGCTTTTATTTTTTAGATTAAATTGAAAATTATGGCATTTAGAATCAAAAGACAGAAATGTTTTTACTCTGGCGTTCTTCAAATTTTTAAAGGTAAAATGAGTAAATCTGAGTCAATCAATGAATTGTCGAAGAAATGGAAATTAAACAGAAGTTTATCTATGAACCTGTCATTTTTGGTTACAATGGATGAAAGTTGACTTTTTTTCATTTTTTAGAAAAAATTTTTTTCTTTCTGGTGAAAAAGAAATATCATAGATATGATGTCTATATATTTTTTATTTATTTTTGTTCACGCCTCCAAGACACGAATAAAATATACCAGGTTCATTAAATAAGTTTCCAGACTTATTTTCGTATGGGCACTTTTATCGATAGTACACACATAAAACTCTAGTCCCCTTCGAAGTAATCTCCTTCGGCTGCAATGCACTTGTTGTACCGTGCCAAAAACTTCTGCAAGGCCCCATGGAAGTCCTTCTGTGTGAGCTTGTCAATGACCTTCGTCACAGCCTCTTTCATCTCCTCAATTGTCTCATAACGACAGCCTCTGAGCTTAGGGAATAAGCAAATGTCATAGAGAGCAAGGTCTGGACTATAGAGCGGGTAAGGATTTGTTTTGATGCCCATCTTGGTCAAATAGCCTGTGACAAGGATGGGGTTGTTGACTGGTGCATTGTCCTGGTGGAACAGCCACTGAGCCGATTTGAAGAGTGCTAGACTCTCCCGGCGGAATCTCTTCCTGAACTCCCTTAAAACCTCAACATAGTTTTCCTTGTTGACTGTCTGCTCAGTGAGAACCCAGTGTATGTAGAGCAAGGTCTGGGCTATATGGAGACTGAGGAACTGTCCTCATGTCCATCTTGGTCAAATAGTCTGTGAAAAAGATGGGGTTGTTGACTGGGGTATTGTCCTGGTGGAAATTCCAGTGACCCGATTTGAAGAGTGCTGGCCTCTTCCCTAGGAATCTCTACCTGAACTCCTTCAAAACCTCAACAGAGTAACCCTAACCGTAACCCTTTGGCCAATCAACTCTAGTGTATTGACTCCCTTACTCCTCCCATACTTCTCATCATCGCTCACAGACAGCTTGCCTTTCTTTAATCTCTTATGCCACTCAAAAACTCATGCTCGATTCATGCAATATGGCCCAAAAGCAGTCTGAAGCATTCCATTCGTTTCTGTGGCATTTTACCAAGTTTAAAACAGAATTTTATTGCATATCATTCTTCTAAAGTGTCCTCACATCCAGATTGCAATTCCAATTCCTACTGTAGCTGTTTATTTGAACCTGAAATCAGAAAAATTGGTCAGTGATCTAATAAAATGTATAGCAATAAGATACTGAATTTTCAAGAGTCGGCGACAATTTTAAATACCTGTCCGAAGAAATCTGGAAACTTATTGAAGGCATCACGTATATTTTATTTCTTTAAATTTTTATAAATTCTTTTTTCCAATCATATTATTATATTGCTATCATTTTTTTCTATTATTTTTGTCTTAGCCTGTAGAGAAAGTCCAAGTTAAAAGCGTTATAAGGGTTTATAAATGGCTGGTCTTTCTTAGACGTTATTTCTCTGATGCAGTTATCATTGTGGAACGATAAAAGATTTGGCCAACGAGCCAGACTATGGCCAAAGATAACTGCATTGGAACAATAAAGTGAAGAAAAGGCTGTTTTAGATTATGCTTATCTGAGTTTTCTTTGACGTTAAATATCAGATGCAGGTATTAATGTGGAACGATAAAAGTTTTGGTAAACAAGCCAAATTTTAGCCAGTGATTACTGCATCGGAAAAAATGAAGTCTAGAAAAGGTTTTGGGTGACGCTTATCCGCTTTTTGATATGTTGTTTATTTTGAATTCTGCTCTTTATTAATCCTAATTTACGGTACCGTCTGTTATTACGTAGCCACCTGTTTTAGAATTTAACTTTAATGAGCTCTCTGATTTTTATGTCATTTTTTGATAGCAAAAACCTCCACTGGTATCTTTCTCATTGTTCAAGATAAGTAAGTCTTGTCATCAGTTTTGGATTGGGTGGTCATTTTGAATTTTAGAATCATAAAATTCTTTTATTTTGAATTCTGCTCTTTATTAATCCTTATTTACGGTACCGTCTGTTATTACGTAGCCACCTGTTTTAGAATTTAACTTTAATGAGCTCTCTGATTTTTATGTCATTTTTTGATAGCAAAAACCTCCACTTTTATCTTTCTCATTGTTCAAGATAGGTAAGTCTTGTCATCAGTTTTGGATTGGGTGGTCATTTTGAATTTTAGAATCATAAAATTCTTTTATTTTTAATTCTCTGAAATAGATTTTGCTTTAGATTATATACTTTCATGTAGATCAATTTTGCCTCTGGATCATTCCTTGTTTTTGAGCACTTTCAAAACTCACTTGTTGCTTCTAGTATTTTGGATTTGAATGTGCCCTGTGTCGTCGCACAGTCTTTATTTACAATTGCTGATGTCTCTTATTAATTTTTATATATTTTTTCTAATTGCTTCTATCGTTTTGAGCTGAATATCCATTAATAGTGATTAGGTTTCTCTTTTTATATCCCTTCTTCATTATTCTGACCACATAACTGCATGTATAACCTCAAGAATAGCTTTGCTTTTTTCTTTTTTCTAATATCAATGAAATGTCTTCAATTGATAGCTAATTCACCATCAGACAAAACCGATGTTGATTGACAGTTTGCGTTATTTTCAGTAATAATATGCTCTTGTACTAGCGTTGAAAATAGAGAAAACAGATGATTTTTTCCAGATTTCAATTCTATGTTTGAAGATTTGACAACAACCAAAGGTTACAAAGAAGTAAAAATAGCGATTCGACTTCTTAAATAAGTAATCTGAATGTGCATTTTTTTTTTCGAATGAACAAACGTCAGGTTTTATGGTTTTATTAATATTTTTATGGCATTTTGAATGTCGCGTAGAAAGAATATTCCAAAAACTGATTTTTCTAAGTGCTGATATTTTCTTACAAACAAATTCTACAACAAAGGTCAAACGACTGGAAGAGTTAGATTTTTTATTCATTTTTATAGTACCTTTCGTTCAGTGCTGAGATGAATGTCAATGAAGTTAAATGCATTTGAGATCACATTGAGGTGTTACTTCCTTTTTATGTTTTTGGGGAATGAGCATTTTTCAGGCAATAAAAAAATAAATAAAACGATCGAAAAAACGACGTTTAGTTCAAATTTGATTTTAAACGTAATTTGATTAAGATGTTTTTTATTTTACTGAAAATAGTAGTAAAAGAACCGAATTATTTTATGATGGATACCCCACGGAATCTATTCTAAGCACGTTTCAAATTATGAGGAAAAGAAAAGAATCTTAAGCGTCAGTTTATCTAATTGCAACAGAAAAAGATCCACGTGTTCGAACTGGTGCCCGCACAAAGTGAATCCGACAAATTACTCAATACTTCTGCATGAGAACATACACTGCTATAGAAAATAAATTTTCTTCTAGTTACAGCCTCGTTATCTAAATTAAACTGAATATGTAAATTTTAATAATTTAATATCTTCCAAGTTACGCATACATAAATACAAATATTCCCGCTAAAACGAAAACACAAAACATTAAGATTTCCCGGATTAATTCAATACATACTATAGGAAAGAAGAATTTTAAGAATGTACTTTTAAAAAAATCAGATGACCTTCATCATAGAGTTTGGTAATAATGATAACTAATCAGATCCGTTTTAATTGTATAACATTCCACAAAAATTATAATGTAATAGTATTTTTGGTTGGAAAGAAAATTAAATCCAATCAAAAATATGTTGGTACGGGTGCATTTATTTACAAACAATACTCGGGATATATTAGTCCATTAGAGTCGATGTTTATTTAAACCTGTTCAAATCCACGTAATTAAAGCTTATCTTGTTTACATGTTTTCTATTAAATCGATAAATTCCAAATTATTTCTTAGAAAATCAGGACACAGAGTATTTATCTTTGTAAACATTTCATAATGTATGTTTCTAAGTGAATCTTAATAGTTCTTTTACAAAGATGTTATTGACATTAAATAACCCACTGGGGTTGATGTGCCATTAAGACAAAGTAACAAAGAAACCAATGAAGTTTTATGGTCGATAACATAAATGTCACTTTTAATTCGATAAATCCTCCAGTGAGAAAATACATCCTATTTTTTTTAAATGAAAATAAAGAAATAAAGCCAAAAAAATAAATAAATAAAAGAATTATAAAGCGTTTTATCATTTGGGGGAGATATTGTATTTTCCATTTAGAGAGAGTGAATTTTTATCGATTCTTATTACTCTTTATTTACACAATTTTTGTGATAGGTCGGCATTTTTTCTCAAAATCAAATTTTAAATTCCCTTCAGTATAAATTGTTACTTAAAGCACGTAATTGCTTCGATAACCTTTAAAATATAATGTATACATGAAGAGATAGATAGATAGATAGATAGATAGAGAGAGAGAGAGAGAGAGAGAGAGAGATAATACCGTGGTTACCAAAACAATTACTATTGACTAGAGTTCCTCCCAACGTGCGCCATGCCTGCAGCCTTGTGCTAAGTTTAACCAATGATTATTAGGGCGTCTCACCGAGTATGTTATTAAGCCTAATAAGTTAGCAAATGGTGAGTGCTTCCTATTGTTACACGGGCCTCCACATTTCCGGTCTTGAATCAAATTAATGTTAGTAAAAAACCGCAACTCAGAAGTGTTTTTAATCCAAAAATTAAAACCTGTTCTTGTGGTTTCTGCTAAATCTTACTTCCACTCAGTTTAGCAATCTGAATTTCATTGAGTTCCCTGCTCTGGTAACCTTACTCTACAGCATGCCAAATACGAGTATCATTAAATATGTTTCCAGACTTTTTCGTATGGGGACTTTTATTGATAGTACACTCAGGAAACTCTAGTCCCCTTCGAAGTAATCTCCTCCTGCTGCAATGCACTTGTTGTACTGTTCCAACAACTTCTGGAAGGCCCCATCGAAGTCCTCTTGTATGGTCGTGTCAATGAACTTCGTCATAGCCTCTTTCATTTCCTCAATTGTCTCATAATGACAGCCTCTCAGCTTAGGGAATAAGCAAAAGTCACAGGGAGCAAGGTCTGGGCTATATGGAGACTGAGGAACTGTCTTGATGTCCATCTTGCTCAAATAGTCTGCGAAAAGGATGGGGTTGTTGACTGGTGTATTGTCCTGGTGGAAATGCCAGTGACCCGATTTGAAGAGTGCTGGCCTCTTCCCTAGGAATCTCTTCCTGAACTCCTTTAAAACCTCAACATAGTAACCCTAACCGTAACCCTTTGGCCCATCAACTCTAGTGTATTGACTTCCTTACTGCTCCCACACCTCTCATCATCCCTTACAGACTCCCTGTCTTCCTTGAATCTCTTATGCCACTCGAAAACTGATGCTCGATTCCTGCAAGATGGTCGAAAAGCAGTCTGAAGTATTCCATACGTTTCTGTGGCATTTTTTCCAAGTTTAAAACAGAATTGTATTACATATCGTTCTTCCTCACGTCCATATTGCATTTCTGATATTCACCAGCTGTGACAATCAGGATTTAATAGGGTGTATTCGAATTGCTGCCTTAGCTGTTCATTTGAACCTGAAATCATGAAAATTAGTCAGTGATCTCATAAGATGTATAGCAATAAGATACTGAATTTTATGTTAATTTTAAAAGCATGTACAAAAAAATCTGTAAACTTATTGAAGGCACCACGTATCTACCAAGTAATGAAATCCTTTCTGGCAAGTTGTTCTGTAAATGCGTTTTGATTCTGTAGACACAGAGTCATCGGCCTTTGGTAATTGTCATTTTCTCTGCCAGTGACTCTATGTCGACTGTATCTTGACTCAAAAATACATATGCTCTATCACAGATCTTAAACCCTATCTATGAACATATCAATTGAATTGTCAATTATATATATCCAAAGATAGATAGATAGATAGATAGATAGATAGAGAGAGAGAGAGAGAGAGAGAGAGAGAGAGAGAGAGAGAGATGTATTAATTTACTAGCAAACCACTGAGATTTCTTTTTACTCTGGCAGTTCAATGAGTTTGGACTCATGGAAAACGAAGTTAACCTTAATAAATGTTTACTACAGTGTAGCAAATTCAAGAAACATTTAAATTAAAATTAACTGGTGCTACATAAGTATGGCCTTACGCAAAAATATTAATAGGGTACTAAATTAACTACTGACAAGGTGCCCAATGCGTGTGGTCAACCAAGGCTATGTTAAGTAAATGATTATATATATATATATATATATACTCAGAGACAGAGACAGATAGACAGTGATAGAGAGAGAAGTAGGAAGGAAATAAATTGAGGAAGAAAGAGTAAGAGCATGAAGATAAGAAATGACGTTTGCTTTATTCCTTTGTTTGAATTAATCAGAAAGAATGTTCGGTTTTAACAGATTATCACAGTAAATACAAAATACAAAAGGTTCAAGATTTATTTTGAAAAAAAAAAATCTTGGAAAATGTCGTCAATGTAGAAAGTATTAATTCTCTGCGAAAAAAAAGCAACTCTCAATCCGATAAGCTATAATCAATCTCGGCAGCTTAGTGAGCAAGGTTTGCTTGTACTGTGTTGAGATTAATAGACAACCAGTTTCTTTGAATTAAACAGAAAAGACGCTAAGAATGGAGGAAAATAGGTACAAATTCAAGAAAAAAGAGTCCTTAGAATTAAATAAACAGTTGCAACCCAACAAATTACTTGACTGAAACTTTTTCTTGCTTATTTAGTGTTGTACGTTAAACCAGTTTTACGTTGATCCATATAGGATTGGATCATTTCTTTTCTCTTGTACGACAAACGAAATGGGAAAAAGTTCTTTAACTCTTCCCAGACGGTTCGGTCAAACAGGTACTTTTAGTTGAAGCAATAATTAATAATACTAATTTGCCTTTCATTTAGATATCTTTAAATTTGTTTGGCATTAATACTATTTATTATTTTCCATTCATTTTGAATTGTTGGTTTTTAGAAATCGAAATTCATCCGGACAATCACCTCAAGACACCGAGGAACAACGTGCATATGAAACGAAAATAAACTCCCAATTGATATCCATGGATACCTCATTATACGATTCAGTTCTTTAAGAATAGAAGCAACGAGAGCATAGATATTAGCACAATTGACAAAATATGAACTATAAAACCATTGAAAGTCGTGTCTGACATGAGTCGTTGGTATTTGTTAATATTTTTTTAATATTCTAGTTGTGTTGATAGTGCTCACATATATATACTACAATATTGCATCATTAATGGTTTGATCTAATATATATATATATATATATATATATATATTTATATATATATATATATACGTATATATATGTATGGATGTGTTGGCAGCATTTCTTTATTAATACAAATTTCGTTGAATATAATAAACATTTTCTGTCTATATATTTTCTTGTTGATCCTTTCATATTGCTGTATTGATTTTATAGTATTCGGTGGGAATTCATTGATATACCTTCCATAATTGACCCTGATGATGGCCTAAAGTCGGGCAGAAAGTACTTGGGAAATAAACAATTATTGGAAATATATCAATCTATTCCCACAGAATACTATAAAATCAATACGGGAATATAAAAGACTCAACAAGAAAATATGTTGACAGAAATTGTCTCTCATATTCAACGAAATTTGTATATATATATATATATATATATATATTATATATATATATATATATATATATATATACTTACTTTAAAGAAAAAATAAAGCAAAACCGGTTATTTTAGGATTATAAGTTTATTTCCATCCTGTTTTGTGTTTCTGATTTAAACCAAAAACACGAAGAAAAATATAACAGGACTTCTTCAAATCTTATGGATAAAATAAAAGGGAATAGATGTAGAATAGAATGTAATTGTAAATCTCGAGACAATTGTCCTATGAATGCATAATGTAACTTAAATAATGTAGTATATCGAGGAATAATTTACCCAAAAGAGAATATAACGGATAGAAAAACTTATATCGGAATGTCCTCCACGAAATGGAAGGAGAGGTACGCAAATAACAAATATTATTTCTCCCACGAACATCTAAAACACCAAACAGCACTATCTAAGCAATTCTGGTGTTTGAAAAACAAAGGGTTAATCCCTGATATTCAATGGTCTATACAGAAAAATCAAATACTTCAAAAAGTTTTGAGGGTAGATACAGCTTGTGCTTAGAAGAGAAAATACAAATAATGACGTTTCCATAGTCTGAAAATTTTTTAAATAAGAGATGTGAATTAATAGCAAGATGTAGACATAAGGCTAAATTTAAACTATAGACTAACTATTTAAAAAACAACAACATAGAAATAAACTGAGAAACAAGGTAAATGAACGAAAATAAAATAAAATGAAAATAAAGAAAAGAAAAAACCTATTCAATATACGTACATGAAAAAAATATGTAACTGAGGAAATAGACTCGGAATTAATATAAGTATTAATATTTCCCTTACAAAAATTCATTATATAAACAAAACGCATAAAAATTAATTATCGAACTTAACAAAAAAACAAAATAAATAAAATAAATAAAAAAAAGTTAGATTACCATAATTCCAACCGACGGTAAAATTAGAAAGATAAATAAAATAAATAAGTAAATAAAAAAACCGAAGTTTAATAAAACGAGGAGATAACTCTTCACCTCTCTCCCCCCCGTGTCTATTCCTTTTTATTTTATCCATAAAATCTGAAGAAGTCCTGTTATATTTTTCTTTGTGTTTTTGGTTTACATCAGAAACACAAAACAGGATGGAAATAAATTTATAATCCTAAAATAACTGTTTTTTGGTTTTTTTCTTTAAAGAAAGTATTGCTATGTAATATTAGTTACATTGAGCTCTCTACCAGGAAAATTTAAATGTTCAGCTCTTGAATGATTTTCTTGTCCTGAAGGAATTACTCCCAACTCTGGTTTAACTGAACCGAATAATACTATATATATATATATATATATATATATATATATATATATATATATATATTAGATGAATCTGTTAACAATGCAGTAAGGAAGACTCTTTCAGGTGGTCTAAAAAATGCAGACATAACGCCGTCGGGGTTATTTAAGTCAGCTTACCGAATCCCCTTAGATAATTTTATGATTATTTGTTGATATGTACAAACCAGTATGACAATACGTATCCAACCTCATACGAAAAAGGCTACTTTTTGTATATTTTTACGTGTCTTTTGGGAGTAATTCAGTGATATGTCACAGTTAAAATTTGTTTACAATAAATACAAATAAATAACTGCAAAATATAGAGTGAATAAAAAAGTTACGCAATCGAAAGACGCTTAAAATTGGCAAACATAATGCGTCCATTTCTGTCAATTATCCTTGTTATATTTTCATATCCGTCTTGCTGCGCGTAAATAAGGATTCTTTCTTCGGTCCATTAGAGTCACTTCTTTGCTGATTTGGACCTTTTCTCCAGCTGGAACTTGAGAAGATGAAATTGAAGCAAATGTCTGAGGCTGTTTTTTTTTTTTCATTGAAAGCAAATTTAAATGACAATGCAAAATTTCTTTGGTATAACAAATCAGGAATAGATAAAAAAAAATCAAAACTCATCTAAAACAGCTCAGTAAGAGCCGCATATATATATATATATATATATATATATATATATATATATATATATATATATATATATGTGATGGTATTTCGTAGCCAAAAGCAAAATATACTATTTGTTATATAAATGATGTATTAATAGAGAACACATAGCAACGTTTTTTTTAAAATACATTATTGCATTGTAACACTCGAGGACGTAATTCACATTTGCCAGCAAGTTTTTGGGAGGAGATAATGTTGAATGATAACATCGATTGTTTTATTTACATCATGGACTTAGGTTACCATAGTTTAATGCAAAGGAAACATTAAATTAATCAAACTCACTAACATGGTCGGTTATACTAGCTCGTTATCCATAACACCATCGGAATGGCCCTACGATTTCATTGGCCAAGATGCATATCACTCTATCACTGACTTACTGGTCCTGTCAACTGGTGTGATCGTGGAGACGCGACGCATATAGCGAATCTTGAGCAATAATAGCCCGATAGAATTCATCCCTCTCCAGGTATACCATTTAAGACTGTTCCTTCTAATAGATCTTTGTCATACCTAGGTTCAGTGCCAATCTGTTCTACTGTTTGCCCATAGCTGTAGGTAGAATACCTACTTTGAAATTTGAAGATTCAAGTTATATACGATTGCTTATGTACTGTATCAGAAAAAATCTTGCTGATAATTATTTATTGTTAGAAGTACCCTCTCGATGATCCCGACTAAGACGAACTCATAAATGGTGTTCTTCTCTCGATCCCTACACATGGATTTGACAGTCTTGATCGACTAGCAAGAACTAACCTACCACAGCTCTGGGTAAACACAGGATGTGGTCTGGAAGACATGGCAGGGGTGATGAATGATAAGGACGGATAGAGAGAGAGAGAGAGAGAGAGAGAGAGAAATAGATTCATTGAAATCCGAGCTGAGAGCGTGACTTGATGATGAAGATGATGATGATGAATCATTTATTGTAAAACTTCCAAATTATGTTTACTATATTCACCAACCCCTCCACTCGGACAGGATATAACACAATTTTAAGCGGAGTTTAGCAGGTTTAAATTCAGAGTTTTCCTTCTCCTAGACTAGTTGCCTAACCAAGGCTGAAAAACCCAGTCTGTCCTACTATTTACCCATAGCTGGAGGGACAATAATTGGATTCATGCCTTTCCCAAGGGTATTAGTGCTATGCGAAATGCAATCAGTCTCGTCTAGGGTTTGAACTCGTATCGCCGTGTCCATTTCCTGCGACGGACACCTAACCACGGACACCTCCCAATTATGTTAACAAACATAATTCTATTTCTTATTGTTAACCTGTTTCGTTGTCTTCAGAGGACGAATAAGCTCTCCACATATTTTCTAGAGAAAATATTAAAATTAAATAATATGATTAGAAGAGCTATGAGAAAACAGAAATAAAATAAAATTTCTTATAAAATAATTTTAATCCAAATTGTATATAATTTCATTTAAATTGAAAATTCATATCGATTATATCATCATCATCATCATCATCATATCGTGCTGGCAGCACGGATATCCCTGACCCTCTCTCGCCACTCCTCCCTATCGTTCATCGCCCTAGGTAGGTCTTCAGGACAACAACCTGTATCCTCACATAGCTGCTGAATGTACGTTCGTGCTGGTCGTCCTGCTTTTGCGCGGCCGTGTGTGGGGATCCATAAGAGTACATCTCTTATGAGTTCATCTCTGCTTCTCCAGCAATGTCCTGCATGTCTGGTTCGCCTAACTTGAATAGATTTCGTGATAGGGGGCAGGTGTCCGTACAGTTGGTGTCTTGTGGGGTGTTGCTGCCAGGACTTGTTCAGGATTGCACGCAGCATTCTTGTGTAATTGCCATCTAGTTTCTTCTCCAGCCGTTTTGTTAGCGTCCATGTAGTGCATCCATATAGCAGTATCGATGTGACCGCTGCCTGGAAGAAACTGCGTTTCATTTTATCGGTTAGGTCTGATTTCCATATAGTCGATAGCCTATTGATAGCTGTCCATGCTTTCGTTAACCTCGTTTCGATGTCCTTTTCGGTTGATTCGACGCTGCTTCCTAGGTACGTGAATTTGTCTACTAGTTTAAGAGGGGTTCCTTCTAGAGTGGAGATGTCCCCTGTTTGGTTATAGCACATATATTCCGTTTTGTGTGCATTAACATGGAGGCCTATGCTTGCTGCTGCTCGTTCCAGGCTATGCAGAAGTGTTTCGGCTTGGTCAGGTGTATTTGCCAGTATCGCTATGTCATCGGCGTAGTCGGCGTCGGTAATTGTTGTTGCGGGATATCTTCTGCTTCTTTTCTTCGTCAGTTCGAAGCCATTCTCTTTGATTTTGTCAATCGATGTTCTAAGTACGTAGTCTAGACAAATGATAAAGAGATACGGAGCCAGCGTGTCCCCTTGTAGTACTCCTGCTACAATGTCGAAGTATTCTGTGTCTCCATCTGGTGATCGTACTTTTACTTTAGTGTTTCTATAGAGAATCGTTATTGCCGCTACGGTTTCTTTAGGTATGCCGTACGCTAGTAGGATTTGTTCCATCTTTCCTCTGTGAATGGAGTCGAAAGCCTTGGTAAAGTCGACAAATATTAATGTCGCTTGTAAGTTCTTTGCCCGTACACCCTCAAGGATTCTGTGGATGGTTAGTATTTGTGAGGTCGTAGATCTATTTCTTCGGAAGCCATTTTGGTTTTTTCTAAGTATGTTGTCGATTTTGGGTTCTATGCGGTTTCGTAGTAGGGCATTGTAGATTTTGGCAGCTATGGATGTAAGTGTTATGCCTCGGTAGTTTTTGGCTAATCCGAGGTCTCCCTTTTTAGGGAAGGGGAGTATGCATCCCTTCGTCCATCTATCTATCGGATTTTGATTGTATACTGCGTTGCAGTGTCGGAGCAGTATGTCGTCGAATTGTCTGGTCTTCCATACTTCCGGGGGAATTTCGTCCAGTCCTGCAGCTTTCCTATTTTTAATTTTTCTGAGAACCGAGTCGAGTTCTCCTTGTGTGAACGGTCCAAGTTTAATGTCTAATTGTTTGCTAATTATTCTGGTGATTGGTTCATGCGTTATTTTTGGTGGGTTTCCAAGTAAGTTTTCGAAGTGCTGTTTCCACAGTTTTATTCTTTCTTGTTGGTTTGCTGCTTTAAGTTTTGCTTTGGTTGTGTTCTTTCTTCTGCTCACTTCGTTTATTGTTTGCCAGGTAATTCTAGATTGTCTATCTTCTACCGAGTCTCTGATCTTATCTATCTGATTTTGAATGTATTCTGTCTGTTCCTTTATATATATGCCTGCTAATTGATATTGTGCCGTTTTTAGTTTTAAGGCATTTGTGTTTGTTGGGTTTTTTCGATAGTTTTTGGAGGCTGTTTTCACTAGTGCACGTTTTTCTCTCACCGCTAAGGTTTCCCATGGGACTCTATATTTAGTTTTAATTTTTGTTGGAATGCATTTTGCTGCTGCCTCAAGGTGTGCATTGACAAACTTTTCGTATTCGTCGTTTGGTGTACTTTTTTCCGTCTTTTCTTGTAGTGTTTCGAATCTGTTTCTCAATTCTAATACGTATTTATCTCTGACATCTTTGTTGTTTAATAGGGCCCAGTCATAGTGTTTGGTGGTCGCTGTTCGTTTGTCGTTTTTTCGTAGGCTTAACCGTATTTTCGCTGTGACTATTCGGTGATCGGTGGACACACCCTCAAAAGTGGAGTATGCCTCGCAATTCAATGCACTATTCTTCCATTTCTTGTTTATAAGGACGTAGTCTATCTGAGCTTTAGTGTTGTTTGCGTACGTGTATGTCCATAGTTTGCCCTCTCTTTTTTGGTAGTTTGTATTGAGGCATGCTAATCTATTTTCTATCATGAAATCTGTTAGATGTTGTCCATTTCTATTTGACGTGTTGTGGAGGCTGTATTTGTTGTTTCCGTTTTTTCCGATTTGTGCATTCATGTCTCCGCCAATGACTAACATGTTGTGTTTCGGGATGCTACGCACTAATGAGGATAACTCATCGTAGAAGGTGACTATTTCATTTTCTTCACTAACATTGGTGGGGCTGTAGCATGAGATGATTGTTGCTCTGGGGTTTCCGTTAAATGTAGCTACCATCATTCTAGGTTGTATTTTCTCTATGCTATTAAGCGTTTTTAGTGCTCTAGGTCCTATAAGCAATCCTACCCCTCCCACTGCGGCGTTGACAGAGTTTTTCCATGCGGATACAGTGGCGAGCGACCATCCATTGCTAGTTTCGTGATATTTGATATCTTCTGTGTGTGTGTATCTGTGTTCTTGTATGCATATTATGTCTATTTTATGTTCTTCGGCCGATGCGATTAGCTCTGGGAGTTGTCCTATTCTATTTAAGGTTCTTACGTTAAATGTGGCTATTTGTAGTGTTTGCTTGCATTTTAGTAGTTTTGATTGTTTGAGCTCTGTAGCTGATTTTTCGAACACCGAGGCCAGGGCTCCAACCTCAGCAGGACGCGCCCCTTTTTTACCCGCGCGAAGAGCGATGCGGTTTGTGTAAGTGGTTTGAGTGTGGGTCATGGTTATCTTTCGATGGCTGTTTTGTTCTCTTCTATAGAAGCCACTCTTATAGAGGAGCAGCAGTAGTTCCCCGATCGAACTGTCGATCCTGAGCGAAAAGTCGTCAAACTCACGTCCAGGACCCATTTGGGTATTGACTTTAGTCGTCCATTGGTTTATTCAAATACCTTAACGTACATCATGCTGCTTCCCATGTGTACATAATAAAATAAACAAAAATAAAAAAAAAAAATAAAAATAAAAAAAATAAAAGGGGGTGGGAATTTGTTTTAAGTTTTAACTTAGTTAAAGTCCAACATTAAGGTACTTTCTTATGACTTTCACTAATACTGACTTACACTTTTTTGCTGTATTGGGACTTTTCCAAGGGCTTTTCATTTTTTTTTTTTTTTTTTTTTTTTTTTTTTTTTTTCTCCCCATCCTACAGTTGGGGACCTAGCAGGCTTCAGGAATTAGAGCTCTGTGGTAGAATTTGGCGTTCTAGGCTTTTTCTTCTAAACTACTGTTAGGGCTTTCTTTACGAATTTTTAAATTATTCGATAGAAGATATTTAAAAACATTCTGCCTTGTTCGCTGACATGTGGATAGGCTTAATATCAAATTGGCTTTACAGTAGAGTAAGCGTGCCTTTACATTTAAAACGCATAGTTTAAGCATTATTTTACAAACAAAATACAGCATAACATTTTGTAAAATTCAGCATTTTAAATTGGAATTAAAGACATACTGACCAATATTGACATATTTCTTCCACTTGGCTCCTGAGTTCAAATACGTCTTCTTCGTTGGGACTTTTATTTACTACTGATATTTTAGGTAGCTTTGGGGGCGGTCTAGTGGGGTGAAGGGGACAATTCGTTTTTGTTGGTTTTTTTTTTTTTTTTTTTTTCTTTTTCTTTTTCCTTTTCTGGGGGGGGGGCTGTAGTAGCATTCTAGGCTTTTTCTTCTAAACTACTGTTAGGGCTTTCTTTACGAATTTTTAAATTATTCGATAGAAGATATTTAAAAACATTCTGCCTTGTTCGCTGACATGTGGATAGGCTTAATATCAAATTGGCTTTACAGTAGAGTAAGCGTGCCTTTACATTTAAAACGCATAGTTTAAGCATTATTTTACAAACAAAATACAGCATAACATTTTGTAAAATTCAGCATTTTAAATTGGAATTAAAGACATACTGACCAATATTGACATATTTCTTCCACTTGGCTCCTGAGTTCAAATACGTCTTCTTCGTTGGGACTTTTATTTACTACTGATATTTTAGGTAGCTTTGGGGGCGGTCTAGTGGGGTGAAGGGGACAATTCGTTTTTGTTGGTTTTTTTTTTTTTTTTTTTTTTCTTTTTCTTTTTCCTTTTCTGGGGGGGGGGCTGTAGTAGCATTCTAGGCTTTTTCTTCTAAACTACTGTTAGGGCTTTCTTTACGAATTTTTAAATTATTCGATAGAAGATATTTAAAAACATTCTGCCTTGTTCGCTGACATGTGGATAGGCTTAATATCAAATTGGCTTTACAGTAGAGTAAGCGTGCCTTTACATTTAAAACGCATAGTTTAAGCATTATTTTACAAACAAAATACAGCATAACATTTTGTAAAATTCAGCATTTTAAATTGGAATTAAAGACATACTGACCAATATTGACATATTTCTTCCACTTGGCTCCTGAGTTCAAATACGTCTTCTTCGTTGGGACTTTTATTTACTACTGATATTTTAGGTAGCTTTGGGGGCGGTCTAGTGGGGTGAAGGGGACAATCGATTATATAACTTCAGAAATTACTAGCAATAGGACAGGTATAAATGTAATAATTTTTTTATGTACGGGTGTTGCATTAAGACTTTGGGTGGACGGCACTGATGGGGTTAAAATGTGTTTTAGATGAATGAATAAATAATGCGATTAAACCGAAACAAATGACAGAAATAAATAAATCTCAAGTTTACATATCCACACTCAAACACACACGGGTGTGCACAGACAAAATACGTCCCAGAGAGTGAAAGGCACATCCATTTATGTTGATACAAGATGGTAGGGAAATTTAGGAGAATCATTTCATACTTAGGGGATATTTCTACCATCGGAGGTCAAGGTAGATTCTACAATCAGAAATGGTGGGTTGCCAGCATAGTGGGTGCTGAAGCGAATTCTGGTAGTTTCCGATCGCCACCGTGGATAATCATGAAGTTTTGTTTCCCTAAATCTAAGAGTACGGTGCGTATAAGAAGCAAGACCCAAAAAATACACACTTTTCAGTTTCTGTCTCTGTCTCTGTCTGTCTGTCTGTCTCTCTCTCTCTCTCTTTACCTGTTTCTCAAAGTCAATCGTTTTGTGACAGGTTAACTTTGTTTGTTTGTTCGTATTTTAATGACATATCAACCTTCTCGGGTTATTTAATGCCAAATCCATCTTTTTCTATTAAACCCATAGTTGGGAGGATAAGAGGGTTCATACCCTACCCAAGGGTATTTATCTAAAAGTTAACGTAATATAAGTGACTTGAGTTTGAACTCGCATACAATGATTCCGCTGTCCAGGGATTTAACCATTAGAGAGAGAGGGATGAATTCTATCGGCAAAAGAGATTCAAGGAAGCAGGGAGTCTGTGAGGGATGATGAGAGGTGTGGGAGGAGTAAGGAAGTCAATACACCACAGTTGATTGGCCAAAGGTTTTGGGTTAAGGTTAGGGTTATTATGTTGAGGTTTTAAGGGAGTTCAGGAGAGAATAGGTCGGAAGAGGTCAGCACTCTTCAAATCGGCTCAGTGGCATTTCCACCAGGACAATGCACCATTCAACAACTCCATCTTTTTCACAGACTTTATGACCAAGATGGGTATAAAGACAGTTCCTCAGCCTCACTAAAGTCCAGACCTTGCTTCCTGTGACTTTTGATTATTCCCTAAGCTCAGACGCTTTCGTTATTAGACAATTGAGGAGATAAAAGAGGCTGTGACGAAGGTCATTGACAGGCTCACACAAGAGGACTTCCAGGGGGCATTGCAGAAGTTGTTGGAACAGTAAAGCAAGTGCATTACAGCCGGATGAGTTTACTTCGAACGGGATTAGAGTTTCATGTGTGTACTCCCAATAAAAGTGCCATACGAAAAAAGTCTGCAAACTTATTTACTGATCCTCCTATATATATATATATATATATATATATATATATATATATATATATATATATATAAAGTGTTTCTTTATATAAAGATGCAAGCGACAGTCAAAAAGCAAAATGCAGACATTCATTAAGGAAACGTAAAAGACAAAATCAATAAAAGATTTACCTATCAGACTAATTGGTATTAAAGTCCCTCGAGAACGTATGGTTCCATTTTTTTGGACATTGCCTGTCTTTACCGAAGTGTTTTTCTATTTGTCTTTTTCTACTATGGGCAGACATGATTCAATTCAAAATCGTTACTTTTAGGACCGAATGGCTCCATTATGATAAACATTTAGAGCTCTACTTCATGACTGATAGATAGCTGAAGAAATAAATAGTTGATTTAAAACGGTAAAAACAGCAAATCTCAGTGGTAAAACGAAATACATTTAACGTTTATGAAAAATAAGAAATAATTTTGTAAAAGGTCTTGTAAGATTAATATTATTTGCAACACACATATCTGGTATCTAATACGGTGTAGGTTTGAGATATACAATTTAAGGAAAACTGATATAATATGGCGCATATATATATATATATATATATATATATATATATATATATATATATATAATTCAGAGCAATTTAAGAATATTTCACTATATAAAAAGAATGGAAATAAAAAGAGTATAAAAATTCACATTCCTGAGATTCGCGTTGCTAACGTTCATGTGAGCAATATTCAACCTATTTCACGTTTTGTTGCTATCTATCGTGCGCCCCAAAATGATTATAAACGATATTTGATCTTCCTTATGATATACCAATATCTGCTTCTAACATAACGATAAAACTTAATAAATAAGAGGCTATACTTTCATTCACGAGTTTGTTTTTTAGCCTCTTGCTCACCATGCCTAAAATCCAAAGCAGGTTATTATCTGTGTGAAGTAAAACATTGTTTTCTCCTTAAAACTCAGCTAAATCCGATAATCTATGTATTTATTTAAACTCTACGCCACAGCCAGGATTCGACTAGAGCTGGTTTCAATTTACAGTTTTCCTTCATTTTAACCAGTTACTCATGATTCATTAATATTTACCAATAGCTTGGAGAAAACCTGAATTAATGCTTTTCCAACGGATATTGACAGCAAGTGAAAAGCAACCAGCCTCACCCAGAATATATTTCTATTTTTCGCGTCAATTTTCTTCGACGATAACCGCTCTGCGACTCGTACATCCAACAATAATATATCTGTTTCAGTTTTCGTGAAATGAATAGGATATTTCCTATCTACGACACCCTTTATATATATATACTCGAATATATTAGAATTATCATCATTAGAAAATCCTGCAAACACGTACATACCACATAGGGAACAGCTGTTTCGACCTTATTGGGTCTCATCAGCAATGCACACCGTAATCTCCACCACTGGAGATCGAACTATCCACCACAGTAGGCAGAAGCCGAAACTCTACGATTGGGCCACCGGTTCATGTCACATATAAGTTCTGGTGAATTAACTAGTCATGGTGACAATGTGCGACCACTTGACCTAATATGCCTGGAAGGTACGTATTCCCTACAGAGGTCACGCCCCCTCCTTGGGCTACGTCTTCCCAATTCGGTTTTATGAATCCACATAACGTCAACCTCATGGGCCGGAAATAGAATTATATTATATTTAAATAGAGGAATTAATGTTGTATCAGAATAATCATGACAAGAGAATCCGGCAAACCCCTACATCCGACATACGGAACACTGAACAGCTGTTACGACTTTATTGGGTCTAATCAGCTCTGCACACCATAATCTCCACCACTGGAGACCGAACCAACAGCAAAAGAATATATATATATATATATATATATATATATATATATTGAAAGATATAATTTCTTTTGGTGTTTATACACTTTTTAGATGCTTCTTTCAGTTTTGAATTTACGCACTTTTAATTTTGAAAAAAAAATCAAATCATACAAAAAAAATACTATCCTTCTGGATAGCCTGGAACAGACAGCAAGAAGCATTGGCCTCCACGTGAACGCAAACAAAATAGAGTACATGTGTTTTAATTGAGAAGGGGCAATGATCACTCTGAATGGCGGCCCGCTGAAATTAGTTGGCAAGATTACGTACCACTGCAGGAGTGTCTAATCTACTGAAAGTGATATTATTATGCTTGTAGCGAAGGCACGGGCTGCTATCAATAGACTATCAATATTATAGAAGTTTGATCACTCCAATAAAATAAAAAGGGGATTTATTCTAATCAGTGGTTGTGTCAATGCTACTCGATGTATGCACCACAGAGACGCTGATAAAATGTGCAGAGTAAAAGCTAGACTGGAACTGCACAAAAATGCTACGTGCTATATAGAACAAATCTTGGAAGCAACAACCCAGTAAAAACAGTTGTACGGTCACTAAAACCATCCATGTAAGGCGAACAAGACATATGGGCCCCTTTGCATGGACGTGCCAGTGTTGGCCAACTAACCAGAACTTACCTACTACAGCTCTGTAAGAACACATAATTTAGTCTAGAAGACTTGCCGGGAGCAATGGATGATAGGAACAGATTAAGAGACACCGAGGAATCTATGCTAGTAGCGTCACTCAAAGATACGATGACTTCAAGCAATTTACTAAGGATTCTTCTTATTCAAATTGAGAGTTTTACACATCGATTTTATCTGATAGTTTTTCAGTGGATTTAGAGTGACAGCAAGTCTCCTGAAGTTTCCAGGACTCTTCTCAGTATTCTGGTCTTCTCAATAATGTTGTAGTTTGGGTGGTCTCGACACGCCTTTCAATTTCCTCGTCATCCAGTCCCTTTAATAATCTTTAGTTACTGTACAAAAACACCAAGAACAATTGGTAAAATTGTCACCTTCATGCTTTATCGTTTTTTTTTTTCAATTCCCTTGCTAGATCGAGCTATCCTGCTTTTCACTTTCTTTTAGTTTTATTCTGTGGTCAACCAGGACAGCGAAATCCACAATTTTGCAAGTTCTCTTCTTTTTGATTGTTGACTATAAGGTCTGGTTTTCTGGCCGATATTAGGTGATCCGTCTGTACGTCAAAGTCCTATAGGAGTTTATGTGTGTTATTATCTAGGACAGATGCTGGGTTGTACATATACCATTTGTTAGTATGGTCAAATTTAAATTTCTTGTACATCACCAAGTGGATCACCTTGCCCACCCAGTCATGTCTAGTCTTATACTCCTTCTGAGCTAATTTGCGGGATCCGCTTATTATTTGATTGATCATTTCGTCTCTATCACTATATGGCCTACATTTGCTATTTTATAGGGTCTTATCTATTCTCCCTTTGATATGATTGGTTCTTATGGCATTTTCTGTGCTGCTATTAGGGGAGATTCAGTTTCTCTCTTAAAATTTCCTTTTCTTAACCACGTCCAGGTTTTCTCGTGTGAGATGTTGTTTATTATTCGTTTAAAACGCCCTTAGAGTTGTTTTTCTTCCCATTTTTGTTTCCTGGTTATTGTCATTCTGTTGTCCATCGTTTTATCAGAATCATTTCTGATGGCTGTAATCAGTCCTCCTTTGTGTTTTTCTATGTAGTCTTCGGGTCTTTGTATCGATGTATCAACGCTGTCTTAAATGCTGGCAAGTCATCTTCCTAGTAGTTGTATTATTATTAGTATTATTATTATTTCCTAGTAGCCATATTATTATTAGAGTTTCTCACACCAGCTTAAGCCGATTGTCTTTCACTGGAGATTGAGTGACAGCAAGTCTCCCCAAGTCTCCAGGTCTCTTCTTAGTATTCTAGCCATTTTCAGTAATGCTGTTGTTTGGATGGTCGTCACTCGATCGCCAACTTCCAAATCCTACAGGCCCTTTAATAATCCTTTAGTTACCGTGCCAAGAGTACCAATCACAATTGTTATTATTGTCACTTTCAAGTTCCATCATTATTATTATTACTATTATTATGATTATTATTATTATTCACTGATTAGAGCTTTTCACATCAACGTTCGCCGATGGTTTTTCACTGAAGTCTGAGTGACAGCAAGTCTCCTCAAATATCCAGGACTCTTCTCAGTATTCTGGCCGTTCTCAATAATGCTGTCGTTTGGATGGTCTCCACTTGTCCGCCAACTTCCAAGTCCTCCAGTCCCTTTAGTAATCCTTTAGTTACTGTTACAAACGCACCAATTACAATTTGGTATGATTATCAGTTGCATGTTCCACAGTTTTTTCAATTCCCTAGCAAGGTCGAGGTACTTATCCTTCTTTTCACATTCTTTCACCTTTATTCTGTGGTCAGGCGGGAGAGCGAAGTCGACTATTTTGCAAGTTCTCCTTTTTTTTGTTGTTGATTATTATAAAGTCAGGTCTTCTGGGCGGGATTAGGTGATCCGTTTGTATGTTAAAGTCCCATAGGAGTTTATGCGTGACATTTTCTAGGACAGGTGCTGGGTTGTGCATATACCATTTGTTAGTATGGTCAAATTTAAATTTCTTACACATTTCCTAGTGAATCGTCTTGCCGACTCAGTCGTATCTCGCCTTATACTCCCTCTGTGCTAATTTGCTGCATTCCGATATTATATGATTGATGGTTTCATCTCTGTCACCACATAGCCTGCAATTGCTATTTTATTGAGTCTTATCTATTCTCGCTTTGATATGATTTGTTCTGTGGGCGCTGTCTTGTGCTGCTATCAGGATAGATTCTGTTTCTCTCTTAAAGTTTCCTTTTCTTAGCCATGTCCAAGTTTTGCCGTGTGAGATATTGTTTATTAGTCGTTTAAACCGCCCATAGAGTTGTTTTCCTTCCCATTTTTCTTTCTTAGTTATTGTCATTCTGTTGTTCATCGTGTTTTCAGTTTTGCTTCTGGTGGCTGTAATGAGTACTCCATCGTGTTTTTTTATATAGTCTTTGAGTCGTTGTATCGATGCGTCAACGCTGTCTTCAATGCTGGCAAGTTCTCTTCCTCCCTCTTTCCTTGAAACATATAGTCTGTCAACGTCGTCTCTAGGGTGTAAAGCCTTATGCATCGTCATTAGTTTTCTTGTTCTTTGGTCTTTTTGTTTAAGTTCGTCTCTGGTCAACTCGAGAAAAGGCCCGGGATATCTAAAGAGAGGTACAGCCCAGGTGTTTATTCCTTTGATAAGATTTCGGCTCGAGTAGTTTTCTAGTTCTCCTGAGAGATTCTTTCTGGATTTTTTCTTTCATTTCCGCTTGTTGGATGGTGTCAGCCGCCAAGATGCCCAAGTATTTGTAGGTATTATTATTATTATTATTATTATTATTATTATTATTTCCTAGGAGCTTTATTATTATTAGAGTTTCTCACATCAGCGTAAGCTGATGGTCATTCACTGGAGATTGCGTGACAGCAAGTCTCCTCAAGTCTCCTGGACTCTTCTCAGTATTCTGACGTTTTCAATAATGCTGTCGTTTGGATGGTCGTCACTCGTCCGTCGACTTCCAAATCCTTCAGGCCCTTTAATAATCCTTCAGTTACCGTGCCAAAAGCACCAATCACAATTGGTATAATTATCACCTTCATGTTCCACTATTATTATTATTATTATTATTGGTTATTGTAATAGTAGAAGTTACTTGAAAACGTATTAACGAGAAAATTATTTGTCTTACATAGAATGTTTGCCATCTAATTGGAGACAAATGGTAAGATACGAAAAAAAAGTGCAGTTCAAAATCCATTGGAATATTCAAAATAATGATGATTGCAGTGGAACACTTACAAAGAAACAAATCACGGTATTAAATCCCTAGCAACGAATTGATATGCCATCAATATAACTCATCCAAATCAAATGAAATATGTAAAGTGTCACTTAAATTTGCCAGAACTGTTGATTTTAGAAGCAAATATTTCTACTTCAGTACTTTCTACTTCAAAGGTTGAAAAAAAAATTCATAGGATAAAAATCAAACATTTACAGGAAAACAACCAAATATTTATAGGATAGCAACCAATCATTTATAGGATAACAACCAACTATTTATAGGATAGCAGCCAAACATTTATAGAATAACAGCCAAATATTTAAAGGATAACAACCAAACATTTACAGTATAACAACCAACTATTTATAGGATAACAACCAAACAGTAAAGAAGTGACAAATCAGCATTAAAGAGTGATAATAAAGCAGAAATATAAAGGAAAACAAGGTACGGTATTTATAATGCTAAACTTAACAATGCAATACTGTTGTTGGGATGTTATCTGGGGTTGGAAAATGTCAGAAGGAAGCTGCTCCCTTAAGACAGTGGTACTAAGTTCTAACTGAAAACGCTCAGGTGGATACCCAGAGGCATAATCACTGACGTGCTAGACTGTGACCTCGATGTGAGCGTGTTCGAATTCCAGTGGTACTCTCACGTTCACTTTCCGACGATTAGCTCTCGCTAAGGTGTGAGACATTATTATCTCCCTGCTGTAGGTTAAAACGTATTACTCCTGTTTTTCTACAAGGATAGTATTTAATAACACAAGAAGGTTGATATCAAATTAATAAAGAAAGCGAAACCTGAAAATTATTGAATAAGTGAAAGTAAAAAAAAAAAAACAACATTCAACTATATTACCTGAGAGTAGCGATAAAAGAGAGATAGACGGATAATATTTCAACAATGAAATATGGTTATTAATATAATTAGTAAGCCACAAAGCCAAAAAAAAAAAAACGATTCTGGCGAATTTTATCCGTGACACATTCAATCGATAGGAATCAACCCAAATGTGAAAACAATATTCGATCTGAAAGTGAAACTGTTTTCTGTTTCAGATGCAAAAAATGATTCTGGTAGTAGTTTCTTGAGCGTTAGAAAAACGCTATCAATTTATTGCAACTGATATAAAATGGGCAATACACTATAACTCAGAAATAAAATGGAGACCGAAAAGTTTGTTAAGGTAGTCAATCTCTTAAATCGAGCTACCTTCATTTGAAGCTATTTTTACCCTTTGGACAATCTAATTAACTGATCGATCGGAGGCCATGCCAAAATGTTTAATGTTTCTTCAGGTCAAATGACCAGTCATTTCTCTAAGCAATTTTAATAATCTGTATTCTTATAAACCTACCTTGGCCAATTTATTAAAATGATTTATCTTATTTATTTGAGATAAATATTTATCGTATTTATTTATTTTATTTATTTATTATGATAAGCCTCTAATATTTTGCATTGACTGACGGGTAGGTTTTAGTTTCATGTCAACCTAGGGCAGAGTGGACCTAGAAGTAATGGCCGTAAAAAGATACTCTTTACTGCTTAATTCTCTAGAGCAGAAGCCTTACCAGTAGATAAATTTTAGTGACATACCCAGGTTACCTTTTTTCATTTTGTTTATCTATCTGTTGCGGCTAGAGTCAGTTTATTCTTGGTATTGCTGAAAAAGCAGCCAACGAATTTTTCAAACTATTCACTCTTTTCCAATCGAGCTTCCTTCATGAGAATAAGGTGTAATATCAGCAAAGTTCAGAAGGTGATCGAAAGATAGCAGCCTCTTATGAGATGTAATGGGAGAATATACACCATTTTCTAATCCAGTGCACTATCAAATCTCAACAGAGATAGATCGGAAGCCTAGGCAAAATGTTAAATATTTCTTCAGATCATGTTTCAAAGTGTCAATTGATATAATCAGATAGTGGACTATCAAAACTTCATTCATTAAAATCCATTATAATTTTCAAATCTTTGATATAAACATTTACTTTATTCTATGCACATTTACCCAACACCTCCGCTCGGGCAGGATATGACACAAGGTTAATTTTTAAGCGAAGTTTAACAGGTTTGAATTAAGAGTTTTCCTTCTCCTAGATTAGTTGCCACACCAAGGCTGAAGAACCCAGTCTGTCCAACTATTTTCCCATAGCTGGTGGGAGAATAATTGGATTCCTACCTTTCCCAAGGAGGTTAGTGCAATGTGAAATGCAATCATTCTCGTCCAGGATTTGAACTCGTGACGCCGTGTCCATTTCCTACGACGATAACCATTACACCACGGGCACCTCCACATTTACTTTATTCTATCATTGATTGATTCGCTCCCGTCTTTTCATTTTTCTTTCTAAATCGCAATAAATTGAATTATGGGTTTATTAACTTTCTGAGCATTGCCTTAAATTTCTGCGAGTGTATAGGTTTAATCATCTTGAACTGGGATCGAAATACACTTAATATATACCCATAGGAGTGGTAGCAATTCCTCTAATCTAAAAAAAAGTAATAGTGTAATCTGCCAATGACAGTAAACTGCATTCGATGATAAAACTCTAGTTACTGATAAATATCAACATCCGACCCATAAATTTAACAAATAACAGTGAATACGCTCTCCTTAGAGCAAATATAACAAATAACAGTGAATACGGTTTCCTTAGAGCAAATATAACAAATAACAGTGAATACGGTTTCCTTAGAGCAAATTTAACAAATAACAGTGAATACGGTTTCCTTAGAGCAAATATAACAAATAACAGTGAATACGGTTTCCTTAGAGCAAATTTAACAAATAACAGTGAATACGGTTTCCTTAGAGCAAATTTAACAAATAACAGTGAATACGCTCTCCTTAGAGCAAATTTAACAAATAACAGTGAGTACTGTTTCCTTAGAGCAAATTTAACAAATAACAGTGAATACGGTTTCCTTAGAGCAAATATAACAAATAACAGTGAATACGGTTTCCTTTGAGCAAATTTAACAAATAACAGTGAATACGGTTTCCTTAGAGCAAATATAACAAATAACAGTGAATACGCTCTCCTTAGAGCAAATCCCCACAGATGGCTGCTGAGTACAGTACTTAGCAGATATTTTCCTCATTGGTGGTTGCAGGTGAATGTTTGAGAAAATGTTAAAGAGTAATTTTCACTGAATTGTGAGATGTACAGAATTTTGTTATTCTCTACATCTACCCTGTAGCTCAGACAGTCTTGTTGGTGTGAAAGGTATGAATCCAATTATTCTCCCTCCGGCAATGGATAAATAGTAGGGCAGACTAGGTTCTTCAGCCTTCGCGAGGCAACTAGTCTAGAAGGAAAACTCTGAATTAAAACCTGTTAAATTTCGCTCAAAAATTGATCTTGTGTCATATCCTGTCCGAGTAAATTGGGTAAATATGAATAAATCTAGCTTTGGGGTTTCTTCTAAAAAAAGAGATTAACACGTGTATTTATGTATTCTCTTCACTCACGTGGATTGTTCGTAAACGATGTTGTGTACAATAGAAGACGAAAACATTACTAGGATTTTGAACAAGTCCTGGCGACAATACCCCACGAGACACCAACTGTACGGCCACTTGCCCCCCATCACGAAAACTATACAAGTTAGACGAACCAGACACGCAGGACACTGCTGGAGAAGCAAGGACGAGCTCGTAAGTGATGTACTCCTATGGACCCCCACATATGGCCAAGCGAAAACAGGACGACCAGCTCGAACTTACATACAGCAGCTATGTGAGGACACAGGATGTAACCCTGAAGACCTGCCAGAGGCGATGAATGATAGGAAGAAGTGGCGAGGGAGGGTCAGGGATATCTGCGCTGGCGGCATGACATGATAATGGTGATGATGATGATTTTAATTCTGCAGTGGTATTTCTCTTTATATCCTTTGTGCTTTCGTCTTGTCTTCCGCTGTTTATTCACTGATCAATCAAACAGTATTGAGACAATTGACCTCCAACCTGGACACGTGACCCGGTCAGTGTATCTATTAACCCACTCCCTCCATGATGAAAAGATGACTAAATCAATTCCTTTGTGATTACTTCGTCAAAAAATACCCGAAGATACCAGTTTTTAAACATAGGTGACTGGCTAATAACAATCTGGAAGATTTTATCCGTGATGAACTTGCAGCAATACAAGAGGTTACTTAAACGGTGTGTAACACACAGGGAAAATACTTTGAACATCATCTTTAAATGAAAGGGATGGCAATATCTAAATGAAGTGGCAAATATAATTCTCACTTATGGTAGAATTAAGTTTTGCATAGAAAATATGTTTTCTTTTGAATCAATGTTCTCAGCTGGAGATGTCTTTCTACCGAACCACGTAATATAATCTAACTGCGTATGGATTTTGGACCCAATTACGTTCATAATTACAAATGTTTAGGTTTGATAGTCTTCAATAATTCTTAATTCACGTCGTAGCATTTTTTCGACAGTTTGTTAAACCAAATCCATGCGGTTTCTAAAGTGTTTCGGAAAAAAAAATCCGCGTCATATAATTGAATTCACACAACTCCTCCGCTACATATCAAGATGCAGCACAATGCCAGCATTTAAGATAAGTAAAACTGATTTAACTTCAGAGCTTTTCATCAGCTATATTGATCACTCTCCCAAGGCTAAAGTACATAGTCTACCCTAACACTGCTGGAGAAGCAGAGATGAACTCATAAGAGATGTACTCTTATGGATCCCCACACATGGCCGCGCAAAAGCAGGACGACCAGCTCAAACGTACATTCAGCAGCTATGTGAGGATACAGGATGTTGTCCTGAAGACCTACCTAGGGCGATGAACGATATGGAGGAGTGGCGAGAGAGGGTCAGGGATATCCGTGCTACCAGCACGACATGATGATGATGATGATATGGAGAAGGGGTATTAACATTCCGAGTAATGTTGCCTCGTCAATGATTTGAAATCGACTCGAATTCATCTACTACGACGATAACCATTATGCTATCAGTTCCTCTATCAGGATAGTTGTATGCGATCAACCAGCCCAGTCTATGCAACCCTAAATGCTGTTGATATTCTCAAAACAATTCATTTCGATATGGACGATAAAGGCGCTCGATAACGCGCTACTTTGGAGGCAGCGCTGTTAATATAATTCAAGAGTGTGTATTAATTCTGCATTTAATTAAACACTTCATCTATATCTCTAAAAAGGAAAAAGATTAAATAGAAAAAAAGACATGTAGAGAAAATTTGGTAAAATCACGTTGGGGGTACCTGTAGCGTTTTTATATCAGGGTGGTTCGTTACTGCTAAAAAATGAAATTAACCTTTCCAAGAAAAATACCCAAGTGTGCCATTATTTTCTTTTCCATATTTTACAGCCAAAATCTAGTAGTTCTTGGACAAGCCTAGAGAAAATGAATTCAGTATTCCAAGAAAACAGACCAAATATCTTTTACTGCAACTTCAACAGCTAACTTGAATTATCTGTTCCGAATTTCACGTAAGATAATGTTTGATCCTCTGAGGAATTCACGACTGACGCAATTGTAAGTAATCAAAAAATAATCACTAAATATTTTATGAATTCTGTATTCATACAAAATTGATTTCCCCATGAAAGAATATCTGTAACTTGTTAATAACTCTGGTCAACACGATTTTTGATGTCAAGAAATTAAACATCTTTTTATCTAATTTGATGGTGCGAATTGCGAAAAGGGCTTTAGTTTTTAACGTTTAGCTAACGTTTTCATTATTCTGTGATTACCCATTTTTTGGGAAAAGATAAATTTATAACCTTCGCTGATCGCAAAATTTACTTAATAAGATCGTAGAAACCCATCAATTTTCAGGTAGGCTGAGCAATGTATCCCGGCCTTCTGAAATAAACTATTTTCATTTGAAAGAGAGTGTTTTGAGTTTTAAAAAAAAATCAAATAAATAAAGTTGGCGACCGTAGGCGAGGGCCCCCTATTTCCATAGTTACTACATCTAGGTGTATGAGAAGGCTCCACTCCTTTCCCTGAATTGCTCCAATTCACCCATACCTCATAATATTAAGTGTTAAGCACGGAGGGATCAAGGACAATTGTTTGAGTTTTTAGTATGATTCGACCTAGGATTGAACTCCGGTCTTCAGAGTGATTGGTGAAAAATCTAAAATTATGCCAATGCACATTTTTTTCCAGTTTATTGCCAAAATTCAAATTAACTGATAAACTTTATCAGTAATACCCTTTAATAAACGTGATAATAAAGGTGACATCCAAAAATGAAACCCTAAAAATCCTCTGTTTGATATTTATAAATTTATCCCATCACTACTGTCCTTTACCACGGAAACGAAATCAAACATAATTGTTTTCTCAGTTAGAAAGAAACTCCATCTAAATATCCCATTTGAATATACCTATTCGATTATACAAAATGAACATCATGAATTTTTTTTTTCTATAATATCAGGAAAATCATTAGGGATGATGAATTTTTTAATTCAATGATTGACTTGAAATTACGCACTTGGACATGGTTTGTTGACGTGGAGAAAAAAAACTTTTTTTTGAAATCGCCGTGCCGCAAACTTCCCTGAGTTAGTGGGAAAGCTGTTAAAAAGTCTACAGGACATAGGCGCTAAAATTAGTATTAAGGTTTATTTTTCTCATAGCCATCTAGATAAATTTCAGGATACTCGTGACGTTGTGAGTGATGAGCTAAGAGAACGATTCTATCAGGATATCAAAGTAGGGAAAGAACACTACCAGCAAAAACAGTAGCTAACCAAAAAGTAAGATCATTTTCAGATTCAATGCCGTCAAATTAGCCAAAAAATATGGTTGGTACCTCGACAACATTTCATTTTTTTGGCTGACCAGTTTTATTAGCAAAAATAAGTAAATACATAAAATAAAAAAAAATGTTTGCCGAAAACACCACCTTTTTTTTTATTTCAGTCGTCTATATTTCTGAGATGAAGCTTGATGATTTTTATCATTAAGGGTTTTCGGACTATTGTCTTCATCTTTATTGTTTTTTCTACAACGTTTCGGCCGATATATCCTCCGGCCTTCTCCAGGTGTTTGTCGAACTCGGTAAGCATCACGGAAATTCGAACTACGTCCTTTATTGAATCCACGGGGATAACCTGTTCTGATTTCGTTAGCCATAACCGGATACAATCAAACAGGAGACATTTCCACACTCGACGGAACCTCTCTGAAACTGGTAGAGAAGTTCACCTACCTAGGAAGCAGTGTCTCATCAACCGAAAAAGACATCGACACGCGGCTAACGAAGACATGGGCAGCTATCGATAAGCTATCGATCAAATGGAAGTCAGACCTGAACGATAAAAGAAAATGCAGTTTCATCCAGGCAGCGGTCGTGTCGATACTGCAGTATGGATGCACTAATTGGACGCTAACAAAACAGCTGGAGAAAAAGCTAGACGGCAATTACACAAGAATGCTGCGAGCAATATTGAACAAGTCCTGGAGGCAACACCCCACAAGACACCAACTATACGGCCACCTAGCTCCCATCACGAAAACTATCCAAGTCAGACGAACCAGACATGCAGAACACTGCTAGAGAAGCAGGGATGAGCTCATAAGTGATGTACTCCTTTTGACCCCCACATGTAGCCAAGCAAAAGCAGGACGACCAGCTCGAACATACATACAGCAACTGTGTGAGGATACAGGATGTAGCCCTGAAGACCAGCCAGAGGCGATGAACGATAGGGAGGAGTGGCGAGAGAGGATCAGGGATGATGATGATGATGATGAACAATACAGGAATACCTCATTCTTGTACCCAGTTATGGCTAACGGAATCCGAAGAGGCGACCCCCGTGGATTCAATAAAGGGCGTAGTTCGAATTTAAGTGATGCTTACAGAGTTCGGCAAACACCTGAAGAAGGCCGGAGGACATACCGGCCGAAACTTAGTGGAAATAACAATACAGAGGAATACAATAGTCCGAAAACCTTATTTGATTTCTGACTGTCTGCTTTATCTATTATACATTTTGGCATTAAACTTTTATCACAAGTTTTCGGAAGACTCCTCTGCTACATTATTAGATTAGGTTTTGTTATAATTACACGTTATCAATAATCGACTCTCGTAATTGACCTATTCATGTGAGATCATCGACGTTAAGAGCCGATGAATAGTTCAGAACTTAGATGAGTGGACGTTTCATAGCAGCAGTAGTGTACGCAAACAATTTTTTTTTTCTGTCGGACCAAGTGAAACTTAAAAAAAAAAAAAAAATTTTCGTCTTTTGCTAGACTGATGAACGTCCGTGTTGTTGATTAACTGGAGAATGCCGATTGCTGAGCCGTAGGCGTGTAAGAAATCCATATTTTCTAAAAGCGACGTTTTGGAAAAAATGATTCCTCAAAATCTGCTAATTATTGGATTTTAATAAAGAAGTCGGTACTTAAACAATAAAAGATGACGTTCCTTTTAAAAGAAAATTTGATTTGAAATTCTGGAGATATCGTTGTTTTTCTTGCCATGGATCGACCCTCAACTCTTCAAACACTTTGTTAATTAGTTTTAGTTAAAGATCTTGCCAATGAATGATTTTTAGATTTTTAAAAAAGATAATTCTATTGACAAATACATTTTGCATACTTTTTTATGAAGGCACGACAAAGTGTTCGCCTCACATTTTGCCTTTTAAAAACGGCACAACTTTGTTAATCAAAAGTCCTAACATCCTCTTTAGTTTCTTAATCTTAAACCAAATGATCTTCTTTCATGTCCAGCGAAATGCATTTTTTTAGAAATGTGTAAGTCTGATAACAGTAGATTAAAATTCTTTTAACAGACACTTTCAGGGATTTAGGTAACTAAAAGTAAATTCTCTGAATAGATACGATCTCTAAACAGATAAAAATAGCTGATATGGTTGAAAAAAACAAACGAGTCGTATAATTCTAAAAAAAATATGATCTTTGTGATTATTCTATTGTTGGTATGGATGTTTATAATTGCAGTAAAATTACCGCTTAAGAGGAATACTCGTTGTGGTTATTAAATCCACGGCATTTTTTCTTCAGCAGCAAAATGTACATATAAACTTATACAGGTATTCAAGTTTGTCCTTTTCCTTTTTTGCAATAAATACCTAAGTTACACCGTTTAGTTGGCATAACATCTAACTGAATACTTATAAGTTACGAATAAGTCTTATTTTTTTGATTTCCATACATAATTAGCAATAATATTTTTGAAGTAATGTAAACAAAACACCGAAACTGACTAATCAACAGTAACAGTTAACATCACGATAAAAGAAAGCATTTTTTTTTTTTTTATACATTTTAGATTGTTTCTTTCTTGTAACAAAGAAAAAAAGTATTTTTTATTTTTGCTCTAAATATACTTTTGGTCATTGAGACGCTAAACTGAATCCAGAAATTCTTATTCTGCCTAAAATCATAAAACTCGTGAGAGATAAGTTCGGTGTTGAACTGAATACAGTTGTACTGACAGCATGGGAATCATTCTTGTTCGTTGTACAGAACATTCTTACATCTCTTCGAGCTGGAAACTATATTGATTTGACAAGGGGCGTATCGATGCTTAGTGATTTTAAAATGCACCTTGTATTCTCTTTTCAATTTTCTCATCATATGTTTGCGCCGAAAGCAATGAGAATGAGGAAAGTTTCGACGAAGGTATACGAGGATCGGTTGAAAAGTTAATTGTTGTCCAAGATACGCTCATGGATTTTCACCCAATGTGGTGTATTTTTCAACCACGCACATGAAATTTTCCACCCACCCACGCAATGAAAGATGGAGATAACATATCACGACTGGTTTCTACGGTTGGTGGCACAAAGGATATTACTATTAAAAACTAAATATACAGTAATTTCTGTCATTTTTATGGATTTATTTGGATTATTATAAAGACTTGTAAATTGAGTATGTAGGATTTACACTCCTATATTTAAAATGGCCGTGATTCCTCTTGTTCCCGAAACAAAAAGGGCGGGCGTCGGTAAACTATTCCGTCTCGGGAACCTATTGGTCAGGAAAGTGTAGGGAACGAATAAATAAATTTAAAAAATTCAAATTAAAATAAAAAAAAGAAAAAGAAAAAAGAAAACTATCAAATTTGCAGAAACTCCCAGAGGTCTCTAACAGGTAAAGGACATGACGCATGCGTAAAAGAAAAAAGGCATTTCTCTTGACAAAGAGGACCTTATTATCTTTCTCTTTCAGGCTGTGACCAGCGGATTGATAACCTCGTGCTGGAGTGTCTGGGCACTACGCGTACGTCATTGGACGTAGCGTTGGTTAGCCCCTTTCACCCAGTAGCAGCTTTGTCTCGGTCAGCATCATGGTGAAATATACAAGACCCACAAATGAAGTATAAACTAACTCTTACCGGACATTGACAAACTTTCAAAAGAAAACTAACCCTTATGGATGCCCGAAATACCAAATGACATTATCCCCTGAAGAGAAATCCTGAGAATTTGAGGATTTTGAAGAGACAGTTGAGGTGGACCGTTGAAGGTAGCGGTTGAGTTTTGAGGATCTCTACGGGCAGAGACATTAAACACCACAAGATGCCATGTGTGTGAGAGGGGGTCAGTATAGTATAGTTAGCACAAGTTTTTAAGAATTATGTTTCTCTCCTCGTGTCCCCAAGGACTGAAGGTAGAAAGAAATAAACTCGTTCCTACCGCTTGTATTTGTATTTGTATTATTATTATTGATGCATATTCACACTTTATGAGTCTACAACAGTAATTTTTCTTCTTTCCAAGGGATTCTATGCTTCTTTAATTTTGCACTTCTTTTCCTTCCGTTAAGGCGCTTTTTGTCTTTTTCCTTATCAGCATGAACATTTTTATGTCTATTGCCATTCTTATATCCTGGATGCAACGATTTTTTTTTTGTTTTTGTCATGGAGTAATTACCTTTTTCATTTTTTGTAAAAGTTTTGGTATCATTAATCGGATTAATCTTTCCTCCTTATTTTTTTAAATTTGTTGCCTTCGGTGGTTTCGTTAGTACACAATTGCATAACATCATCACTCTAACGAATATTATCGGAAAGAGTGAGTATCCTGAGAACAGGCCTCTCTTCTCTAGTTTGTACTCCTGCTGCTAATTCCTCATCCCAGTTTTCTCTAGTTTTAGTGATGGAGTTTATGAATTTTTCGGTTATTTTGTACATTAACTGATATTCTATGGCCAATTCGGCTGTGGTTGTGGAATACACTGACTACATCTGTGCAAAGGAGTAAGACTACCTCAACTGGTGTCCTAGATATATCACTAAGTAATCTGATGATGTGGCTCCAGCAATGCTGGAATTTTGGAGAATACGGAGTACCCTTCATTGCCATCGTTCCGTCATCCACTCTGACTCGGATTGGAAGCACCCGATAGGGTCCTATCTATCGCTCAAATGCTAAACTAAATTGTTTGAAAATAACTGTTTTTAAATTTTTTTCTGTGTCATCAAAACTATCTACTCATACAGAACTGAAGTGTTTGACGTCGAACTATTTATATGCCTAAAAATGTATTTTGCATTACATATCCTACGATGGTTGACATGGCATTAAACCAAACAAAGCAAAACCAGACGTTCTGTTATCCAACTTTCCAGGACCATACGTTAGATTTTTGTAGTTAATCCATTCCATCCCTAAATTTTCCGCTTTGTGCTGACCTTAAGAATGTGTTGATATATATATCATCATCACCATCATGTCGTGCCGTCAGCATTGATATCCCTGACCCTCTTTCGCCACTTCTCCCTATAATTCATCGCTTTTTGGCAGGTCTTCAGGGTTACATCCCGTATCCTCACATAGCTGCTGTGTGTATGTTCGAGCTGGTCGTCCTGCTTTTGCTTGGTCATAGGCGGGAGTCCATAGGAGTACATCATTGATGAGTTCGTCCTTGCTTCTCCAGCAGTATCAGGCGTGTCTGGTTCGTCTAACTTGTATAGTTTTCGTGATAGGAGGCAAGTGGCCGCATAGTTGGTGTCTTGTGGGGTGTTGTCGCCAGGACTTGTTCAATATTGCTCTCAAAATTCTTGTGTAATTGCCGTCTAGCTTCTTCTTCAGCCGTTTAGTTAGCGTCCAAGTAGTGAATCCATATAGCAGTATCGATACGACCGCTGCCTGGAAGAAACTGCATTATGCGTTCTTGTTCCGTTGTGTCATCTTTCTTGTATTTCTAGAAAACGCACGAAGGATTTTATCGAGCTATATATATATATATATATATATATATATATATATATATATATATATATATGTGTGTGTGTGTGTAAAGTTAGGATTTTCCTTGCCCAGTCGGCAGGGGCTGTAAAATATACCGACTGTTTCTCTGCAGAGGGGTAATACCCAACAAATGAGTGTCCCGATATGACACTAAACAATCTGATGATGAGACGCCAGCAGTGCTAGAGCTTTGGTGAATGCGGAGTACCCCTTTATTGCCATCGCTCCCAGGTCCACTCTGGCCCGGAGTGGTAGCACCAGATAAGGGTCATATCAATGGGTTAAATAGAACTAAACCGTGCTTCTTTCACTATACTAATTTTTGCGTTTAAATTGCGTATTTATGCTAAACTGAATTGTTTAAAATAGAACTGCTTTGGCATTTAAACTGCGTACTAATGCTAAATTAAATTGCTAGATATAGAAGTTTAAACTGTGTATTTATGCTGAACTGAATTATCTGAAATAAAACTGTTTGACATTTAACTCTGTGTATTACCCAGTCGGCTTAGGCTGTAGAGTACACTGACTATGACACTAAACAGTCTGATGGTTAGGTCCCAGTAATGCTGGGGCCTTGAGGAATATGGAGCACCCCTTTATTGCCATTGCTCCCAGGTCCACTCTGTCCTTGCGTGGTAGCACCTGATAGGGCCCTATCTATGGGTTAAATAGAACTCACAGCATACTTACGCTAAACTGAATTGTTTGATTAAACTAAATAGCTTAAAATAGAATGGTCTTTGACAATTAAATCGTACTTACATCTAAACTGCGTGCTTATGCTAAATTGAATTATTTAAAACTGAACTGTTTTTTACATTGAAACTGTACTTACACTAAACTGAATTGTTATATATAACTGCTTGAATAAACTGAATAGTTTGAAATAGAATATTTTTTGACAAACTGTGTACTCATGCTAAACTGAATTGTTTTAAATAGAAAAGATTATTTACAGAAAAATAGATTTGGCGGTAAATAACCTACAAAGGTTGATATGCCATAAAACGAAACGAAACCAAGCTTAGGATTTTCCACATGATTGGTAAATACGTTATCGGTCTATATATTCGGTGGATTGCTCTTTTTGGGTGTCTTTCAGCATCAGGATAATTTTACTGTTTGTCATCCATGAGGGTATGCTGGTTTCTAATTGAAATTTTTTCAGTTGAAGGAAAAATCTGTGGTAGATCGGACGTGGATTATTCAAAAAAACTCCATGAATGCCATAATGTCCTTTTTTTCATAATCAATTTGGCATTTTTTGAACGATGCTCTAAGAGTCTCTACTTACATATCTATCTTGAGGCCTTCTTTAAGTCCTTATGTTTCTTTTTAAGAGTTATTTATCTATTTGGCATTGGTTATGTTCTTTCTGCTCCCATGTTTTAATCCAAAATCATTTTGTTTCTTTTCCCTCCGATGGTTGATTTGTCTTTATTTACACTCTGCTAACTTCCTAGAATACACTTTTGTTATTTTCGAATCTCATGTATTGCCTGTATTGCTTGACACTGTCCTAATATCTTTTCTATCTTTCTTTGTTTGCCAATATATTTCGATTCATTTCGTCTAACTGTATTGTCAGATATTTTTGTCTTTTCATTCCATTGTGCCCTCGTGTATTTTTCCTTCCTTGGTACTTTCCCCTTTCCTCACAGAGTTTTTATTTGTCTTTCGTATTTCTGTATTTCTGTTCGAATTCCTTGGGGGGTGGATACCGATTTTATCGTTGATCATTAGTTTTTCTCCTAGATAAATCAGGGCGTTTTGCTTGATGATTTTTCCCGTTGAGATTTTTCTAAAATAATTTATTTTTCTTTTCTGTTTCTACCTTAGGTTTTTTCACGCTGATTTCTTAGGCGTTGTAATGTAACCTTCTAACCGGTCATAATTTTTATTATCCCTTCAGAGCTTCTTTCTGGCTTTGATAACTAGATATCGTGCTTAGTTGTGTTATATTTTGGTTTTCAATATTTTGTGTTTCTGCTCGCGTAAGGGGCTCTTCATGAGAATATTATTCATGACTAACCTGTTCACATATTTTTTTTTTTCATTTTGAGGTGAGGAAACCAACATTGATTTAGAATATCAGCGCTTAGTCACCAAGTATTTGGCTTGTTATAAACTTAGCAGATTCTGTTAAATTTTTCTTTTGACCACTTTTTGTGGAATTACATTTAAATAACAGTGGATTTCAATTTTTTTTTCTTTTCTAGTGCATTTTTCTTTGGTGTTGCTTTGGTCTTTGTGTACTCGAAATTAAAACTTTCAACATTCGCATTCTTCCAGTCTGATCTCCCGTGATGCTTATTATGGGACTACCTGCCGATCATGACACTTAGACGTGTCATCTGAGCCCCACGTTAATTTGGATGTACGTTCGACATTTAACAAGGGTAGTATATTGTGTTTACCAGACCCAATTGTTGTTTATGTTTGCTCTTTTCACAGACGGAAGAAGCTTCAATTAGGCTCAAAACATACTTAAAATTTCCATGTTTTAAACTAGTTTAATCCCAACCGTCTTCCATTTATTTTAATTCGAATTTGTGGGGTTTAATCTTACATCCTTTTATCTGCTGCTACTTTTTCTTACAAATGTTTTGCTGTTATCAATGTTTGAACACTTTTCACACGAGTTGCTTTTAGGTTGGAACCCAAGCGCCACCAATTTAAAAGTCCAACCACAGACATTTCAATTATACGCCTTTTGACTTTCTAAATAGAGATTATTTATCTGTTTTAGGACAAGAGAATTAATTTTGTTTAATATTTCACATGGCTTTTTTAAAATGCTATTCTTACCGATAATTTTTCAAATCTTAGAAAGACTGATTTTACTTCGACCATTAACCAAAAATATTTAGGAGGTTCCCGTGGTGTAAGGATTATCGTCGTAGGAAATGGACACGGCGACACGAGTTCAAATCCTGGACGAGACTGATTGCATTTCACATAGCACTAATACCCTTGGGAAAGGTCTGAATCCATTTATTCTCCCTCCAGCTATGGGTAGATCGTAGGGCAAACTATTTTATTCGGTCTTGGTGAGGCTGCTAGTCTAGGAGAAGGAAAACTCTGAATTCAAACCTTTTAAACTCCGCTTAAAATTGACCTTGTGTCATATCCTGCCCGATTGGAGGGGTTGTTAAATAGGATTAACCAAAAATATCCATAAACACGTACACACAAGTTTTTACTTATCAGCTAATTTAAACATAGACATTTTTTGTTGTTATTCTTCTCAATCGACTTTTTCTTTTCATTATAACAAATACTACTACTACTACTACTATTGAGAGAGCCCCACTACCACTGCTGTTAATAAGAACAATGCAAGTATTAAGAAATAAAATAATAAGTATAATAAAACATTATAAGAATATTAACTACAGCATAGAATATGGTCCCACGAAGCTGGATAATAGACTCCAGGGAGATGTACTATCACTAATACTATTTTTAAGAGAGATGGTTCCACTGAATCACATACTTAGGAAATGCACTGGTTGATAAAAGCTTCATGACTTACTGGAAAAGAATCAGTCACCGAATGTACGTGGATGAAATCAAACTGTTTGCCAAAGCCTAATAAAGGCCGTGAGGATATATAGTGATTATATAGTGATGGAATTTGGCATTGAAAAATGTGCCATGCTAATAATAAGAAGCGAAAAATGGCAAATAACGGAAACATTGAGCTACCAAATCAAGAAAAGTTGAGAATAATCTGAGAAAAAGAAACTTACAAATTCTTAGTAATATTAAAAGCGGACATCATCAAACCAGCGGGGATGAAAGAAAAAAAAAACAGTAACTCAGGAGAAAGAGAAAACTACTCGAACCAAAGTACATTGCATAAATCTCATCAAAAGGATAAACACTTGGGCTATCTCTCTCGCAAGATATTCGGGATCATTCTTAATGTGGACGAAGGAAGAACTTGAATAAAGGAATCAGAGAACAAGAAAGACCATGACGATGCATAAGGCCTTACATCCCTGAGAAGACTTACACAGACAATATGTATCAAAGGAAGGAGGTGGCCTAATTCGTTCAGGCTGCAGAATACATCGACATCACCTCTTCAAAGGAGAAAGACTACTCCACTAAGAGTTTCTTGTATATGACCGTAAAAAATCTGAGGGTGAGGCTCCAGTAATGTTGGAGCTTTGGGGAATGCAAAGTAACAATTTATAACCATTGATTCCAGGTCCACTCTGACCCAGTGTGGTAGCACCTAATTGGGTCCTATCTATGGGTTGAATATGACTAAACTGAGTACTTATGCTAAACTGATTTTTTTATAGAATTCTTTATATGTATATGATTGATTTGGTACCGTATAACCTAAATGGTTAATGTGCCATAAAACCAGACGAAATCAAAAAGAAGGATGAAGAAGGCACATCACATCCGCATTGAAGATAGGGTTGGTACATCTGTACGATGCATTGAATTCTATATTTAAAAAAAAATCAAAGAAAGACTCATTACAGTGATCAGATGCAACATATGGATGAACAGAAAAACAAAAATTAGGAATCAAAAGTGGATACATTTCAAACGACAACAAGAGAAATGTCACAAGAGAAAATTTGGACATTGTTAAGAAAGGGAAGGCTAAAGAAAGAAACTGAATCTCTTCTAATTGCAACACAAAACAACACCAATAAAACCAGTTATGTTAAAACCAAAATAGACAGGACACAACAAAAAGTAAATATAGGTTGTGGTAATAGAGACGAATCGATTAATAATATAATAGGCGAATGCCGTAAATTAGCGCCAATAAAATGTTCGACTTTATACAACTGGGTGTGCAAATTTGAGTTGTGCAAAAAATTAGAATTTACCCATACGAATAAATGGTATATACACAATCCAGAATCCTTCTCGGAGAATAGGACGCTCAAACTTCTCAGGGATTTTGAGATATGAACGGATCCCATAATCTCGGCTAGACGACTAGATCGATTGATAGTCAACAAAGTATGAGAAATTGCCAAATAGTGGACTTTGCCGTTCTGGCAGACCTCGGAGAGAAAATAATAGAGAACGAAAAGAGAGATAAATACCTTTGACTTTGCAAGATAATTTTAAAAAATACGAAACACGAAGGTGACGGTGATACCAATTTTGGTTTGTGCCCATGAAATAATCCCCGAGGGTTTGATAAGGGCACGGGAAAACTTTATATAAGAGGACTTGAAGAGGCCATATAGATTACAGAATTATTAAAATCGGCCAGAATGCCATGAAGAGTCTCGTACACTTGAGAAAACTTTCTATCACTTAAACTCTAACGTTGGTGTGAAAAACTCTGATAGGAGTAAGTAATAACTGCAATATTTCTCAGATCGACCTGAATACTGAGAAGGGTTCAGGAAACCGAAGGAAACTCGCTGTCACTAGGAATATATTGAAAGGTAAACAGCTAACGCTTGGGGAATAAAGTCGCAGCAGAACAAAATAAAAACAATACAAGTACCATTATTACAATTCCTACTACTAATGATAATATTCATAATAATAAAAATAACAATAATAATAATAGTTATTATTATTATTATTTACTCAATAAAGTGTTTCCCATCAGCTAACGCTGATGGTTTTTCACTGGATTTTGAGTGACAGCAAGTCTCCTGAACTCTTCTCTGTATTATGGCCGTTCTCAATGTCGTAGTTTGGGCGGTCTCCACTCATCTGCCATCTTCCAAGTCCTCCAGCCCCTTATGTAATCCTGTAGTTACTGCTCCAAACGCACCAATTACAATTGCCATAATTGTCACCTTCATGTTCCATAGTTTTTCAATTCCCTAGCAAAGGTCGAGATACTTATCTCTATCACATTCTATCAGTTTTATTCTGTGAGCAGGCGGGACAACACAGTCGACAATTTTGAAAGTTCTCTTTTTTTTTTGTTGTTGATTGTTATTAGGTCTGGTCTTCTGGCTGAGATTAGGTGATCTGTGGGTATGATAAAATCCCATAGTAGTTTATGTGTGTTATTTTCTTGGACAGGTGCTGGGTTGTGCATATAACATTTGTTCGTATGTTCAAATTTAAATTTATTGCACATCTCCCAGTGGATGACTTTGCCGACCCACTCGTGTCTCGTCTTTTATTCCTTCTGCGCTAATTTGCTGCATTCGCTTATGATGTGATTGATGGTTTCATCTCTGTCACCGCATAGCCTCTTTTATTATTATTATTCCTTGCCAGTATTTCAGATAAGTGTTATCTGATGGTCTTTCACTGGGGTCTCCGTGATACTAAGTCTACTCAAATTTCTAGTAAGTTTCTTGGTATTTTGGCAGACATCAAAAAGCTATTGTTGGTATGATCTTTACTCGTCCCCCGCTTTCCAACTCCTACAGCCCCCGAACCATGTCTTGGAGTTCGTTTCAAGCGCACCAATTAAAATTGCTAAAACTGTCACCTTCATGTTCCACAGCGTTTTCTTTTCTCTGTCAAGGTCTCGGTAGTTGCTTCTCTTTTCACCCGCTTTGATTTTTCTTTTGTGTCCGCAGGGACGGCAAATTATACTATTTGCTGAATTCGCTTTTTTGTTCACTGTCATTACGTCTTGTTTTCTAGCAAGGATTAGGTGATTTGTTTGTAACTTAAAATCCCAAAGAACTTTCTGCGTCTCATTCTGCAGAACGGATACTCGTTATTCCGTTATCTGTCTTCTCTTCTCTTTATTAGCATGGCATATTTTTCTTGCTAAATTCCATTCCTATATCGTGACTGTATATTCTTATTGTTTATATTACAATGATCAGTTCTTTTTCAGTTTCGGTAAACATTTTTATATTGTCCATGAAAATCCGTTGGTTTAACTTCCCTAGCGATTTTGTAAATTTGTAGCCCCCAGTTAATTTTCTAAATATGTGTTTGACAAGCATCATCGCAAGTACCAATAATTATGGTAAAAGTACATTCCCTTGTAAGATACATTATTTTTCTTTTGATTACTCCTTGCACGTTTTTTTTCACGAGCATAAGCTGATGGTCTTTCACAGGCGTTTGAATAATTGCAAGTCTCCTCAAGTCTCTAGGACTCTTCTCAGTATTCAGGCCGATCTAATGTTGTAGTCTACACGGTATCTACACGTCCTCTGATTTCGAAGTCTTTCAGTCCTTTTGCAGAACTTTTGGGATTGTTTTAAGCTCACCGGTTACATTTGGTATCACCATCACCTTCCACAGCTTTTCTCGTTATCTTGCAACGTCTGAGTGCTTATCTCTTTATACGTTTTCTTTTATTTTGACTCAGTGATCCGCCAGGACGGCGAAGTCCACCATAGAGCAAGTTCTCTTTCTTTTTTAAATATCACTTGGTCTGATTGTCTGTCCGGGATTATGTGATCTGATATTATCTCATATTTCAAGAGAATGTGTATCATTCTCCAGGAATAGATTCTGGGGTGAGCATATTCCGTTTGATAGTAGACTCAAATTTCAATTATTTGCACAATTCCCAGATAATCACTTTTCCAACCCAATTGTGCCTAGTTTTATATTCTTTATGCTCTATGTTGCTGTATTCACTTGTTATATGAGTAATCGTTTCTTCTATATCACCACATAAGCAACATAAGTTTTTTTTTTTTGCGACTTATCTGGTTTTACTTTGATATAGTTTTTATGGTGTTGTTTTGTGCTGTGATTTGAAGATATTAATTTTCTCCCCAAAGTTTTCCTTTTCTTAGCCATGTCCAAGTTTTCTCATGTAATATTTCGCCAGTTTGTCGATTAAAATCCCCATATTGTTGTTTTCTTCCTATTTTTGTTTCCTAGTGAATGTTCTGTTAATCCTTATGTTGACTCGGTTGTTTCTGATTTTCTTTGGTCTTTTATATGTGTTCTTCTAGTCCTCATATCAATTCTATCTTTAATGCTGGCTAGGCCACTTCCTCGTTCTCTTCTTGACACATAAAGTCTGTCTATGTCTTTTCTCGGGTTTAAGGCTTTGTTCATCGTAATTAATTTTCTTGTTCTCTGTTCTATTCGTTCAAGTTCTTCCATCGTCCATATTAAGAATGGTCCCCAGTAAACTTATAGTTTGTATTAGAGTCTTCAGTTCTTTCTTTACAAACAGATTGATTTTATCCTTTAGATGGTGAATCTTTATTTGCAATTTAGTAAATTTGTAGCCCCCTGTGCATTATCTCAATATGTGGTTGAGTGTCGTCATCAATATTACAAATAGTAATGGTGATAGTGCATCTCCCTGGAGTATACCACTCTAGACTTTTACGTCAGCTATAACTTTTCCTCCTGCTGTCAATTCCACTTTGAAGGTTTTCATGGTTTCCGGGGTGAACTTTGTTATTTTGTCGATATCGTCTACATTATTCGACTGTCTATTATCGAACTTTGCAGGATTCTATTCTCGGCTATTATTTTTAACAATCAACGGTAGAGCAACATTTTTTTGTCTTGTTTTGCTCTTCCTGAGAATGTGTCGATCAATGTACGGTAGATCGCATGTCCATCTCGTTCCATTGTCGCATTCTTTCTGTTCTTCGGGAAACAGTTCAACGCTTATTAGTGAGAAGTATATAACCTCGCATCATCTCTGCTTTTAGTATTTTTCGCATCATCGGTAGACACGTAATTGTTCTATAGTTGTCGGGTCAATTCATTTTTTTGGGTCGTTTTGGATTAAGGTTGCCTTTCCATTAGTCCTCTGTTTGTGTATAGCTGTTTCTTGTGACTATGTATTCAATTCGATTGGCAGTGTGTCATGGAAGGAAGCAATTTTTTAAATACCAGAAACCTTGTATGTAAACATAGCCAGGCGTTTTCAAGTTCAATGTAATTCAGAGTGAATGAAGCTTTATTACCATCGCACAACCTTCTTCGGGTTATTGTAACTTCTTTTCTATGTTATTCGTCCACGACCTTTCTGTTATATTCTTTCCATTCCCAATATTTTACTCCAAAATTGTTCAGAGGTTGATATGCCATCAAACAAAACTCAAACTCCATCCCCAAATTGTTTTTCTTCCTTCACATCGGGCTTTTGATATGTCCTTATGCCTTCTGCATCTACTTATTTCAGAATTTTCTTTCGTTATTTTGAAATATTCTGTTTTGTCGTATTACTTGACCTTGTATAATGTCCTTTTAAGTATCCCTTCTTCCTTCAAGTAACTTCTGATTTTTCCCCTCAACTAGTATTTTTCGTTATTCCTTCTGTTTTGTTTTACTCTTTTCATCTCAACATATTTTCATGTTTTCTTTTCTGATTTTAGCATCTTCGGTTGTTGTAGATTTCAGTGTTTCCAGTCTAATGTTCCATCCAGGATTTGAGTTTCTATTTACGTTCTTTTGGGGAACATCAATTTTATCACATAATAATTTAGCTCGCACATATATTCGTTCTTTTCATTCTTGTTCTTTTTTTGTATTTATTCTGTCGATTGTGGTGTTAGGGTCTCGTTGCTTAGGATCTCTATTTATTTATTGGTATATTTCTGTTATTTCCAGGTCAGAAATTCAAGATTTCTTTATTATCGTCCTAATTAGGTCTACAGGTCTTCGGTTTGTTGTTTTAAATCTAGCGGATTCTTGCCAGATATGGTTAATTCTTTTTATTTAGCCTAATTGTGTAGGGTTAGTCCTAAAATAACAAGTGCAAGTTAGTTGTCTTTGCTTGTCCATTTACTCTGTTAGTGTCTCCGATATGTGTGATTACTTTGGTTGTCACTCAAGTACGTAAACAAAGAATAGCCAGCATTTGCAGGATAATAACTGGGTCACCAACGTTGGATATCAGTGGAGAACCTGCCAATCATGACACCCAGACCAGTCGTCTTGATCCTACGGTGTATTTTGCTTCGAATTATCATTTTTAAGACGTTTAGAATACTGTGGTTATATCAGACTCAGGTATTGTTTAAAATCCTCGCACCTGTCACAGATGCGACCAAGTACACTTTAATTAAGAGAACTCTTTAGCAAATCACAAAAAAGTGCATTGTTCTTTCCCTCATCAATAGACACCACTAGTAGTTTTCTGACGGAACTATTTGGCCCTGGCCATTAACCAAAGAAGTTATTCTGCCCAGCATCTCATGAGGTTTACTGTTGACCCAACTTTGGATTCATCCACTTTACTTCACAGCATCCACGTTTTTCCATTGTTTCTGGTGACATATATTTAGAGACTATTTTACTTTGAGTTTCGTAAGTTTAACTTAATTAAACTCTAGCTATTCACATGTTTAACTTGATTAAAGTCTAGTTATTCACTATTTAATTTTTAGCTATTCACTATTGTTTAGACCAAAAGTGATTAGCAGCTGTTACTTTATGTTTATTGTTCTAAGTTCCACGTACGTTATATTATTCACATCTATCACAGCCACAATTGATTTGTGGTTTAACAGGAACATTTATCATACTGAATTAATAGTATTTTCCTTTATTTATCTAAACGCTAAAACCTTACAAATGATAAAAATGCAAATAAACAAAATAAAACATGACTTTATTTCCGAACAGTTAAGGCAAAGACACATTTTGCAGTCAATACATAAAATTTGTCTGGTTTCCTAGGAAATTTATTGCTCAGCGTTACGTTTTATTATCTCCTTTCTGCTTTGGTTTCACTTCTGGCTTGAACGGTGGAAGCCTCTTTCCTGTTATTTTATACTGAAATTTAGTAACCCGACTACAAAGATTTTCATTATTATCATTTTACTCATTCAGAAGCATTTCATACTAGCGTCAGCTGATCGTTTTTCACAGGAGGCTGAGTGATAGCAAGTCTCCTCCAGTTTCCAGGACTCTTCTTAGTATACTGGCTTATCTCAATAATGCTGTAGTTTGGATGTTTTCCACTCATCCGCTTATTTCCAAGTCCTGAAATCCTTGTACAAATCCTTTCGTGACTGTACCGAGCGCACTGATTACAATTGGTATCACCGTCACTTTCATGTTCGATAGTTTTATTTTTCAACTCTCTAGCAAGGTCTAGGTTTTTATCTCTCTCCTCGCTTCCCTTCAGTTTTACCCTGTGATCAAACAGAACAAGTCAAATATTCGGCAAGATCTCTTTTTTTGTTGAGTATCATAGGTAAGATCGTCTGGCCGTTGAGTTTAGAATGTGATTGAACCACTAGCTTCCTTATTTCTATTTTATTGATTTAAGCCAAACAATTCATTATGCAAATCCGTTAGTACCAACTATTCTCATATTTTATCTCTCGGATATTCTGCCTTTTTTTGAGCTAAAGTTGCAGCTGATATCAATCCCGAAATATGCGGTCTGCTTAGAAGGGTTAAAGTGAGATGGAACCCCAAGTAGGTTCATTTGATTAAATTACCGCTCCCATTGATAGACTCAATTCTTTAATATCCTATAGCTCAATAACTTGCAACTAGGCTTTATAAAATAACACACACATATACATACAAGTATTGACGTATTTATATATGGATGATATGCCAAACTTTTACCGTTATTTTTTAAAACACCGTCCGTGTGATGTTAATAAGTGATGTCTAATCAAAATTTTTTTTTCAAAAAGTAATCTTTGGAAAAAGTTTCTGGATAAGAGATTAGTTAATTACATCACATTGAAGATGGTTCCAAAGAAAGTGAAGAGATAAGGTATATATTCATTTATAAATAAATGTAGCCTTTGAAGATCTCATTATTTTCGTATTTTTTCTATTCCACTGATCTTTTTCTCAAGTTTCTCTCTCTCTCTATATATATATGTATATATATATATATAAACTAGTAAAATGGGAATATTTGTATTTGAACGAGTTTTAGAAAATGAATAACGTCCATTTTACTTATTTAGTAGTATTTATTTTGCAATTGATAAAAGTGACAGTTATTCATTTGAACGATTGTACTTTATCCAATATTTCAGCCTTGTGTCCTACGACCAAGTTATTTAGATAGTTTTCAGCCTGTGTGATGAGTTAGCAGCGTAAAAGACACTTTTATGTGCCAAATAAGTGATATACTCCGGTGGACTCCTTCACATTGACGAGAAAAGGCAGGACGACTCGCTCGAACCTACATACAGCAGCTCTGCGCCGATATGGGGTGTATTCTTGAAGACCTGCCGTAAGCAATGGACGATAGCGAGGGGTGACAAGAGAGGGTCAGGGATATCCGTGCTGATAGAGTAACATGATGATGATGATGATGGGCCAAGAAACAATCACCGTTACCGTGATTGGGGCGTTCGAGAATCGAGGTAATTGTTGTTTTGTCCTACCACCATCTTCGCATCTTTTTTATTTCCTTGTCGTTATAGTAATAACTTATGGCGTTTCCTGTCGCTGTTAGCAAAAATTCATCTTGCTAGCTCTTATTCCAACGTTATGTGATTCCCTTGCAGTTCTACTTTCTTTATTTCAGGTATGTTAATTTTAATAGTTATTGGAAAGTCGAGGTAACATTCTACGTATTTAAGGTTCAAATGACATTTTTAAACTGGAAACGAGCGTCGAGTAGCAAGTATATTTTGGGGACAATGGTGAACATTTGATTTTGAATCCTTTCAATTGATTTATAGTTTTTAAATTATATTTAGGCTTTTTCAAAACAGGGTTTTTGAAATTGCTCTGTGTTGATTTTTTTCTTCCGAAACAAATTGGCTGTGTATCCTTTTATTTTTTTGAGACCTGGTTGCACACTCATGATTCTTTAGACGTGTCATATGTATACATATATATATATATATATATATATGGGGGGTGCGCATGGGTGTGTGAGTGTGTGTGTATGTGTATGTACAATAGACAGTACTTATGATATATATGTCTGAGGAATTAAAACTTATATGACAGTTTGAGGTATTCAACGGTCCTTAAATTATAAAGTGTATGATGCGTTTTGTTTTATTTTGGGAAATGTGATTTTCCTTTTATGATAAATATGAAAATATAAAACAAAACTATTAACTCTGAAAGAAATTCAAAAGTCAATTTAAAAGTTCAACTAGTTGTTTGTACAACTCGAACTTTTAAATTCTCCAAGCAAAAAGTAAACAACCATGGGATTCATTTTAGGTAATGACATCTCTTGCCCTCCAGTTGGGTTAAAGGTCAAAACTTTGGATAGATTATTCAGGTCTTTGATTTTTGTTTGGTAAATGTGAAAAGAGATATTCCTCCTATCACCAAACGTAGGATGGGACCCTTAAAAAAACCAAGCCCCTATATGGCAGTTTGATTGGATGACTAATTAATATCTAATAGGTTGAATGGATACTCTTCCTACAAATGTGGACCAACACATTTCATCGGGGGACCAGGCAAAAAGTAGTATAAGATTACAATATGGTCTGCCAAGCGAGAATGCTTGTTACAAGAGGAATTTTCCATAAAATAGATGTGTTAAGGGTTTCATAAGAGAAGAAATCCGGTGTTTATATCGAGGACAAAAGAATCAGCAAAGAAATCTTTCCAAGGAATGAAGCCGCTTCAACAAAAACGTCATTCTCCGAAAACTCGAGTATAATACGAGGATCATTAAATAAGTTTCCATACATTTTTCGTATGGGCACTTTTATTGGTAGTACTCACATGAAACTCTAGTCCCCTTTGAAGTAATATCCACCGGCTGCAATGCACTTGTTGTACCGTTCCAACACCTTCTGGAAGGCCCCATGGAAGTCATCTTGAGTGAGCGTGTCAATGACCTTCGTCACAGCCTTTTTCATCACCTCACTTGTCTCATAACGACAGCCTCTGAGCTTAGGATATAACCAAAAGTCACAGGGAACAAGGTCTGGACAATAGGGAGGCTGAGGAACTGTCTTTATGCCCATCTTGCTGAAATAGTCTGTGACAAGGATGAAGTTGTTGACTGGTGCATTGTCCTAGTGGAAATGCCACTGACCCGATTTGAAGAGTGCTGGCCTCTTCCCAAGGAATCTCTTCCTGAATTCCCTTAAAACCTCAACATAGTAACTCTAACCCTAACCGTAACCCTTTGGCCAATCAACTGTGGTGTATTGACCTCCTTACTCCTCCCACACCTCTCATCATCCCTCACAGACACTCTGCCTTTCTTGAGTCTCTCATGCCACTCAAAAACTGATGCTCGCTTCATTCAAGATGGTTGAAAGGCAGTCTGAAGCATTCCATTCGTTTCTGTGGCATTTTTTCCAAGTTTAAAACATAATTTTATTGCATATCGTTCTTCCTCACGTCCAGATTGCATTTTTGAAATTCACCAGCTGTGACAATCAGGCTTTAGTAGGGGGTATTCCAGTTCCTGCTGTAGGTTTTTAATTGAACAAGAAATCATAAAAATTAGTCAGTTATCTCATAAGATGCATAGCAATACCATACTGAATTCTCAAGAGTCTACAATTTTAAATGCTTGTACAAAAAAGTCTGGAAACTTATTGAATTCATCACGTAGAAAGAATTCACCAGCAATAATAATGATAATAATAAGAGAGATAGGTACCTCGACCTTGCTAGAGAATTGAAAAAACTATGGAACATCAAGGTGAACATTATACCAATTGTGATTGGTGCTTTTGGCAACTAAGTAAAGGATGATTAAAGGGTCTGGAACATTTGGAAGTTAGCGGCTGGGTGGAAACTATCTAAATTACAGCATTATTGAAAATGGCCAGAGTACTGACAAGAGTCCTGGAGACTTGAGGAGACTTTGTGTCACTCAATCTCCTGTGAAAGACCATCAGCTTTCGCTGTGAAAAGCTCCAATGAATAATAATAATAATAATAATAATAATAATAATAATAATAATAATACATATATATATATATATATATATATATATATATATATATATATATATATTATTGTTTCACGATTGCGTTTCAATAGATTGTTGTTAATTGTTAACGGAGTGTTTTTTTATCTTTGAGTTACCAACAACCAGACAACTTGTTCCAAGTTTTGAAGAAGTTCCAAATAGATTGTAATCCTCCTTATATGTACCTTTCAAACAAACGTTGGCAAAATTTTTCGATTAATGGTGTTAACTGAAATATTTGAACTAAATTATCATATTTTATATTACTTTAGAATAAAAGATTATTGATATTACGTGTTAAAATTGCTATTTATTGGGATACCATTGACATTGGCAGCGTCATCATCATCATCAAGTCATACGGAGGTGCCCGTGGTGTTATTGTTATCGTCGTAGGAAATGAACACGGCGACACGAGTTCAAATCCTGGACGAGACTGATTGCATTTCACATAGCACTAATACCCTTGGTAAAGGTATGAATCCAATTATTCTCCCTCCAGCTATGGGTAGTTGTAGGACAGACTAGGTTCTTCAGCCTTGATGAGGCAACTAGTCTAGGAGAAGGAAAGCTCTGAATTGAAACCTGTTAAACTCCGCTTAAAAATTGAGCTTGTGTCATATCCTGCCCGAGCGGAGGGGTTGGTAAATAGGATCATCATCAAGTCGTGCTGAGAGTATTGATTTCCCTTTCTCTCTTTCTACATCAGTCGTTATGTTTTGACCTTTTGACCCGGCCAAAATTGCCATTCAAGGTGATGCACCGGAAGGAAGTGACACATTCTAATGGCAGTTATGAGAGGAAATCGCGTGGGTGGAAATTGGCTGATGAAATGGGACGAGGTAAAAAAAAATCCCATTATACTCTCATAGACTGACGCACCGGAAGAGAGTGACCTCTGAACTGCATGACAGTTATTTCTGCTCGATGACGATCACACAGGCCATTCCAAAGATAGCGGAAGTGACACATCCCGGTCGCCAGATATCGGAAGAAGTTGCGGAGGCGTGGAGGCGTGTCCATATCACGGCGTGGGAGTTTGAAGGTAATATAAGGCCGACGAATTGAACAGAAGAAGGAAGCAGTACAGTGGGAGACGGAAGTAGACGAGGTGTAGAAGGGAAAGCCAGCACCCAGGAAAGTGGACTCCAGGGCTCTGGTTGAGCAGCCATGGAAAACGAGAAACGAGACAACGCTGACGGCCATAACTTTAGGGTAAAAATATTTCAGTTATGTTTGGTCTCCAGCTCCCTCAGACACGCAAACTTTGAACAACCCTTTCGAAACTTACAAATAAAGTGAGAGGTAAATATTTTGTTAAAGAAGTCTTGCGTGCGTCGTTTATCATTGCGTCGGTATGTATCCAGTATATATATATATATATATATATATATATATATATATATATATATATATATATATATATATGTATATTTCTGCATGAATCAGCAGATGACAATACAACACAGTCCCTATCATCCATCTCAACAACCATCTCCTCCAAACTACATCCTCTGTTCCCACGTAACTTTTATTTCGTAATAATGCACAAAAAATAATTGTACAAAGTAAGGGGACCATTGGTCAGCTAACACAGGAATGTCCACGTGAAAGGGTTCATAGATGAACGTTACTTATGTCTTCCTTCTTGCTTCTTTAGCAGTGTCTCGTATGTTTTATTCGTGTTCTGTTGATTGTTTCTTCCAGAATGTGGTCACGACTGTTCGACGCATTCTTGTGTAGTTTCCATCTACTTTTTTTTAATGCATTTTGTCAGCGTTCAAATGGTGCATCCATACAGTAATATCAACACAACTACTGCTTTGGATAAATCCCATTTTATTTTATGGGATAGATCGGACTTCCATAGAATCAATAACAAATCAATAGTACATCTTCACTAGACGTAAAATAACATCACTTTCAGTAGACAAGACACTGCTGCTGAGGTTTTCCTCTTTGAGTGGCGATGGAATTTTCGCGCTTAAAGCACCTGTATCTCGTTTTTATGTGCGTTCAAGTGGACTCCATTTTTCGAGGCTTAGAAACAGGGATTCAACCTGAGTAGGTGTATGAAGCACTATGTGGTTGGGCTGCCAAAGCAGACGATTCAATTGTCTGATTTGGCGCGAAACCAGACAAAGGATTCTTGGACATGAAATCTCGCCGTATCCGGAAGTGGTAAGGGGACGCGAATGGGAGTTGACGACGCGACCCGGCAGAGGGCAGTTGGCGGCTGGACAGCAGAGAGTTGGCGTGGAAGAACGGACAGGGGCAGTCAACACCAGACACCGGAGCAGAGAGGCGAGGCAGCATGGGATAGGGTCCAGCGAGAGTGAGTCAAGATGAGTCTGATTCCAGTAGCATTGTGGAATTTTCGCTAGTAACCCACGCTAGCGATAGTCCGCACATGCATATAGTGTTGCAATACCTTCCTCTGCTCTTGGTTAACCCCAAGCTTTGTTCGTGTTTGTTCGTTTGTCCTTCTATTTTCTCCGTTCCCTCGATCGTATTCTTGTGTAGGTAAAGAAATGTGCGTTACCCCCTCGAACCACTAGTTGATCACCGGCCGGCGTAAGAAGTGACATGGTTAGAAGACTGAGATAATGTGGTGGGGGAGAGGGCGTAACGTTTACAAATGGTGCCGTTGACCAGAGAAAAAAAAACCTGATGAAAAAAAATTGGAATTGATCGGGGAGCGGGGGAGTTTAGAGGCTGACAGACGAACGGAAAAAGAAAAAAAGAAAACGCTGTAAGGACCTGCAACCTGCGAGACAGAGAGAAAAGAAAAAGAAAACGAGAGAAACAAAGAAAAAAAAAGATGGAAAAGAAAGAAATCTACAAAGGTAGGAATACACATTCCCCCCTCCCCCACTGCACTCGAATATAAGAACAAAAAAAAAAGATTTGTTAGATTAAGGAAATTTTAAGATGTAGAAAAAAAAAAAACAAGTAATCTATTTCGTTTTTGTGTGTGTGTGTGTATGTTTAACCCCTTAACTGCTGATAATTTTTGTTGTATTTTTGTTAGACGGGAGAAGAATTTCCTCCCTTACCCTATTTTCACACTTAACTTGACCGCTAGAATTCAGATGTTTTTTTTTCCTTCTTCATAGCAGTTTCACATAGTAATTTTTATACTTAAGTGATATAGACCAGTGGCTTAAGAAAGGAAGTAAGTCCGTTCTGGGAAGTTTTATAGTAATTTTTTTTATGCTGGAAAGGTGATAAATCACCGATTAAAAAAAAAAAAATTTTTTTGCTATAAGGTTCACTAGAAGAAAAAAATTGTGGTATTTCAAAACCCCAGAGAAAGGGAAGATGAAACTAAAAATAAGAGAGAGTGAGATTTCTAAGCTAGGTTAAAATCGACTGGTCAAAGTCGGATCATCCGAGTGCAGAGGGTAGAAGGTGGAGGAAAGCTTCTACCACAAAAACTAAAAAAAAAAAAAAATGGAAAATATAAAAAAATGAAAAAAAAAAATGGCGGAAAAATTGAACAAAGAAAGAGAAGGAAGAGCAGATAAAGTCATGAAAAAGAGAAAACGAAAAGTAGAAAGAAAGAAAGATTGCTAGGGAATTTTTGTCACTGCATCCATGCTTGTCTCAGTCAAAAGAAAAAAAGAAAAAGAATAAGTAAACTTTGGATTTTTGGAAGAAAAGAAAGTTTTTGTTTTTTTGTGGATTTAAAAAAAAAACCGTTGGAAGCAAAAGCTATCCCCTCCCACACCACCTCCGGTAGAGGGAAGAATTCAAGTGGACAGGAGAGAAGGAAAGAAAGACGCAAAGAGAAATGGTGGAAGTGGGCAGAGATCTCAAGGGAAGAGAGACAAGGGTTAGAAGGTGAATGCGTGACAAATGCCTTCAGAACAATTTTATTTTATATATTTGTCAATTGTAGTTATTTTATTTTTTTTAATTTTTTGTCTGTGAATTGTTTATTATTATTATTATTTTTTTTTTTTAATTTGTATGGATTTTTTTTTTTTTTGCTATCCTTTGTTTGTTTGTTTGTTTGTTTTTTTTGTTATACTTTGCCTTGTTTTTTGTTGGTTTTGGGGGACTGGGCTTACCTTGTCATTTGCTTTGTTGTTTATTGTTATTTGTTTATTTTTTTTATTTTTATTTTTTTACCTTCATGGATTTTCTGGGTTTATTTTTTGTAAGTTTAACTGCTCTTGGCACTTCTTCACTTCGTCTGATCGTGTTCCCCCTGGGGGGGGTTGCATGGGGGCCCCGTTTCGCGGACTGGTATCGAGGGGTAGTAAGTTATACAAATGATGATTTGGGAAAGCGAGTGGCCTGATTGACATAGAATTGATGAACATGGTACCGAGGAAACGGTTGACGATGGGTTGGGAAGACGATACCTGGGCGCGTGGCGGTGTCCGGTTGCTCCTCCCCCCTGGCTGGTCATGGCTGGACGATCTGGGAGATGGTGTCAATTGCTTTGTTTTTATTTTTCTTATTTTTTGAAAATCCATGGAGATTGATGGCTGGCTGAAAGTCAGTTACAGTGAACTTTCTGTAACTCTGAGAGACTTGTTTTGTTTGTTGCAGGGGGCAGTGAAGGCCCCCAAGTTGGGAGGTGAATTCCACAGTGCTTTCTGGAACATTATTCCTGTTACGACACCGATCGAACTGCGGAGATTACTGATGCTCCCAAGTCGTAAGGAAAGGGGGGAGACAAGTCCAAAAATACTCCTGAATTGTTGGGTAGCGGTGGTTAAAATTCCCCTGTGTTCTGATGGGTTGGAGAATGGGGTGAAATGTTCGAAAATTGAATAACGTTGGAGGTGAATGGAAAAGTTCTCTTGAAATCGTTGGGTAGGGGTGGTTAAAATTCCCCTGTGTTTTGTTGGGTGGGGGCGGGGCGAATTGAAAGAAAGTTGAATAATGTTGGAGGTGAATCGAAAAGTCCTATTGGAATGAAGAATAGGGATGAGTCAGGAGACCCCAGAATTGTTCACAGGAGAGCAAGGTGGAAGAGCTGAATCCAGCAATATTTTTTTTATTTAAAAAAAAATTTTTTTATGTGTATGATGATATGGTGTTGTCATATTATTTATTATTTTTTTTTTAGGGGACGACAGAACCCCTTTAAAATTTTGTAATTTCGGTTGTTACTTCCTGTAAATGTTCTTGTTTTTCTGCTTGTTGTTGAATGGTGTTGTAATTTATTGAGAATAAATGACAAGGGTAAGAGAGGGAGGTATGTAGCACTATGTGGTTGGGCTGCCAAAGCAGACGATTCAATTGTCTGTTTTGGCGCGAAACCAGACAAAGGATTCTTGGACATGAAATCTCGCCGTATCCGGAAGTGGTAAGGGGACGCGAATGGGAGTTGACGACGCGACCCGGCAGAGGGCAGTTGGCGGCTGGACAGCAGAGAGTTGGCGTGGAAGAACGAACAGGGGCAGTCAACACCAGACACCGGAGCAGAGAGGTGAGGCAGCATGGGATAGGGTCCAGCGAGAGTGAGTCAAGATGAGTCTGATTCCAGTAGCATTGTGGAATTTTCGCTAGTAACCCACGCTAGCGATAGTCCGCACATGCATATAGTGTTGCAATACCTTCCTCTGCTCTTGGTTAACCCCAAGCTTTGTTCGTGTTTGTTCGTTTGTCCTTCTATTTTCTCCGTTCCCTCGATCGTATTCTTGTATAGGTAAAGAAATGTGCGTTACCCCCTCGAACCACAAGTTGATCACCGGCCGGCGTAAGAAATGACATGGTTAGAAGACTGAGATAATGTGGTGGGGGAGGGGGTAACGTTACATGTATTTGGAGGAAACGCTATATCATCTGTCTAGTCTCCGTCTGTTTTAGTTTTTGCAGGATATCATATGCTTAAAATATTTGTTAAAGCAGCCACAAATAATTATATATATTTAGAAATATACCGGCTCATTGGCCAAGTGGGTAAATTGATCAGCAATGGTCCAGGAGACCTGGGTTCAATCCCAGGTCGCGTCATACCAAAGCATTTAAAAATGGTATTTGATACCACCTTGCTTAACAATTAGTAATATAAGGTACATATCAAGGGTAAAGTGGAGCAATCCTGGGAACTAAGTAACGCCCTCGCCTACCCCACTGTGGAGTAGCTACTGAAAAGGGAGCCTTCTGGTCGCCCTCGACTAGGGTCGCCAACTTTTACACACGTACAGTAATTGGTTTGCTGCCCTGTCAATTGAGCTTCGAATACGCGTACTGTATCACTTGCAGGAGGTTTAAGACACCTCTCCAAAAAGAGGAGTGCTGGGTATGAGACGGATCTGTATCTGGGGATCAGGCTCCAGTTTTGGAAATTTTATTTAGTTTGGAGTTCGTCTTCATTACCATTCCTAACAGCTCAACTTTAAAACAGAACGGTAGTACTTGTGAGCGTCTCAGATATGGGTCAAACTGAAATGTTAGAAAAATATTACAATGGAATATTTGATACTATATAGCTGTAGATTTGACGTTATTACTATCTATTATGGGTTATCTTTATAAGGGATTATCTTTATAAAGGATTATCTTCATAAAGGGTTCTCTTCATGAAGAATTGTCTTTATGACTGCCTAGGAAGCATAGAAACTGAGTGAAGACCAGTGAATCTTATCAAATAGAAATATTTCCTTGAAATCATATAATTTTGTAAATCCATCAGAATTTGACAGAGAGAATTCAATCATTCAGCAGGGCATAAATTATTCGTACTAGATATGCTCGATTTATGACTTATAATTTTTCAGTAAAAATTCTCTGAAGATATAGCCTGATAGAAATCTTAATATAGACAAGCAATTAATGTGATTCACGAATTACAAGCATGAAATAAGCCTGCACTGATTGCAATGCCGTTTGAAGCAATCAATCTGAACTGCTCTCATTCATTACATGTCAGGCATAAATTTTTCTTCAGAAAACAATTAGGGGGGTGTCCTCGTGGTGTAATGGTTAAAGCAATGAACTGCGGAATCGTAGTACGCGAGTTCGTACTCCAGTCGCACTATTACATTCACTTTCGGGCAAATACCCTTGGGAAAGGTATGAACCCCCTTATCCTCCCAGCAATGGGTTAAATAGTACCACTACTGTTCTTCTAGGCGAATGGCTTTGGCATTATATAACCTACAAAGGTTGATATGCCATTAAACAAACGAAACCAAACCAAAACAATTGGTGGGGGATCAGTTATAAACAGTCTCATTCGGATCTTGAATTCCCTTCACCGATTCCATTTTTATGTCGATCACCTTTACACGATTCTTTATTTTTGCGAATAATTCATAAAAAGACAGTATCATGTAAAATATTTCTGTGACAGTCGTTCAAAGAAAATCTTTATAATGGTATAATAAGATTTTTCTCATCTTCCATTTGCCAAAAAGAGAATAATCTTTGAAATATTTTTTTAAAGATTCTAATGCGTTGTCTGTTTCTTTATAGAATCTAATTGATGTAGGACTTTATTTATCAAACTATTTTTTTATTATTATTTTAATATGTGGAGATAAAATATGAAGATAGGAAAACGAATTATGGCGAAGATCAAACGAAATCTTATGATGTAAAAGATAAGAAAAACATTCCTTACATAGATAATTATTCTCATTTCAAAGAATATTTTTATTATTTCTAAATATTGAAAAAAAATATTTTTGGGTTTAACAAAAAAATTTTCGTTCGAATAAACCTTGACTCCAAAGCTCAATTTATGTGCATACGTAAGACGTGTTTGTACGTCTACTTTATTATCTATATTAAAAGAATTAAACGTGAAAGCATGTGTATTTGAATGTTACGTACTGGCATCATCTCAGATAAATAAAAGACCATTTTGTTTTGATTGTAAGAAAGAGAGGGGAAATAATATGGTATACGTCATAGAGGAAAAAAAAACAAAAAAACAAGTGTAAGAAGGAAAGAATGAGAAAGAAAGAAAGAAATTGAAAATAGAGAATAGGTAGCGAAACGCTAGACACCAGACGCTTGTAACAATAGAACAGAATGATTCCTATCATCCTATTCTATTGAGAATCAGAAAATTGAGATAAGTAAAAAACGTAATATATATATATATATATATATATATATATATATATATATACATATTTTCTTCTGGATCCGTTCGAATTCCCGTATTAATTTTAGCGTATGCGGGGGGAATTGATTTATGTATTGTCCATAGTTGTATGTATCCCTAAGTCAGGTAGAAAGTACTAGGGATACATACAAATATATATATATATATATATATATATATATATATATATATATATATATATATATATATATATATAATCAAAATTTAATTTTTGAACCAACAAATTACGATACATTTAAAAAAAATCTTACGAAAGTCAATAAATATTTATTTTGGATAAAATGTTCGGCATTTATTCACTAACGGATAAACTGAACTTTGAATTACACGAGTCTTGTTAACATATTTATTTATTTATTTATTCAGAAACATAGTAATTTGTAGTATTAGTAGTAGTATTAGTATTAGCGTTGGTAGTTGTAGAAGTATAATAGGCAGCAAATTAACACAGAAAGAGTACAAGACTAGACACGACTGGGTCGGCAAGGTGATCCAATGCGAAATGTGCAAGAAATTCAAATTCCTATTATTAAAACCTATTCTAAAATTAAAATAAAATAAAAAACGGAATTAATAAAAAAAATAAGATATAAAATAAATAAATTAAAAAAAATAATAATAACCAACCAAGAAAAAAGAAGAAATATGATTAGAAAGGAAGATTCTAGAATACCACGTGATGCCCATTTTGTTTTTTAATATAAATATTAAAAAAAAAACGATAACTTCAAAACCTTACAATGGCTGAAAGTAAATGAAGGAACAAATCTGTTGCTAAGAGTTGGGCTCAAAAACAAAGTTTTGGTAATTATATCTCTATTTAAAAACATTGATTTTTCGTGTTTCGTAAAATCTTTTAATCTTAACAGTTGTATTTGAATGAAGACTGACTAAATCTCCAAAATTCCTTTCAGGTAAATATTTTTTGAGACGACGAAATAGATTTGTTTTGAATTTAGCCGCTCATTATGTCTTCATCACTTATGTGACTACTCTCTATCTAAGGAAATCAGTAATTGATGGAGCCTGAAAGTATTAGAATTTTCCCATCTTCCATGTAAAAGAAACTTATTAGTAGTTTTGTATTTATTATAATATTTCCAGTTTAATGGAAATTTTAAAATCGGCCAATAAATAGAAAGCAAAAAGATTACACAGGAATGATTTAAGTTAAGATATTAAATAAATCATAAGAGTAAGTAATTGGACTTTCACTAAGTTAAAACTTAGGGTTTTTTGTGACCCGCTGTCAATGAACAGTCACCTTGACTGTCATCGGTCACATTTGTGTCAGGTGAGCAGATAAAAAAACAACCCCAGGGTCTGGTATAGCCACAATGATAAAATGTTATATTCAAATATTACACAACGTGGGACCCAGGCCCTGTGCATGGCAGTCATGATCGGCAGGTGCTCTCTTGATAGCCAACATGGGAGACCCGTTCGTCATCCTGCGAATGTTGGCTGTTCTTTTTTCAGGTACACAAATGAGGATTAAAGGAACCACATCAACCAGAGACCTAAACAGAAAGCATGGACTAGGGAAGACATTCATCTACCGCTACACAGCTTTTAACCCTACACAAAGAGGATAAAGGAAAATAATGATGGAGATTTGGCAAGAAGTTTCTAATTTTCAAACAACTAGTCATAGACTTGCTGATAAAGTCAGAACAATATTAAAGAAGGGTTGGTTTTCAGTCTGTCAAATGATAGAAATACACCTGAAAATATATGATTGACAATGTGGTACTAATACATTTCCCGGGACATTAAACAATAACAAACAAAAACCACCAACTTCGAAAAATGAAAAAAAACCCACAACCAAACACTGCACAACCAAACAATCCAGAACAAACACTATCACAAGAACAAAAGTTATATCTAGAAATCTTTAAGAGAATTATGAACAGTGAAAAGATCGCTTTACCATCATTAAGAATCATTGAATGGAGACAGATAAAGTGAATCAAGTACTGGCATACATATCAACGAATAATATAACCGAATTAAATGCACTAATTAATGCATGAGCGAAATTAGTTTGTGAAAGATCTGAGATCCCCTCAAAAAGTACGAAAGAAAAATCAAAACTAGGATGGGGATTTCGACAAGAAACTCTGATAAAAAAATCTATGAAAACAGGCAAAACTGAAAAACAAAATAAAGACGCTGTAATAACAGGGAACAAAAATGGAAAGAGAACACGGGAAAAACTTACAATACAACTTAAGGAAATAAACCAGAAAGTACTGGCGAAAGAAGGAAAATTAAAGATATATCGACAAAGGGTAAAACAATAAAGACAAAACAGTACATTCCAAAACAATGAAAGAAAATTCTATCAAAAATTGGGTGGCGATGACAATAAAACATACCAACAACCAGATGCAAAAGAAATCCCACGATTCTAGACCACAATATGGCAACCAAAATAACATAGCAAAAAGGCTCGATGGATAAACCATATCACAAGAGAACTAGAAGAACTCGAAGAAGGCCCGAAAGCGGAAATACACACCGATTTACACAAAATGACACTTAAAAGATATCAAACTGGAAAACACCGGGCCATGATGGAATACATGGTTTCTGGTTCAAGAAATTCACCTCCATACACGACAGACTAGCACTAGAAATTAATAAATGCCTACAAACAGCACACATACCCGACTGGATGACTAAAGGAAAAACCACATTGATACAAAAGGACCCAAACAAAGGAACCGCCCCAAACAATTACATACCTATAAAATGCCTACCAATGATGTGGTAAATATTAACAGCGCAAATAAGGGAAGTGATTTACTACTCGCTATCAAGCCATGGTTTGTTCCCTGACGAACAGTAATGATGCTGCAAAGGATCCAGAGGCACAGAAGAATTACTTTACATAGATCAAAACATTCAAAATGAGACGGAAAAATCTGGCTGTAGCCTCTGCATTGACTACAAAAATGCATATGATATGGTTCCGCAAAGCTGGATGATAAACAGACTCAAAATGTACAAAATATCAGACGAAGTCATAGATTTTATCAACAAAAACATGAAAACCTGGAGAGTGGAACTGACAGCAGGAGGAAGAAGCTTAGCTAAAGCAAATATCCAAAGAGGGATTTTCCAAGGTGATGCTCTATCACCCTTTCTATTCATAATTGAGATAATGCCAGTTAACCACAAACTCAGAAAATGCACACAGCCGGATACAAACTTAGTTGGTAGCAGGAAAAACTCAATCACCTAATGTACATGGATGACATCAAATTATTTACAAAAAAAAAAAAAAAGTACTGGAAAGTCTAATACAAGCATTTAGAATATACAGTCAGTACATAGGAATGGAATTTGTCATATAAAAATGCGCTATGCTTGTAATGGAAAGTGGCAAACGATATCTTACTGACGGAATGGAACTACCAAATAAAGACAAGATTAAAATGCTCGCAGAAAACGAAACCTACAAATACTTGAGCATCTTGGAGGCTGACACCATCAAACAAGTGGAAATGAAAGACAAAATTCATAAAGAATAACTACTGGAGACAAAACTCAGTAGCAGAAACCTTATCAAAAGAATAAATACCTGGGCTGTGCCACTCGTTAGATATTCCGGATTTTTTCTCAAATGGACCAGAGATGAACTCAAATAAATGGACCAAAGAACAAGAAAGCTAATGACAATGCATAAGGCATTACATCCCAGAAACGACGTTGATAGACTATATGTTTCAAGAAAAGAAGGAGGAGGAGTACTTGCCAGCATTGAAGACAGCGTTGACGCATCGATACAACGACTCGAAGATTATTTACAAAAACACGATGGATTACTCATTACAACCATCAGAAAAGATAGTGATAACACGATGGACAACAGAATGACAATAACTAGGAAACAAAAATGTGAAGGAAAACAACTCTATGGACGTTTTAAACGACTGATAAACAACATCTCACACGAAAAAACCTGGACATGACTAAGAAAGGGTAACATTAAGAGAGAAACAGATTCTCTCCAAATAGCAGCACAAAACAAAGCCATAAGAACTAATCATATCAAAGAGAGGATATATAAGATGCAGCAAAGTAGCAAATGTAGGCTATGCGATGACAGAGATGAAACCATCAATCACATAATAAACGAATGCAGCAAATTACCACAGAAGGAATATAAGACTAGACATGACTGGGTGGGCAAGGTGTTCCACTGGGAAATGTGCAAACAATTTAAATTTGACCGTACAAACAAATGGGATATGCACAACCCAGCATCTGTCCTAGCAAATAACACACATACACTCCTACGGGACTTCGGCATACACACGGACCACCTAATCTCGGAAAGAAGACCAGACCTAACAATAATCAACAAAAAAAAGAGAACTTGCAAAATTGTCGACTTTGCTGTCTCGGCTGACGACAGAATAAAACTAAAAGAATGTGAAAAGAAGGATAAGTACCTCGACCTTGGAAGGGAATTGAAAAAACTATGGAACATAAAGGTGACAATTATACCAATTGTAATTGGTGCCTTTGGAACAGTAACTAAAGTATTACCGCAGGGACTAGAGGACTTGGAAGTTGGCGGGCGAGTGGAGACCGCCCAAACTACTACATTCTTGAGAACGGCCAGAATACTGAGAATAGTCCTGGAGACTTGAGTGGACTTGCTGTCACTCAGACTGCAGAGAAAAACCAACAGCTAATGCTGCTGTGAAAAACTCTAATGAGTAAATAATAATAATAATAATAATAATAATAATAATAATAATAATAAACGTATAACCTAATCCCGGCCAGAACACCAGACTTTATAATAATCAACGAAAAAAAGAGAATTTTCAAAATTGTCGACTTTGCTGTCTCGGTTGACCACAGAAACAAAATAAAACTGAAGGAATGTGAAAAGAAGGATAAGTACCTCGACCTTGTTAGGGAACAAGGTCGAGGTACTTATCCTTCTTTTCTTTTTAAAAAGGCTGTGTAACATTAAAATAACGAGTGTGCCAATTGTGATTGGTGCTTTTGGCACAATAACTAAAGGATTATTAAAAGCCTGGAGGACTTAGAAGTGACCAGAATCCTGAGACTAGTCGTGGAGACTCGGGGAGACTTGCTGTCACTCAAACTCCAGTGAAAATCCATCAGCTAACACTGATGTGAAAAAGTCTAAAGGAAAAATAATAATAATAACAAAAAAAATAATTTAAAAAAAAAACAGAGAAAAAAGCAACTCATGAAAAAATAACAATACGACTTATTTCTCGCTAATAAGCCGCAAATTGTTCCTGAGGAACAGAAAGGACGCCGGAACGGATCCAGAGACGCAGGAGAACTACTATAAATTGATCAGCACATCCTCAACGAGAGCAAGTCAAGACTGAAAAATCTTCACATGGCTTAGTTTGACTTCAAAAGGGTATGTGATATGGTCCCATAAAGCTGGAAAATAAACTCTCTCAAAATGTACAATATATCAGATGAAGTCATAAATTCTATCGAGAAAACATGAAAACCTGGAGAGTGGAATTGACAGCAGCAGGGAAAAACTTTGCTGAAACAAAGATCCGAAGCGGTATATTCCAAGGAGATGCACTATCACCATTGCTATTTAAAAATGCGATGATGCCACCCAACCAACCACATACTCAAAAAATGTACAGCCGGATACAAACGTACTAAATAGCAGAAAAAGATAAATCACACAATGTACAAGGACGACATCAAACTATTTTCAAAAAATCAGAAAGAATTCGAAACTCTAATACACGCAGGCAGAAAATACAGTCACGACATAGGGATGGAATTTGGCTTGAAAAAATCGGCCATACTAGTAATGAAAAACGGAAAACGACCCTTTACAGACGGATGGAACTACCAAATCAAAACAAAATTCGAACGCTAGGAGAAAAGGAAACCGTCAAATCTATGGGAATGTTGGAAGCTGACACCATCAAACAAGAGAAGACGAAAGAAAACATTAAGAAAGAATATTTCAGAAGAACCGAAAAGTTACTCGTAGCAAAACTATATAGCCAAAACCTTATCAAAGAATACCTGGGCTGTCTCTCTCGTAAGATATTCAGATCTATTCTTTAAGTGAACAAGAGAAGAACTTATACAAACGGAGAGGAGAACAAAAAAGAAAAAAAACAATTATCATATATAATACATTAAATCGCAGAGATGATTTTCACTAACTATATATGACAAAAAAAGAAGGAGGAAGAGGGTTTACCAGCTTTGAAGACAACGTTGACGCATCAATACAACGACTTGAAGACTACATACAAAAGCGGGGAGGAAGACTGATTACAGCCACCGGAAACAATACAGACAACACGAGGACCAACAGAACGACAATAACTAAAAAACAAAAATGAAAAAAAACCCATCTCTATCGCCATTTTAGGCGAATAATAAGCACACAAGAAAACATAGACGTGGCTAAGAAAGGGAAACCTAAATAGAGAAACGGAATCTCTCCTGATAGCAGCACAAAACAACAATGTCAAGTCCTATCATATGAAAGTAAGAATAGATAAAACGCTACAAAAAAGCAAATGTAGGTTATGTGTTGATAGACACGCTACCACCAATCCCATAATAAGCGAATGCAACAAATTACCCCAGAAAGTGTAAATGATTGGACACGACTGGGTGGGTAATTTGATTCCTGAGTATTGTGCAAGAAATTTCAGTTTGACCATGCGAACAAATGGTATAGGCACAACTCAATATAAGTCCTGGAGAATAAGCCACACAAACTCCTTTGTGATTTCGACATCCAAACGGATCACTTAATCTCGGCCAGACGACCAGACCTTATCATAATCAACAACAAAGAGAATTTTCAAAATTGTGGACTTTGCTGTCTCGGCTGACCACTAAGTAAAATTAAAAGAAAGTGAAAGAAAGAATAAATGCCTCGACCTGACTAGGTGACTGAAACAACTGTGGAACATGAAAGTGACGTTTATACTAATTATAGTTGGTTCTCTTCGTACAGTCACCAAAGGATTATTAAAGGAAGTGGAGGATTTGAAAAAAAAAAAAAAAACGGAGACCATCCAAACTACTGCATTATTGAGATCGACCAGAATACTAAGAAGAGTCCTGGAAACTTAAGGAGACTTGTCACTCAAACTCCAATGAAAGAAAATCAGCTAACGCTGATGAGAAAAGCTCTCAAGGAATAATGATAATAATAATAATAATAATAATAATAATAGAAAAGAAAAAGACTTTCACAATAATTAATGATAAAACAATAATATTATATACGTGGAATAGATTATTGTTGGAATAACTTTTAAGATGGAGAATTTTACATGTATAAAGGATTTATAATATTGAAGAGTTTTCTTTATAGTATCATTTACAAATTTTGCAGAGCAGATCCTATGAGATATAAGGTAAAAAACTAGGATTTTTCCATTTTTTACTTATCATTAGAATAGGTGTAAAAATTCCTCTGGCCATTTTTATTAATAGATTTAACTTTTAATTTGTATGTATAATTTATTTGTAATATACGGGGTGCATACAGTAAGTTTCCATACTTTTTTCGTATGGGCACTTTTATTGATAGTACACACATGAATCTCTAATTCACTTCGAAGTAATTTCCTCTGGCTGCAATGCTCTTTGTACAGTCTCCAAAGGATTATTAAAGGCACTGGAGGATTTGGAAATAAAAGAACGAGCGGAGCCCATCCAGACTACTGAATTACTGAGATCGAACAGAATACTAAGAAGAGTCCTGGAAACTTGTACCGTTCCAACAACTTCTGGAAGGCCCCATGGAAGTCCTCTTGTGTGAGCGTGTCAATGACCTTCGTCACAGCCTCTTTCCTCTCCTCAAAGTATACGACACACCAAAACTAAACATATATAAGTTTTTAATGAGTCATTTAATAATTCATCAAAAACAATTTGGTCTTCATCATTTCTTAATGAGGATTTATCTTTATTTTGTCACTTATTGTGAATTGATATTCCACTGATGTTGAATACAATGTTGGATCTGATTCAAATCATCCTTTCTTGCTTAGATAGCTCCTCTAGATTTTTTCTTTTCGTAGAATTTCCACGGTTCCTGCCAGTTACAATACTATTTCTATATATTGATTATCATTAAAAGCATCCTTTACCTCAGTGATTATACAGACATTTAGCCTACACAAAAGCATTTCTAGATATCCCTGCATTACCATTTAACATATCATCAAAAGAAAATGAGAAAAACGCCATATTTTGTTGACCAATTAATATCACACAGGTTGATGAACTTCTAGTTATTGTTATTTCTGGTAACTTTTGATCATTATTTGTACGTAATTGTTTTTTTTTTATTGAGAGTCTGACGGTTTCAACTCGGCAGGGTAATCTAATGAGTTTAAATCCGTATACGCAAGCCTATTATATCTAAGATATTAATGATAGTGTTATATAAAAGGTATTCAATAAACTTCAAAGATGGCGAAATGGTTTGATTTGTAGGAAACAGTCTTGGTGAAACAAGTACGAATTCTGGATGAGATTGATCATGATTTATTTTATGCTAATGTCTTTAAGAAATCCATGAATCTTTTAGTTCTCGCCCGCCAAGCTACGAATAGATTGAAGTTTAGGCAGAGATCTTTATCTTATTTAAGGCATTTGTATTGAGAAAGGAAAACTGAATTCAAACCAGCTGTGACAGTTTTTTTGGAAACTAACAGAGATTAATAATTGGTTAGCCCCGCTCCCCCTATAAAATAAAAACAACAAAGAAATGAAAAATAGCTAGTTGACGTCTTTAGCTAATGGCCTTTTACCAGGAAAAAGGTGAGTATTTTGATGATGTCATATTTAGCAAATAAGGCTCGGAAACTATTTATTGTGCGTTCGATACTTGCAGCGAGCACTGTACTTTTGATTCTGTGACAAAGTAAATTGAACTCGATAAAAATTCTACGAAGAAGAGAGTGTTTTGGTGAAAGTCTTTACAGTTTATCTCTCCAGGAAGAATAAAGTCTAATACATTAAAAAAAAACCCAGGTAACGAGACAAGCTAGCTTAATTATGTTATTGCCTAAGCCTGGTTTGATACACAGCAACTAAAACTGCTATATCATTTGTGGATAGACACTCTACATCATTATTAATTTCGTTAGTAAGTTAACCACGAATCAACAACAATGCATGTATTTTTTATCCTTCAGCCTTCACTCCACCGATTTATACGCAATCGATACTACTGTATGGATGCACTATATGGACGCAAACAAAACGGCTTGACAAGAAGCTAGACGGCAATTAAACAAGAATGCTGCGAGCAATATTGAACAAGTCCTGGCGGCAACACCTCAGAAGGCACCAACTATACGACCACCTGCCTCCCATCACAAAAACTATCCAAGTCAGATGAACCAGACGTGCAGAACACTGATGGAGAAGCAGAGACGAGCTCATAAGTGATGTACTTCTATGGACCCCCACATATGGCGGGCAAAAGAAGGACAACAAGCACGAACATACGTTCAGCATTTATGTGAGCATACGTGATGTAGCCCTGAAAACTTGCCAGAGGCGATGAACGATAGGGAGAAGTGGCGAGAGAGGATGAGGAATATCTGTGCTAGCGGTACGACACGATGATGATGGAATATAGCGATTAGATAGTAAAGTTATCGATTAATGCTACAGTTTGTCAAATGAGATACGCAAAGAAAATTGATTTGTTGATGTGAACATTCACCAGTTTTCATTCTGTAACATTGTATACGATTGAAGGTAGAGTATGAATACATAATTCATTTTTAAAAACCCGACAGCCGGAAGAGAAAAGATGTTTGTTTTGGGTTTTCTTAGGTGTATCATCTTTTATGTGCTATTTAATGCCAAAGACATAGCAAAAGAACAGTGATATTATTTAACTCATAGATAAGGGGGCTCATATAT
>OY757911.1:121875561-121903061 GCA_963585895.1 Sepioteuthis lessoniana
CTTTATCTTTGAGAAGTAATGTTTGGCCATTACTGGTTATATTGGCTTTAATTTTTCATGCATGCGATCACTATCTTGACAGTAAAAGCCTCCGGCGATTGATGTCTTCTACAGCAAAAAGAATCATGGATTTAGCCCCCGCTAACCAATGTTCAGACATTATAATCCTGGATGTGCACTAAGGTTGCTATGCGCAATGTCTGGCTAATTCGCAGACATTTTATATCTCAGTGTACTATGTTATAAATGTAGGAACATTTCTGAAGGTAGTTCTATTAAATTGTTTATATGTGGTTTAAAAGAATAATGGAATTACTGTAATTAAAATATATATATATATATATATATATATTTTCATGGCACGTTGTCTTTTATCGTTTTAAAATTCAATAGTTTAATCATACATAACACAAGAACCGGTATCTAAAAGTTAACTATTCAGAAAATTTGACAAACTATTTTTTAGATATCTTGATTGTATCAGCAAATATAATGAATTATTCATTAAATATTAATTTAGTTTATAGACATTTTGAGAATCACAAGAACTTTTATATAAATAGAAACAGGTACTTTTTTATGGACTTATCATTCAATGTCTTTTTAGAATGGTGCATTTATATCGAGAAACCTATTAGAAGCATTGGGATTATTCTAAAAGTTTTAATTCTTTTTTCAGAATCAATTCTTTGAAGCAAGGTAAATTCTATCAAAATACAAGAAAAAAGCTGTTTTTTTAATCAAGAGTGAATGTGAAATTTTGTAGTTCAGTAGGAGAGTCTAGAAATCAGGATTAAACTGCATTAAACAAGAAATTGGAAGATATATTTTTAACGATTTATAGAAATAGTTTTTATATCCGCTAATTTTGAAATCTGAATGCTAACATCTTCCTATTTTTTGTCTCTTTTTGTGGTGTTCCAAAAGAACGCTATATACATATATATCAATATAAATAATTGGCACTATGTCTCCCTTTTATAATCAAAACCCAATAGACAGATGGATGAAGGAATGCATCCCCACTTTCCCGAAAAAGTGCGACCACGGATTAGCCAAGAACTACAGAGGGATAACACTTACATCCATAGCAGCCAAAATATACAATGCCCTACTACGAAACCGCATAGAACCCCAAATTTGACAACATTCTTAGGAAAAACCAAAATGGCTTCAGAAGAAAAAGATCCATGACCTCACAAATATTGACTATCCGTAGAATCCTTGAAGGCGTACGAGCAAAAAATCTATAGGCGACAATACTATTTGTCGACTTTACCAAGGCCTTTGATTCCATTCACAGAGAGAAGATGAAAAACATACAGCTTACCAGAAGAGACCGTCGCAGCCATAATGATTCTCTATAGAAACACCAAAGTGAAAGTACGTTCTCCGGATGGAGACAGAGACTACTTCGACTTTTTAGCATGAGTACAACAAGGAGACACATTAGCCCCATACCTCTTTATCATCTGTCTAGACTACGTGATTAGAAAACCAATTAATAAAATCGAAGAAAACAGTTTCAAGCTTACAAAGAAAAGAAGAAGAAGGTACCTCGCAAAAACAATTACCGACGCCAACAACTCCGATGACATAGCGCTTCTGGCAAATGCAACCGCCCAAGCCGAAACTCTACTGCATAGTCTGGAACCAGGTGCCGCAGGCATAAGCCTCCATATCAATGTACACAAAATTGAATATATGTGCTTTAATCAAACAGGCGACATTTCCACACTAAACGGTAGCTCTCTGAAACTAGTTGACAAATTTACCTACCTAGGAAACAGTGTCTCATCAACTGAAAAAGACATCGACACGCGACTATGGAAGTCAGACCTGACCGATAAAATAAAACACAGTTTCTTCCAATTAGCGGTCGTGTCGATACTGCTATATGGATGCATTACTTGGACGCTAACTAAACGAATTGAGAAAAAACTTGACGGCAACTACCCAAGAATACTGCGAGCAATATTCAAAAATTCATTGAGCCAACACCACCCCCAAAAAGCAGCTATACGGCCACCTAGCTCCCATCACGAAAACTATCCAAGTTAGACGAACCAGACATGCAGGACCCTGCTGGAGAAGCAGGGACGAGTTCATAAGTGTTCTCCTATGGACCCCCGCACATGGCCGACCTAAAGCAGGGCGACCATCTCCCACCTATATTTGTCTGCTCTGTGAGGATACGGGATATAGGCCTGATGACCCGCCAGGTGCGATGAACGATAGAGAGGAGTGGTGGGAGAGGGTCAGGGATATCCGTGCTGCTGGGACGACATGATGATGATGTCTTCCTGATCGGCCCACCACGACCAACCAAGGAGAGAGGGGACCGAACCACACGTCTACGCCCAGGGATCAAGCTCCCAACGCAGCAATGACTGTTTCCTCAAAGCATAGATATTTGTTCATCCTGTAAACATTATTTTAAGGCTTTTCGGCCTTCCAACATATCAATTGCATGATTCACTAAGCTTACGATGCCCAAGATCGATACGGGGGCATGGTACAATCGCCACCAGGGATATAACGAGATGAACGAAGAGAAAATCATGTTAATTGCAATTAGATTTACCAAAAAAATCCATTAAGGCAAAAACGAAAACAAATAAAATCAAGTAAAAACCAAATAAAGCAATGTACAATGAATTTCAAAGAAAATAATCAACATTTAAAAATAAATGAAATAATCCACATGTAAAAAGATAACATAAATAAAAGAAACTGTCAATATATGTGTTGCGTTCTGGTTAGTGAGCGCTTGTAATATTAAATAAAGGACAAACCACGATATGAGAGGATATAGAGATGTATTCTCAGGAAAAAGTATATACAATAGAGAGACTATTAGTAGATAAGAACATAGGATTAGTGAATACAGAATAAAGATATAGTCCAACGATAGTATTGGCTTCCGTTATTACGGTAGCAAGTAAGGTGATCTAGTGCGATCTCCAGTCTCCAACGCTCTAATACTATTCCTATAAGAAGCTGCTCTTCACCATCTAGTCTGCCCTGGTATTAGTAGCTACTGCTATATATGGCAGATGGACTAGTTCATTGTGTGGAAAAAGGTGGGTGATACCCAACAATATGAAAAAAAAACAAACCCAAAAAACAATGGAACAAAAAATCTAATTTCAAGGAATTCCTGTCACATGTCTCCACTATCTGTCTCGTCCTCCTACAATTGCCTTTTTCTCTTCTGACTCCTTGTTCCTCTCTCTCTCTCTCTCTCTCTCTCTCTCTCTCTCTCTCTCTCTCTCTTCCTGCCCAGTTGGCTATCTGCTTTCTTCGCTCGTTCTTGCAGCCTTTTCCTCTACTGACCACTTGCATGTGTGTCAGTCTCTGTCTCAGTGTCTCTCTTTCTCTCTCTCTGTCCATTGAACATTTTCTTTGATTGACCGGCAATTTCTTTTCTTCTTAGAACAGTGTCCATAGAATTTGTAACATTTTTCTTGCTTCCCAATCAGAACCCTAAAATTATTTTTTTCTGGGGTTAAATACTACAATAAATAAATAAATAGAGAAAGCCAAGCCATTAACTGACAGGAGGTTGTTAATAATGGCTTCTCACACAATGATACTATCTATCTATATATCGATCTATCCATCTGTCTATGCCTCTGGTCCAAATAAGTAACAAAAAACCTTTTTTTTTCTCATTTAAACAGTGACGAAATTCCAAAAAGGATATGGAATTATTAAAATGCATTTTTTAAATCTTTAAATATCACAGTTTATTCGTTTCTTAACCTGATCATCATGACTCAGCTCACTAATAAACATATCTTTTATCCCCAAGCTAAATGCATCTACCTTGTTCGACTTTTATTAGAAAATTATGCAGTTTTACCTCAACTGATTTAAATAGTTAAAAGAATGTGAATCATTATGACTATTACTATCACACATCATTTTTTTCTTATTAAACTTAAAACTTAAGAATGAATAGGGTGATATTGTGCATTCTCCCTCTTTTTCGTTTAGCACTTTTTTAAATTCATGGCACGGAGACAGGCATTGATGTAGAGTGAAAAAATCCTTATCTTAGAATTCTCTCTTATTTTTTTTTCTTTCTGTTTTTTTACGTACATTGTTTCATTATTTTTGAAGAGCCCCTTATGCACTGCACTGCACCCATATCTCTTCGAGGTTCGACACTGACCATTTGCTTTTAAAATAACCGATCCCTACAATGCTTCCCGCCACTCTTTCTTTTCTTTTTCCTTTTTTTTTATCATAAAGCCTCTGGCTTTCTCTAACTCTTCTCTTTTATCACCGTCTGTCTTCTCTTTTTCCCCCCTTCGTCCTGTCACAAGGTTTTTCTCTATCTTCATCACCTCTCCGGTCCCCTCTTGCTTCACGTCTCTCTTTCCTCTTCTTCCCATTTCGAACCAATACATATATTCTTATCGTAATTCTAGTTATCCATTTCCACTTTATACCCATCGCCTTAATCAATTTTATTCTTATTATCTTCATCATCACTGTCATCATCTTAGTTTAAAATTAACTTGTTTTCTCAATCAAGTCAAAAACGGAGAAAAATCTAAAAGAAAAGTACAACGGAAAAGAATTATGATAGAAGGGACTTCGATCATAATTCTTTTCCGTTGTACTTTTTCCGTTGTACTTTCACTGATGTTTTTTCTTCATTTTAATAGGTGACTAATCACTTTTCCGTTGTACTTTTTCCGTTGTACTTTCACTGATGTTTTTTCTTCATTTTAATAGGTGACTAATCACTTCTCTAACATTAAAAAAATGCTGTAAAACTTCTCAGAAGGGAAAATGAGAAAACATTTCTTTCAAAAACTTTTGATAACTAAACACAATATAAATGTGGAAAAAAAGACCGAGAGGAAAATAAATTCTTCCCATCAAACCTTGAAAACCCATTTGCACCAATATGAAATAAGAAACACGGCAGGTGGTTGTTGATAATCTGTCTAGTGAGAACCTCGTTATTACTTCTCACCCTTGGAATGGGCCTTTCACAAGTTGAAAAAAAAAAGAACCTACAAAAAAAAAAAAAAAAACAGAGGGAGGAAGGGTGAAAAAACGAAACACGGATTTGAGGACAGCAAAACGTATGAAAACGAGGTCGACGAGATTATTGGCATTCTGTATGTGTGGCTATCGTAAAATCTTAGCAAAAATTGCTGGCTCATCGCTTTCCGTTTCTTTGGTTTCATTTCTCCTCCTGGCTGCGAAACCTTTCTCTTTTCGAGTCATCAACTTAATTTACTGCTGGTCTCTTCGGCCCCAAGTCTTAGTCCCGTGCCTTTAACTTGAATGATAGGTTTCTCTTCCGTACGGCATCTTAGTCTTGACTGCCAGGCTTAGCATCCGAGCCTCGACTGCCCAGACCCACATCTTGGACTTGACTGTCCCGTGGGTTTGACTTCACTATTCCCACTCTTTTTCCTGAGTGACTAACGTCCTTGGTCCTGCAGCCCTCTACTTCTGGTCTTGCGGATTCCTACGGGCTCAACTCTTTTTGTGGTCTTCGCGCCAAAATAGACAAAGGAAGACCTTTCAGACAGTTTCATACTGATTTAGAGATGCTGAAGATAAGTATCTCTCTGATCTGCCCGACACTCACAACACACACACACACACACACACACACACACATATATATATATATATATATATATGTAAATTCATAAATGTACATAATTGTGCCACAAATATTTTTTTCTTATTCTGGAGGGTATTATTTCAAACTTCACTCCAAATCTAGATGAAAAAAAAAACGATAATAACCACAACAAGTACAACATAATTTTGAAAAGCTATAAATCTTCTCTCCACGATAATATACATTTGTTCTGGGTTATAAACACGTTTACGTTCAGTTGATATTTTTCAAACTATATATATATATATATATATATATATATATAATTGGAATAAAACCCAACAGACCGTCATTTTGATATTATATATTTACTTCAGCTGGCTACTTCAAGATAGCCGGCCTATTCATAGTGGGGTCACAAAACGGATCAGCAAACACAATGAAATTACTTGTTAAAAGAATAAAGACCACCTTAAGATTATAAGGAACTAGATTCTATGTTGTCACCATTAGGTACATATTTTAAATTTATCTCAACGCTTTTTTTCCTTTTTAATTTTTTTTCTACGTTATTTGGTAAGCCACAAGAATCATTTTTCCTTTTTAATTTTTTCCATTATAAGAATTGTCTGTCTAATTATTTGTCTGTGTATTGGTATCTTTCTCTTTCTACCTCTCTCTATATATCATCATCATCATCATTATTCTGTTGAGCCACGAGCGTAGATTTCCCTGACTTTCCCTCTTCATTCATTACAATCGTCCATTGCATTCAGCAGTTCTTCTAGATTACATCCTGTGCCTGTACTTAGCTGTTGTATATAGGTTCTAGCCGGACGTTCAACACCTGCTCATTCGTGTGAAGGAGTCCACAGAAGAACGTCGCTTAAGAACTCGCTCTTACTTCTCTAGCAGTGTCTTACATATCTTGTTCGTGTGATTTGACTGGTTTTAGAGAAGGGAGGTAGGTGGCCGTATAGCTGGTGTTTTGTGGGATGTTGCTTCCAACATGTGTTCAATATAGCTCGTGACAGTCTTGTGTAATTGTTATCAAGCTTTGTCTCAATGTGCTTAGTCAGCGCCCATATTGTGTATCCTTATAGTAAAATTTACATGATTTCTTGGGAAAAACTGCATTTTAATTTATTGGATAGGTCTGACTTCCATATGACAGATGGCCTGTCGATAACTGACCATACTTTTGCAAGTCACGTAATAATGAATTTTTCAGTAGATGAGAGGTTGCTTCCGAGGTAGGTGAATATATCCATTAGTTTCAAGGAGCTGTCCGTTGGAGTGGAGAAGTTATATTGTTTGATTTCCATTAAAGTACATGCACTCTGCCTTTTCTACATTTACATGTGGGTGGCCTATACCACCTGTTTCCTTCTACAAGCTATGCAGCTAGGATTCGGCCTGGGGGGTGTATTTTCCAAAAGCGCCATGTCATCACCGTAGTCCGTATCCGTAATAGTCTTTGCAGGGTATCAATTGCTTCTTGTTTTTTCAGTGTAAATTCATTTTTTTCATTAAAACTATCGACGTTCGAAGCATTTAGTGTAGGCAGATTATGAACAGGTATGGGGTTTAAATATTACCTGGCAGAATACTGGCGACGATGTCGCGAAGTCTGTGTCTCCATCAGGTAAGCGAACTTTTACTTTTGTGTTTTATAGAGCATCAGTATGTCTGAGACGGTCCATTTGGGGAGACCATAAGCTAGAATAATATGCTCAATCTTTCCTCTGTACAAGAAGTCAGATTGCTTGGAGAAATCTAAAACTAAGATTGTTGCCTCAAGTTTTAGAAATCGTTCGAATTTGTGATGTTGTGGATCGATTTCACAGAAAACCACATAAATTCTTACTAGGAATTTTCTCAAAAGCAGGTCTTCAGGGCAACATCCTGTATCCTCACATAGCTGCTGTTTGTATGTTCGAGCTGGTCGTCTTGATTTTGCTTGGCCATATGCGGGGGTCCATTGAAGTAGATCACTGATGAGTTCGTCCTTGCTTCTCCAGCAGTGTCCTGCGTGTCTGGTTCATCTAACTTGGATAGTTTTCGTGATGCGGGACAGGTAGCCGTATAGTTGGTGCCTTGTAGGGTGTTGCCGCCAGGACTTGTTCAATATTGCTCTCAACATTCTTGTGTAATTGCCGTCTAGCTTCTTCTTCAGCCGTTTAGTTAGCTTCCAAGTAGTGCATCTATATAGCAGTATCAATACGACCGCTGCCTGGAAGAAACTGCGTTTCATTATCGATACGACCGCTGCCTGGAAGAAAATGCGTTTTATAAGTAAGAATTATACCACGGTAATTATTGATTATTCCGAGTTCAACTTTCTTGGAGAAAGGGAGGATGCAGCCTTTTGTCAGTTTGTCTATTGTCTTCTGATCATATATGACATGGCAGTATCAGAGCTGTATGTCGTCGAATTTCCTTGTTTTCCATACGTCTGGTGATATCTCCTCAAACCAGCAACTTTCCTGATTATAATTTTGTTTAGGACAACTAGGAATGTTTTCATAAAATACAATGACACGAGAAAAGGAATAAATATATATATATATATACAAAGAAAGATCATATAACCACTCAATCCATCAAAACTATCCTGCAATAGGCACAGGCAATGATGTATGTAATGGAAGGGGTTTCTAAAAAGATACAACGGATTAAAAGATGACAAAAGCAAAAGATTAACAAAAACATTTCAGAAAAAAGAAGATGTAAAAGAAGGAAAAGAAAAGTAAACAAAGAAGAAGAAAGGAAAGAAAATAAAAAAAGAGGAAAAAGAAAAAGAGGAAAGAAAGAAGCAAAAAGAAAAGAAAGGAAATAAATAAATAAAAAGAAAAGAAAAAAGAAAGAAGCCAAGTGGGAGAGAGAGAGAGAGAGAGAGAGAGAGAGAGAAGAAAATGAGGAGAGGAATGGGAAGAAAAAAAGAAAACAAACAGATACACCCTATGTAGGTAAATAAATAAAGATAAATCTATATCAGCGTAAGTGAAGGAATTTTTTTACGCATATATTTTTGCATATACGTTTTCGGTTACCCTGAGTGCTTAATGCTTGAGAAGAGCTATCGCAATTCAGAGTAAGTGACAGCCAGCAAATTCTTGCAATCAAATAGTATGTAGGAAACTATCACTAAACAATTTGTAAGTTCTTACATTTTTTATACAGGGAAATGCTTTCAGTTATTCCGATCAGACTTTGATAATTCTATTTAATATGTATCCTTTGTTTACACACAGTTAAGATTATTCAAGAATTACAACTTAACATTAGTAATTCTATCAATCATGTATTCTTATATGTTATAAATAATTTGCACTCTGCTGTATGACTTCAAATAACTAATAATAATCATTAGTAAATGATTGAAAAGCTCAATTTTACCCATTGATGAAAATTCAACATGGGCACTTATCCATAATGGGTCTGAAAGTAGTGGCAATGGACGTGTATTTGATATCCTCTAAAACTCCGGGACTACAGCCTCAACTTCAAATACAATGTAGTGTCAGCATTCCTAAGTCACTTACACAAGGGTTTTAATCTTCTACAGGGTGCAGTTGGTGTATTCTAGAACCCCAGTCCACAGTGGTATATATATATATATATATATATATATATATATATATATATATATAATGCCTCACTCTAGTGTCGACGCCCTTCCTCTCCAACATTTTTAAATTACTTTTTTAATTAGCAGAAAATAAATATTCCATTTGAATAGAAACTTCTCTTAGAGCGACAAATAATAATAATAATAATAATAATAATAATAATAATAATAATAATAATAATATAAAAAAAAAATCTATCAAAAATTGGGAGGGAGTAACCCAAAAGAATACCAACAACCTGATATAAAAGAAACCGAACGAATTTGAACAAAAATATGGCAACTAAAGTAGCATAACGAAAATGCTGAATAGATAAACAATATTAAAAGAGAAGTAGAGAGACTTGAAGAAAGTCCCAAAACGGAAATACACATCGACTTACTCAAAACAACACTAAAAAGAATATCAAGCTGGAAAGTGGCAGGCCATGATAGAATACATGGCGTCTGGTTCAAGAAATTCACTTCCATTTAAGGCAGACTAGCACTAGAAATGAACAGATGCTTACAAGGCACGCAAGTACATGAATGGATGACCAAAGGAGAGACTACCTTAATCTAAAAGGACCCTAGAAAAGAAACTGCTCCAAAAAATTACAGACCCATAACCTGCCTACCAATGATGTGGAAAATACTAACAGCACAAATAAGGGAAAAAAGATCTACTTCTCGCTAACAAGCCGCGGATTGTTCCCTGACGAACAGAAAGAATGCCGCAAAGGATCCAGAGGCACAGTAGAATTACTCTACATAGATCAACACATCCGAAATGAGAACAAGACAAGACGGAAAAGTCGACCTATGGCTATGGCCTGGATTGATGACAAAAATGCAGATGATATGGTCCCACAAAGCCGGATACTACAATTTCTCAAAATGTACAAAATATCACATGAAGTCATAAACTTCATCGAACAGACCATGCAAACCTTGAGAGTGGAGCTGACCGCAGGATGAAGAAGCATAGCTAAAACAAATATCCAAAGAGGGATTTTCCAAGGAGATGCACTATCACCCTTACTATTCATAATAGCCATTATGCCACTGAACAACATACTCAGAAAATGCGCAGCCAGATACAATCTCAGCAGATCGTAAGAGAAGATCAACCACCGAATGTACATGGATGACATAAAATTATTTAGAAAAAATGAATAACAACTGGAAACTCTCATACACGCTGTTAGAATATACAGTTTGGACATAGGAATGGAATGCCTTGCTCGTCATGAAAAGTGGCAAACGACATATGACTGACGGAATGGAACTACCAAATCATCACAAAATTAGAACGCTCGAAGAAAATGAAACCTAGAAATAATTGGGTATCTTTGAGGCTGACACCATCAAACAACTGCAAATAAAAGACACGATCCGAAAGAAAATATCTCAGTAGAACAAAACTATTCGAGAGAAAACTCTCCAGCAGAAACATCATCAAAGGAATAAATACTTAGGCTGTGTCCTTAGTTAGATGTTCGGAACCTTTTCTCAAGTGGACTAATGATGAACTTAAAGAAATGGACCAAAGAACAAGGAAGATAATGACCATGCATAAGATATTACACCCCAGAGACGACGTTGACAGACTATATGTATCTAGAAAAGCGGGAGGAAGAGGACTTACCAGCATCTAAGACAGCGTTGACGCATCGATACAACGGCTCGAAACTACATAGAAAAACACGAATGAGGACTAATTACATCCAGCAGAAACGATACGGACAACATGATAGACGATAGAATGACAACAACTAGGAAACGAAAATGGGAGGAAAACAACTCTATGGTCGCTTTAAACGTCTAATAAACAACATCTTGCACCAGAAAACATGGACCTGGCTAAGAAAGGGAAGCCTTAAGAGAGAAACGGAATCTCTCCAAATAGCAGCACAGAACAACGCCATAACGACCAATCATATCAAAGCGAGAATAGATAAGATGCAACAAAACAGTTAATATAGGCTATGTGGTGACAGAGACGAAACGATCAATCACATAATAAACGAATACAGCAAATTAGCACAGAAGGAGTATAAGGCGAGGCACGACTGGGTCGACAAGGTGATCCACTGGGAAATGTGCAGGACATTTCAATTCAACCATACAAATAAATGGTATATGCACAACCCTGCACCTGTGGGGTGTCCTCGGGGTGTAATGGTTAAAGCGATGAACTGCGGAATCGTAGTACGCGAGTTCGTACTCAAGTCGCGCTATTACGTTCACTTTCGGGCAAATACCCTTGGGAAAGGTATGAACCCCCTTATTCTCCCTCCAGCTATGGATAAATAGTAGGACGGACTAGGTTCTTCAGCCTTGGTGAGGCAACTAGTCTAGGAGAAGGAAAACTCTGAATTCAAACCTGTTAAACTCCGCTTAAAAATTGACCTTGTGTCATATCCTGCCCGAGCGGAGGGGTTGGGTAAATAGTACCTGTCCTAGAAAAAAACACGCATAAACTCCTATGGGAATTTAATATACAAACGGATCACCTAATCCCGGCCAGAAGACCAGACCTTATAATAATCAACAAAAAAAGAGAATTTGCAAAATTGTCGACTTTGATGTCCCGGCGGACGACAGAATAAATCTGAAGGAATATGAAAACAAAGATAAGTTCCTCGACCTTGCTAGAGAATTGAAAAAGCTGTGGAACATGAAAGTGACGATTGTGCAAATTGTGATTGGTGCGTTAGGCACAGTAACTAAAGGATTATTAAAAGGCCTGGAGGACTTAGAAGTTGGCGGACGGGTAGAGACTATCCAAACGACAGCATTGCTCTGAACGGCCAGGAGACTTGCTGTCACTCAAACTCCAGTGAAAGACGATTCGTAAAAACTGATGTGAAAAACTCTCAATGTGTAAATAATTATAATAAAAGATCCAGAGGCTTATTCCAGGGAGATGGAACTTTAAGATCCAAACGGATTACCTAATCTCGGCCAGATGACCGGACGTAATATTAAACAACAAAAAAATAATTTGCAGAATCCGGGTTGACTACTGAGTAAAGTTGAAAGGAAGCAAAAAGAAGGATAAGTACCTGGACCTTCCCTGGGAACCGAAAAAATTGAGGAGCATGAAATTGACAGTTATTCTAAATGTAATTGGTGATCTTGTTACAGTCACCAAAGGATTGGTAAAAGGACAAGAGGACTTAGAAATAAGATGACACCATTAGTAAAAATTATAGAACATTCAAAATACAGCATTGCTGAGACCAGCTAGAATACTGAGAAGAGTTCAGGATATTTGAGGAAGCTTGTTGTCTCTTTGATTCCAGTGAAAGACATCAACGTGAACTGATGTGAAAAACTCTCAAGTAATAAAAATAATAACGACAGAAGAACATGCTTGTTAATGTCAAAATTTTGATCAACCGTTCAGTTACATTTTCGAGGTAAACAGTTTTGGATTAATGAAAGGATGTGGCGCACTTTGACTTGAATTTATTTGATTATGAGTGAACCCTTTCATTCGTTTGAGTTTTAATTTTTGGTCAAGTGATAGATAGTCATTATATAATTAGATGGTGTGATGTTTATCTGGTGAAGCTGGTGTCCTTTACAAAGGTGTCAACTGAAATAAATTCAAAACCAAATAGCGATTTGTTGATTTTTTCAATTATATATATATATATATATATATATATATGTATATACTCTGTGTGTTTTTTTATCTATATTTTCAATTTACATAATATGTGCTCATATTTTCACATATTAGATTGTTTCCAAATATATAAAACTGTTCGGTAATTACAATTAAAAAGACTTTAAAAGAGAATCATTTCGTTTGATTTTTTAAATCATGGAAATCATGTATTAGAGAAATTATTTCCCTTGTTGTGTAGAATGTTTTGTATTCTTGTATTCCCAAAGATATTTGGTAAAAAAAAAAAATCAATACCTGATTCATTGATGGAGTTTGATAACGCTCGGTCATTCAATATTTTCTGATTTTGGCTTGAACTTTAACTCGTATCGTGATCTGTTTTTTTATGTGAAGAGGATCGACCGAGGACAAATCAGTCACGTTGCTATTGACATATGATGGCATCCAGTTAATATTGAAATATATTTTTATTAAAAATCGAACTCAATGTCCAAAAATATAGAACCACATTTCAACAAAAATATACACATATTTACCCTTTTTCTTATTTAGTCAAATTTAACAGCATAAATGCCACCCTCGACCGCCATTGTTTTTGTTTTTTAGTGAAATTCTATTTAAAAGCTTTGATCAAAAGTACCAAGACAGCGTCTTTAGTAGGGTTTTTTTTTGTGGGGTGGTTGTGGTTTTTTTCAAATTTGAATAAAGAGGTGTGTATATCTGAGCAATTTGATTAATAAAATCACGTTTAGACTGATGTTTAGATATGTAGACTTCCCGGTACGTTTTAAGAGAAAAGTTTTTGGTAAAGCAAAGGATCGTCCAATTGAAGCGCCTGTCATATAAACAATTTTAATTTGACCATAAAAACAAATGGTATATGCTCAATCCAGCACTTGTCTTAGAAAATAACACACATAAACTCCTATGGGGTTTTGACGTACACACGGATCACCTAATCACGCCCAGAAGACCAAACCTAATAATAATCAACAAAAAAAAGAGAACTTGCAAAGTTGTCGACATTGCTGTCCCGGCTGACCACAGAATAAAACTAAAAGAATGTGAAAAGAAGGATAATTACCTCGACCTTGGAAGGGAATTGAAAAAACTATGGAACATGAAGGTGACAATTATACCAATTGTAATTGGTGCATTTGGAACAGTAACTAAACGATTACTAAAGTGATTGGAGGACTTAGAAGTTGGTGAACGAGTGGAGACCATCCAATGACAACATTATTGAGAACGGCCAGAATACTGTGAAGAGTCCTTGAGACTTGAGGAGACTTGGTGTCACTCAAGGTCCAGTGAGAACCATCTGCTAACACTAATCTGAAAAACTCTAAAGGAGTAAACATGATAATAATAGTGAAAATCCTCTGTCTTAATAATTTTGTCCCAAACTGGTAGTTAGGAGGTCATTAAAAACAGATTTAATCGCGTCACAAGGCGGCATTTAAGTTGTTAAATTTAACCAAATAGTAGAAACAGTGCATTTGTTTGTATTTTTGTTTATATATTAGTTAGACTTCTATGTTTACTGAATTCGATTTTTTTGTAAATATATATTCCCATCTTGATTATATGCCATCATATCTCAGTGGCCACATGAATGATTTGTTATCAATAACCTGTCGTCGATTGATCTTCTTCACTTAAAAAACAGATCGCGATAAGAGTTAAAGTTCAATCTAATATCATAAATTATTTAATGAGCAAGGGTAATCAAAAACAACCATTGAATCAGCAATCGATTTTTGCAAAGAGTAACATGATTCTTCTCAACAACTTAAAAATATCTCTAATAAAAGTATGTAGTTGTTGAGACAAAACGACCTAATTATGTTTGAAAATTTAACTAATTATAATCAGTGATAACTTTCGTATCTTTGAAAACAATCGAATATGAAAAAGCAATGACACATGAATCATATCCACCGAAAATAGGTATGAAATTATATATATATATATATATATATATATATATATATATATATATATATATATATATTTATTTATATATATATATATATATATATATATATATATATACATATATATATGTGTGTGTGTGTGTGTGTGTGTGTGTGTGTGTGTGTGTGTGTGTGTGTGTGTGTGTGTGTGTGTGTGTGTTAGTATTTTATTGTAGGCATAGAAACTGTTTCATGAGGTTTTTTGGAATAATAGAATAAAATTCTTGAATTAATTTCTTTGTTATGTTTTGCTTGTTATTTTTCTATAATAATCAACTTTAATATTTAATTATGCATAAGTCTTTTAAAAATTATCCAGTAACATGTTTTGGTTTAAGCTGTGCTACACAAGCAACGCTACTTTGGCAGTAATAATCTGGTGAAACACCTCCTTTTCCATTCCTCTCCCTTGGATTGACATAAAAGATTTCCTTCAAGACTTCTTGTCAAATCAAGCTTAAAGAACCTAGTCTACCCTACTCGATATAAAACCGATTCTTTACAACACGCGTCCATCTTGTTTTTAATGATATATTGTTTCTGCTCAAAATGTAACGGGGTCATTTTTTTCCTTTTTACGTTTTGGAAAGACTTCAAAAAATGTACTGGAGCAAAGTCGGTTCGAAATAAAACGGTACGTACAATTTGACGTCTTAAATGGTCATTTCTGTATAGACTTAGATAAAACAGTGGATACATATATCATAAACAATATTGTGTATCGAGAAGTATTTTCATATAAAATAATTTTGAATGCATCGATCATAAATACTGATAGATCTTTACATATATATATATATATATATATATATAAAATGCGTGAGTGTGTGTTTGTGTGTGTGTGTGTGTGTGTGCGTGTGTGTGTGAGTATGTGTGAGGACACATATGTCATATATTGCATATACTTTTTAAAAAAAAGGAGGAAGGGACCATCCAAATTTTATCGCCATAAGTAAAGAGAATATTTTTCTGGAAAGTATGTGAAAACGAGAACAAATGTATCATTCGCATTGGACTTATATTTGAAATAAGATATATGGGTATAATACAAAATAATATATATATAAATATATATATATATATATATATATGTGTGTGTGTGTGTGTGTGTGTGTGTGTGTGTGTGTGTGTGTGTGTGTGTTTATCAGTGTTGGTGTGGTCTGTAAATAGGGAGGTGACACAAATATGCTATGTATATTTTCAATCAAGAATAAGTACACATAAAATATAAACAGTATTGTATTTAAAGAAGTATTTTCATAATTAAAATATTTATCTTTGATTTCAAAATGGATATGCATTTTGGACACAGATAAATATAATATTTTAACACAGTTTACATTATCAGAACAATTGACAATTTTTATACATGTATACATTGGTATATATTCATAGTTTGAATAAAATATCTGCATACAATTTTCAGAAATACTCAATAGACATCTGAAAAATATCAAGACACGAAAACGTGACATTTCTTTTCATAAAAAAATGGCTTTGAATTGATGGTATGAGGCATCTCATAAAAATGTAGGCACCGTAAAGGTAAAATGATAAGGGTAATTCAAATCATATATGGTTATTTCCCAGTGGAACGTCTGGATAATAAATATGGTGGTCGAAAATATGTAGAAAAAACATATGATTCTGTAGGAAAGAAATAAGATGCGTCAGTCCATACATCAGACAACTCGAAATGATACTAAAAACTAGTCCAGTTTAAACAAATAATAATGTATATTGGTAAAAAAAGAATACGGTATTATTAAAATATAACATTGAAATTGAAACAAATCATTGATCATGATCCTATGACCATATCTAATCAGAGTTTAAAATGTAAAGGTCATTTTTCAGATAGTAGTTATTGCTTTTTCCGCTGAGACTTGAAAACGAAATTAAAGAAAGAGTAAAGGTGGAAAATATTAGGAATTTTCAGAAACACACACTCACACGTTTTGAATGAACGGTTGATTTTTAATGAGTAAAGGATTCGGTAGTCGGTAAGTTTGTGTGAGAAACGATTGCAACGACAAACTCTAATGAAAGAAGTCCACCTAAAAATTGTTTTAAGCATGCAGCTCAAAAACATTTTTAGTTGGACTTGTATTTTTAGTTAAACATGAATAAAATAAGCGAACGCTGCAATATGTGTGCTGCATATTCGAAAGACGAATTTGAAGACAATTGAAAACGTATCCATTTGTTGTATTTATGTAATTCAATGAACGAACGAAATCTGCTTTATAAAAAAAAAATATATCTCTCACGTGGAGGTGCCCGTGGTGTAATGGTTATCGTCTTAGGAAATGGACACGGTGACATGAGTTCAAATCCTGAAGGAGACTGATTGTATTGCACATAGCACTAATACCCTTGTGAAAGGTATGAATCTAATTATTCTCCCTCCAGTAGGGCAGACTAGGTTCTTCAACCTTGGTGAGACAGCTAGTCTAGGAGAAGGAAAAGTCTGAATTCAAACCTGTTAAACTCCGCTTAAAAATTGACCTTGTGTCATATCCTGCCCGAGCGGAGGGGTTGGTAAATATGTATCTCTCACACTTTATTGTCGATAGTATTGATGTTTCTGTGGTGTGTGAGAGATGGGTGGAGAGACATATGCCCAGAAAGCGGACTTCTTCTTTCCATATCTTCTTTCAGGAGCCAGGGGGTGCCAACGCTTGCATTCCCTTGCAAAGATCATCAGAGACGCCTCTGATCGGCAGCGTGTTCCTCCCTCTACTGTGATTCTCCGCACTCTGCCTAAATCTGACCGCGTGGTTCTCATCAGGTGAATCTCCTTCCGGTTACACACCAGTTGTGCCCGAATGCCCTGATTGCGCTGCTGTTAACTAATCACAACGTGACAGCTTGTCAAAGCACACGGGGTCACCAGGAACGAACTGAAAATCCATGTCATATTTTATATAACACATTCTTAATTTCCATTTATGTAAATATAGCTTAAGTATCGATATTTTTTATACACATTTCCAGTAGAATTTGTAAACAGAATAGATTTAGTCACTTCTGACGTTTTATTACTTTTAATGTCTTTCGCATCTTTCAATCTTTTAATATCCTCCACATCCTCAGATTTTTAAGGTCCTCAGCAACTTCAAATCGGTTAATGTCCTCCACATCCTCAAATAGTTTCTGATCCATTTCTTTAAATCGTTTAATGACAACCACATCCTCAAATCCTTTAATATAATCCGCAGCTTTAAAACTTTTAATCCCTCCATATGTTTAAATATTTTAATCTCCTCGGCACTCTCAAATCATTCTAATATCTTCCACACCCTTATATCATTTAAGATCAACCACATTTTCAAATCCTTTAATATCCCCCGGATCTTTAAATCATTTAAGGTACTCCTTCTGCTAAACCTTTTAATCTCCTGTGGTTCCTCAAATCATTTAATATCTTGCACGCCATTATATATTTTAAGATCAACCACATTTTCAAATCCTTTAATATTCTCCGGATCTTTAAATCTTTAAATGTACTCCTTATGCTAAACCTTTTAATCTCCTCTGGATCCTCAAATCATTTAATACCCTCCATATCCTCTAATCTTTAGATGTCCTCTGTATCCTCGAATAATTAACTCTCCTTTACACCTTAAATATTTCAAATTCCTCTATTTCTTCAAATCGTTTAATATCTTCTACTTCCTCAAATCATTTATTTTCCTCCAAATATTCAAATTATTCAATATTTTCAACTTGCCATAGTCTCTTAATGTCACCAAAACCCCAAATCTTTTAATGTGATCCACTTTTCATTTCAAATCAAAAGAAAATGTTGTTCAGTGTTTGGAATAGTTAATATGGCTGTCGCTGCCCTTAACAGACCTGTTTTTAATCAAAAACCATTCACTCAAAACGTCCCGATGATGATTTAATAAGGGTTCTGACTTGAATTGACCAGGTGTGGATATCTAAACATTAGTAAAGGTATCATATTGTGACAATCGTTGTCCGTCTGTGAATACATTTTAATTTGATAAAAGAATAATGCCTCAGCCTTTATACGTTTGGCTACAGCTCGTAAATGAAAAAAAGGACGTAATGTTTTAGCATATATACGTTTATCGACAGCTCGTAAATGAAAAAAACAAAACGTAATGTCTCAACTTCGATATATTTGGCCACAGCTCGTAAATAAGTATGTGACAATAAATAGCAATTAATGGCCCCTGAAATTGACATTTAAGTTTAATCATTGGATTCATTGATCATCTAATATTCTTACATCATCTACCCGAAATCGTATGGTTGTGACACTATGAGTTGGATATATGCATATACATGTATACACACGTGTGTGTGTGCACCCATACCAGTGTGCGTGTGTGTGTGTTTGTTTGTATATATATATATATATATATATATATATATATATATATATGTGTGTGTGTGTGTGCGCCCACGCACACACGCACCTACATGCACGCACACACACACACGCACACATATACACGCATATATATGTGGCGAGATGAGTTAGATTCGGCCTGGGTATCGAATTTCAAATGTTAGGAAAACCCATTAACTAGATTAAGGAAATCTAGATAAGAAAATGTTTATACGTATAGCTGCGGACGTGTTAAGTACTTGTCAGAACTTAAAAGGGTCTGAATTTAATGTCCCTGTATCGGGGACGGCCAGTCTAGGAACTAATTTATGGGTTTATTCATGGGTGTTCCATTAGCCGGAAATAATAATGAAACATTCTGTATATATACAGGTGCATTTTGGGTCCGAGAGTCAGACTTAGTTTGGGTTCGAAGGGAGTTGATTAGACCGGGACAAAGAAATAACGAACAGCGACATTACCAGCCGGACCCAGTTAGTTAAGATAATCTTTTGCCAGCCGAAACTCAAACTAGAATTAATCATCCACTAAGTGTTACACGCTTCTCATCATCCCTTGACGTTTTAACCACAAGTTGTTGTTTTGTCTTGTTCTTTTCTGTGTGAACCTGCTTCTCGCTTTGATCCGGCCTACATAAGTATTCAGACCAGGACTCAGTAACTTATGCAACGAGCTGCAGAAGCGGGTATTATCACATGGTTAGATGTTACAAAGAGATCAAAGAGAATACACATAGAATAGATTTTGTAACCAAACTATTCGTATATATTGAAGTGTGACCTTTTAAGTGCATTTCTTTTTTGTCATTTACTAATCTACTTTATCTTTATTTTAATCTATCATATAAACAAATCAGTGAACATTAAAAAAAATGCATTTTGTCATCATGATAACTTTTTGGTCATTATTTTATTCCTTTCAAGATTTTATCAGCATGTAAAAAGAATCAACTTTTTATATAACACTCGTAAGAACAGAGCATAAATCATGAAAGAAGAAAATGAGATAATTTTTAATGGATTGTGCTGTGATAATACCCGCTTCTGCAGCTCGTTGCATAAGTTACTAAGTCCCCGTCGAGAATTTATGTGGGCCGGATCAAAGCGAGAAGCAGGTTCACAGAGAAAAGAACAAAAACATAACAACAACTTGTGGTTAAAAAGGCAAGGGCGGATGGGGAGCGTGTAACACTTAGTGGATAATTAATTCTAGTTTGAGTTTCGGCTGGCAAAAGATTATCTTAACTAACTGGGTCCGGCTGGTAATGTCGCTGTTCGTTGTTTCTTTGTCCCGGCCTTTAACTTTAATTAACTTTCCTCGAACCCAAAGTAAGTCTGACTCTTGGACCCAAAATGCACCTGTATATATACAGAATGTTTCATTATTATTTCCGGCTAATGGGACACCCACAAATAAACCCACAACTTTTTTGGGAGCCATTTCTCTCTTAAAAAGACTGGACATAAAATATTTCTTAGACTGACCGTCTCCGATACAGGGACATTAAATTCAGACCCTTTTAAGTTTCTGACCAGTACCTGGCAATTACTTAACACTTACCTACTTCCGTGGCCATATGTATAAACATTTTCTTCTCTAGATTTCCTTAATCTGGTTAATGGGTTTTCCTAACATTTGAAATTTGATACCCAGGCGGAATCTAACTCATCTTGCCACATATATATGTGTGTATATATGTGTGTGTGTGTGTGTGTGTGTGTGCGTATGTAGGTGTGTGTGCACATGCACACACATGTGAATGGGCGTATACATATATATATATATATATATATATACATACACGCACACATGTATGGGTGCACACACACACGTGTGTATACATTTATGTGCATATATCCGACTCATAGTGTCACAGTGCAAAGAAAAAAATGTCTCCTCATAATAAATGACCGGGCATTGGAAATGACCACAAGAGAAAAAAAAAACAAACTTCAGACTTTTAGACCAGAAATGAAAGTACAATAACTTAGTTAGTAAGGCGGGAACATCGAGTCAAAAGTGGGATATATATATATATTATAATGGGTCTCAACGGCCGAATCAGCAAATACGGTTGCACTCATCAAAGTTTGGAGCAAACAAATCTTGTCAAAACAAAACTTCATAAAATAGACTCTACGGATATCTAGCACGAACTTTTAACAGATATCATCATCATCATCATCATGACATGCTTCCAGCACGGATATCCCTGACCTTCTCTCGTTACTTCTCCCTATCGTTCATCGTCTCTGGAAGGTTTTCAGGGCTACATCCCGTATCCTCACAGAATTGCTGTATGTATGTTCGAGCTGGTCGTCCTGCTTTTGCTCGACCATATGTGAGGGTCTATAGGAGTACATCATATGTTTATATGAAAACTTTTCATTCATAATTGTATCCTATTATTTATTAATTTAGTTTCTTTTGTCTTTACAGTGCGTTTAAAAACTGGTTAACTTTTAATGAATTACTTTTACGAGGGTTGGTGAAAAAAATTATCATTCTTCCTCGTGATAGCTGCTTTTATTTTTGGAGCGGAAAAAACACTCATAAATGAACGGACAAGCTTCAGAATATCAAATATAGTCTTCTGGGGATAATCTCGTTCCTTCTCACACGTGGTATTTTAAATTAAAATGAGGTCATGTATACTCCCATCGCCGAAGCTTCTTTGCTGCTTTCCTGACCAGGTGACTACTGTTTTTTCGTGTTATCTTAATTAGAGAATCATTACTCTTTAAATACGTCGTTCATGGGCCCAAACTGATGAAGTCTGAAGGTAGATGAACCAAGTGTCTATACAATTTTTTTCAGTAATTGTCTGCTCTTTAAGTTCAGTTATTTTATTTTTAGTTGTAGCTTAGACTTCGTGTTATTTTTTGTTTGCTACATTCGTTTAGTTCTGCAAATATTTTTCTAATCAGCCTCTCGTTACATTGTTTTGTGTAATTTTCAAGTTTTCAGTACGGCACAATTGAAGTAATTACCCCATTGTCTATAACTCTGAGAAGAGCCATTAAATTAACAGATATTGTCAAACAATTGAACCTTTTTCTTCGGAATGTTTGTGTAGTCAGCACAGCATTTGGGTTAATGCATACTTCAGCCCACGTGTTGTGTATAATCCGTTAGAAGAAAAAAAAATTCAACTTTCGAAGAAAGCAACAACAAAGACAAAGCAATATGTCGCCAGAGGGTGATTACTTATCAACAAATCAAGCTAATTCATTATCGCTGAGCAAAATACACAAAATAAACAGGGACGAAAAACCAAGCACAATGTACTTGTCCAATACTCTAAAAAATACTCTGTGATTAGATCAGTATTTGCCCGGTATATTGAACTAATTAACTGACTTAAATAAACTAGTTTAAATTATCTAAATTTAAGATAAATGAAGATTCACTATTTCAAAAGTAAGATCATTTGATTGTAACTTACCGTCATCATCTTCAACGTTTGATTGTTCACAAGAAATCTACAGAATCCTCAAAAAGATAGACATACGAATTATACGTACTAAGGCTTCATGAAATTTTTTTTTCAATTTGGTCGGGATTTTTAAAAGCTCCTTCTTTTCCGCCTTTGCAGTTAACAAATCTGTAATACAATGTGTTATGCTCTCTCAGGCTTCTCCCCAACCCGGTGGAAAGTCGGATTAATATATATTTCTATAAAATATATCTTTAAAAAGACTTAATAGTATTTACAAAGCTTTTTGCTCCGATGTGGAAAAGTGCACGAATGAATAAAGCAGCCAATGAGGTTTGAACTCACTTATGAAAGCTCACTTGTCTTGCTTGCTAACAGTTACACTATCTGAGGTGCCCAGATATGCCTTGATAAGCTCCGTAGAAAGTCAGTGAGAAGCTTCAGGAATAATTGGCTCATGAGGACAAACACATTCTTATTGTAAAATTAAGTTTTGAATAGGGTAGAATATATTATACTCACCTCAAAGCTTAAATTTACTAGAAGTAAAGATAACGTTCTGTAGTGAATTAAAAATATGGATTGGCGAAGTAAATGAAGCAGGAATTTTGCCCGATGCCGTTTAAATGAAATATATAAACATGAAGGTTGGCAAAAAACAAGTGCATATCTTTATTCCTTCCTGGTATAGAATGAAATGGCATTCAATTAAGCCTAACAGATGACAATTATTACCTATAAATTAATGCAGATATAACTATATATATTGACATTCTATATAACTTAGTAGATCCATTTATGGCAATAAGGTTTAGTGGCGATAAAGTCATTTTTCTTGATGATAATGCATCTTGTTACATAACAAATAGGATTAAATATTTTCTTCTGGAAAAGTATATAAAATAGAAAACGTGGCCAGCAAACAGTTCCGGGTTAAACCCATTTACATATTTACAAAGGAAATTTAGAAAAAATTTCTTCGAGGTTTCATTTACCAAAGGATATGTATCGACATACCATCTGTGATAATTGTGAATTAAGAGATTCTTCCGTCTTTGCATACAGTTGTATAAATATGGCAAAAGATCTATATTTATAATATGGATAAATTTGGGCATTTACAATTTATTTCTTCAAATATATATGCAAGTTGTTATTTCAGGTTCTTATAGATCTCATATTCCTATGGGCCATGATTATTTCTATAATTAGCCAATTTGCTGGATCAGGTTTTTGAATTGTTCACATACATTTATCATTGCAAATAAACATTATATATATATATATATATATATATATATATATATATATATATATATATATATATAAAAATAAAATTGATAACAACGATCCAAGTGGAAGGAGAGATTTATTGAGAGGTCGACACTATAGCGTTTAGGTTCTACTGAACCATCATCAGGACCATGAGGGGTGATATTAGGGATTTTTAGGCAACGATCAATGTTTAAAATGCAAAATACAAAAACCTTGCGGAAAATTTGTATAATAAGAAAAAGTTGGCCATTTAATTGGTGAATCAGCGTTTGTTGTTTTAAATTACGTCATTTAACTAATTATGAATATTGTATAGAATTTATGTTAGGTATGTTTATCGAGAAAGGTTTCGAGTTATAAGGAAGAAAAAGAAAAAACAAAAAACTAAAAGAAAAGCAAAAAGAAAAATAGAAAGCATAAACCATATGATATATGTGAAAATATTAACTAACAATGGAATATATTATAACTAATTAAAAATGGATTTTCTCTAGTAAGGAAAAATATTATAAAAGCCAGGACGAGTATTTAGGGTATTACAAAATGAGATAGCAGTGGCTTTTAAAATTCGTCTTATACTTTTATTATGGATGTAAATGAGCATCTTAGCAAAATTAGGGTCAAAATTGAGATTAGATTGAGAAATGTGTAGGAATAATGTATTGTTTGAGTTGCCAATTCTTATGTCTCTTTGGTGTTCTTTCAAGCAGACGTGAAGGTTCTGAGATGTTTCACCGAAGTATTTAAGTTTACAAGTTATACAATAGAAACTGGCGTCTGAAAATAATGAAGTTGAGGGCTAGAGTGTACTAATTCGCAGATTGTTTTAGAAGGTAAAGAAGTAATTTTGATAGCGAGTTTATTTAAGTTGTTTGTTAAGCTGTGAGGGGAAGAATTGTATGGCAATGTTATGTATCTACGAGACGAACTAGTTTTATCAGATATTGCGTGGGCATTAGTTTGAGTTTGATTCTTGTTGTGGATTTTTAGGGCTTTAGATTTAGCAAAGTGAATTAAGGATTTGGGGCACTGAAGGTTAAGGAAGGAGTTTTCTTTGTGGATGAATTCATCATTTAAATATTTTGAGGAGCAAATACGTAGAGCTCTGAGGTAAAACCTATGATGATACCTCTTTTGGTATTATTGTTGTGGTGTGAATAAAAGTTTTTTATATGTGGGTTTACGGTAAACCTTGAATTCTAGTTTGTTAATATTCCTAATAAGTAAAATGTCCAGAAATTATAGGGTGTTGTTGTATTTAAGTTCATATTTGAACTTTATAGAAGGTTCGACATTGTTCAGTCTGTCAGTGATGCTCTGTAAATCAAGATCTTGTAGATAGATTAGTAGTATGTCGTTGATGTATCTGAAGTAATGTGCAGTATTGGGTATAATATATTTAAAGGGGCCAGATTCTAAGAATCCTAGATAAAGGCATGCAAGAACTCCGCTAAGCAGTGACCCCATTTGTAAACCAAATTTTTGTTCATAAAATGTATTGTTGTATTGGAAGTAAAAGTGTGAAGTGCATAAGGTGCAACTTTTAATCAGTTTAGAGATAGGTAGAGGAAATGTGGTATTAGATTTTCGAAGGTAATTATGTAGACGTTCAATGCATCTATCAACTGCTATATTGGTATATAAGGATTTGATGTGTAAACTAGCTAAATATTTGTTGTTCATATCAATGTCAGTTAGTTGGTTGAGCAGTGATCCGAAACTTTTTATGTGTGCATCACCGATGGTACCTAATTGAGGGGATAATAATTTGGCTAGAAGTTTAGCAATATTATGGGGAGCAGATCCTATACCAGAAATGATGGGTCTTAGAGGAATGTCAGGTATATGGGTTTTGGGAAGACCATACATTTTAGGGATTATGGGGTGGCAATTGATTAATGAGGACCAAGATTGATCTTCATTGGAGATTAGTTTTCTGTAAGATTTGGTAAAGTCGTTAATATTATTTGTAATTGTTTATAGGGATATCTGTTCGTAAGTGTTATCACCAAGTAGAACCATAAGCTCTTGGTTATAGACCGTGGAATCCATAATAACAACACCTCCACCTTTGTCAGAAGGTGAAATAACGATGTTGTGGTTAGAAGAGAGAGTTCTTAAGGCAGTTGTATATCTGTTGGGTAGGGTCAGTTCATCAGAATGGTAATAAGTGGAAGCGGTGATAATGTCTTGTAAGAATCCTTTGTGGAATTCAGAGTCATGGTGCTTGTAATTTGTGTTAATTAATTTTCCCATATCATGATTTTTGATGCCAGTGGAAAATTTTAGCCCGGAACTGAGGGCGTCAGTTTCAAAATGGTTGAGACTGATGCTGGTGATGTTATTGACAAGATCAGCCCAGCGCAGATTTTTCCAACAACTTTTGTTGCATAAAGATATAAATTTCGATCTGAGTTTCGAGATGTGGTTATTGTTTATCCTAGATATCTCAGGTCTTAGTTGATCGGTCGTGTTATGGGACATTCCTTGTTTCCGACGAAGTTCTCGTCCTAAAAGTCTAGCTCTTCCAAATGTATGTGCCTCTGAAAATTTCAATTTATGAACAGAAGATTCAAGGTATGAGCGAATGTAATCCGGGAAAATATGTTGGGATGGACGAAGAATGCTGGGTATGCTGGTAGGTATAATGTTTTCTTTTATACAGTTGGTTAGAAAAGTTCTCCTGTTTTTGAAGGATTGGGCTGTGATAAGTAGTTCCTTGTATCTGGGGAATCATTTTGATGTCATCCATGGGAAAAATCGGAGTGGAAGAATGGATAGGAATCTTCTTAGTCAATTGGACAGAATGAAAAGTATATACAGGATTGTAATTCGGCAATATGTAGAAAAATTGATAACAATGATCCAAGTGGAAGGAGAGATTTATTGAGTTCGACATTATAGTTTTTCGGTTCTACTGAACCATCATCTGGACCATGAGGGGTGATATTAGCGATTTTAAGTCAACGATGGATGTTTAAAATGCAAAATACAAAAACCTAGGGGAAAATTTGTATAATAACGAAAGTTGGTCATTTAATTGCTTAATCAGCGTGTGTTGTTTTAAATTACTTGATAATTCGCAGATACGAGGACCTACTTATCACAGCCCATTCGTTCAAAAACAAGCAAACAAGCTAGATTGGTAGTTCATTTTCAGTGAGTTCTATTCTCACAGTGTGTACAAAAAGTCTGGCATTCTTCTACAATTATGCTGACCTTAGTAAAAATCAGTTCAAACCAAAGACTTAATAAAAATCAAAAGCAAGGCGTAAGGGCAATAGGGATGGATTGTGATATCAAAGTAAGTGAGTTCGAACTCTTGTCTCTCCATGACGTTCACTTTTGAACTAAGACCCTTGGAAAATCTATAAACCCCCTAATTATCTAGCTATAATGTAAATAGCATTACTGCAAGGATGTTTTGGCTTTGAATAACCCAAGAAGATTGACATACCATTAAACAATGAAACTAAACCACATCAAAGAAATATAAAGCATGCATTATATTTTGAAGACAATATAAAAGGCAATCGGTCACTGAGTTGAGTTGTCTGATAGATTTTTTTCAGTGTATCGAACGTAT
>OY757911.1:121905561-122005561 GCA_963585895.1 Sepioteuthis lessoniana
GGAAAGAACTGGGTATTGAAATAATGAAATAATACATATAATAATGGAGAATATATATATATATATATATATATATATATATATATATATATATATATATATATATATATATATATATATATAATTCTCGACCGTATTGATCAGTACATATCAGAAATAATATAAGATATGATTAATACTACCCAGATATATCTTTTCTTTACATTGCCTTCATCGACTGCAGATAGGCAATAAATTTTCAGAGAACGTAAAAATTTGTGGCGTATGAAGGTGAAGTTAAAGGTGATACTGATTCTATTTGTTGTCTTTGGAATAATTCCAAAGATCTGGAAAAAATATAATCTCATATAATCAATTCAGCTTTTTAAGGCACAAGGCTACAAGTTTACGGCAAACTTGAGAATCGTTTTCCCATTGTGTTAACTATCGCTTTCGCTACAGAATATCGCTCATATGAAAAGCTACGAATATGAAGAGCATGTTAAAAATTCCGGAAGCAATAGAAAAATTCCTTTATGTAAGTGTTTGCTAGTAGACGAACGGGGTGTCCTCGTGGTGTAATGGTTAAAGAGCTGAACTCCAGGATCGTAGTATGCGAGTTCAAACTCCAGTCGCGCTATTACGATTACTTTCTGACAAATACCGTGGGAAATGGGTGAACTCACTTATCCTCCCAGCTATGGGTTAAATAGCTTCACTTTGGCATTAGATAACCCAGGAAGATTGATATGCCATTAAACAAAGAAATCAGACCGAAACTTAAATTACTGGAATCCTGAGACACACATTTATTTTCAAGTAATATTTATAATTTGCACATATCATATAGTTTCAGGTATATCTATTTAGAACCTGAAACTTTTCAAACAGATCTATTTCACTTATGGATTGTACCTTGACATGTATTAAAACAGTTTGATATAATATAATAGTAACGACAAATGACGCCACACTCCCTAGAACCATCTACATCTGATACAGTTTCGTGCTATCCTTAGGACAACACTTTTGACCTCGAACAAACCTTGGGTCATTGCAATGGATGCAATCAGAGAATAAGTAAATATTTTATGTAATTAGAGATACGGACAGCTGACTCAATAAAGACCAGGAGACTATAGCCAGTTAAATGACAAAAATAAAGTATACTAGATTAGATTAACGGTATTTTTTCAAACGATACAGAAGAAAATTAAATGAAATAGCCGAATTTTGAAGACATTATAGAATTAATACGGTTATACCATCAATTTATATAGTTTCATCTAGATTGTTTCGGAAATATTTTTGAAGCCAGGATTTAAAGCTATTAAATTGAACTGTGTAAAAATTATTTGATTTAGATAGGAATACTTGATATGATAAAACTGTGTACAACGAAATGAATACATATATACCTGAAAAATGTAATCGAAAAATGCGATGGAAAGAGTGAAATATACTTGGATAGTGAGATTAAAAAAAAAAAGAAAACAAAAAAAAATTAGAAAAACAGATATCGACAATTATGTTTAATGTACGATATCGAATTAAAAGGTATATATAAAAGGTACATTATATTTTAAACCCCTAAATCTACTAAGCAACAATATGACGTCAAACCTAAATGATAATTTGCTCAGAGAACAATGATTTAACTCGTTTCCACCTTTATAGCTGTTTGAGCCGTTGTCCAAATTAAAAAAAAAAAAAAAAAAAAACATTATTTCATCTATTTTATATGATGAATAAAATCAAACTTGAATTGATGAAAATTATTTCAGTTCCTAAAAGATAAATGATGTAATCAGCGCTTAAACTTTCCAAGAAAGGTCAACTGTGATTTGAACTCAAATACTGAAGAAATTAATTGTTCCCTTAATTAGAAACCGACATCATAAACAATTTATTTTCCTATTACGAGCATATTGATGTGATTCACTTAAAAGGATAGAAATATATATGGGGTGAATATATAGAGATGCAATCATGCTAATATATGCGCGCACGCATACACATACACTCTCTTTCCCCTCCTCCCGCCTGTCTGTCTGTCTGTCTCTCTCTCTTAAACAAATACACATACACACACAAACATATATATATATATATATATATATATATATAGCTACATATATAGCTACTATATATATATATATATAGCTACATATATATACATATATATACATATATAGCTACATATATATACATATATAGCTATATATATAGCTACTATATATATATATATATATATATATATAGCTACAGCACTGAGGAGTAGGGGAGGCGCTACACTACGCCCAGGATTGCATATATAGCTACATATATATACATATATAGCTACATATATATCTATATATATATAGCTACTATATATATATATATATATATATATATATATATATAGCTACAGCACTGATGAGAAGGGGAGGGCGCTACACTACGCCCAGGATTGCTCCACTTTATCCTTGATCCTCACCTTATAGTGCTGAGTGTTAAGCAAGGTGGCATTTTTGAATCTTTGGTATGACTCGACCTGGGATTGGCGATGTGTTGAGTGTTCGCCAATCGTCCGGGAGACCAAGGTTCAATCCCAGGTCGAGTCATACCAAAGATTCAAATATGGTACTTAATGCCACCTTGCTTAACACTCAGCACTATAAGGTGAGGATCAAGGATAAAGTGGAGCAATCCTGGGCGTAGTGTAGCGCCCTCCCCTACTCATCAGTGCTGTAGCTATTCGAAAGGGAGTCTTTGGATCGCCCTTGACTTAGAGCTAATTGACTGGTGCATAAACTAAATTTCCCATTTCTTTAGTAAAATTCATGTTTAATTTAACTATACTATCTTTTAAAATACATTGTACGTTCTAATACATTATTTAGTTTCGTATATTTTCAAAAGAAATATCCATTTTGGTAGTACCATTGCGAAAGCGCATCCAAAGAGAGGTAAGTCGGGAATAGATCAGAGTGGAGGACGTGATCAGGAAGTGACGAAGGAAGAATCTCTGCAGAGTTGAGCACATGTCAAGGTTCACAGACAGTAGACACCAAATCCGGGTCGTTCTAGAGTGGTATCCGTGTTATCGAAAAAGACCATTTGAAAGACTTTTTACTAAGATGGAAAGATGAAATTGTCTCGGGATTCGGGAAATATCAAGATTGGAATAGAATTACATTATAACCAGCGACAGGAAAAACATCCGACGAAGTTGACATTAGAAGGATTAAAGGAAATAACTTATTGAAATATCTATTTATCTATTTACAAGTTAATTGGTTTGGTTTGTTTTGGTTTTATGGCATATCAACCTTTGTAGGTTATTCAATGCCAAATCCATTTTTATGTGAATAATCAGTTCTGTTTAAAACAATTCAGTTTAGTATGAGTACACAGTTTGTCAAAAACATTTCTATTTCAAACTATTCAGTTTATTCAAGCAGTTGCATATAAGTTTAGTGTAAACGGTTTCAATGTCAAAAACAGTTCAATTTCAAATAATTCAGTTTAGCATAAACATGTAGTTTAATTGTAAGTACGGTTTAATTGTCAAAAAAATTCTATTTTAAGCTATTTAGTTTAATCAAACAATTCAGTTTAGTATAAGTATGCCCTTACTTCTATTTAACCTATAGATATGGTCCTATCAGGTGCTACACATCGGGCCAGAGTGGACCTGGGAGCAATGGCAATGAAGGGGTGCTCTGTATTCTCCAAATCCCCTGCATCACTGGAACCTCACCATCGGATTGTTTAATGTTACATCCGGGACACTCCTTGGGGGGTGTTACCCCTTTGCAGAGGTGCAGTCAGTGTATTCTACTGCCCAGCCGACTGGGCAATATTTGCAAGTTAAAATTTGTGTCTTATCTAGGTTCTGATGTTTCTCTCCATATTTTAATCGAGAAAAGCAAACAAATGAATAAAGCTTAGATATTCAAATTACATTCATTCCAATGCCAAAAGAATGATCACTAAAATGTTTTAAACGTTCTTTATACAAAATATTTTAAAAGTATCAAAATGGATTCCGTGTTTTTTAAGACTAAAATCAATTATTAATGATTTTTTAAAAAATCGCTCCTTTGCATTCAGTCTATTCATTCCAGAGAATTATATATTCATTCAAGAATATTTTAAACTCCTCTTATACCATTCGACTGACGAAGTATTATTGTCTTCATTTGAATGTTCGCCACACCATAAAAACTTTTATTTGATATGGGTTTCAGTTAAAGAAACCAGAAAAAACCCGCAGAAATCGAAGTTGTTGAGTATGAAGCCTGCTGTACTTGCATAATTTTTTTTTTACCAAAAATACATCATTTAGATTGGGTTAAATTCTTTTTTTGAAATCATACGTCCTGACGTCAATAAAGGTCGCACACATCTTCACTTATATTTTTAAATGCCAAAAAAAAAGATTTAAAACTTCAGTCAATAATTTTTTCACTCCTCGTATCTATCGATCTAAGTAAGTAAATTTGGCGACAGTAGTCGAGGGTGACCTAAAGAATCCCTTTTTCGGTGTTCGAGAGGGCGCTACTATTTACTAAAATCAATCGATCTACTAATCTATATATCTGGTGATGGCATGCTCACACAAAACTCAGAGTAACGTAATTTAGATATTCTAGATTTTAGGAAAGATGCAAATTTTCTCAATATGTATTTAACTTCTTCTATTATATATATATATATATATATAATATATATATATATATATATATATATGTGTGTGTGTGTGTGTGTGGGTGTGTGTGGGTGTTGTGCGTATGCATGGACGAAGAAATATTCGTACAAAGAAATACACATGTAATTAATTCATTATGTATTAATCTGTAAATAGGCACAATCTTGGCCAAAATAGGGGTTGAACATGTAAATTAATATATTCTTGCAACAGATTTCGTCAGAAAATTTGCAGAGATTTTCAAAACTGATAAAACAACTTAATAAATGATTAAATTCACCTTTCATTCTTTGGAAATTTTAGCACTTTGAACATTGAATTTTTTTCTTTAAAAGGTGTAGGTAATTTACCATTTGCAGATAAGTTTTAATACTGCTCTATTAAATGTCTTGATACAGCTCTATTAAATGTCTTTGCGTCAAACAGTTAAAAATTTCTTAAAAACGTTTCTTGTTAGTTGACCTTCAATGTAAGATTAAACATCGAAAAATGAGTCACATCTAGACTCTGGCATGACAGAAATTGAACCTAATGGTTTTGTTCGCAATCGAATATTTTGAGGACAGGAAACAGTCATGGTGAGAAGACACATTTGATGCTTCTAGTTTAAAAGCCAAAAATTATATCTTAGGAAATAACTCTTTTTTTGTAATATTCTCGGTATTTTAATGCATTTCTTACTGCAGAAATTTTGTCTAATTCATAAACCCAGCCCTCTTCGATTTCCATTAAAAAATCATTTTATGTCTTGTGAAAATGATTCAGTCTTCGATTGTTGGTTTCCTTTGTTAAATGGCATACCATTGTCGTGGGTTATTGAATTCTAAATCCATCCTTGTAAAATACAGCAGCAAAACCATTCAACATATAGCTGGGGGGTAGGAGTGATTATTACCTTTCTTAAGGTATTAGTCTGACTGAACATAAATGGCGACTGTATTTAGAACTCACTTTATTTGGGGCCGATTAATCACATTGCATAATTAATTTGACATTGTTCATATATGCTTTTGAACATTTTGTTACTGTCGAATGAGGAGATAACTAATACTTAATATATTTTTATTGCATTCATGTCAGACTAAAAGTAGAGAAAAATCCAAATCCCTTTGGTTAATAAGGAACATTTTACTGTTTATAAAATTTCGGCCGGGGTACATGAATATTGGAAGATTTTATATCATATCATCATGTCCTGCTACAAGTACGGATTTCCTTGAATCTCTCTCGTCATTCATCTCTATCATCCATCGCTTCAGGAAGGTTTTCTGGACAACATCCTGTGTCCGTACAGAGCTCTTGTAAATAAGTTCTTTTGGTTACCAATACTTTCACGTCAGTATAAAGGATCCATAGGAGAATGTCGCTTATGAGTTCCTCTCAACTTCTTCATCAGTATCCATATTTTTCGTCTTATTTGGACGGTTTAATAGATGGGAGCAGGTGGACATACAGCTGTTATTTTGTGGAATGTTGCTTCAAGAATTTGTTTAGTATAGCTTGTAGCATTCTATAAAGTTCTCGTCAAGCTTTGCTATATACGCTCAGTCAGAATTCTGGTGGCGCATCATATTGTAGAACTAGCACAATCACTGCTTGAAAAAGTTGTTTTTTTAATTTTTACTTGACCTCGGAATAGCAAGACCTAACAAGGTATAAATCTTACATCCATAGAGGTCAAGATCTACAATGCTCTACTACGCAACCGTTTAGAACGGAAAATGGAGAAAATACGTTGAAGACCAAAATGGCTTTCGGAGAAATCGATTCATGACGTCACAAATTTTTACTATCCGTCAATTCTTGAAAGTATACGTGCAAAACCTTGAGACAACAATATTATTTGTCGACTTCTCCAAGGCTTTTGACCTACACTGAGGGAAGATGGAAAATACTTTTCACCTTCGGTCTCCACAAAGAAAACCACATAATGCTGCTAGATAAAAACACGGAAGTAAAAGTCCGCTCACCGGATGGACACACAGGCTACTTTGACATTGTAGCAGGTGGGCAACAAGGAGACACATTAGCTCCATACCTGTTTATCATCTGCCCAGACTACGAGCTAAAAACGTCTTTTGAATAAATAAAAGTAAAAAGTTTCAAGCTGGCAAAGGAATGAAGCAGAAGAAACCCCGCACAAACAGTTACGGACGCAGACTACACCGATGACATAGCGTTTCTGGTAAATACATCCACCCAAGCCGAAATCGTGCTACATAGTCTAGAACGATCGGAAGGTAACATAGGCCTACATGTCAACTCGGATAAGACGAAATACAAGTGCTTTAATCAAAGAGATGACTATCCACCCTAAGGAGTGGTTCTCTTAAACTAGTGGATAAGTTCACCAACCAAGGAAAATATCAACACGCGAGTAGCAAAGGCATGAACAGCAAACGAAAGACTATCGGTCATATGGAAGTTAGACCTAACCGATAAAATAAATCGAAGTTTTTTCCAATCAACGGTCGATGCACGACTTGGGCGCGAACTAAACATACGGAGAGAAAGCCTGGCGGAAATATCACAAGAATTCTGCGAGCAATATTTTACAAGTCTTGGAGGCAAAACCCCACAAAACAGCCACCGTATGGCTACCCTACCACCCATCACGAAACTATCCAAGTTAGACAAACCAGACATGCGAGACACTTCTGGAAATCTAAAGATAAACTCACAAGCGATATACTCCCGTTGACCCCTTCATATGAACGAGCAAAGACAGGACGACCAGCTAGAACCTATATACAACAGCTCAGTGCCAATACTGTATATATATATATATATATATATATATATATTATATATATATATGTGTGTGTGTGTGTGTGTGTGTGTGGTGTTATGTTTTTCTACTGTATCTCTAAGAAGAGAAATTACAAGTACATATTGGTTTGTTCAAATATTCATTTTAAACATAAAATTTTTTAAAAATCCGAGTTTTTTGTATGGAATCACTCACACACACGCACATCCCCCCACTTATATATATATATATATATATATATATATATATATCCTGATTGAGAGCTACTAAAACATCAATCCCTATGTAATCGCAAGGGCAATGATAAAGTTTATTAGAAACTAATAGCGATCAGTTCGATAATGGATATCACCGAGACAAGGAAAGATAAAGATAGACGATGGCCAGATGAACAAAGGATCTTAATCAAAAATTAGGGCCTGTGATTCTGGAGTAGTTAATTCCCCCTTGACCCTTTTTAGGGTCAATTAGAAAAACACTTGACAGCTATGTAAAATTTCTTTACCCCATCTTATTTAACTATCTCGGTCCTAATTAAAGCAAGAGGAAAATCTAGGATGACAACAGCTGAGGTAATTAACACACATATTAGGAATAAATTTAAAACATGTATGGGATAGTCATTAGTTATACGATCTTAGTCTGTTTGGAAAATCACACCTGCTACGAACCCCCCCTACAAGAGCGCAAAATTGGGAGGGGTTGACCTGTAGATTAATTCCACACCTGTTTTTTAATCGTTCTAACACTTAACATTTTGACCCCCTCTGCCCACGCCCGGGAATGAAATAATTTGTAAGTTCATTTCTATTTTTAGTCTTTTTTTATATTTATTTCTAATTTTTAATTTTAATTCTTATTTTTACTTTTTATTTTTATCCTTTTATTTTATTTTGTGAATATGAACTGTAATTCCACATTTGCTATTCTGCAACCCGGAGAGAAGCACGTAGATAGTCTTCTGACGAGATGGGGAGTATAGTAATATATATATATATATATATATATATATATATATTATATATATTTACTGTTACCTGAAAAATATAGTAAATAGCATTACTTCTGAAAATACACATTTTATGCAGCTTTTTAAACAATACAAAAACATTTTCTTATGCAATATTTTAAAATTCCCTTTAAACCATTTTCTTATTAAGGAACCCCAATATTTGTATGTAATATCTGAATATTTTTTTCATTTTTAGCAGCTATCGATAGTGATTAAGGATCTTTTGAAAGCTAAAATCTTGAAAGATCCATCACCAACGAACATAGATTACGTGTAAGCCAGAAAAAGAAAAATATGATCGTAATTAGTCCTTGATTCTAATCCAAGCAATCATAAAGAAAGGAAATTTAACAATGTAATTGATTTAATGAATATATGATTCCGAAATTTTGTTGAAGTTTATTCCAATATCTTCCTGATAATAACATTTGTTTCAAAATAATTATTCGGTATTTTGTTTGACGGCATACAGATTAAGGGTTAATTATGCATTCCAATTTTTGAAGTTAATTATCTGTGATTATTTTCATTTTAACATATTAGAAAAACGAAACAATTTAATAAAAATACAGACACACACACACACACACACACACACACACACACACACACACACACACACACACAGACACACACACACACACACACACGTTAAAACGAAACAAAAATAAAAAAAAGAAACACACGCAACATACGCAAGCGACACATAGAGATATGAAAATATATATCCGTATACAATTATCAGGGAAATCATCATCATATCGTGCTGGCAGCACGGATATCCCTGACCATCTCTCGCCACTCCTCCCTATCGTTCATCGCCCTAGGTAGGTCTTCAGGACAACAACCTGTATCCTCACATAGCTGCTGAATGTACGTTCGTGCTGGTCGTCCTGCTTTTGCGCGGCCGTGTGTGGGGATCCATAAGAGTACATCTCTTATGAGTTCATCTCTGCTTCTCCAGCAATGTCCTGCATGTCTGGTTCGCCTAACTTGAATAGTTTTCGTGATAGGGGGCAGGTGGCCGTACAGTTGGTGTCTTGTGGGGTGTTGCTGCCAGGACTTGTTGAGGATTGCACGCAGCATTCTTGTGTAATTGCCATTTAGTTTCTTCTCGAGCCGTTTTGTTAGCGTCCATGTAGTGCATCCATATAGCAGTATCGATGTGACCGCTGCCTGGAAGAAACTGCGTTTCATTTTATCGGTTAGGTCTGATTTCCATATAGTCGATAGCCTATTGATAGCTAAACACGTAATAAATCTTCAGTATATATATATATATATATATATATATATATATATAGAGAGAGAGAGAGAGAGAGACAGAGAGAGAGAGACAGAGACAGAGACAGAGAGAAGCAGATAGAGGGATAATAAAAGAAACAGAGACAGAGAGATGGATGAACACACACCCACCCACACACCCATCCCACCCACACACACACACACACACACACACATATATATATATATATATATATATATATATATATATATATATATATATATATATATATATATTATCACAATAACATATTCAGTGGCTCCATATTTTCTATAGGATAACGTGCCTACGTTTTGTTAATTCATTTTTCTATCATCTTCAGTTCAGATGAGACATTTAATATCTATAATACCAGCACTGATATTATAGATATTAAATGTCTCATCAGAAAAATATATTCAAAGGGCATAGTACAACGGAAGTGGCATCACAGAAACTTACTTTTTTAAAAATATTATGATTCATACTTACAATTGGCAAAACAAAACAATATATAAATATTTTGTCTAAAGTTTTTTTCCCAGTTCGATCTGAATATTCCATTTCAGGAAAATCTCCAATAAACAGAATGGTTTACGTAAATCTGATTTTAGGTAACCCTTTCGCATGCGCTTAGAATACACAAAGTATATCCCCCAACCGAGATATACTTGGGAGTGCTCTTTCTTAGCCATTACTCCCTGCTTACGTCTGATCTTGGGTTTTAGGACCTGTTAGTTTGCAGATTATCGGTCAGGTAGACCTGTTTAAAGATTATTCGCATTTGATTGAATAGTGTGAAAAAAATTCATGAGAAACAAATACACATAAAATATATTATCACCGTACCATGATTGTTAATCCCTAACGTCTATGCTTAAGACGATTTTATTTTTTTCTAATGTGCTTTGGAAATAATTGAAACAATCAATCAGATGTTTGGCTCGTTAAAATTCGTATAGTCAATAATTTAGATAGCCCTTCTCAAAATATGACAGCGCGCGCGTGTGTGCGCGCGCGCGCTGATGTAGGATGAATAATGTATCCACTGAGTATAAGGATGGATATGCACAATTCCTTCACATTCTTTTATTGTAGGAGATGCCATTCTCTCTAACAAACCATAAAAAAATACGTAGATTGTTCTGTAAGGCTATTACTGGGGTATATGTGGATATGTGTTTGCCCTGTAGATCCAAAAATACATTAAGTCTAGTTATTTACCAAATTCAACCAAAAACTAACACCATACCTAAGAACTCATTAAACTAACAGATATGCCAGTGGGACGTAACTGTTCTGGGACCATCACCTATTTTTCAGAACACTAGAAGATGGTGAAAGATAAAGATAGCTACGCTTTGGTGGCACTCATTGAGAGCACCAAAAGAAAATTAATGATGGTGTGATATTGATTAAAAAGTTATTCTTAGAGTTACAGCAATTCTTTGTGTTATTTAGAGGTGCCGCAATTTACATCGATTCTGTTTTATTAGGAACATCTTTTGTGGTCAAAACTATTCCAGGTATATTGGACATTAGTCGTGCCCAAGCAATTATTTACTTAGCTGTTCATAAATATTCAATCATTTCCACCTTATTGTCATCCAAGGCTAAATCTGTAAGTATTCAATACAATTTTCTATAGAATCATTTAATACTTCAGTTATATGATATAAGTTTCTAACATTTGTTTTAATTTCTTCTACCAGCTCCTTTCTCACATGCTCTTTTTATTCCTATATCTATATCTATGACTCCTCTCTCTCCTTCTCTTTCTCCCCCCCCTCTCTCTCCCTCTCTCTCTCTATATATATATATACCTGTGTGTGTGTGTGTGTGTGTGTGTGTGTGTGTGTGTGAAAGGGAGTATTCAACACCAATGCACGAGTAGGATCAGACAAAAGATATGTTTTTAGAGCTTGGTTTAACAGGTTAGAATTCAACATATTCCTTCCCTGGACTGTTTGTCGTACCAAGGTTTAAGAGTTTATTCTGTCCTATTATTTATCCAAGCTTGGAGGAGGGAATAATTGGATTCATCCCTTTCTCAAATGTAATAGTGACATGTGATATGCAATCTGCTTCATCTAAGATTTGAACAAAGATCGATATGTCCATGTCTTACGACACTAATCATTACGCCACAAATTCATCCTGCTTAAATATATATATATATATATATATATATATGTGTGTGTGTGTGTGTCTCTCTCTCTCTCTCTCTCTCTCTCTCAATCTCTCTCTCAGTCTCTCTCTCTCTCGCTCTTTCTGTCTGTCTGTCTGGTAAGGGCTAATGCGGTGTGGGTGGAGTGTATTTCAATTTAGCCGTGACTTGATCCTTTTGTTTATTTATCTGAACTTGAAAGGAGGCTTTCCAGTGTTATCTTGAATTATGAGTAGTATTTTTACGTTTCCTAGGGGTGGGGCATTTTTTTAAACAGCACGGATATATAGTCAAATTTATCTATTTGCATAGATGTTTGTTGTAATCATTTATTTTAGGTCGGGTGATTTAAAATAAATAAATATAACATATAATAATAATATAAATAAATAGAACATAGGCTTATATATTTTTAAAAAATATATTTGGCTTTTTTTGTCAATTATTTATTTTAACATTAGGGGTTTTCGGTCTATTGACTTCATCTTTATTGTTATTTCCACAACGTTCTGGCCGATATATCCTCCTTCCATATATGGTCCGCCATACCCGACTTTTCAATCTCACCTCATACTACTGCCCTCAGTTCAATAAAGGACGTAGTTTGAAGTTCTGTGAAGGTTCCCGAGTTCGGCAAACACCTGATGAAGGCTGGAGGATATATTGGCCGAAACGTTATGGAAATCACAATTATTCAATTCTACAGACAATGTCACAGCTCATTTTTTAAAAAAAGCTGACGAAAAAACAAGTTAGTCGAGTCAGGGCTAATATGAAAAGCACTCATTCCAAACAAAAGGAAAATGTATTAGTCGAGTGTCCTCACCACACAAAAACACACAAACACACACCTACGTGCACAAACACATGCACCCGCATGCATATATATATATATATATATATATATATGCGTTAGATATTATATATATATATATATATATATATATATATATATATATATATATATATATATATATATTATCTAACACCAAGTCTGCCAATGAGTGGAACGATTTTATTTTCGGATTTTCTTTCAACAATATCCACGTAATTTAAAATCCCAACGAGAGCTCAATGTAAAATAATAACAATAAATTAAAGTACAGAGCAAATAATTTCACATAAAAGAAAAACTTTAAAAAGTACACATTTTTTGTAATTATATGTATGCCAGCAGACCCTGTGTTTTTTAAAATGTTAGATCTGCATCTTCAGACAAAGAAATAATGAGAAAAAAATATTGATATGACAATTTTCTTAGTTTCTTTTTTTTTTCTTTTTTAGAAAATAGTATTAATATTCAATATAATATCTTATGATATAATCTATTTTCTTAAGAGGTTATTAAAACACAAGGAAGTTGTTTATAGCAGATAATTTTCCTCCCAAAATCCAATTTATTCTTTCATTCTATATTTTTTAAATCTTTCCTTCATTTGGGTTTAAAAGTGTTTTGCCATATAGATAAAAAAAAGAGGTGAAAAGTGAAGAAAAATAAAAAAAAATAATACATCTTAATACTGGAATTAAATGTCTTTTGTCAAACAGACAGGAAAAATAAATGGCCTGGTCTTTACTTTAAAAAAAAATGAAATTTGTATTAGGGACATAGGTTGGCCGAAATTATATGGATTTAACAAACTTTTATTAGAAATGTCTCTTTATTTCTTTGTCTGAAGAACAAGACTAACATTTTAAAAAATATAGGGCCGTTCGAATTCCCGTATTACTTTTATCGTATTCGGGGGAATTGATTGTCCATAGTTGCATGTATCCCTAGTACTTTCTGTCCGACTTTGGGCAATCATCAGGGGAGGATCAATTACAAAAGTTTAGTTCATGAGTAAAGTTAAGAATTGAATTTTTTTGAAAGGTGTCTTGTAGTATGTTGATTTCGTTAATATTATTAGTAAGAATAAGGATATCATCAACATATCTTAGGTATATTGGAGGGTTTTTTATGCTATTAAAAATTCTATTTTCGGGATCGGTCATGTACGAATTATTACGTGTCCGATCTCGAAAATAGAATTTTCTTTAGCTACTGGCACTAATTATAGAATTACATTTAAAAGCAAACGCCATAATCTTCAACGGCAAAGACGTCCTTACACAGTAGTAATATGCTAAAACAAAAGTTACATCACTTTTGTAATAGATCCTCCCCTGATGATGGCCCAAAGTCGGGCAGAAAGTACAAGGGATACATGCAACTATGGACAATCAATTCCCCCGAATACGATAAAAGTAATACGGGAATTCGAACGGATCCAGAAGAAAATATGTAGACATAAAATGTCTATTATGTTTAATGAAATTTGCATTAACGAAGAAATGCTGCCTATATATATATATATATATATATATATATATATATATATATATATATATGTACAAATGAAAAGTGTGTAAAAGACTGAATAAAATACAGTTCTACAAATTTAATAAATTTCATCAGTTTGAATTTAGAGAAAGACTTGTGGATGAATACCAAAAGTTACATCATTTTTGTCAGGAAAAGTAATTATAGTTAGGGCATTAATATTGCACCGACATGATACCAGCGAAAAAATGATAGCAGTCAGTATTATTTTAAATATAGATTATATATTTTTGTGTATGAAAAATCTTTGTGTGAGCAGGTCACTATGTAGGAAGGAAAGAGCATTAATGCGCTAATATATAAGTGAAAAATAGCTGATTATCTGCTGTAGAGATTATTATTAGTAGTATCATTGTCGGCACAAAGGAAAAAAAATAAAATATTGTTTTGCTCGTGAGAATCAATTTGGTGATGTTGAAATGTGATACATTAGAGAACGAACAAAATGTCTGATTTTCAATCAAGAGTTTAAAAAATGAGTAGAAATAGAAATGAATGTATATCCGTTAAAGGATTATCTATCTTATTATTTGTTTTATAAGATTTAGCTGGCCTCCAAATTAGATTAAAATTCATGGATTCATTTCTGATACTAATTGGTAAAAATGTATTTTTAACAACCAAGGAGGGCAAAAAATTCTTTAATCATGATAATTTTTAATCCTTAAAGATTTTGAGGCACTTCAGATGTTATAATTAGCCATCTCGAGACATTCAAAACAGATGGGGTCCATAAGAAAGATTCTGTTTGGTCAGAAAATGCAAAAATCCAGCTTTTAAATAAATGACAGCTTTTCGAGTTCATTTTCGTACAAAAATTAACACATCTTTTTTTAAAGCAAATCATTTGATATTCTCTAAATATTTGCCCGCTGATTCGATATTGGTGTATATCGAAATAAACCATTTTTTTTCAATTTTTTTCAATATTGCAGAATAACACTAATGATTAGTAAAAACGTTTTGATGAATTGTCTTGAAAAATTGTTTCGCAGTCTGTTTTCATAATGTTTTCTTTTGTACTCTCAGATGCAAATTTCATTATATATACACAAGTTATTATTTTGCATGTAGTTAAAATGCCTTTTTCCAAATGGACTAGTTTAAGTCTGTCATTAATATATCTCTATTGCTACTTTTATCAATTTTTGAGGAATATCAAATGGTCAGTTGAAAATGTATTAAAAAAAGCAACAATCAATTATTGTAAGAGCTACAATAGTTAAGCAGCTTTTAGACTATATGTCGTAGAATTTCAAAATATCCAAGTTTTCGCTGTATTCGAGGCTAATTAATCTGGAAACTACAGAAAATAAAAGTTCGGCTTTGTTTGATGAGAAAATAGGTCGAGTTGAATTGCTGGAAGGATTAAAGTGTTTGAGATTCAGTGCCGTTTTTTTTTTAAGATTAAATTGAATTTAATATGTCATAGTTTTTATAACTTTTTTTTTTGTTTAAAGAAATGCATGTGTCAGTAAATTGATACAGTTGAATATAGCCGAATTAATTTTTTTTTCAAAACAATTAGGTGTCAACATATTCAAGTCTCTTTCGACGTTTCATTAACTGCTTTTTGACACCTAAATTCATTTTACCAAATTTTGATCCTAACTGTAAGAGACTGTCAAGTATTTGTAGTTTTGCTTTTGTTTCTGGGTTACATAGGAAGAATGCTTCGTGTCCATATGGCCAGTAAAGTCGGTTTCGAAATTGGTATGTTTGAAGAATATTTAATCGCAGACTTGTGTAAAAATAGATTTCAAGAAGCAGAAATTGCCCCGAGAGAAACGTCTTTTTGAGCTAGTATTAGTGGTAGTAGTAGTAGTAGGTGTAGGACTAGCAGTACCAGATTTTCTGTTGAATTATTTCAAGATGCAGAAGTTATGTCCAGGAAATCTTTGTTCTGCGATCAAAATATTTTTTGTTTCCCTGTTTTCAGTAAACTTGTTTCTTTAAGCGAGTCAAATTCTTCTTTCTTTTTTTTTCTTTTTTTTTTCTTTGAAGGGGGCGGACAAAAGTTGAGTGAAGTCATTCTATTGAAGAATTTGTGTTGTTTGCAGCTGTCTTTCTGAGAAGTTGGAGAGTTGTTTGTTCGTCGGCTTGTTTGTTGATCCAATTTTTTTAAATGACCAGTAATTATTGTCTGGTAAAAGATATTTCTTCGATGAGATCTTCATAGGTTATTTGTAGAAAGGTTAGTTGAAACTTCATCAAATAATTTGCACACATTTGTTGCAGAAGGAAACTACACTGTTTAAATGTTCATGTTCGAGATACTAATAATTTGAGTGACAATTTGTACCAGTCTCGTCGAGGAGCGTTTAGTATTTTGAAATATATCTTAGCGTCGCAGGTCAATAATTTGTAGAAGATTGACTTGTATGCTTGTCGTATGTTTGAAGGGTTCAAAGTCCGGAGTGATCAATAATCGGTGTGACAATTTTTGTTCATATGACACAAAAGTTTTTAAGACTTTCCTCATTTTTTAAGTTAATATATTATATTGACAGTCGTTATCTGGTTTCGTAAACTGATTTGGTCAAGAGGAGTGCTATTTATATAGTGTTTCTTATGCAATAAGAGCTTTACGAAAACCCTCCTTCTCTCCAAGTCAATCACTGGTTAAATAGAGTGTTTTTCCTTTGAATGGTTTTCAAAATAATCTTAAAGACCCTAGATTGCCTTACTACAACACCATACTGGAGAGTGAATTGTTGGATTCATACATTCCGCAAGGGTATTAGCGCTATAGGAAATGTTAACAGCTTCGTTCAGGATTTGAACTCGGATATTCCAGTCTACGTCGTATGATAATAACCGTTATGGAAGAAACGCCTACTTACTGGTATTACTTGTAAACTCGAGAGGATTATATGAAAGCAATTTCACCACAGAATCAATGGCGTTTTGTTTAAAAAGAAGTTTTGTTTAAAAAGAAGTTTTGTTTAAAAAGAAGTTTTTACCGGAGGGAAATGCTAGGTTCACTCTGCTTTTGAATTTAGAATTTCTCTTCTAAAATGGTTGCAAACCATTCGCTAGTGAACCTTGTTTGTTCGTTTACTTTATCCATAGCTCAAGAAAAAAAAGAATTGTTTTATAATTTCCCTAAATGTTGGATAGAAAAAAAAAACTTTGTCCCGGACTTGCGTATCTGAATCCACTTCCAACAAAGATAATCGTCTGGCCAATGGCACCTCCATAATTTCGCTGTCTTATCTTTATTGTTTTAACTACAGAAAACTGTTAGTCAGGTTCCTTGTTTTAACTCGCTTTTCTGCTTAATTTCTAAGACTTTTATTATCTTATTTCTGTATTGGTGTTTTAATTCACCATTATCCTTGTTTGTAATAAGTGTTATTTAGTTTGGGTCGAACACCAACTATTCAGGCTGTCAATTCACCAAGGATTTGACATTTGTCGTCTTCATTTTATTGATTCCATCAATAACAGAGCCAGTTTGTTTTTTTCTTTTCTTTTATAATCAGTTTCCTAGTTATTTTTGATTAATTCATTATTGATTATTTCTTCTTTCAATATTCTCTTTTTGCTATTCATTCGTTGAGAAAACAATCATTGTGCTTTAATTATTGTCTGTTTCACATTGCGGTGGTTGGCAGATATCTTGAACCTTTTTTTACTAAACAAATTTGCACAGACATAATGGAAATATCACTGAGCTTATATCGACGATATAAATATTCGTGTGGATTCGGAAAAAAACCGTTTGCCGGAAAAAAATTGGCAATTCACAATTTGATTTATTATTATTGTTTATTACAAGTAATAACTAAAAATATTGTTGTTAATCCTGCGATGAAAAGAACGAAGATAATGTGTTGAATTGTCCAGAAATTCCTTGAGGCATAATAATATTGACTAAATTATAGAAGGTATCTTAAACGAAAAATTGAAATAAGTTTTCTAATTAACCCCTACAACGAAAATGAGTTGGCGACTTTAGTCGAGGGTGACCCGAAGGCTCCCTTTTCAACACCTACTACACTGAGGTGCAGGGAAGGGCTCTACTCATTTCCCTGGATTGCTTCACTTTACTCTTGATACGTACCTTATAATAGTGAGTGTTAAGCAAGGAGGTATCAAGTACCATTTTTTTATAGTCTTTGGTATGACTCGACCTGGGATTGAAACCAGTTCTCCCGGATCATTGGCGAACACATGAATATAACCTTGGTGCATTTGAATAAAAATAGATAATTAGCATGCATGAGAATAATTTTTAATTGATATAGTTACATCTCTAAATTATATCAGATATGCATGATTAAGCCAACACGAAACAAATCGAATGTCACTGAGAAGCCTTTGAAGAAATAGACGCAAAATTATATACTATAAAAACGCGTTGTTATTTTTCTTAATAATCAAGAAAAATCAATGAAGGAAAACTGAATAATTCGATATGCACAGAATTAATGTTTATGTCTGTGTGTCATTTAAATAAGTAATCAGTTTCACTTTATCATCAGTAGATAAATGCAGTGGCATCACTCTGTTCTCTCTCTCTCTCTCTCTCTTTCTCTCTTACACGTATATACGTATACCATATTTACCAAACCCTGCGCTAGGGCAGGATATGACACAAGATCAATTTTTAAGCGGGGTTTAACAGGTTTGAATTCAGAGTTTTCCTTTTCCTTGACTAGTTACCTCACCAAGGCTGAAAAACGCAATCCGCCTTACTATTTACCCATAGCTAGAGGAAGAATATTTGGATTCATACCTTTCCCAAAGGTATTAGTGCTATGTGAAATGCGATCATCCTCGTCCAGGATTTGAACTCGTATCACCGTGTCCATTTCCTACGCCGATAACCATGACACCACGGGCACCTCCATATACGTATACATATGTGAGCACGCACACACGCACACACACATAAATTCATTCATCTGATAATCTGGTAATTGAACTTCGAGGTGTGAGTGAATTTACGTTAATTTATTTTATGAATGAAAAATGAGGATATCGCTCTGAAATCTTTTATATAGGGTATCATATTTTACTGATTCAGACCGTATTAAGCGGTAAATATTTATCATATATATATATATATATATATATATATATATATATATATATATATAGCATGAGGAGACGAATAAGGGATGTGTGTGTGTGTTTACAAAGAGAGGGAGAGTAAGAGACAGAAAGAGAGAGAGAGAGGAAAGAAGTGATGAGGGAGAGAGAGAGAGAGAGAGAGACAAAAGGAAAGATGGGATATAAAATAAAACTGCATGACCTGGGGGAGTTTGGTAGTCGAAAATTACCTGTTTACAGTGTATGCTTGCAAGAAGACGGTAGATTTTCTGATAAAATTTCCAATTTACTACTCTCTTCGTAGGTGTGGTTGCTGAATATTAACCGGAAGACCACTTTGACATGCCGCATAATTTGCGTGGGTTGCATTACAGGATATGCACATGTTTTCTAAAGTAAACCAAACGCATGATTCATCAGCGGAAGTACCGCGTAATTTTCTTGGGTGGTATAATAGGCAGAAAGTATGTCTACGTAAAACACGTAGGCGGGATGTGTTATCACGATGATTTGCGTGGTCGTCCAGAAAATTCTAAACCTGCAAATATTTCGAACCCAGTTGAGACGGGGAGAGAACGGAGACTGACAAAAGAGCTACTTGTTACGACGCTTTGGGAGCTTGCCTTGAGCTAGAGTGCCTGGGTTTGAGAGATAGAGAAAAGCCTGAGCTGTCCGAGATTTGCAAAAGTAGAGAAGCTAGTCGAAACTAAGATGATTCGATGCCTTGAGGAAGCCCTGCACCGTTCACTTGGAAATAGAATGAATAAGAAGCGGACCACTGAAGATTCGAATCTCGCCTTTCTCAATACGCAAAATCAGTCATTTTCGACCTATTATCACTTTATTCATTCGTACATTTCGAGTAACAAAATAAAATGAAAAGAAAAGAAATAGGTTATATTTTAATACATCAGCTTTGTTTTCTTTGCAGTATAGAACAGTGTCCCTTCAGCGTAATGGTTAAAGTGCTGCACTGCGGATCAAGAGTAAATCATTTCGAAATCCTATCACTTCATTACGTTCCTTTTCAGTCTAATACCAATAAAAAATGTATGAACTCTCTTATCCTCCCAGATAATGGTTAGAAATTACCACTGTTGTGTTTCTATAAGGTTATCTTTAGTATTTAATAACGCATAAAGGCTGATTGGCTTATAAACAAAGAAACTAAACCAAGAAACAAATCAAAAGTCTTTTGATTTAGCCCCAATTAGGACAGTTTACTGTGTATGCTTGAATATGGAGGTTAAGTCTTCTGTCTATATTGGATATGATAAGTGTTGACGAATGACTTTTTTAGAAACTTTACACCTATTGATCTGGACATGGTGTTATTGTCCTCTAATCCAATTATATTAACTTTACGTTTGCACTTACAGGTAAATGCTGCGAGCAATATATAACAGGTCCTGGATGCAACACCCCACAAAGCGCCAACTATACGGCCACCAACCTCCATTCACGAAAACTATACAAGTTAGACGAACCAGACATGCAGGACACTGCTGGAGAAGCAGGGACGAGCTCATCAGTGATGTACCCCTATGGAATCCCACATATGGCCGAGCAAAAGCTGAACGACCAGCTCGAACATACGTACAGCAGCTACGTGAGGATACGGGATGTAACCCTGAAGACCTGCCAGAGGCGATGAATGATAGAGAGACGTGGCGAGAGAGGGTCAGGGATATTCTTGCTGGCGGCACGACATGATAATGATGATGAATATATTACCTGTAAATTAAAGGATATATTTCTTATAATCTAATTTCATAAGATATTTGAACTGTGGGACAGTTTTCTTCTAATCATTTGGTTTGGAGTGTTCAAAACAAGAACAATATTGAAGAAGAGACAGATTTTTAAGCAAGAAAACAAATCACTGAAAAGGTAGTGCTAATACAAGTAAATTGCTAAATAAATAGACACAAGTCTGTTTTTTTCCTGTTCTTTATGAATATTGTTTAGAATTAATCAAGAGACCTGAAAAGGCAAGCTGATATTGTTGTTAAAAAGTTGTCAAACTAGTGAATTAAACAGCATCGACAACTGCTCAAAATCCTAAATAACACCTGCAATTTTTATCAATAAAGTATTTTTTTTTCTGTTAATGATCCATAATTTCCGTAAGTCAAAACCCCACATGTAATAATTATGACGATAGGGGTTAACGAAGAAGAAGAAGAAGAAGAAGAAGAAGAAGAAGAAGAAGAAGAAGAAGAAGAAGAAGAAGAAGAAGAAATGAAACATTATGTACTCAAAATACACAGCTTTACATAAAATCTTTTACTAAATTCACTGAGGGAATCGACCCAGAAGGCAGTAGAAAATGCATTAGAAGATGACAAAATAGTATATAGAATATACGTTATGAACGTGATTCTTCAGATGTTCGAAGATACAAAACAAGGGGGAATAATAAAGATACGTAATTTACCAGTGTGCTGAGATAATTATTCACGATTGATTCAGTGTTATATACAGATTTGTTTTCGACCAGTTCTATTTCAAAGTAAAAAAGAAAAACAGTAAAAGTATTCATTATCACATTCCTTATCTTACAGGATTCTTTTTTAAGAGCAATGAAAGGCAACCACAGTCCACTGACACTTTATCGCGGAGATTTTTTCCTGCTTTTTATCCATAGTGTAATGTAACGAACTTGACCGCTGAGAGATGGACTCCGAAGGTCGCACATGCCAAAATTCGTCCAAAAATAAAAGCAGGGTTGTGATTAACAGGTGATGTAGTTTGTAACAAGACAAGGCCAGCGGATTTAATACTTTTGAAGGACTGATGTTGGTGCTGTTATACTAATTAGCATAATTCCTTTACAAAGTATGATATGTCTGGCCACTCGTTATAACGGCAATTCTGATGATTGGGTAAACCCCGGTTATCTGATAAGCTTAAAAAAACCCACACGTATACCCCGTATAGGCCAAAGTGGAAATCGGGATAATGTCCACTTATCATTCTACAGGGTCGAACGATAAAATTGTCGCCCTAGAAAAGACGACGTGATTCGATTTCCGTTCAATGAAAACCGGTTTTCTTTTTTTGGTGCAGAGAGTCTACTAGTTGGCCGGTTGTGTACAAAACCCAAAAGCGATAGGAGCTTTCTATCATGTCTGAAAGTAACACAATATTCAACAAGCGAGATCGGAGATGTACCGCTGTACAACTCATGCTCTCTACTGATCCAAGTTATGACAACAGGACCATTACCAGCACCTTCGAAATGCAAATCTGGATAGCTACGAATAACAGGGACGTGCCCAGGGTGATGAAAACAAAGTTTCCGGTTACGGTTATGGTCTTTGGTTTTCTTTCAAGTTAGGGCCACATCATGCCACCTCACATCTTCAAAGTCGGCTTGAAAGTCAACACAAAAGTGTACCTGGATGTACTGAAGAGTGTGGTGATCTCCTGGTGCAATCAAGTGGACGTTGGCAGACCCTGGGTGTGGCAGCAGGACTCAGCGCCGGCCCACAAGTCCAAAGAGACCCAGGATTGGCTTCAGAAGGAGTGCTACGACTTTTTACCCTTCGATCACTGCCCTCTCCTCTCCCGACCTGAACCTGCTGGACTAATTCGTTTGGCCATACGTCGAGAATATCACCAACATGACCTCCCACAATACCAAAGCCAGCCCGATTGCCGCCGAGCTCCCACCGGCACTTGTGGAAAAGACATGCTCTCAGTTCCAGATCCGTATCGAGACAGTGATTATGGCTGAAGGCGGCTACATTGAATAGATGTCAGCTCTACTACATAATCAAGTTACCTGAATTGATGTTTTCAATAAAAGTTTTGAAATAAAGCTGTAGTGTTATTTTCTTTAGGACAACAATTTTATCGTTCCACCCAGTAGATGTCAGCTCTACTATATAATCAAGTTACCTGAATTGAATTTTTCAATAAAAGTTTTAAAATAAAGCTGTAGTGTTGTTTTCTTTAGGACGACAATTTTATCATTCCATCCAGTAGATTTGGTTTGGTTGAGTTTTATGGCTTATCAACCATTGTAGGTTATTTACTATGAAATCCTGTTTATTCATATTTATTGAATTTATATGATTTGTAAAGAACATTTTGTTGATAACATTTTAAAACTGGTTTGAGTTGATTTTTTGTTGGACTCAGTTAAATTGTTTGAAGTATTTCTTTCTAAAATGAATAATTCTATTTACAATTAATCCTTTGTTTGTACAGAGTTACATGGTTTCAAGTATTCTTTTACAACTGTAATAATCTAACATCAGCCATTTGTTTTCTCACATTTAATTAGATATACGTATATAATTTGTAAGTGAATAGTTTCAAGGTAATTTCATTTTTAAATTGGTTAAAAGTAATTTGTTTACACAGTAGGATTGCTATTGCTGCGAAAGAGTTACATGGTTTCAAGTATTTCTTTCTAACTCTAATAATTCTTTTTAATATCATTTATTTCTTTGCATCCGTCACCGGATGGAGACACAGAATACTTCGACATTGTAGCAGGAGTACTACAAGGGGACACGCTAGCCCCATACCTCTTTATCATCTGTCTCGACTACGTGCTTAGAACATCGATTGATAAAATCAGAGAAAACGGCTTCGAGCTGAGAGAGAAAAGAAGCAGAAGGTACCCCGCAAAAACAATTACCGACGCCGACTACGCCGATAAAATAGCAATACTGGCAAATACCCCCAACAAGCCAAAACACTACTGCATAGTTTGGAACGAGCTGCCACAGGCATTGACCTCTATGTCAATGCACACAAAACTGAATATATGTGCTTTAATCAAACAGGCGACATTTCCACACTAGACGGAACCTCTCTGAAACTAGTAGACAAGTTCACCTACCTAGGAAAGCAGCGTCTCATCAACTGGAAAAGACATCGACACGTGGCTAACGAAGGCATGGACAGCTATCGATAAGCTATCGATCAGATGGAAGTCAGACCTGACCGATAAAATGAAACGCAGTTTCTTCCAGGCAGCGGTCGTGTCGATACTGCTATATGGATGCATTACTTGGACGCTAATAAAACGGCTGGAGAAGAAGCTAGACGGCAATTAAACAAGAATGTTGCGAGCAATATTGAATAAGTCCTGGCGGTAACACCCAGCAAGGCACCAACTATACAGCCACCCACCTCCCATCACGAAAACTATCCAAGTTAGACGAACCAGACACGCAGGACGCTGATGGAGATGCAGCGACGAGCTCATAAGTGATGTACTCCTAAGGACCCCCACATATGGCCGAGAAAAAGCTGGACGACCAGCTCGAACATATATACAGCAGCTATGTGAGGATATGGGATGTAACCCTGAAGACCTGCCAGAGGTACTATTTACCAACCCCTCCGCTCGGGCAGGATATGACACAAGGTCAATTTTTAAGCGGTGTTTAACAGGTTTGAATTCAGAGTTTTCCTTCTCCTAGACTAGTTGCCTCACCAAGGCTGAAGAACCTAGTCCGTCCTACTATTTACCCATAGCTGGAGGGAGAATAAGGGGGTTCATACCTTTCCCAAGGGTATTTGCCCGAAAGTGAACGTAATAGCGCGACTGGAGTACGAACTCGCGTACTACGATTCCGCAGTTCATCGCTTTAACCATTACACCACGAGGACACCTCCTGCCAGAGCTGATAAAAGATAGGGAGAAGTGGCGAGAGAGTGTCCGGGATATCTGTACTAATGGCACGACATGATGATGATGATGATTTGTTTGCAGATAGTGAAGTGGTTACAAATGTTGCTATTCAACACTGATTATTTTACTTAAAACCTATCATTCATTTGTACAGAATCAGATAGTTTATATCCCAGAGAATTCAATTAAACACTCATCATTTGTTTTCACACAGTTAAATGATCAAACGGTTTTATTTCAAACAATTTAAATCATCATAAGTCATTTGTTTGCATATAGTTTACATGTCGAACAGTGCTATTTGACTCAAACAGGGTCTTATGTAATGCTATCCCTCGGAGTCAGAGTTGACCTGGAAGGAATGGCAATAAAGCCTCACTACCAGATGGTTTAGTGTCCTATCCAGAACACACACTGGGGGCGATCTTACCTCTCTATAGAGATGTAGTGGGTGTATTGTATAGCCCTAGCCAATTGAACTGATCATTCCTGCTTTCTTTCCAAACAAAAGTGTGGTTTTTTTTAATTAATTGTAATGAACGTAATGTTGTAGAACTTATCAAACGTTTCATCAACCATGTAGGAGGTGCATACGCTAAGTTTCCAGTCTTTTTTCGTATGAGTATTTAAAATTATCGTTGACTCTTGAAAATTCAGCATGTTAGTGTTATATATCTTATGAGATGACTGACCAATTTTTATTATTTCAGGTTCAAATCAACAGTTATAGAAACAGTTGAAATACACCCTACTAAAGCCTGATTGTCACAGCTGGTGAATTTCTAAAATCCACTCTGGACGTGATGAAACTTTAGAAGAACGATATGCAATAAAATTCTGTTTTAAACATGGAAAAATGCCATAGAAACGTATGGAATGCTTCAGACAGCTTTTCGACCATCTTGCATGAATCGAACATCAGTTTTTCAGTGGTTTAAGAGATTCAAGGAAGGCTTGGACTTTGTGAGGGGTGATGAGCGGTGTGGGAGGAGTAAGGAAGTCAATACACCAGAGTTGATTGGCCAAAGGGTTAGGGTTAGGGTTTCAAAGTTGAGGTTTTAAGGTAGTGCAGGAAGAGATTCCGTCGGAAGAGGCCAGCACTCTTCAAATCGGGTCAGTGGCATTTCCACGTGGACAATGCACCAGTCCCCCACTCCATCTTTGTCACAGACTATTTGATCAAGATAATTATCAAGTTAGTACTTCCCCCTCCCTATATTCCAGACCTTCCTCCCTGTGACTTTTGGTTATTTCCTAAGCTCAGAGGCTGTCGTTATGAAACAATTGAGGAGATGAAAGTGGCAGTGACGAAAGTCATTGATACGCTCACACAAGAGGAATTCGATGGGGCCTTCCAGAAGTTGTTGGAACGGTACAACAAGTGCATTGCAGCCGGAGGAGATTACTTCGAAGGGGAACAGAGTGTGTGTACTATCAGCAAAATTGCCAATACGAAAAAAGTCTGGAAACTTATCGCATGCTCCTCGTACATTTTCGAGTGAGGAGGTTATGGGTATGAATTTCACTGAGATAATTGGAATTTCCGTATTCTGAGAATTCCCATTGAAGAAACACATTTTTCCAAGTCGGTGAGTTAAAGTGATCGGTTCGTTATTTTTGGTTTAATGGAATATCATCATTAGATGGGTTAAAAACCTAAAACAATCCCCGTAGAAAAACATTAGTAGTACTATTTAAGGAACAACTAGGGGGGATAAGGTAATTCATACGTTTCCCATGAGTATTAATCCAAACATAATAGTGCAATTAGAATTTGAACTTGTCTACAACACTATCACAGTCTGGTACGTTAGCCACTACACCAGGGGTAATACCTCGGATTAGAAATGATAAACAGTTGTACAAGATAACCAATAGCGAGGATTTACACTAAAGAACACCAAAGATACAAGGCGAGTTGATTTGCTTACAACTAAAAAAGACTTACAAGAGAGCAAGAACCTCAGAAATATCATTGTGAACTGCCAGGGACCAGCAATCAACGTAATCACACACACACACACACACACACATAAACCTATATATATATATATATATAATATTTTCGTGGATTAAAAAAATAAACAATGAAAGGTCTTGTATTTCTGATATGCAGTGCTTTTGTATTTATTTTCCCTGAATCTCTTAGATGATCAGTCGTAATCAACATCAACACAGCAACGGCCGCCCGCGGTCTGTGTTAGTCGCTAATCCACGTAAATAGTTTTTATCGGTGATTATATTTACCAACCCCTCCGCTCGGGCAGGATGTGACACAAGGTCAATTTTTTAAGCAGAGTTTAACAGGATTGAATTAAGACTTTTTCTTCTCCTAGACGAGTTGCCTCACCAAGGCTGAAGAACCTAGTCTGCCCTACTATTTACCCATAGCTGGATGGAGAATATTTGGATTCATACCTTTCCCAAGGGTATTAGTGCTATGTGAAATGCAATCAGTCAGGTCCAGGATTTGAACTCGTGTCGCCGTGTCCATATCCTGCGACGATAACCATTACACCACGGGCACCTCCTAGAATTCTTCGGTGAAAATGCTTCAAGATGGCCCATCAATCATGTTAACTGCAACTGCTCTCTTGGCCATCCAAAAACACAGCATTTGCAGGTAAGTTATCAATCACTATTTTTCTTTTTTCAATGTGAGATGAATAGATTCTGAATACAGATGTCTAAACTGTGGTTTTCAGATTCGTATTCTATTAGGAGTATTCAAAGAAACCTGCATTGACTTTTTTACAGCCAAGTAATATGATCATGATAAAAAATGACTAATCCATGTATAAAATATCGTGGGGTGGATTCGTGAATAATGATTTAGAAGAAGACGGTCCACGTTGGAAACAAATATGTTGATAGCTGACAAGGCAAATGAATGAGAGACAGACGGTTGTTGTGGATGCTGCAGAACATATGGTCAGAGTTAGATGACGTTGTGTTGCAGTTCTTGCTTCTGCATGTTTTGTCCTTGAGGTTGGCTCTGGAGGTGTTTTCAAAGGAGGAGTCAACATGTTTGACGGTAATATGTCAAATATCATGTCACTAACATTAGTTGAATCAAATTATTTATAAGAGTGTCTTGAATAGTCGAATTCCGGTTGAGAATATTCTGCAACTATTATCCAAACATAATTGACCTATATTCATGGAAAATCTTTTTTTTACCGGATCATGAACAACGTTCACTGATTTTGATATATTCTTTCATCTTTAAACACTATACGCGATAATTTAAACAAAATATGGAATAATTTTTAAAACGTTTTACTTTTAGGCTGATTGGTCCAAATTTTGAAAAGAAAAATGCGATAAAACAAAATTTCCATGATTAGCTCTATTATTCAAGCACATTTTCATTAAAATTAAGTCCAATATGGGTGAGCAAGAAAAGAAAGGCCAAAGAATCTATGATTTGCTTAACGCCGAAACCAAGCCAAAAAATCCGAAATACTTTTCTTTATCGCTTCAATCAAACCCAGAACTTAACCCCGTTCATTACGCTACATGCGCCGTTTTAGAAATCAAAACTAATGCAATTTTCCATCCAAATATTGGTTCACTTAAGACTTCCATTGGGAAAGAATCGAAAAAAAAACATTTAATGAATTTATTTTGAAGACATGCTTCTTATTCCGGAAACGTGTTGATAGAAGAATTGTAAAAATGGCGGCCATATTGACCAAATTTACTCTTTTGTGTCTATCTTCTTATTTCTTTGTTTATTTTGTAAATAGAAATTAATCTTGTTTTAAAATAGAGTCATTTATCATCATATTTGAATATTCTTAATTTTGCTTCCACACTCTATAAGCGTTTTTTAAAAATCAAACAGAATCAAGAAACTAACTGATTTGAATCAAGGTCTCATACCTAGTGGACAATTAGTAGTTTACTATTGTTTTTAACTGAAATTTTACTATCACATTAGATTATCTTCTTTAGTGACGGTAATATGTAATCGGAACTCTGTTTAAAGTTACCTGAAGCAAAGTTTTGTCGGACATTGTTGATTTAACTTATCTAATGATTATTACAGCGTTGGCTGTTTGGATACATCACTCTATACATACATATTCATATCATTAATAATAAAAACGACACACACACACGCACACACACACACAAACATATATATATATATATATATATATATATATATATATATATATATATATGTGTGTGTGTGTATGTGTGGCAATGTGTGCATGGGTGTGTTGGGTGCAGGTGGACTTGAGTGGTAAAAACAATGAAAACTCAATTTTGAATTCAAAAACTAATTTTAATTACTTTTACTGGACGTGCTTAACCTTGTAGATGTGTTTGTGTGTGTGTGTGTGTGTGTGTGTGTGTGTGTGTGTGTGTGTGTGTCAGTGAATGTGGGTATGCTTTTGTACATATGTTTGTGTTTATGTATACATACTTTTTGTCTCCATGCCTTTTTCCTTACTAAGCAATATGTGTGCAAATACCATCATTATTATCATCATGTCACGCTGTCAGCAAGGATCTCTCTCACACATCTCTATCGTCCATCGTTCCCGGAAATTCTTCCTAGCCACATCTTGTATCGACACATAGCTGTTGTATATAGGTTCTTGTTGGTGGTCGTTCTGCATTTGATCGTCCATATGAAGGGGTCCACATGAGTATCTCACTTATGATTTCGTCCTCAGTTCTCCAGCAGTACCCGGCGTGTCTGATTCGTCTAACTTAGATAGTTTTCGTGATGGGTGAGAGGTGGCTTACAGCTGCTGTTTTTTGGGTTTTGGCTTCAGGACTTGTACAGAATTGCTTGCAGCATACTTGTGTAATTGCTTTCAAGCTTTTTCACTGTACGTTTAGTTAGTGTCCATGTAACGCATCGAAATAGCAGTATCGATACAACCGTTGATTTTAAAAACTGCGTTTTATTTTATCAGTTAGGTCTGATAGACTCTCTTTAGCTGTCCATGCATCTTCTAGGCGCGTGTTGATGACTTTTTCGGTTGATTAGCCACTGTTTCCTAGGTAGGTAGGTAGGTAGGTAGATAGGTAGATGAGCTCGTCCACTAGTTTCAGACAACTACCATTTAGTGTAGAGATGTCACCTCTTTGATTAAAGCACATTTTTTCCGTGTTGACATGGAAGCCTTTGCCAGCAGCTGCTCGTTCCAGACTATGTAGCAGGTTTTCGGTTTGGGCGCGTGTATTTGCCAGAAGCGCTATTCCATCGGCGTAGTCTCCGTCTGTAATTATTTGTGTGGGGTAACTTCTGCTTCTATTCTTTGCCATCTTGAAACTGTTATCTTTCATTATATTAATAGATGTTCTAAGCACGTAGTCTAGGCTGATGATTAAAAGGTAAGGGGCTAATGTGTCTCCTTGCAGCACACCTGCAACAATGTCGAAGTAGTATGTGTCTCCATCTGGGGAACAGACTTTTACTTTCATGTTTCTATATAGCATCATTATGGCTGCGATGGCTCCTTTGGGTAGGCCGTAGGCGAGTAGTATTTGCTCCATCTTTCTTCTGTGTATGGAGTCAAAGGCCTGGGCGAAGTCAACAAATAATATTGTTGCCTGTAGTTTTTTTTCACGTACACATTTAAGACTTCGACGAATAGTCAAAATTTGTGATGTCGTAGATCGATTTCTCTCAAAGCCATTTGCTTTTCCCTAAGTATATTCTCAATGTGTTTACAATTGTCCATTTAACTAATGTAAAATCGCTCCACAAAACAATAAAAGAACACAAAGTAGATAGCAAACTGATATATATATATATATATATATATATATATATATATATATATATATATATATATGTATATATATATATATATATATATATGTGTGTGTGTGTGTGTGTGTAAAACACGCGAAGTATGCCTTCATAAAATTTGGTGAACGAAATCAAAGGATTTACCTTTCAATATGAATGTATACAAAAATAAAGAACATGAAATATAAATAAATCCAAAAATGTCCAATTATTTTCCTGTACTAAAGAGATATGTGTTGCCTTTTTTTACAAGTTTCTGAATTTATCTTGAATTAGTCTCAACGCTCAACGAAGTCAAAATCAATTTGAAATAAATAAATCGGTTATTTTTGGTACAGTTAGACAATGACATCGTCAATATCCTCGAAGATTTCTCTTGGCAATAACATGTTTATTATCATTTTATGAACCTTGGAAAACTTTTTTCACATTTTATTTTAAAGACTGTGCTTTTTTCTCAGATGTTGACTCTCTACTCCCAACAGAATCTTCGTTGCTCTCCACTTAATTTGTTTCTGTGATTTAAAGAATTTAAGCTGAGATTCAGTGTTATATATACATTCTTTTGAAGAGATGTAAATCCTACAATGATTTTTATTTCCATTCATTTGTATCTCTTATTTAAGAATATACACTAGATTACCTGATTCCAAAGGGCTATACTGACCATAAATTAACTTTAGTTAAACTGAAAGTATATGCTTTGTTCCAAATACAATATCAAGTTTTAAATAACAATAAATTTGATCGTTGCCATTAATAGAATTAACATCTTCATTACTGACACTCTTTCTTTCTTACTTTCATTCCTTCTCTGTTTGTATCTCTCTGCTTATCTATCTGTATGTCTGTTTCTGTCTATCCATCTTATTCCTTTGTAAATACATAAACGCCTCTACAAATTTAGGAAATATTTAGCGGATGATAAAACCAGAAATCTAATGCTTTAGTGTCCATTATCTGTGAAATTTACAACACATCTAAATAATAATAATATTCGTTTACTTTTTAAATTTTCTTATTAGTTTATGATCAATGGAAAATGTTCAGGGTAGAAATAACAATAGTTTGGGTAATGTCCGAAAGTTGTTTTTTCATGAATAAATTTCCTAAATTCAATTCAAATTCTAGAGAGTAAAACTGACAACTTCGCAAATTTATATATACATATATATATATATATATATAGCCAAAATTATGGAGCACCTATAAAATATTTAGATAATTGTTTAAACTTACGTATTTAAAGGTTAAGAATCATACAGTGAACAACTGAGAGCAAATGTAAAATATTTAAAAGTAGATTGTAGTATTTTTGCTTTAAAGCCTCTTTCAAGAGCTTTAGCTGAGTTTCGTACTAAATTCATTCCAATATTCAAAATGATTTATTGTCATTCTAAAGGTTGTTTCGTAATTTTCGGGAAATATTTGATTCCTACCAGTGCTATAATAGTATATTTAATTGAAAATGCCTCCAAAGAAGCAGTTTTCCGAGATTAAAAGGGCACAAATTGTTGCTTTATTTGGTGAAGGATATTCTCAGATAGAAGTTGCCAGGAAAATGGAATATTCATGGAAGAGGAGTCAAACATCGATTAAAAGGTACAATGAAACTAAGTCTTTCAAAAACAGAAAAGGACAAGTCTACACCCGCCAGGTCAGACAGATCTTTGAAAAGAGTATCCCTTGCAGATAGGAGGAAAAGTCCTTCAGAGCTTGCTGCTGAACTTAGAGAGGGTGCAAACAAAAAGCATATCAGCTCGAACAGTGAGAAGAAGGTTATTAGAAGTGGGATTAAAAGGATGCAAAGCCAGGAAGAAGCCATACGCTTCTCAGGCCAACAAGAAAAAACAACTGGAATTTGCAAAAAAAAATTAAACATGAAAATTGGACACCTGATGATTGGGGCAAAATTGTTTGGTCTGACGAAAGTAACTTTGAGGTAAGTTAACAGCTTCTATTTTCTAAACTTTGGATGAAATAATTGAATTTTTTTATGTGAATACACATCCATAACATTTATTCAAAAATTGTAACAAATTCTTTTCTTTTTCATCAGATTTTTGACACCCCTGGAACGGTTTATGTTTGCCGTAGGGATGGAGAAGCATTTCATCCTGATTGTGTGGTTACAACTGTAAAATGTGGAGGAGGAGGCGTAATGGTTCGGGGCTGCATGGTTTCTTCAGGCACCGGAATGTTGTACACATGTGAGGGCAGAATGAACTCCACAATTTATACTAACATGCTGGACCAGGTTTACCTAACCTCTTTGATTAAAATATTTAATAATATCATTCAAAGTGATGTAATCTTCCAACAAGACAGTGCTTCATGTCATACGTCAAAAGTTTCAATAGGTTGGTTTGAGAAAAAAGGGATTACAGTGATGAAGTTGCCCCTCAATCCCCAGACCTAAATCCCATTGAAACTTTGTGGTGCCATTTAGGGAAAAGAGTGAGAATGCACAAATGTTCATCAAAAAAGAATTAGAGGCCAAACTTCATGATGAGTGGCAGAAAATAGATCCTACCACCTGCAACAACTTAGTCAATTATATGCAAAAACGAATAAAAGCTGTTATTAAGGCAAAAGGAGGACATACCACATATTGATTGTTGTTATTAATGTTTACTTCACTATTTTTAACCTTTAAAAATATAAGTTTGAATCATAATTTCGATTTTTCATTGGTGCTCCAAGGCTGTATATATATATATATATATATATATATATATATATATATATATATATATATATATATATATATATATATATTAAAAACAAAATATACAAATGATGTAGGTCATACATGTCAAGTTATGATTTTTTAGGGTTCTCTTTTTCTTTATTTTCACTTTCATTTGTTATTCAAAAAGTTTTTCGAGATTTTTACCCATGAATGTAAACTCTAAAATGGTTGAAATTGGTGTAAATTTTTTTAATCTATCCAAAATATTTGTTTCGAAGTTATTCAAAACCGTGGCAAATCAAATTTTATTTTTAATGCTTGACTTTAGATAACGCATATTTAAAGTTATTAACTAAATTCCGGGCTTGGATAGGGAAGTAGATTTTGTTTGATATATGTATGAATGCACAAACACACACACACACACACACACACACATATATATATATATATATATATATATATATATATATATAAGTCAGACGAACCAGACATGCAGGACACTCCTGGAGAAGCAGGGACGAGCTCATAAGTGATGTACTCCTATGGACCCCTACATATGGCCGGGCAAAAGCAGGACAATCAGCTCGAACCTACATACAGCAGCTATGTGAGGATACGGGATGTAGCCCGGAAGACTTGCCAGAGGCGATGAACAATAGGGAGAAGTGGCGAGAGATGGTCAGGGATATCCGTGCCTATGGCACGAGATGATGATGATGATATATGAATATCCTCACGTTCATATAGATTTCTGTCAATACTTGTATTATTAAAGACATCATTAGCTTTGTCCCTTTATTGGGTGTATATGTCTGATGAGCAATATTATTATTGAACACGAGAATTTGAAAAATGATGTATTAGTTTAATTTGATTTGATACTCAACATAGGTTAGGTGGATCTGATTTGTAATGTCGCTAGAGGTCACCACATGTCAGTTTAAGGTTAAGGCTGCATTTCAAGCCAATTAGAGATATCGCGTTTACAGTGGGATCGAATTTTCAAGTTCATGAGACTGAAATATTTCTAAAGTTATCGAGAAGTATTATCAACATAAAAGAAACAATTGTTTGGTCTTCTTCCAATTGGTTTGTCATATGATTAAAGCAAATTATGAATTATTTCAGTGAAAGTCTCGGCACCATGATCGAATTATATGCTTGCCCTACAAACACATCTATCTATCTATCTATCTATCTATCTATCTATCTATCTATCTATCTACACTAACTCTAGCATGTTTTTCACTGGTGAAATCACCTTCAAAACTCCAATTTTGATGTTTTAAAGTTGCGTTGTCTTATTTCTGAAATGGAAATTCCATTCCCTATGTTTGAAGATACACGCATTATCCTCTCAGTGAGTTGCTCAGAGTTTTACATGGTATACAATATTTATTTAGATATTATCAGAGACTCTCTTGGAGGCTGGTAGTGTAAACGTTATCGGCTTTATAAATAGAAACGACAAAACGACATCAAACCCTGGACGAGGCTCTTTGGCGTTAACATCCTTGGGATTAGCATGAATCTTCCTCTTCTATCCCCAAATCTGTGAGTTGTTTGTAGGGCAGATTGGTTCCTTTAGTTTTGGCAAAGAAACCAATCTACTAGAAGAAAAACTATGTATTTAAACCAGCGTTATTCCGAGAGATTATTGACCTCGGGTTACATACTGATTTAGCGGACTGGATTAGTAAATAAATACACCTTATATATCTGTTCTTTACTTTGACGTCTCCCTCAGTACGTAGTCAAATTTGGAATTGTTCTTAAATGTATACTCTTATAGATTTAATTCTCATTTTTCAACTGCAGATAGATAAAGAAGAGCATTTTTAGCCAAGGTTATGGGTTTATATAAATTTTGTGTATACCGTATATTTGAAATAATTTATATGGTTGGATTCAACGAAATAGTCACCTTATTTGAGATATGTCCGTCACAGTGCTCAGTTTTCCGGCATATTTCCCTTGACACTCACGAATAAAAGACTTGATGAGATGTGATAAGCACAACCTAACTGAAAGACACCTTTATGCAACACGGCAACTCAAATAAACCATCAATGAAACGAGATTACATATGCGTCCTGTTGACTTTAAATAAAAGTGAAGAATAATAATCTGCTACGGCCTGATCTCGTCAGGGATCATGACTTGGGAATAAGTGATGAATTTGAAGAAACATTTCCCCAGTTATACGCTCCCTTCAGTTTTTCAATCAGGAATGTCAGAGTCAAACACAAAACACATAGACGTGTCACCTGGCTATCAACTCCAGGAAAATTCATGAAAGAAAATGACTAGATTATATATTAACAAGAAAGAGGTATAAAAAAAGTAAGTTAAAAAGTAAAGTTGGTGACCGTAGTCAAGAGCGACCAGAAGGCTCCCTTTTCAATAGCTACTACACAGAGGTGTAGGGGAGAGTGCTACTCCTTTCCCTGGATTTCCTCCCTTTACCCTTGATACGTACCGTATATTGCTGAGTGTTAAGCAAGGAGGTCTCAAGTACCATTTTTTAAGTTTTTGGTATGACTCGACCTGGGATTGAACCCAGGTCTTCCGGACCATTGGCGAACACTCTACCCACATGGTAAATATTTATATATATATATATATATATTCCAGGTCGTGTCATGGTACTTGATATCCGCATGCTTAATGCTCAGCAATATAAGGTATGTATGAAGGGTGAAGTGGGGAAATCAAGGGAAAGGAGTAGCGCCCTCCCCTACACCTCAGTATAGTAGCTATCAAAAAGGGTATACAAATACTTACTCGGAATTTATGAGGCAATTCTCTTAATCAAAGTAAAGAAAGTTATAAGACGTAAAATGGTAAAAGTTGTTCGAATAATTCATGGAAAAAAATGTTTGAATATAATTTCTTCAGAAATCTTTTAGATTTAAACAATCGTGAGATTTATAAATATTTTAAAACAGCTAAAAAAGAGAAAACGTACAGTATAACTAGCAACATTTCAGAGATGTACATTTATAAATTCATCATTCATTTGCAAATCTGACAAGGCATTTCTTTATAATTCAAATTTGAATATTCTAAGTAAATTCCTTTGAAAAATGCGTTGCTATGATTGGTAGTTTTTGTTAGTTTATGGTTACATATATCCAAATGTAATGAAACTTTGGGTTATTATTCATAGATGTTTAATAAATGACTTCATAGAAATATATGCAAAATGACAAAACCCAAGGCAAGAATGCATACATTACACATGATACAAAATGTCAAGAGAGAGGCATAACGAACTAAATAACCTAAAAAACATCAGCATAATATAATGATAAAAGGAAACAATAATTAACTAAAAAAAGGAGCTCATTTTAAGGCCAATAACAGTCATAATGTCTTTAACACAGGGCATGAACTGAAAGGCAGACACAAAGAGTTACCTGAAGTGACCAAGAATAACCATGAGGAAAAAGTGCACAAACATAAATGAAGTTTCAAACGGGTGGAAGAAAACATTTTAATGAACATTTCAGTTTTTTTTTCTTTCATGGCTGATCAGCAATTGATAAGAAAAATGAGTTGCAAAACACTGTAATCAAGAAAAAGAACCAGTACCCATTGTCACCAAAGGAAATGAAGCTGTCAAAGTAGTAATGATAGAGATGCTATACAAATCGTTCAGTGTATATATTTGTAAAAAAATGAGATGGGTCAAATATAATGATAAACACCAGGCACAAAGAAGTTATTGACTGTTATTGGCCGTGGGGGGTGTCCTCGTGGTGTAATGGTTAAAGCGATGTACTGCGGAATCGTAGTACGCGAGTTCGTACTTCAGTCGCGCTATTACGTTCACTTTCGGGCAAATACCCTTGGGAAAGGTAAGAACCCCCTTATCCTCCCAGCTATGGGTTAAATAGTACCACTACTGTTCTTCTAGGAGAATGGCTTCGGTATTAAGTAACCTAAAAAGAGTTGATATGCCATTAAACAAAGAAACCGAACCTGTTATTGACCTTAAAATGAGTTTCTATTTTAGTAAATTATTGTTTTATATGCATAGTTTGTTTTTTTTTAAATGTTGTTGAAATTAAAACCTAAAACGTGTGAAAACGTTTTGTACCTATTTTTTGGAGTCTGCGTTCAGCAACGTAATATTGAATCATTACAACTTTATTTGGTTAGGTCTATCAATAAAATGAAACACAATCAATTTAGCTGTGCATTTTAATAACCATGTAACATAATTGAACAATATATTAGAACAAGTTTGAAGCTGGAGCTATCGCACTGACTTGTTAGGATATAACCTCTGCAAATGCCACGGTCTTAGCGAACCACAACTTGTGATACTCAGAAAATAGGTAAAACAACAGTGGAAACGAGACGTGTCTGAGATAATCAAAATATTTAATTCTCGTTCATCGTCGGTCGATATAGATAGATTTGTTCATGATGTCGTTCATGATGTCGTATATTTGTTCATTCGTGATATGTCACGTACCTGAGTTGTAGTTAAGGAACACGTTTGAAATCCACCGGTGGCCATAAATTGAATATATTTAAGAAGAAACTACGAAGGTAAAATCCATGTTTAAGATTTATCATTGATATTAGCTGTTATTACATAATACAGGTTGTCACATAATGTAGTTAGTCGTGAGATTCATTTTAATTGTATGATAACCCATCTTGTTTCATTTTATGCCTATTGGTCTGGGAATTGCTTTCATTGTACGTTCATATGTTCATTTGATATTTAGTTTTTTCACAAGGCCCTATTTAATACAAATGATTTAAAACTGTTCTATAGGACTCATAGATGGTTCTACTATTCCAGGTCAAACTGGTAATGACAAGGAACGCGTATTCTACACTTTCAACATTTCCAGGACTGCAGCATTATCATCAGATGCAGGTTATAATCAAACCTAGGAGAGGTCTTTTCTAGTAGGGGAGGTTTACATTTTTGATGGGGATACACTCAGCGTATATAGAGGTTGGGTGATGTAGTTGGGTGATGTAGTTGGTTAGATTTCACTGACTACATCATGCTGGGATTCCTGGTTGCACATGTTTTCGTTGAGGTTGCTGCGGCTCCACAGTCGTCAGTCAGCATCTCAGAGAAGCTGCTGGTGGCTCGTCACGCTTGCCGTCCCTGCTGTGTTCCTTTCAGCTATTGAATCAAATTAGTATGTGTGGCTTAGATCGGCGATAGACAAGTTAAAAGTCAGGTGGCTCAGTTTCTGATTCGTTTCTTATTCATTAGAAAATATTTAAACTGCTCCTTTATTTACTCATTTTTTTTTTCATTCCGAAAATGGTCATATATTAGTCATTAGAGTGTTAGCTGTCGAGGTAAACGCGTCGGTTTGGATTATTCAAATAAGTTCTCTCAGGTTACGGCTAACATATGGAAATTGAGTTATAATAAGGTTATACTTTTTGGGAGACACAAAGCATTTTTGAATGTCCTAGATTCTGTGGATGTTGAACTTCTTGATGCTCAATCGGTCACTTCGCAAATAAAGGAAAATCAAATTTAAAAGAGGATTCTCACCTATTTAACAATTGACGGGGAGAATTAACATTTGAAATGAATTCGTATTGATTAACATATTTTCACTCGGGGTTTGCCAACCTCAAAACCCTTTTAATAAAACGGTCTTCTCTTTGAGACGCTTATTGTCAAATAAGTTTTGGTCAAATGGGAACTTTTTGACGAGTCACAGTTTTTTTCTTTCTCCGTATAAGAGCGAATTGAAACAGAATACCTATATTTGACCTGGGCTTTCCAATTCGATTTCCTCCGACGACAACCAATAGAATAAGTGCACTTCATGATATTTACTTCTACTGACACATGTGCAGTGTAAACGTAAGTTCACCTGAAAATTGGATGGGGAGGTGAAACTCAATTTTATTCTTGTTTTGTCCAATACCTGAAATCTCTCTCTCTCTCTCTCTCTCTCTCTCTCTCTCTCTCTCTCTCTCTCTCTTTGCTTGTCTCCCTGTCTGTCTCTGGCTCTTTGTGCCTATGTGTGTAAAAAATCTATTGATTGATCGATTTAATGTCCATATTATCTCGCTGGACGTTATTTTATGCTTCAAAGTTACAGAATTGCATTAATTGTACACTTATATAATGATAGTCAAATCGGGTGAAAAGTAAGACAACTACTTGAAGCTTATCAGAGAATTGAAAAAGCTGTTGATCGTTAATGTGACGATGATACCACCTGTAGCTGGTGCTCTTGAAACTGTCCTCAAGGGCTTCGTAAAAGAGCTGGAAGTGATGGAAATAGGAGGACGAGCAGAGATCGCACAACCTACAGCATTGTTAATGTTATGGGACCTTTATCAACCCATTCATGTACTCTTGCGATTTCTATATTAATCGAATGCCAAGTACTCTCGGGAGAAATATTGGATACTCTACTGATATTCGACTGACAAGTAAGCCTCGCTTACGCCCCCACTTTTCTCTGTATCTTGTTACTTCAATATATCTTTAAACTTATACCGTGTTCCGAGTTGTCTTTTCGTGGTTCCGACCTGGGTCCACATAAACTGGCGAACGAGGATTCGAGATTACGAACTCAGCAAAAAAATCCTAGTTGATTCATACATCAACTGGCTAACGAGGATTTGAGATTACGTACTCACGCAAAAAATCACAGTTGATGTATTAATCAACTGGCTAACGATGATTCGAGATTACCAACTCACGCAAAAAATCCAAGTTGATTCTTATATTCTCAATTGGTGAACGAAGATTCGAGATTACGTACTCACGCAAAAAATTCCAGTTGGAAGAGTTGGAAAAAGGAGGACGGGCAGTGATCGTCCAAACTACAGCATTTTTGAGAACAGCCAAAACACTGAGAAGAGTCCTGGAGACTTGATGAGACTCGCTGTCGCTCAGACTCCTGTGAAAGACAATCAGCTAACGCTAATGTGAAAAACCCGCATCACAAAATAAGCAAATGCGGCCAATTAGCATAAAAAGAGTATAAGACTAGGCTCGACTGGGTGGGGAATGTAATCCATTGGAAGTTTAGCCATTCATTCAATTTTGACCTTGCAAACAAGTGGTATAAGCACAACCTAGAATCCCTCCTGGAAAATGAGACCAACAAATTTCTCTAGGATTTCCAGATACGAACAGATTACCCAATCTTGGCCAGATGACAAGACTTAGTGATAGTCAATAAAAAATAAAAAAATTGCCGAATAATGGAAATTGCTAACCACAGAGCGAAAATAAAAGAAGCAAAAAGAGAGATAAGTCCCAAGATCTTGCTTGATATCTAAAAAAAAGTGATGGAATCTGAACGTGACGGTGATACGAATAGTAATTGGTGCACTCAAACAATCCCCAAAGACTTGGTAAAGGGAACATAAATCTTAGAACTCAGAGGAAAATAGGAAAACATACAGACTGCAACATTGTTAGGATCAGCCAGAGTCCCGAAGACATGAGCAGACTTGTTGTCACTTAGACTATTGTGTTAAACTCTGAAATAATAATAATAATAATAATAATAATAATTATAATAATGAAGGGAGCTGAAAAGAAGGATAAATACCAAGATCTAGCAAAGGAATTGAAAAAGAACTATGTAACACGAAGGTGACAATTATACCAATCGTGATTTGTGTTTTTGGTACAGTCACCAAAGGATTACTAAAGGGATTGGGAGACTTAGAAATAAGAGGACGAGTAGAGACCATCCAAACTACTACATTATTGAGAACCGCAAGAATACTGAGAAGACTCCTGAAGACATTAGGAGACTTGCAGTCACTTAAACTTCAGTGAAAGACCACCAGCAAAAACTGATGTGAAAAACCCTCAAGGAGTAAATAATAATAATAATAATAATAATAATAATAATAATAATAATAATAATAATTATTATTATTATTATAACAATGAGAATAATAACAACAACGACAACACATACTTGATATAAATAATCCATTGTTACATAGTTTCGTGTATTCCTATGGAATATGAATCATTTTCAAACATATCTATTTAACCAAAATAAAGAGCCTTATCAGGTATTAAAACCCCACATCTGATGCTGCGAATAATAGTAATGAAGGGGTACCTCATACTCCCCAAATATCCAGAAGTGGAACTTTACCACCAGATATATTTTACTCTCATATTTAGGATACCTCCATGTAATACAGCCAGTGTTTTCTAAGCCCTGACAACAGAATAAAGTAAATAATTGATTCTTATTTTTCTTCTTTGTTTAATAGAATATCACTTTTGTCGCTTATTCTATGTCAAAGACATTCCAGTAGAAGAACCGTATTTGTCCTTTGTATCCCTCACTTGGGGGAATAAGTTGTTACATATATTTCCGAAGGGTATAATTTAGTAGCACGACTGGTGTCCTTCAAAGACCTAGTCCTGTACATTAACCACTACCCAACGGGATTCCCCTTGTAAATAATTGGGGCCACAAATAGTAAAATGCAGATGGACAAAAAATAAAACTTACTTGCGATGATGAATAAACATTGGAGAGAATAATTTTATGGCAATAAAACAAACTTTTCGTGAAGAATTGGTTCACTCGACACCGACCTGATGTAGATCCTTAGCTAAAGGCAAGGAAATTAGATTTGTTAATCTGTAAAAAATGCTTATTTATCATGTTCTAAGATTCCTCTTTCTATTAGATCAATGTTTTCGTTAGAAAAAATACTGCAACGGGCATAAGAATTGACTTTTCTCTTCTCTTTCTATAAACGTCCTTTTTTCAACGAGAGAAATGCGCCTGCAATTGTGTGTATTATTCATGACGAAAATAGCGGACAAAGCCAGAGGGAAAAAAAAAAAAAGAAAAAGAAAAAAGATAAAGAAAGAAAAAAATGAAGTATGCCGTAATTGCTTTATTATCTCATGGCAGAATATCTTTCAGGGTTATTTCGGTAGTGATTTATGGAAGGTGGCCCGCGAAGCAGTCTGCATCCTCTTGTAGTAAATATTTATCAAGATGCAATAGCTTTAACTAAAGATGTAATACTCAGAACAATAGTGGCTGTTTGTCAATATGTCAGTGTTTCTTAGAAATGCATTGATTCATTTGAGGCCTCCTCGATTTTTTCTCTTTCAGGAATGAATTTGCTAGTTTTTCTAAGAAGGAATCACGTTTCTTCGAAAAGAATTTAGAGTCTTTTTTTTGGCTTTTCTGGCAATTTTATGTAACCGAGATATTGGCCCAATGAAATAAGCGACTATTCTGAATAAACATATATTGACTTCCTTTCTTTAGAAAAGTTTCAAACTGTAAGAAGAATTAAACAGTTTCACCTTTTCCAGATTTATGAAATAATTATTCATTTATTTAAACAGTTGAAGGAAAAGTATTTCCATAAGTATTCAGTTGTTTTTTTGGAGTAGCAAATATTTCTGGTGTTAACCTGAAAAAAAATGATAAGTTTTTCGTAAACTTATCCTTATACATAAGGAGGCACCCGTGAAAAGTAGTTATCGTTGTTGAACGTTGATTCGGCTATCGGAGTTCAAATCCTGAACGAATAAATGCATTTCACATTACACCAATACCCCGGGTAAAGGTATCAATTAATGTATTCTTCTTCCAATTGTGGGGAAATAAGTGAACGGAACGCGCACTTTAACACTTGAACAAGGTAAATTCTAAATTCATATTAGTTATATCGTTGAGTAGGATGGGTTCCAGGAAGTCATTCTAGTCCAAGACGCGTGACAACCAAAAACCATGTTACGGGACAAATCAAGAAGTCATCTCTTAGCGAAATTCTATAGATACAGACATATACATCATCATAGTCAAGTCACGGTGACTGCTCGTATTTTTCTGGTTCTTTGTCCATCTCTCCCGGTTGGTCTTCCAAATTATATTTTGTGTCTACACGGAGCTGATGTAAATAAGTTGTTGGTGGTCGGCTAACACTTGCACGTCTATAGATAGGGTCTATACAAGAATATACCTTGCTTCTCCGGCAGTGTTCCGCATGTCTTGTTTATCTTACTTGGATGGTCTATTAGATGGGAATTCAGTGGCCACATAGCTGTTGCTTCTACAGGTGTTGCTTTCAGAATTTGTTGAAGATAGCTTGAAGCATTCTTGTGTCGTTCCCATCTATCTTTTTCTTTATGCGTTTGTTTGCGTCAATGTGGTTCATCCCTACAGTAGTACTGACCAAGCTACATCTTGGAAGAACTCCCGTTTTATTTTATCGGATATATCAGGCTTCTTTATGATCGATAACCTTTCGATAGCAGTTCACGGTCATGCAGTGCGTATATTGACATCACTTTCAGGGGATGAGATATTGATGCCTAGGTATTGTAATATATTAACGTGAAATGCAGGTGTGAATACACCGGATGTTGTTGACAGATACACTGATGAGATCGGAGTGTTTACCGTTGCTGTGTATCGGGGGATGATGTAACAGCTGTATCCGGCCGAAGACAATATCAGCAAAGTGATTACCGGAATGTCACCATACCCACAGGTGTTGTGTATCAGCGGATGTTGTTGACAACTCCATCCGGCCGAAGATAATATTAACAAACTGCTTATCGGAATATCCTCTTGACCTATGGACATGGTTGAACTCGGTGATGGTGGCAGATGCGTCAGCCCATAAAAGTGGGCTTAGACGAGTAGCCAATGGGGAACAAACAACATAACCAATGGAAAGCAAAGAAGTGAGACGTGGGCGTGACCATAACCAATGAAAAAGAGGAATTGCTGCACGTCACCTGAGAGTTGTAGACTATATAGGTTCCCGAATTTTGGTTAAAGTCAGTTATTCACTGGTTCTTCCGTCTCCCGACTACGGTTTCCAGTGCCCGAACTCTCTGCGATTCCTTTTTCTGCTCCACACAGGTAGCATAACCAAAAATAACAATATAATCTTATATCTTTATATATACATATTACTCGTAGTTAATAACGACACAGCTGAGTATACAACAGGTATGTGAACTAGTCTAATAATTATAGAGGCTGGCAACTTAAATTCGAGATGGCTCCTTCTCGTTTAAAACACATATACTCAGTTAAATTTGATTTAAAAAACGAACAGGATTTTGAAAATAAAGAAAACTGATTAGTTCATGAGATCCCCATTTCTTCAAAGAATTTATTTCACCTAATGGTCATTACTTAGTTTTGCACGAAGACTGAAATGTGTAGCGTCTAGAATGAATTGAACTCTGCTCAAACTGATTGCTACATTAACTTACAAACCATTACACCACACGAAGAGTCAGGTCAGAAGTTGAGTGTAATGAAATGGCGTCGCACACACCACCCCTTTCTGAAGCGTCGATATACTGATCTGATAGACTAGTTCAATTAAATTTCATGTTCCAGTAAAACAGGTGATTGGCTAATTAGTTTTGAGTTTTTGAGAATTCGATTTCTATTCCGCTACTGAGTGGATGTTTGTTTTGGGGTTCAACGTTTCGGAAGCAGTACTTTTTGGTTGGTCTTTCTGAGGTTCATAGACAGTTCCAAGGGCTCCAATTACAATTTGCATCATTTTCACCTTCTTGTTCCATAACTTTTGCCTCTCAAGCAAGGTCCAGGGATATTTTCAATTTTTCACTTTCTTGTATATTTCTACTGTAATTAATTCAAACGGCAAAAGATTACAAGATAATAATTTATTGTCGATTAAAACTAGGTTAGATCATCTGCCTTGATCGTGTGATCCGTTTTTAATTCAAATTCTGAAATAATTATATTTGTCTCTTTTTTTATGGCATATTCTTTTTTTTTTTTTTGTCGAAATGATCAAATGTTAATCTCTTGCTCACCAAGGATCATTTTTCACATCAAGTTGTGAATAGTCATGAATTCCTCTTGTTCCAATTTGCATTATCCTCTAATCAGATTAACCATTTAATTTCTATTGCCACTTAATCGATACTGGTTAATCTTTTTGCATTATCAGTTTTTGAATAAACATAATTGTTTTTATGACGTCATTTTAAAAAGAGATTCTGTTTCTCTCAACGGAATTCTTCTTCCTAACCATGTCGAGGTCATTTCATGAGCAATTTCTTAAGTTTATCTCTTGAAATATCTGTACAGTTTTTTTCTTTACAATTTTTGATAATTATTTTTCAGGTGGTTTTTCTGTTCGTCATAACGTTATTTTTGTGGATGTTACACTTACTCGTTGCTGTTATCAGTTTTTCTTTATTTTCTTATTTTATTCTTTGGTTCCCTAAATTGTTGCATCAAGGCGGCTCTCAATGATGAAGTGGAATTTTCCTTCTTCTATTCTTCACTCTTTAGGTCATCCCTCTGGTGGAAGGCCTTCTGCATCATCATCGATTGATTCGTTTCTTTGATCGTTCTGTCGGATTTCATCCTTCTAGAACAGATTAACTTAGATTTTCATTGATTTGTTGGGATTTTTTGGGGTGCGAGTCGTTTTCTTCTTTTCTGAGGTACTCCTTTCTTAATCTCTCTTTCCTCTCCATTTGCTTGATGGTGTTTACTTCTTATATTTCTTGAAATCCGTTGTTTTTTTTTTATTTCTCTAAATATTCTGAGGTTTCCCATATTGGGCAGTTATATTCCACCTTCTTTTGTTTTTATTTTCGTTATAAGCATTGCTCGTTTTTAATCTCAAATTCTATTCTGTATTCTTGTTGAAGATTCATTAATTTTTTATGAGGGTTTCTAGTTTTTTAATTCATGGCAAATCTCTTAATATACATATTTACTAAGCCCTCCGCTCGGACAGGATATGATACAAGGTCAGTTTTTAAACGGAGTTTAACAGGTTTGAATTCAGAGTTTTCCTTCTCCTAGACTAGGTGCCTCACTAAGGCTAAAGAACCTAGTCTGTCCTACTATTTACCCATAGCTGGAGGGAGAATAATTGGATTAATACCTTTCCCAAGGGTATTAGTGCTCTGTGAATTGCAATCAGTCTCGTCCAGGATTTGAACTCGTGTCGCCGTGTTCATTTCCTACGACGATAACCATTACACCGCAGGAACCGCCTTTGAAAATCTAACTTATTCTAACACTTAGATGTTAGAGATGATATTGTAAGTTTTTCATTAAGACCTAATTGGCAAGTCGAGGGAAAATATTGTCTTTAAAATAGTTTTATAAACGAATTTGACCATAGTGCATAGCCGACCTACATGTGAGTAATTAAGCCACTTCTAATTTTTGGGGTGTCGACGTAATGTAATGGTTAAAGCACTGGACTTCAGAATCCTAGTAAGCGTGTTCGAACCCCAGATGAACCCACGAAGGTCGATGTACCATTAAACACAGAAAACCAAAATAAACTCCTAGTTTTGTTTAAATACATAATCGTGTTTTTATGAGTTTTTCTTATTACTAAGCAATTTTCTATAATGTATCTAATCTAAATTTTATATATTTTTATTTGTGATTGTCTTTGTTATTTTAATAAAGCTAAGAAAATTATAATTTTAAATTTCTTTCTCTGTTCTTTTTTCCCCCAAATTAGATAAATTCGGATTTTGATGTGTATTTGTCTATACGTTGCCAACACTGACAACAAAATCAGCAAACCAAATTAGAATTTCTGCTAGGACAACCACCAATAACCTTGAAAAAGGAATCAATCCGCTTAGTTTAAAGGGAAACTAGCTCATATCATAAAGTTTGACAAAGAAAAGGCGGCTAACATAGTATTTAGATTAACGACTTTCTCGTGTATGTCTTCTCTGTTCTGGTAATAAACCATTCTCTCATAAGCATCTCATTGATTCTGACTGCAGCAATAGGAGGACATGTTTTTTTTAGTGTCAGTTTGTCTAAGAAAATAATTTGATCGATATTGATTGTCATTGAACTGTAGAAAAAAATTGATGTCGGTTATATAGGGAGTTCCACTGTCAGCAACAAACTCACGATGTGTAATTTGAGAGTCAAACTCACAAAGTACAGTACGAAAGGTTTCTAATTGATTTTGTCTGACTCAGATTCGCCAGTGGTGTTTGTTTCGGAAATGTTCTGTCTGTCATTATTAAAGAAAATAAAGCCTTTAATGTCTCAAATATTTCCGACAAAACATACGAGTGGTAATTGGTAAGAAACAATGATGCTGATTTTATCTATTGTATCTAATAACCCAATCTATCCGCCACGAACACATGCAACACCAAGTAGATTTTTTAAGCAGAGTACAACTGGTTTGAATGCACTATATTCTTTCTCCTAGACTGACCACCTTAACCAAGCTTAAGAGCCTTCTCAATTCTATTTGAAATAATTCAGTTTAGCACAAGCACGCAGTTCAAATGTAAGCACGATTCAATTGTCAAAAAACGTTTCTATTTCAAGATATTCAGTTTAGCATAAGTATGCCATTAGTTCTATCTAACCCATAGATAGGGCCCTATCAGGTGCTACCACACCGGTCCACAGTGGACCTGGGAGCAATGCCAATGAAGGGGGGCTCCGTATTCCCCAAGGCCCCAGCATTACTGGGACCTCACCATCAGACTGTTTAGTGTCATACCAGGACACTCGTTGGGGTGGGGTCTTACCCCTCTGCAGAGGTGCAGTCAGTGTATTCTACAGCCCCAACCGACTGGGCAAGTCATACATTTTTGGTGATCTATAATAAGTAATTTCATATATAGTTTTTTTGACGGATACCATTAATGATGAAAGTGATTTTATAAGCATGGGTCCTCATCTACCTGTTTATGAACAACTTTTTGCGGTAAAAATTTGAGGAAAAAACATATAAAAAAAAACAATTCAAATGTGTTTATCCCGAATCTCTGTCAGAATATCGTATAAAACAGACCATGTGCAGTTCCCGTGAAGAAATGTGCTGGACAGTGAACTTACAGTGAGTGGGTTAGACTCCAGTCAATCTATTACGTTCTCTTTCGGACTGATACCCCTGGGTAAGATATCAACCCCTTTATCCACACGGCTATAGATTAGATAGTTCAACAACTTTCTTTCCAGAAGTACGACTTTGCCATTTAAAAACCCACTGCAGTTGATATATCATCAAATAAAGAAACCAAACCAAACTAGGAACACACCATTTACGACTCTTATCTTTCCAAAAAAACACTAACGGATACATTTTATGTCGTCAAGAGTGTTTTGAATTGTCTGTCGTACTAGATAAAACAAAATCAATGATTCAATAAAGTTATTATCTTACAAACAATGCAGTTGTATCTTATCGTGTGTCTTAGACAGTGTTCAAATTATTGGTGGAGAGAATATTTTTTATGAATTAACCACGAAGTCAGTCAATGACATTTCTAAATGATTTCTAATGTAGAATTACAATCATTAAGTTGCATCAGGTAACGGGAATTAATGAGAATATAAAGAACAAAGACACCCTACAAAAATCAATCTATTTTTTAAAAAATGTTGGTGGATCATTAAATAAGTTTCCAGACTATTCGTAGGGCACTTTTATGGATAGTACGCACATGAAACACTAGTCCCCTTCAAAGTAATCTACTCCGGCTGCAATGCACTTGTTGTACGGTTCCAAAAACTTCTGGAAGCCCTTATAGAAGACCTCTTGTGTGAGCGTGTCAATGATCTTCATAACAGCCTCTTTCATTTCATTAATTGTCTCATAACGACAGCTTCTGAGCTGAGGGAATAACCAAAAGTCACTGGGAGCAAGGTCTTGACTATAGAGAGGCTGAGGAACTGTCTTGATGCCCATATTGGTCAAATAGACTGTGACAAGGATGGAGTTGTGGACTGGTGTATTTCAAGAGACTACGACAATTTTAAATGCCTACACAAAAAAAGTCTGGAAACCTATTGAATGCACCACGTATATATAGAAAGTTGAGCTATTGTCACATTGCTGCAGTTACTAATTTCGCGTTTGTATGTAATACATTCAATTATCGCGTGATCATCCTATTGATAAACGGCTTTTCTAACGTTTCCAGTATCCTGATATAGGAGATGACATCAACCCGGAGACTCTGAATAAAGAGGTGGAGCAGCATTAACTTACTTTTGGTGTACATAAACAAAAGGACCTTAGCAAATGAATTAATCTCTGATTGCTTCATCCTGTGTATTGCTTTTTAAACACGAAGTAAATGAACAGTTTTTGTGGAGTTGTCACCAAATGTTACCTTGAAGCGAATTGTTATGTCGTCAAAAATGCTAGTAGCAGAAAGAAAGACACAATGACAATGATCAAGGCCAATGAATCAACTGTTAGCGTGAACTGAGAGTGAGGAAGTAATCAAAGACACGAGAAGAGACTCTTCCTTAAATAACGAAGAAACCAGAACGCATGTTGTCCGTTATCCATTTTATCCTGATCCGTGAACCTCAGAGAGTCAAAAGTGCAAAAGATCAAATACGTCCAAAAAATTGTGGTGAGTTGAGCTTAGTGTTTTTTCCCTCACCATCTGACGATTGGTCATTACCAATAAAGTAGCCATCGCTGACTACCCTAAGTTCCAAGAAGCTGGCTATCACGAGTCGCTGTGATTGGCATCTTGTGCTCGAAGTATTGTGTACTTCAATTAAAGTGTGATTGGAAGCGGTGATCTTTATTTTATTCATATGATTCGAAAAAAATGTTATGATTTTGGTGTATTATACGTGTCTTAATTTTTAGTCATCGTTCATTAATCTTTCGATAAAAAGAGTGCGCTCAAATACTTGGTACATTCTGTAGTTCCTATGTTGTTGAACCAATACTTCCTGTTAAAATGTTTGACGTATCAAAGGATGTGCTGGTTCTATTCTGATGCCACTGAATCTTTTAGAAAGGCGATAACTGAAGTGTTTAACAAGGCGTCGCCGATTTCATCTGACAGTTGTGGGCTGTTTCTTGCAGTAAACACTGATCACATTGTCCTGAACATTTTTACGGCGTCGGCATGAAATTAAAGATGAAGGAAATTGTGCCTGCATACAATCCGTTCAAATATTTTAAAAAAAAAAGAAAACCTTTCCTTATCAAACGACTGGAAACGCTCGAATTCCTTTATATTACGAATGTTTCTTGTTGGCTGAGTTCATGTATCTCGTCTAAAATTGAATTAGACAGACATCCGGTAACTCTTTCTATTTATACATCATAAACCCAGAAAATATGAATTGCTTAGTTGAAAGGAAACAATTTATACATTCCTAGCATGAACATACAGTCGCTTTGTTGAAGATATCGTTAAATCTACTGCAAATAAAATTCCTTCTACCGATCAACACATTTATTATCAAAAGTCAAAGTATATATATATATATATATATATATATATATATATATATATAGTGATAGAGAGAGAAACAAATAGGTCCAAATAATCAAAGGCTTAATTTTAGGAGTATATTCCACCTTGTTGTACATCTCGGGTAAAAGCTGCTTTGGTATTGCTGCGTTTCGAAGAAGGCTGCCAGATTATTAAAGGTATTTCAACTTCCTTCTAAACTGGCCTGAAAATTGGGAGACGTGAAATTGTATTTTTTAATCAACGAAGGAAAAATTCTTTTTGTTTTATAAATTGATGCCCAACAGAGGGCAGTTCCTTCTTCTCTGCCGGTTAATAAAACACTGAAAGACCCTCAACAATTCTTGTTGTGTTCAATTCTTGAAAATATCTTAGGGAACCTTTCATCGTCAGTTATACAGCCGGGCATAGTTCATTGGAAGAGGGAGGTCGTTACATTACAATAGGTTTATTATGTGCTACCTTAGACATCTAGATTAAAATAATCACCATTAAACCATTTTTACAAATTTTAAAATTTAAAATATATTAGAATCATGTTAATATTTTGTTAGCTACTTTAATAATAAACTAATGACATCTTCCTAGTCGAGAAGAGGTTTCTTGACTGGAATATATGATTTTGGCCGTTACACAATGAGATTCGTCAATCCAACATCTTCATAGTTGAGAAGAGGTTTCCTGACTGGAATATTTGATTTTGGCCGTTCAACAATGAGATTCGTCAATCCAACATCCTTTGAGCTACTTTTAGAGTAATCTGCCTAACTTCACATCCACATCCGGCAGCCTATCTTTTCTATTGCTATACGCATGCGTGGCTCGTAAAATACTTTCCTCTTTTAAACTGTCATCCATTGACAACTTTGTGGATTGTAACCGTTATTATAAAAGCAGCATATTTGAATATTATTGACTTTGAAGTTTGATGTAAATTTGATTGTCTCGGAGTTTTATATTACCATTGCTACACTTGAAGATAATTGATTAAGTAAATGTTCCTTATCAAAAGATAAAATAACAGAAATCAAGAATAGACAAACAAGTAAATGGCCTTTTTCCCCCTTTCGGATTTAAATTCGGGAAATGTCAAAGTATCTTAAATTTTCTTAATCAGGTATTATAGCAGCTTGTCCTTTTTTTTTATTTTTCGTGTTAGTAGAAGGTAATGTCATTAAAATAGTTTTACTTTTTTTTGTTCGTATATTCTCCTAGAGAGAGTTATTAATGTCATTGAAATATTTTTTTTTGTTTTCTTTTTCGGTGGGTAGAAATGACCGATGTAGTAATTAATGAAGTTAAAAGATTGTTTTTGTTTCTTTTTTTGGTGGGTAGATATGCTCCTAAGTAATGATTAACGTCGTTAAAAGATTGTATTTGTTTTCTTTTTTTTTTTGTTGGTAGATGTGATCCATTTTTTTTGGTTGGTAGATATACTCCGATGTAGTGATTAATTTCGTTAAAATTTTTTTTTCATTTTCTTTTTTGTTTGGTAGCTATACTCCGATGTAGTGATTAATGTCATTAAAAGATTGTTTTCATTTTCTTTTTTGGTGGGTAGATATACCCCAATGTAATGATAAATGTCGTTAATATATTGTTTTCATTTTCTTTCTTGGTGGGTGGATATGCTCCGAGGTACTGATTAATATCGTTAAAATATTGTTTTGGTTTTCTATTTTGGTGGGTAGATATAGTCCAATATTGTGATTAATATTGTTAATATATTGTTGTTTTTTTTTGTGGGTAGATATACACCGATGTATTGATTAATGTCGTTAAAAGAGTGTTTTTTGTTCTTTTTTGGTGGGTAGATATACTCCAAGGTAGTCATTAATATCGTTAAAAGATTGTTTTTATTTTCTTTTGTGGTGGCTCGATAATGTCCAATGTAGCGAATAATGTCGTTAAAAGATTGTCTTTGCTATTTTTTTTTTGTTGGCAGATAATATCCGATGTAGTGATTAATGTCGTTAAAAGAGTGTTTTTGTTTTCTTTTTAGTTGGGTAGATACACACTGATGTAGTGAATAATGTCGTTAAAAGCTTGTTTTTGTTTTTTTGGGTTTTTTGTGGCTAGGTATGATCCGAAGTAATGATTAATGTCGTTAAAAGATTGTTTTTCCTTTTTTAGTGGGTAGATATACACCAATGTAGTGATTAATATCATTAATAGATTTGTAGATATATTGTTTAATGTCGTTAAAAATTGTTTTTGTTTTCTTTTTTCGTTGGTAAATATACTCCGTTGTAATGATTAATGTTGTTAAATGATTGTTTTTTTTTTTTTGTTTTCTTTTTTGGAGGGTAGATATACACCGGTGTTTGGTTTAATGTCGTTAAAAGATTGTTTTGTTTTCTTTTTTGGTGGGTAGATATACTCCGATGTAATGATTAATGTCGTTAAAAGATTTACTAAAAAATATAATAAATACTAATTCTTTATTTTCCACTTTAATGTAACTTTATTTTTATGTTTCTACCCAATTTGTCCTTTTCTTTATTTTGATTTTCACTTTCTTTTTTTTTAAAGATGGGCTATTTCAAAATGGAGAAAAAGAAGACAGTTCGTTGTGTGAAGACATTTTAAACTCTAAATACATTCGTCAGCCAGCATATAAAACAGTTTTTTCTTCTGTACGTGAAATGAAAAAGTGAATGGAATTTATTTAATTATATTATATTTGTTCGCGGAGAAAAATAACATTTTTCGTGGGGTCTGCTTCATATTTTCCGAGGGGTTATTTAAAGTTGTTAAAAGCATTTAATAAAACAGATAATAAATATATGAAATGGTTTTACTCTATTCTTTTTTTGATTATGGGAACCTTGTTGAAGATCTGATGAGCTCTGAGGATCCTTGGAGCTTTGAAGATTTGAGAAGTTCTACCAACGTGTTGTTGAAGTATGAAAAAGAAATGGAAAAATAGATCTCTGAAGATAATAGCGTTATCTACAAAATAGAAAATGCAATTATTTATATTGATCTTGCAGTTTTCGCTAGAATTAAAAATAAATAAATAATATGTGTTAAAAAGTATTATATTGATTTATATTTTTAATTTTAATATATGTTACAAAGGCAACAATTGGACATATATGTCATCATCATCATCATGTCACGCCATCAGCACGGATATCCTTAATCCTCTCTCGCCACTCATCTCTATCTTCCATTGCTTCCAGCTGGTTTTCAGAGTTACATTCCGTATCTGCACTGAGATGTTGTATCTAGGTTCTAGCTGGTCGTCCTGCTTTTGCTCGTCAAATTGAAGGGGTCCACTAGAAAACATCCCTTACGAGTTCGACCCAACGTCTCCATCAATTAAATTAGACAAACCCGACATGCCGTACCCACGGCATGTTGGGTTTGTCTAATTTATGTGTAACAAATTTGCAAATCTTTCTTTGGCGCTTGAATATTCCTATTGATGTTTCATTTTGTCTAATTTCTACGTGTCCTCCTAGCTGTATATATTTTTTCAAAAACATTTGTTTATCGGCTTCGAGCTGACAAACTGTATACTCTGAAACGAGCTTCCGCAGGCATTGGCCTTCATGTCAATTCACACAAAACGGAATACATGTGCTTTAATCAAACAGGCGACATTTCCACACTTGGTGGTAGCTTTCTGAAACTAGGAGACAAGCTAACCTACCAAGGAAGCAGTGTCTCATCAACCCAAAAAGACATCGACACGCGGCTAACCAAGGTATGGACAGCTACTGATAGACTTTCGGTCATATGGAAGTCAAACCTGACCGATAAAAGGAAACGGAGTTTCTTCCAGGCAGCGGTCGTCTCAATACTGCTATATGGATGCACTACATGGACGCTAACAAAACGGCTGGAGAAAAAGCTAGACGGCAACTACACAAGAATGCTGCGAGCAATATTGAACAAGTCCTGGAGGCAACACCCCACAAAGCCCCAATTGTACGGCCACATACCTCCCGTCACGAAAACTATCAAAGTTAGACGAACCAGACCTGCCGGACACTGCTGGAGAAGCAGCGACGAGTTAATAAGTGATGTACACCTTGGACCCCCTCATATGGCCGTGCAAAAGCAGGACGACCAGCTCGAACATATATATAGCAGCCCTGTGAAGATACATGATGTAACCCTGAGGACCTGCCAGAAGTGAAGTACAATATGGAGGAGTGGCGAGAGAGTGCCAGGGATATCCGTGCTGGCGGCACGACATGATAATGATGACGACGATATTTTGGGCTATTTTGGACGCATGATCAATATATATATATATATATATATATATAATTAAATTTCTGGTACAGTAAAATTTATATAAACTGATTAGCAAAGATATCATTGGTAATGAAAGAAGGGGATCTGGAATAAAATAATGAAATAAACGAGAGCATTTTTTCCCGGCGCTTTTCAAGTTTTATACACCAGAAATTAGGTATATATATATATATATATATATATATATATAATATTAGTCTTTATATATATAGTCAGTATCATGGAGTTTTTCTGTAAACACTAGCTTCATGCCTTCTTTTTACGCCAATAAATGCCTGATAATTGTCGAGTAAAGACGGCATGAATCCAGTGGTCAGAGATAAGCTTCCATGCTATTAGATATTTTTTAAAACTAATATATATTTATTTATCTATTATTATATTATATTAATTGCTCTTTCCTAGATATTGACAGCGCTCTAAATTATACTGCATTTGGTCTGCCACTAACACATCAAGTAACAATCACATACTGTTGTAATATATATATATATATATATATATATTAATATATATATTTAGTATACTTAGTCCAGTTAAACCGGAGTTGGGAGTAATTCCATCAGGACAAGAAATTATTCATGAAGGAATATTTAAATTTTCCTGGTAAAGAGCTCAATGTACCAATAATACAGAGCAATAATTTCTTTAAGGAAAACAACGAAACCAATCACAAAGGATTATGCGTAACAGGATGGAAATAAATTTATAATCCTTTGTGATTGGTTTCGTTGTTTTTCTTAAAGAAATATATATATATATTTCTTAAGGGAAAACAACGAAACCAATATATATATATATATATATACTGTCATCCACAGACAGACTGTTTCGTTCTATCAGAACTCTTCAGTGTGGCTAGACCCGCAGGGCGTTCGAAGCCGGGATCGAAACCCGTCCAACTTTACGATAGACTAAGGTTTCAGACCACACGGCTACAAGCGGACTACGTTGGCTAAGGGAATTTTAAGGTATTATATTTTTAGCAACAGCAGCAGCAGCCTTTGTTTACATTTTTTAATACCCTAGTGTATGCATTTAAGATACTCCTGTATCTTTTATCGAGGTAAAATCTTAGATACTCGAATTTGAATTCAAGCATGTGTTGATGTCGAATATTTTTTTAAATTCCTATTATAGAAATTATGCACCAAAACTCGTTATAATTCATTAATTTTCAGACTCAACTGCATTAAAATGCTCTAAACAAAAACATGAATATAGCATATATAAATATTTACACTCTTTATTAATACATTCAATTATATATTTGATCACAATCGGTCTATCAATCAAAATTTTTAATGTTAAATCTTATAATTACATATTAAGCTATGTATTTTTATAATTTATGCTTGGGGAACTATGCGTTATTAATGAATTCTGAACGTAATTTAGATTCAACCCAAGACGTCACTGATGAGAAGCGAAGTCTATACTGAGTAGTTATTGATTTAAGTGTTTTGATTGGTAACCAGTCTAGGACAACGAAGGGTATATATAATAAACTGTAACTTCTAAAGCCTTTAAATTGAAACTGATTCGTTAATACTTTGAAGCCAAAAGCTATGATTACGTATTAAACCGCGGATAATCCTTAAAATTCTTCTTTGCTCGCAATAACATTCAAGCACTTATTTCTATTATTTTTAGAAATGGGCTCCTATCTTCTTTTCTAATGTCTTAAAGAAATTGATCAGACTTAGAATTACAAAAGAAAAAAAATAAACGACTTTATACGGTTTTAGATGTCAGTGGAAATAAAAGATATTCCGTTTTGTTTTCTTTCTTTCAGAAGCTTATCGATTATTTACTTCCAACCAATCGCGACAACAAAGGCCAGTTATTGATGCACTTGGTTCTCATAGAAATACGTCAACATTATTCTTTCTCTATAACCCGGGGGGGATACATCCACAAATATCGCAAACTCTATTACTTCACTTAAGCTACCTTAAAACAGGAAGTTTCAAAAATACATTAATAAATAAATAAAATTAATATAATAATGACTTATTTTTTGCGATCGGGGAAATTTACTCGGCGCCTTAACTTTAAAAGAAGTTTTCTTTCTTTTGTCAAGTAGGAAAAACAGTTTTATTTTGCATTCAGACAAATAGAATTCCGATTGAAAAATGGCTGCGTAATGGAAAATTCTTTTAAAATGTGTTTATAAAACATTACAAAACGACGCTGTTTTTTTTCTTTTCTTCTGTTGGCATTGATTTAAAACCTGTATCCTCAGGCTTTAGAAGAAATGCGTATTACAATATCATCTAGTTTTGGGGGAAATGTGTACTTTGGAACAATCCTTATTCTACAACCATTTTAAAGCACCTCTTTCTAGGTTTTACATATAATGTACAAAGGTTTGTTTTATTAAGTAAATTTGGAAACTCAGCAATTCCCCTTAAAGTTTATACAGGAATTGCTTCTAACCACTGAAGTAATTACTCATGATTTTTACAAACTCAGTCTTCTGTATATGAAAAAGATTTTACAAGGTTTGAAAATATCATGCATCTCTGTTTTTCTTTAATTGTTTAATTCTCTGAAACACCCACTAATATTAGCTATTCAGATACATAGAAAATGAATATATATTTCTCTTGTTAATTAGATTCAATACAAGAAGTTGGTTAATTTCATGCCTGGCGTTATGTTATTCCATGTGCCAGTCAGTCTTTATGAAGAAATCTATCGTTTCAACTATTTTCATTTAATTAGAACAATCATTGTCCACATAATTAAAAAAAAAAAAAATTGATGGCACCCAGACGTAATGCTTATCGTCGTAGGAAATGGATACTGCGACTCGAAATCAAAACCGGGACGGAGCTGGTTGCATTTTACATTGCACTAATACCTTTGGGAAAGGTATGAATCCAATTAATCTCCCCCCAGCTATGGGTAAATATTGGGGCAGACAGTTTCTTTTTGTTTTAATCAAGCAACCAGTCTAGAAAAAGGAAAACACTGAATCCAAACCTGTAAAATTCCGCTTAAAAATTGATCTTGTGTCACATCCTACCCATGTAGTGGGGGTTGTAAATACACATATATATTTTTTACATATTGTAATCTTGTACTAATAATAAACATAATTATATGGGTTCAAGTATTCTTATCGGAAAATATTAATTAGCACACAATTATATGGTTTCAAGTAAAAAATAATTATTATATTGAATAAAAATTGGGCGAAATCTATTAATTGGCCGGTAGAGTTGAATGATTTAAAACGGTGTGAACAAAAAACAAAAAAAAAAACATTGAGTCATATGATTTTATAGCTGATTGATGAACCGAAGCTATTTGAGAACGAGGCTTTGATTTGACGAAACTCTCGTGATCATATGATTTTATAAGTTTAGAAATAAGATGATTTCAGTCAGTTAAAATCAACGAGAGCAGACTCAGTACGATCTCAACTCTAATCACTGAATCCCCGTTTAGCCGGGCTGATGATGGGAAATAAAATTCAGCAGGCATTAAAAGTAATGTATGCAAAGAGGTTTTCTTCATTCCAGCAGAGAAGAACTGAAACGGATGGAATCGCAACAGTCAACAAGAACAAAAATGGCAATGCAAAAGAGACACAAACGCTGAGACACAACGCGTTAGACAAGATGACCAAGAATATACTGAGTACATGGACGATAAATGATTAGCATTAGGTGCCCGTGGTGTAATGGTTATCGTCGTAGGAAATGGACAAGGCGATACGAGTTCAAATCCTGGACGAGACTGATTGCATTTCACATAGCACTAATACCCTTGGGAAAGGTATGAATCCAATTATTCTCCCTCCAGCTATGTGTAAATAGTAGGACAGACTAGGTTCTTCAGCCTTGGTGAGGCAACTAGTCTAGGAGAATGAAAACTCTGTATTGAAACCTGTTAAATTCCGCTTAAAAATTGACCTTGTGTCATATCCTGCCCGAGCGGAGGGGTTGGTAAATAGGATAAATGATTAGCATAAAAGAAATACGTGGTAATATACACATTTAATTAAATCAAGTAATTAAAATATTCCCGAACTGAAGTATGCAGCAATCATTTATAAACAATTATAGCTTCAAGTAACTATTCCTTACAGCAAATCATTTGCATATAGTTAAATGGTTTAAAAAATTCGTATCTAAACTAATTGTTTGCTCACAATTATACGTTTCAATTACATGTTTTCAAGGAGCTAAGGATAATCTCTGATAATCAGGTATAGCTTCAATTTTTCTTGATGAAAGTAAATTGCACACAGTTAAGGTATTTCAAGAACTTTCATCTAACACGGGCTATAATCTACTTAAATCATAGATGGGAGCTTAACAAAAACTCTCACATCGGATCAGATTGAACCCGAGAGTACTAAAAATGTGTACACAATTATATATGGTTTCAAGTATTCCTGCGTGATACTAACATATTTTCAAATCCATCCATTTGACTGTAAATGGAATCCTAAAATATACCACAACTCCAGGTAAGAATAGATTTGGGATTAATTGCAAAGAAGTCGTGACTCCACTCTTTTCAGAGCTTTAGAACTGGAATTTCTCAACCGGAGGCTGTTTATTGTCGGAACTTCATTTTTTGAAAGTGTTCTTTAGTCTCTGCAGGAGATGGAATCGGTGTATTCTAGATCCCGCAAATAGGTCCAATACAAATTAGCTCCTCTTGAGTTATATTTCTATTTTACACTAAGAAAACCGTGTTATTACAATCAAATTGTCCGTTGCTCAATTGTTTGTGAGAAGTATTGTACGTATAGCAGTTATGCTTACTCAGAGAACAATTTATTAGCATTCATCTTCTTTGAAAATAATGATATATTCTTGTATGATGTTATAAGAGTATTCAGTTATGTTTAAGGAATTCAAATGGGGGATAACAAATACCAATTCCAAAAAAAAAAAAAAAGAAGACGGTTAGATGCAGTCAATTAAGATACCTTCTTACGATTGAGAAGCGTGAATAAAAGGTAAGCTCGTAAAGCCTCGAAATAAATATCCCGATTGTATTAACACTGAACTATTTGTTTCCTTATTCTTCGCAAATGTTGTGACATAAAGGCGGGCACTGAATGTGAATTAGAAATACACATACGTAGCTGAGAATTAATCTTTTTATTTATTGCGGACTTTTTGTTCTCATCTTGGTAGTTTTTGTGTTGTTTCTTCTTTCACAACGTTTCAGCCAAATTTCACCTCTGGCCTTCTTCAGGTGATTTACCGCGACCTCAGATAGTCTTGTAATCGTAATTACTGCATTCCGTAATTGTTGTCTATCGCACCACGTTTTTGAACAAGTAAATCTGGTAGGATTTGAAACCGCTATCTTCTGACAAGGCTCACGTGGAACCGTAGAGACTTAACGTCTCTATCCGCTGCGCCACAGGCCCCGAATGGCGATCAAGGATGGATTTTTTGGTCTTATAAATCCAATTATTTGTTCTCCTTATCTGGTCTTCCATAGTCGGGTCCGTACCGAATTTGTTATTGTCTTTAATTGGAATCATTTTGAGATGAGGCTTCTTAATCTGAGAATTATTTTTTATTTATCTCAAAATGATTCAAATTAAAGACAATTACAAATGTAGCTATTTCATGACATCTGTTATCTGATTTATTTATAATATCATCATGCCAAACCATTATAACGGATATCCCTGAGCCTTTCTCGCCACCCTTCTCTATCGTGCATTGCTCCTGAAAGTGTCCACGGGAGTACGTCACTTATGAGTTCACCACTATTTCTCCAGCAGTGTCCTGCCTGTCTGGTTCGTCTAACTTTGATAGCTTTCGTGATAGGTGGTAGGTGGCCATACAATTGGTTCCTTGAAAGGTGCTGCCTCCATAACTTGTTCAATATTGCTCGTAGCATTATTGTGTAGTTGCCGTCCAGATTTTTCTCCATACGTTTAGTTAGCGTCCAGGAAGTGCATCCATTCAGCAGTATCGACACGACCGCTGCTTGGAAGAAACTGAGTTTCATTTTATCGGTCAGGTCTACTTCCACATGACCGAAAGTCTATAATTAGCTGTCCATGCCTTTGCTAGCCGCGTGTTAATGTCTGTTTCGGTTTATGAGACACTGTTCCTAGATAGGTGAGCTTATCTACTAGTTTCAGAGAGCTACCGTTTATTGTGGAGATGACGCCTTTTTTTTATTAAAGCACATATATTCCGTCTTGTGTGTATTGACATGAAGGCCTATGCCTGCAACTGCTCATTCCAGACTATGTAGCTGGGTTTCGGCTTGGGTGGGTGCATTTCCCAGAAGCGCTATGTCATCGGCCTAATCGGCGTTGGTAATTTTTACGCGGGGTAACTTCTGCTTCTTTCCTTTGTCCGCTTGAAACCGTTTTCTTTGTTTTTATCAATAGATGTTCTAAGCACGTAGTCTAGACAGATGATAAAGAGGTATGGGGCTAATGTGTCTCCTTGCAGTACACCTGCTACAATGTCGAAGTAGTCTGTGTCTCCATTCGGGGAACAGACTTTTACTTTCGTGTTTCTATATAGCATCTTTATGGCTGCGACAGTTTCTTTTGGTACTATTTACCAACCCCTCCGCTCGGGCAGGATATGACACAAGGTCAATTTTTAAGCGGAGTTTAACAGGTTTGAGTTCAGAGTTTTCCTTCTCCTAGAATAGTTGCCTAACCAAGGCTGAAGAACCTAGTCTGTCCTACTATTTACCCATAGCTGGAGGGAGAATAATTGGATTCATACCTTTCCCAAGGGTATTAGTGCTATGTGAAATGCAATCAGTCTCGTCCAGGATTTGAACTCGTATCGCCGTGTTCATTTCCTGCGGCGATAACGACTACGCCACGGGCACCTCCAGTTTCTTTTGGTAGGCCGTAGAATTCGCTCCATCTTTCCTCAGTGAATGGAGTCAAAGACCTTGGTGAAGTCGACAAATAATATTTTTGCCTATAGGTTTTTGCACGTACACCTTCAAGAGTTCGATGGATAGACAAAATTTGTGAAGTCATGGATCTATTCATCCGGAAGCCATTTTGGTTCTTCCTAATTATGTTTTCAATTTTGGGTTCTATGCGGCTGCGTAGTAGAGCATTGCATCAACTCTGAACATATATTGTTTGAACCTGTCCAGGTTCGATCTGTTTTAAAAGTATTAGATATTAATGCTAACGTTATTTATTTCAAGAATACTAAACTTGAATTTGTAATTTTTTACAACGCACTATCATTGTTTGCTTGAACCCAATATATTTAAGCTGAAAATGATTTTTTAAAAATATGAATAGATTTTTAAAACCATATCATTATCAGAATTAGATAGAACTATTTGGTGTAGCGTTACACACCAAATAGACGGTTGTAATATTACATGGCACAAATAGAAGTTGGCAACAATCAGTGTTCAAATGGAAGTTGGTGCTTATACGGTCTCAGTAGACGTTTGAAATACTTCTACGTCTAAAATGTCAGTCGTGATAACTTCCCGGCGAGGAAAAGTGATGAACACACAAAAACCCTGTTTTGGTTTGTTAATACAAAAGTTTATTCACGTCACTTTTTATGTAGTCGTCAGGAAGAGAGAAACAATGTATGAAAACTGAGTCGATTGTGTTAGCAAGACAAAGAGAAACAACATGTCATGTCATAAAAGAGAGAGGGCAGACACAGACCTTAAATTATGTTCCACGTTGTCTCTTGATGTTCTAATACGTGCTTCCTCGCGGGGTCTGTCCTCACGGCTGCGCGTCCGGCCTCCAACTGTAGACTTTACACCGCCGTGTCTTGCAGCCAACTGACTGTCTTTACCCCATCTTGTCCAACCGCCAACTTACTTCTTTTCAGTTTTCTATTCCGCGCCCACTCTGAACAGCGTTCCGATTTGAGTTTCCCTCCAGCCAATTAGAACTCATTGTCGATTAGCTGCGGATACGTCTTTATTTGTAAACTGAGCGTCTCTTATTTTACACTTGGTATCATATAACGATCTGAAAAAAAAGAACTTTAAAGGAATAAGTACACATATACGTAGATATAAACGTCAAATAAAACCAATTTCCCTACATCACCGTATAAAATAAGGTAAGACGGGTTGATATGGCGTTAAATCCAATATCAATTAATCAATCAATCAATCCAATGATGATTCCCATGAGAGTATAAGCTACCAAATCTTAGTCCTTACATATCTATCGGAGTTTGCTTCAATAAAAATCGATAATTCTGGCTGCTTTTATTTCTTTTTACTTAGATATGACTTAATTCACATAGCACAAATACGCTCGAAAAAGTAGGAATTCCATTGTCCTCACAAACATCCATTGGTTAATGATAGTTCAGCGTGTGGTCTTTAAATTACCTCAGACAATACCTCTAAGAAACGGAAAAATCAAAATTTAAATCAGTTATAATCAGTTTACAATTTATCTTATATCACAACTATTAATATGACTTTCTCTTTCATCTACAAATGATTTATTCTTTTCCTGAAGAGAACTACAAAAACAAAAATTGCATACAGTTGTTTAAAACCAAAACGGCTAATCTCTGCTTGAAGGTTTGGCACAATGCAACGTGGTGCTTCAATAAGTTTCCAAACATTTTTTGTACTGGCATTTAAAATTGTCGTAGACGCTTGAAATTTCAGTATGTTATTGCCATACATATTATGAGATGACTGAACAATTTTTATGATTTCAGGTTCAAATCAACAGCTACAGCAGCAATAAGAATACACCCTACTAAAGCCTGATTGTCACAGCTGATGAATTTAAAAAATGCAATCTGGACGTGGAGACACTTTAGAAGAACCATATGCAATAAAATTCTGTTTCAAACATGGCAAAATTGCCACAGAAGGTATGGAATGCTTCAGACTACTTTTGGAGCATCTTGCATGATTCGAGCATCAGTTTTTGAGTAGCATAAGAGATTCAAAGAAGGAAGGGTGTTTGTGAGCGATTATGAGAGATGTGGGAGGAGTAACACACCAGAGTTGATTGGCCAAAGGGTTAGGTTAGGGTTAGAACTACTATGTTGAAGTTTTAAGGGAGTTCAGGAAGAGATTCCGTCGAGGGAGGCCAGCACTCTTCAAATCGGGTCAGTGGCATTTCCACCAGGACAATACACCAGTCCACAACTCCTTCCTTGTCACAGACTATTTGACCAATATGGGCATCAAGATAGTTCCACACCCTCCCTATTGTCCAGACCTTGCTCCCAGGTACTATTGAAGTTTTAAGGGAGTTCAGGAAGAGATTCGGTCGGAAGAGACCAGCTCTCTTCAAATCGGGTCAGTGGCATTTCAACCTGGACAATACACCAGTCCACAACTCTATCCTTGTCACAGACTATTTGACTAAAATGGACATCAAGACAGTTCCTCAGCCTCCCTATAGTCCAGACCCTGTGTCTTTTGATTATTCCCTAAGCTCAGAGGCTGTCGTTATGAGACAATTGAGGAGATGAAAGAGGCTGTGACGGAGGTCATTGACACGCTCACTCAAGAGGACTTCCATGGAGCCTTCCAGAAGTTGTTGGAACGGTACAAGAAGTGCATTGCAGCCGGAGGAGATTACTTCGAAGGACACTAGACTTTCATGTGTGTACTATCAATAAGAGTGCCCATACGAAAAATGTCTGGAAACTTATTTAATTATCCTCGTAATTTCCAGTTCTTGTTGATTTCATTCAACCAGGAAAAAGGTCATGCTAATTCGTTTAAATAGTTTAGTCTCATTATGGTCTGAATTATCATCGAAGTTGTTCATTGATTAATGATTGAATTATTTTAATGGCATGTCAACCCTCCAAGGCTCTTTTAGTCTTAGAGGTTAGGGAATCGTGTTCAATGTACGTCTATATCTAAATTTATTGTGTAGTCGTTTATAAATAGGTTCTTTTTGTCTCCTCGACTGGTGGCCTTAAGGTTAAAAGGCCCGTCTGCCTGATTAATTACGCATTGTTGGTAGGGAGGATATGTTGATTCATTCATTTTCAAGCGTATTAGTGGTATGTAAAATCCAGTCTGCCTTGTTTACTATTTGAAATCGGTTCGCTGAAGTAATTAATGGTGATAATGACCATTAGACCTCGATCGATTACGATATGTTGAATATTCTTTCTTTCTTTCTTTCTTTTTCTTCGTTTTCTTTATCTTCGTTTTCTTTATCTTCGTTTTCTTTTTATTTAAATCAATTTTCTGTTTTCATAATCATCAACTCCCTTTTTTTTTCTAATTCTTTCCTATTTTTTCTTTCTTTCTTTTTTTTTCCTTTGCTGTTAGTTTCTTTCTTTCTTTCTTTGAACTTTTTTTAATATATAAATGCTCAGAGACCAACTTTGCAACCTGACTCTATAGTATGCAGCGGTTTTAGAAAAATTCCACATAATTATAAGTGATATCCAGTAATATATCAAACTAATTTCCAGCGTGCACTTAGGCATGTCCTGTTATATTTTTTACAAATTCATTGGTAATATAAAATCTTAATTAGAAATATTGATTATATTCTTATCTTGACTTTAGAATACATTTGTTTAGCATTCAAATTAATTGCTTAAAATTCGCTTAACCGTCGGTAATTTGCGTTAATCCACGATGGAAACTTAAAGGAAGCAGTTGATCCCTATAAGAAGATATGGGGTTAATGTATGTGTAAGAATACTCTTAGTAAATAGAATTAAAGATTTGATTCTGAGATTGCATAAAATCATCATATGTTTTACTTTTATTGCAGTTATAAACGCAGCCATGGTACAGACGTTAACATTTCTAACTGATGAATTAAAACTTTATTGAAAGGATTATTTTTATAGCTTTCCAGTGACTTTTGCTTTTGAAACAAATGTGTTGGCGCAAAAAAATATATTCTGCATTATTACGATTCAGAACTTTTGGAATATATATGAAGACAGACATAGAAGACATATTTCCTCAGGCGTTTCACTGATCTGTGATAGATCAGTTGGTGTGTCCGATAGATTCATCACATTAAATTCATCCCATGGTAAATTTATCGTCGGGAAATTCATTATATGCCAAATTCTTCACATGTTAAATTCATTGCAAGTAAATTACTTAATCAGATTTATTACTCTTATTATATGAATTTCTTCAAACCTTAAACCTTTAGTCATTTAATTTAGTTAAAAGCAAATATTTATTTCTGAATTAATTCACGTATAATTTACCTCCGGTGACTTTACTACCAACGAATTTACCATACAATAAATTTATTGACGATAAATCTACCGCCATGTATTTGCAAATAATCTATCAGTAGGTGATATATAAATTTAATCACGACTGAGAAAAAAGGTTATCCATATTTACTAACCCCTCCGCTCGGGCAAGACATGACAAAAAGTCAATATTTAAGCGGAGCTTAACAGGTTTGAATTCAAAGTTTTACTTCTCCTAGACTAGTCGCCTCACCAAGGCTGAATAACCTAGTCTGCCCTACTATTTACCCATAGCTGGAGAGAGAATAATATGATTCATACTTTCTTAAGAGTATTATTGCAATGTGAAACGTTATCAGTCTTGTCCAGGATTTGAACTCGTGTCGCCGGGTCCTTCTCACACGCACACTTTGAGTAAGCCTTTTAGAAAACTTACAAATAAAATGAAAGGTAAAATATTTCATAAAGAAGTCTTCCTGCGTCTTTCTGTGTGCGTCGTTTATTACTGCGTCCTTATCATCGTGCGTCCGTATATTATTCTGTCGTTATGATGCTGCATGATGCTGTAGATGACTATATAACACTTGTTATGTAATTCTATAACGATGCCAGTTACTAGTCTATAATTATAATTAGAAAAACATGTTTCTCTACAATTATTCAATACAGAGTATTATCTTTCGAAATTATAGTTTTCAACAGAAAAAAGGTTTCAGCTTATGAAGTTTAACAGATTTTAGTAGACGATAAAGTAAAAAGGGAAATATTTCTCGATGGGGATAAAAGAGTCAATTTTTAATAGACAACAAGTTAAGATTAACTCGGGTAGTTTAATTATTCATCTCTAAAGTGTTATAAAACAGTAAATATTAATTATCAGACGGAGAAAAAGGGCGTATACTCATGGTAAGATGGGCTGCTAAAAATTTCTAGTTTTATCTAAAAAAGAATTAGATTCAAAATATCAAAGACAAAAAGTTGCATTTTAGGAAAAGGATAAAGAAATTTTAGATGTGATGTTAGATTTTTCTAAACAGTGGGATGAACGTATGAAATTGTAAGTACATCCCAGAGTTCAATCCCATTCAATTCTTTGTCCGGACGAGAACTTTTTTTTGTTTTTCAAACTATATAATTTCCTCCAGACAATCTCTCATTTTACTTTCTGACTCACTCACTGAAATAATCTGATGACAATTCTGTCCAAAATTTATTTAGCTTAAGCTTCCAAGAAAACATTTTCATGGACTCCAAAGAGATTATTTAACCAATAACGAAAGGAACGAGAGTAAAAGTCATATGGGATTTAACAGAAAATAATTAACTTTTTAAATTACAAAACCATCTTTTCAGAGTCGTTCGACGAATAAAAAAAATCACACTGCAGAATTCTAATTAAGAAAGGAAACTATATTTAATAGAAACCAGCAAAAACTTTACTGCAGTGAACATTTTCAGGTTAAAGGGCGTCGTTATGCCCATTTGAAGATCTTCAGCTCAGAGTCACATCATTGTGTAACATTTAACAGTATTTTCAATGCATCTTGTTTATTACAAACCTGATATAAATGAATGAGATATGACTTTGATGTATGTTTTAATTGACAAACATGTACACAAATTATTATATATATATATATATATATATATATATATATATATATATATTAATATGTATATACATATATACACATATATATATACACATATATACACACACACACATACATACATATACATATATATATATATATATATATATATATATATATATATATATATATATATATGTATATTATCTGGATATTTTTGTTCTAGCTTCACATGTGTTTCATGGAAATTCTATTCTTCCTTACTGTAAAGGCTTATATGGTATGTTTATAAAAATATATATCATATAATTCAGAATTCATAGCTTGGCAGTCTGATTTATTAGTTATAATGTTTTGATTCAAACAATATGATGAAGGCTGACTTGGGTGTGGAAGATATATATATATAGGCAGTTAGCAGTTGATTACGCGATGACACATTAGAATGCTATTTACTATGTTGAAGAATGCATTTTGCAACTGGTCATCCCGCAATGAATTGTTAACTGCATTGCAAGATTACGTGTTAAAACTAGCTTCCATATATATATATATATATATATATATATATATATATATATATATATATATATATATATATATATATATATATATATATATATATATTACTTTAAATTACAAGTTCGATTTAAAAATATATAAGAACTTGAACCAGATAGTCGTAAAAATGTCTGCTACAAATAAATTCGCTTACATATCACACAGCAATATACAAGAACACACACACACACACACATATATATATACACGCGCGTGCGCACACAGATACAGAGAGACATGTGTAGTGTAATGGTTACCGTCGTAGGAAATCGAAACGAGTTCAAATCCTGGATGAGACTGATTGCGAATTAATTTTTTTTTTTTAAATTTATTGCGGACTTTTTTCCTCATCTTGGTAGTTTTTTGGTGTTGTTTCTTCTTTCACTACGTTTCGGCCAAATTTCCCCTCTGGCCTTCTTCAGGTGATTTTTACCGCGACCTTGGATAGGAATGCTGAGTCTTGTAACCGTATCCCCAGTAATTACTGCCTTCCATAGCCACCTTCAAATTTCTACTAAACTTGACAAATTTAGAGCAGCAAAATCCAATATATATTTTTTGTTGGGAGATAATAGATTCAGTAAATGTTTATTTTAATGTCTACTCTTTTCGATGATATATGATTCTGGCTTAGAAAAATGATATGAGTATCGACTAAAACTAATGTACATTAAACTTTATGTTTATATTTCTTTTAGTACCAAGAACGACTATTAACTCCTCCGCATTATGCAATACAAGGATGGTCACACTCAGTACTTAAAAATAGGAATTGGGGGGGGTTATGGCATATCAACCTTAGTAGGTTATTTAATGCCAAATCCATTTTTATCTAAGTACAGTTTCAATATCAAAAACACTTCTATTTCAAACAATTTAATTTAGAATACAAAACACTCCCATTTCAAACAATTCTGTTTCGCATAAGTACGCAGTTTAAATGTCTAAATAGTTCTATTTCAATCAATTCAATTTAACATTAGTGCGCAGTTTATATGTCAAAACCGTCCTATTTTAAACAATTCAGTTTAGCGTAAGTACAGAGTATAGTTCTATTATACTCATAGATAGGCCCCTATTATGTGCACCCGATCAAGGCCAGAGGGGACCTGGTAGCAATGCCAATGAATGGGTACTCCACATTTCTCCAAACTCTAACATTACTAGAACTTCACCCTCAGGACACTCGTTGGTGTGGATTCTTACCCTCTCAGCAGAAAATCAGTCGTTGTATTGTACAGCCCCAGCCGACTGGGCAATAAAATTAGGAATTGAATTTAGTGTATAGCGCTTCTTGGTCTCGAATAAAGTTGGAAGATACAAAGATCAGATGAAGACGTGGTCTCATAAAAATACATTGTTTTATTACTAGTATTGCATCTTTCCTATAAACAATCAAGAAAAGTTCTGATGTGAACTGGTTTTCGGCAGTTGATGAAGGATATATCTATTGATTAACAAACAAGAACCCACCACTAACTGGGAGCGGTTTCACTTGCCCCGAAATATAGGGCTTTAATTGTCGTTCTACTGTTAGCTGACTAAGCCATTTCACAAATCCAAAACTCTAATATGTGACCGTTTCTCGTACTGACAACAATATTTCTCGCGATTGACCAATTTGTGTCACTCACAAAGCCGAACCCTCGATTTATTGGTGATGGGAGCGGTGCATTCGTTGCATAAGATTTATACAAGTGGATGGCGATGGCAAGATATTTCATGAAAGTCCCAGTAACACTAAACTTAGTGTTAATCGGATATAGACATTTTTAAAGATATGTCTTTGATCACGATTTGGATATAATTTTAAACACACACACACACACACACACACACACACACACACACATTATCTCTCAATCTCTCTCTCTCTCTCTCTCTCTGTTAAACACATATATATGTGTGTGTATGTGTGATACAATGATACATTTCATATTAAAAAAACGTCAAAAAACAAATTAAATACTTTGTTGAGACCAGTAGATGTGTATAAAACTAAAACAAGAAAAAAATTGCTGCTAACATATGAATTAATATACAGGGTGGAACGATAAAATTGTCGCCCTAGAAAAGACAATATGATTCCCTTTCCATTTAATGAAAAGCGGTTTTCTTTTTTTGTTGCAGACAATCTATTTGTTGGCCAGTTGTGTACAAATCCCATGAACGATAGGAGCCTTCTATCATCTCTGAAAGTGACACATTGTTCAACAAGCGAGATCGGAGATACGCCGCTGTACAACTCATGCACTCTACCGATCCATGTTATGACAACAGGACCATTGCCAGCACCCTCAAAATGCAAATCGGGATTGCCACGAATAACAGGTAAGTGCCCAGGGTGATGAAAACAAAGTTTCCGGCTACGGTTATGGTCTTTGGTGTGCTTTCAGGTCAGGACCACATCATGCCACCTCGTATCTTGAAAGTCAACACCAAAGTGTACCTGGATGTGCTGAAGAGTGTGGTGATCCATTGGTGCAATCAGGTGACCGGTGGCAGACTCTGGGTGTGGCAGCAAGACTCGGCGCCGGCTCACAAGTCCAAAGAGCCCCAGGCTTGGCTTTAGAAGGAGTGCTACGACTTTGTACACTTCTCTCACTGGCGCTTCTCCTCCCCTGACCTGAACCCGCTGGACTACTTCGTTTGGTCATACGTCGAGAACATTCCCAACATGATCTCCCACAACACCAAAGCCAGCCTGATCGCCGAGTGTTCTCCGAGCAACCGCCGGCGCTTGTGGAAAAGGTATGCTCCCGGTTCCGGATCCGTATCAAAGCGGTGTTTGAGGCTGAAAGCAGCTACATTGAATAGATGTCAGCTCTACTACATAATCAAGTTAGCGGAATTGATTTTTTCTCAATAAAACTTTTAAAATAAAGCTGTAGTGTTGTTTTCTTTAGGACGATAATTTTATCGTTCAAACCTGTAGTTTTTTCTTACTCGATGAAATACATATACAGATTGGTCTTAGTTTCTTTATTTTGATATCATGTCATCCTTCATGTGTTATTTAATGCTAAAGCCACCCTTGTATAATAAAACGGTATTATGAGAGCGACACTTTCGCCGGGCGAAGGATCATAACTTTACCTAATGGTATTAGTCCGAAATTAAACATAATAACAAAATTGGAGTAGGAACGCATTTGTTACAAGGATCATTAAATAAGTTTCCAGGCTTTTTTTCGTATGGGCACTTTTATTGATATATACACATGAAATTCTATTCCCCTTCTAAGTAATCTCCTCCGGGTGAAATGCACTTGTTGTACAGTTCCAAGAACTTCTGAAAGGCCCCATGGAAGTCCTCTTGCGTGAGCTTGTCAATCACCTTCGCCACAGCCTCTTCCATCTCCTCAATTGTTTAATAACGACAGACTCTAAGCTTAGGGAATAAGCAATAGTCACAGGGAGCAAGGTCTGGACTATTAGGAAGGTAAGGAACTGTCTTGATGCCCATCTTGGTCCAATAGTCTGTGACAAGAATGAAATTGTGGACAGGTGCATTGTCCTGGTGGAAATGCCACTGACCCGATTTGAAGAGTGCTGGCTTCTTCTGACGGAATCTCTTACTGAACTCCCATAAAACCTTAACATAGTAACCCTAACCCTAACCTAACCCTTTGGCCTATCAACTCTGGTGTATTGACTTACTTACTCCTCCCACATCTCTTATCATCGCTCACAAACTCCCTGCCTTCTTTAAATATCTTATGCTACACAAAAACTGATGCCCGATTCATGCAAGATGCCCCCAAAACAGTCTGAAGCATTCCATACGTTTCCGTGGCATTTCTTCCAAGTTTAAAACAGAATTTTATTGCATATCGTTCTTCTAAAATGTCCTCACGTCCAGATTGCATTTTTGAAATTCACCAGCTGTGATAAATCAGGCTTTAGTAGGGTGTATTCCAATTGCTGCTGTAGCTGTTTATTGGAACCTGAAATCATAAAAATTGGCCAATCATCTCATAAGAAGTATAGCAATAACATCGTGAATTTTCAAGAGTCTACGACAATTTTAAATGCCTGTACAAAAAAATGTCTGGAAAATTATTGAAGGTACCACGTATGTCACTTTCAAGTAATTTAGCTACTACGCTATGGGGAATCAAATTAACAAAAAGATTTCATGAAACTAGTTATAATTAGGCAGCTAAATAGGGGTAAGACAACAACATTTAATTTAAGGATAATTTGCATAATGGTTACTGTGTTTGACAACAGCCCCGGAGACTTGGGTTCAATCCTAAGTTGAGTCATACCAAAGACTCAAAAATGATATTTGATGCTTACTTGCTTAATACTCAGCATTCTGAGGTACGGATTAGTTTGAATAGAGTAATCTAAGGAAAGGAGAAACACCCTCCACTACACCTCGGTTAAGTAGCTATTGATAAGGAAGCTTTCGAGTCGCCCTCGACTACCGTCGACTAACTTACTTAAATAAATATACATGTATGTGTGTGTGTGTGTGTGTGTGTGTGTGTGTGTGTGTGTGTGTGTGTTTTTATGTGAGTTCTGTAGCGAACAAGAATGCATATTTTGATGGTCCAATTAATATTCTCTGAATATTATGGAATCCTGAGACACCCGGGGGGACAGAGAGTTACAATCAGTCAAGGGGAAAGAGAAAACCCCAAAGTGTGTATTGGATAGTCTTTAAGAACAACGCTAGCTTTTCATTGTAATCAAGTAAGCTATAACCACACAGGCCTTGATCTATGGACACTCCCATGTTGAATAGGTCACGTGTTGAGAATCACAAACGCTCGCTTAAGCAATGTATTACTGCTTGACGAACAGTGCACAAATCGCTACAACAACAAAACCCACAGGATTATCAATAATAATAATAATAATAATAATAATAATAATAATAATAAACTTTATATGTCAAAATGACATAGACTGTTTGTCAAGAAAAAAGTAGGAAAAGGATTCGCCAACATTGAAAATAGTATGGATGCTTTAATAGGAGTATATAAGAAAAGAGTTAAAATGACTACAAACTATTCGTTTATAAATCATATATTCAATATATCAAAAATAACCAACCTGCATTTGTTTCTCTCTTCCTTTCGCTCTATTTACCCTCTTCCTCTCTTTCTCTCTCTCTATCTTTCTTTTTGTCTATCTCTCACACATACACACACATACATACACATACTTGCAATGTCACATATACAATACTTTAAAGGATTCCCAGAAACCTACTAACTCAATAATTCTCTCCTCTGACTGACTATCTCTCTCCCATCCCCATTGTGTATCTGCCAGTCTGTCTGTCTTTCAGTCTATCTATCTATCTATCTATCTTATATTAACACAAATGGATTTGATCAAGTGCTGAGTGTATGTTTCTCGAAGCCTTTTATGATTATTTTCCAGAGATACAAAATGATTTGGATAATGATATCCGAAAATATGATTATGAAATTCAACAAAAAATTTTAAAAAATAAACCAATTTATCGAAATCAATAATTTATTTCTAATACATATTCGCCAGGAAAGCTTAATCAGATATAGTGAAACACTTTTTTTTAAGATAACACAATTTGTTGACGTGATTTTCATGGAAATTGTTGTTTGGGATTTAAGAAATTTGAAATTCGAAAGGTTTTAAAAAATGTGTGTTACATTTACCACTGTAAAGTTTATGTACTTCAAACTGTTTTATTCTCCTGTCCATTCACATATGTGTCGGCCAATAAACATTGTTATTAAGTGTGTGTTATCCCAAATTTACGCTTAGGTTGATAACTTTGCATACCATAATAAATTTTAGTGAGATACATTTGTTATGGCTTTCAGCATTTGTTGGTTACAATCAAAAAATGATCAGAAAATGGCATAGAACTTGAGAGTGACTTTTCAATTTTTTCTTACTCACGTGGCCTTGTGTCAGATAAAACTTTTTTTATTTTAGATATTTTCAATTTTTTATTAAAGTTTATAAAACATGTCATAAAAAAAATTTAGACATTTAGATTAACATGGTTTGATGAATAGAGCTCGAATGGAACTTGGTAAAATAGCTTTTCGAAATGGTTGACGATATATGAGGTATGGGATTCGCAATTTTAAATAGGTAAATGACAGTTCGATGCAGCAAAGTAGGTAATGAATATTGATTCATTCAAGACAGATAAAAAAAAAGGAAAAATGTGACTAAATGAACAACTACGACTACTTCTAATAATAATAACAACAATAATATAAATAATAACGATATGGTCATAACGACGATTGACTACAAAAAGTCTATGACATTGCCCCTCAAACTTGCATAGTAGAATGACTGACAATATAATAAATATCCAACAAAATCAAGCAATTCATCATAAAAGCAACGGAAAAAGTAAAATTAGAAGCAGCAGAATAAACTTGAGTAGAAAGTCCAAAGAAGCATCTTCTAGAAAAATTCAATCTCGACACTTCCAATCGTTTTAGCAATGATTCTACTCTGGCCCAGCGGTTAGAGTGTTCGCCAATGGCCCGGGAGACCTGGGTTCAATCTCAGGTCGAGTCATACCAAAGACTTTAAAAATGGAACTTGATACCACCTTGCTTAACACTCAGCATTATAAGGTACGGTTCAAGGGTAAAGAAGCAATCCAGGGAATGGAGTAGCGCCCTCCCCTACACCTTGGTGTAGTAGCTATCGAAAAGGGAGCCTTCGGGTCACCCTCGAGTATGGTCGCTAACTTTACTTACGATGGGCATATGATAAGTTTCCAGACTTTTTTAGTATGGGCATTTAAAATTGTCGTAGACTCTTGAAAATTTAGAATGTTATTGTTGTACCTCTTATGAGATGACTGATCATTTTTTGTGATTTAATGTTCAAATGAACAGGTACAGTAGGAAATGGAATACACCCTACTAAAGCCTGATTGTCACAGCTGGTGAATTTCAAAAATGCAATCCGACATTTTGAACACCGATATGCAATAAAAATCTATTTCAAACTGGGAAAAATGCCACAGAAACCTATGGAATGCTTCAGACTGGTTTGGCCAAAGGGTTAGGGTTAGAGTTACTATGTTGAGGTTTTACGGGAGTTCAGGAAGAGATTCCGTCGGAAGAGGCCAGCACTCTTCAAATCGAGTCAGTGGAATTTCCACTAGGACGATACACCAGTCCCCTACACCATCCTTGTCAGAGACTATTTGACCAAGATGGGCATCTAGACAGTTACTCAAGCTCCCTAGAGTCCAGACCTTGTTTCCTGTGACATTTGGTTATTCCCTAAGCTCAGAGGCTGTCGTTATGAGACAATTGAGGAAATGAAATAGGCTATGACGAAGGTCATTGTCACGCTCATACAAGAGGACTTCCATAGGGCCTTTCGTAAGTTGTTGGAACGGTACAATAAGGGCATTGCAGCCGGAGAAGATTACTTCGAAGGTGACTAGAGTTTCATGTGTGCACTGCCAATAAAAGTGCACATACGAAAAAAGTCTGGAAACTTATCGTATGCTCCTCGTATATACTTAGGAAGTCCACGGGGGGCTACAAATATTAGAAGTCGAAGAAAAGATAATCATCTCATGTACATGGATGATATCAAGGTATTTTCAAAAAAGGAAAAAGAACTTGTGATTTTGTTACAAACTATAAGATTATACAGCCTTAATATAGTAATGTCATTAAGCAATGAAAAATATCCTGTGCAGTTAATGAAAAGTGGACTAATAAAAATAACGGAAGGAAGAGTACTTCCAAATAAGGAAAGAAACTAAACATTTGGAGAGAAGGGAAATTTGAAGAAGTTTGGAATATCCATAGCGGACACCATCAAACTAACTGAGATAAAAGAAAAAAAGAAAAGAGTACATCAGAATAAAATGAAAATTATTTGAAACTGAGCTCTGCAGAATAAATATCATCTCAGGGATTAACACTTTGGTTGTCCCTCTTGTAAGATACGTGAAACCATTCTTAAAATAGCAAGTGTAGATAATATGGAAAAAGGGATTAAACGGTGAATCTTATGATAAGCGAATGCAACAAACTAGACCAAGTGGCATACAAAACGAGACACAACTCAGTGGGAAAGGTGATCAAACGGAAATTTTGTAAGGAATTGTAATTTGGTCATACTACCAAATCGTACATGCACAAACCAACATTCTTCCTAGAGATTGGGACATACAATTCTCAGTGATTTTAAGATACCGAAATATTTTCTAATCCAAGCCAGAAGAACAAAACTTATGCAGATTAAAAAGATAAAAAGAATGTGTCTAACTGATCTTGCCGTTCCAGTGCTCTATAGAATGAAAATAAAAGAAATCAAAATATTTAAAAATATTTGGAACTTAGAAGAGAATTGAAAAAATTGTATAACATCAAGGTGACGTTTATACCTATTTTAATTGGTGCGCTTTAAAAATTCCTCTAAGGACTGTCAAAAAGGTTTGAGACACTGAAAACAAGAGGAAGAATCGAGACTATCACAACGTATCATTGTTAAAATCGGCTAGAATACTGAGAAGAGTCTTGGCGACCGGGGGAGACTTGATGACTCTCTTACTCCAGCGAAAAAAAAAAAACTCAAAAGGAGTGAAATAATTATTAAAGATTTTCCGTATTATTGAATCCTAATAGTCAAAGTGTAAATTGACTAAAAAATTATCCAATAATAGACTCGATAGTACCAAATCTTCATTAGGTTCACACACACACAATTAAATATTTATAATACAAAACTCATTATTTATAGAGTGATTTTCCAACTTAAAAGAACAAAATCAAAATCAAAATAAATTAATAAAATCAAATCATGAACACTCATATTTGAAATTATATTAAACACCTTTCCATTTTTTTAAAAATAAGGATGACTACCTCCCTCACGCATGGTACGCGAAGATATCCGGGATTACTCACATTTCCTAGACTGTACAGGATTCTGTCATAGATTAACACTTAATTAAAAAGCTTACTTGGTATGAAGAGTTTGAAAACAACGAATGTCTTAGTATTGGGCTCTCGTAGAACCATAATATGATTGAGGCAAACACTATAAATCTTCAAAATTCCTCTCTATTTAAACAAGATGATTTTCAAAATTTGCTAAAAGATTGCAATACATTTTTATCCACCATTAAGTTTATCCGAAAAAAAAATTCTACATATAATTTAAAGCTTCTAATTTTCAACTAAATCTAAGAATTCTTTTCAGAGCTTGCATCAAAAAACTATTGCTACTAGAACCAAAAATAATTAGCCAGCATTTCTAGTACAGCTAAAAAAAGTACACCCAGTGGAAGGAAAATAAGAACCCACCACAAACACCTATACCACTGCCTAAAAATAGCTACAGAAAACTCCAATTAAAATAAATACCCTGGGGTGATGTGGTCGCAGAAATTTTCTGGCTGCCAAAACTGGGTTCTCGCACTTGTGTGGCATGGTATAGAATCCTGTTGCCAGACAAAGGCTCTTCCAACAGACATCCTCTCGATTAAAAAAAATGCTCTACTTCGTGAAGGTTTTTTTTATGTAGGCTTCCGTAATGAATCTAAGGTCATGTGGGAAGATAAATGGATGCATAACGTTACATTCACTTGTGACCAATCCAAATAAAATTATGTGACTTCAGTGTTTGATTTTCATCTATATGAATTGGAATTTCTCCTGATACTGAAACGCAAACACTTTTAAACATTCGTATTGAAGTTTTCGTCTTGAAAACCAAAAATATAACGTGCTGTTTCTTAATTTGTGGTAGAGTGAATTGCGTCATATCCCTGCTATTCTCACAGACATAGCCCGTTTGAATCTAATTTCTTGCCCGGCGATAAAACCTGAAACATAAAACTCGTACACGAAATTAGAAATTGAAAATTGTGACAAATTACGTATTACACACACACACATACACACACACACACACACATATAAATATATATATATATATATGTGTGTGTGTGTGTGTGTGAGTGTGTGTGTGTATGTGTGTGTGTGAACGCATAATTCTTGTATATATATATATATATATATATATATATATACAAGGCTTATGTGTCCATTCTTTCATTAATAATCAATAAAACAATCAATACGCATAGACACACACACACATATATATATATATATATATATATATATATATATATATATATATATATATATAGATAGATAGATAGATATTCAATATGTTTTGAGTTTAGAGTTTAAATGAAAACGTGTGCACAAGTGAGTAACTCCTATAATAAAGAATATATGTTTAGTTATTTTCTTAGCATTGATTTGTTGTGGCTTACTGCTGGGGACGTAGATTACCTAATCAGACTCGAACTCACTATTAGTAATTTACAAGTCCAGCTTAGAAACCATTTAAACACCCGAGGTGATATCAAATTAAATATCCTTTTAACAAAAGATTAGGAGAATATTTGAGATTTTGAGTAGATCTATATCTCATTTGGTCACAGCCGAAATAGCTGTGTTCAATTCTTGTACCGGGGATGTGAAGCTGATTTTTGGGGAATGTAGTTTCCTTTTCAGACTTAAGATTAGGGATAAAAATTGTTATTCAGTGATCATCTTCAGGACACCATATATTTGAATGATTCAAACATTTTGCAATATTTTGCTATCGTGAATAACAATTCGGGATTCCTGGATGTTTTGCTAATCTTATGAAGGTGAAGAACCATACTGTATTATGAGTTCCTGCACAATGTTCTTCAGTTGATACGAGCCGAATTTACATTTATGGCTTGGGTATGGCCCCAGAATTAACGACTATAGGCCAACACGAAGAGGCTTCATTGTGGAACTTCTTGCAACCCGAGCGAAATTTCATCAACCATCTAGTTATATTTCTATGATCAAACGTGATTTTACTTCTTGTACAAAAAAAAAAACGTTTTGTTTGGTTCTGTGGTATTATGGCCCAGATGGAACGCGTAAAGCCTATGTTTCTGAATTAAATGTCGTTGAACATTCAACTGAGCAGCTTTCATATCACTCACGGACCAAAACAATGTGCAACGTATAAAATCGGCAACCTTATCCGAGGGTGACCCAAGGGCTCCCTTTTTAATAGCCGAAATGTAGGGAAGGACAATACTCCATTCAAAAGTTCCCTTTTCAATAGCCGAAATGTATGGAAGAACACTACTCAATTCAAGCATACCAATTACCAAGAAGCCATTTTACCAAAGCAAATAATTTTATGACCTCAACTAATTTGGTCATGTGATACAAGTTTGATAAAAAAACACGTATCAAAATATTACGAAACCTTCCATGCACCCTACTTTATTCATCTCATTCCATTCCTCATACAAACTCGCACAAGCACTACATAACATACACTGATATTATTAGATAAAAACCTTAACATTTAAAAAAAGTAAAATTCTTCTAAACTAAAGATGTAAATTTACCATTTTAATGGAACATTATTGAATAAAAACGGTTATCATTAAATGTTATCAAATACCAAACGTTAGTGAATAGAAACTGCTGAAGTAATAGCCCATGGAATGCTATCTGGAGAGCAAGGAGAAAAAATATCAACTAACTACTCCTGTTGTTATGTAATTAAGGAATTATCTTTTTATATTAATCATTTTTCGTTAATTATTTTTTATCATTCAGTTTGGTTGGACTTTGAACTATTCGGGTTAAGAGCCCAGGTATATAGTCATTTGGTGCAGTTTACGCTCGCTCGCAAAGGATATGACAATCACCATTGTCATAATAAACCCAAAGACAAGAAATGGAATTGGAGTGTGGATGACGTCAAGCCCAGAAGAGATGGTCCTGAGAATTTGAGGATTTTGAAAAAGAGTTGAGAAATTGAGATTGGACCATAGAGGCAGACAGTTGAGGCATAGCCTTGAGTTTTCTATCGTTGCGGCGGCGGTTAAGTTTTTCGGGTCTCGACCGGGGGAGATGAATTGAGATCTTAGACCTCACAAGATGTGCCGCGAGTTGGGGATAGTCAGCCAAGTATGGTAAGCATAGTAAGGAATATGTCTCTCTCCTAGTGTCACCATAAACCGAAATCAGAAATTAATAAATGTTTGTATCTGAAACGACGGAGTCCGCCTGTCTTTTGAATTTGTGAATGTGTTTGTATCACAGTTGTGATTGATATGGTTATAGTATACAACACAGTGTCAGGAATTTATGCTTAAGGGATCATGGTCCCGCATTTACAAGAGGATAGTATTCTTGGTTCTATGTCTAAATTCCTGGTCTACGGTGTCCGAGTAAACAAATTCTAAATTCAGTCGTGCTATTGGACTCACTTTTGAACTCATACCCTTTGGTAAAGTATGAAACCACTTATTTCTCCAGCTATGGATTAAATAGTATCACTGCTTTTCTACAAATATGCCCTTGGCAATAAATTACCCACGAAGGTTGATATAACATTAAACAAAGAAACCAAAACAAACTAACCTGTTACAACAAATTTTTCTGCATTATAGATCATCCTTGGAGCTATTCAGATATTTCACTTGATCATGAATCACACATATCCACGACAGGCCCTTGGCACTTCCTTGAACATAAACACAGAGACGAGGCCATTTCATGATTCTAGTCATCTCCAAGTTCCTGGTGTTTGTGGCTTGTGCCATATGCACGATATTATTTTTCATATCACTTAAGTGATATTAGAAATTGCCATACTGGGGATATTGAGAAGTCCGAAATAGAAATAAAAATGTTTGAATTTGGAACATTTTAACCGTATTTAGTTTATTGTCATGAAACTTTATGTTTTTTAGTATCTGGGATATCATCACTCTTTGTCTGTCTGTCTCTCGAGATTGATAGATCGATAGAGATCACTTTTAGTAACTTAGATATGAATTAGTATCTTTTCATTTTTACAAGGAATACATTATTGATGAAACTACCACACCACAAAATTTAAATGATGAATTAAACTGAGTACACTACATTTTATGCGTTGAAAATACTTTTTAAATTCGTTTTTCTCTCTTTTAGACAGTCGAGATTTTGATCAAAAAGGAATTATCCTATCATTCTCAAAACAATATATAAATGTTTTACATGAGCCAATGTGTCATATGAATAAAGTTAAATGGAAATTGAAATAGGTTATTTTCAGTTTACATTTTATTGTAAGCCTATAGGTTCGGAGACTTGTCAGAGAAATTTCACTAACCAGAGGAGAAAGAAAACGATTTGGATTTTGGAAGAATAAAATAGTATATTACAAATATTTAATGGCAGAATATACGTTTGAAATAAAGTTTTGATAAAAACTGTGTTATTTTCGAAGAGAAGGAGATTGTCAAACGAATTGTTTGATGAACGGAAAAGTAGACATATTGTTATTGTTTAAACTAAAGCAGTCAGAAGATATGTAAATTGTTTTGATAGATCACTTAGTTGGAGACTGTTTGAAGTGAAAAAGCGAATTCCGATCATATGCAGAACATGTCAATCATCAAAACATTTGAATAACCTATTTCCTACATTGGAATTTTTTTGAAACGCATCTGCAGAAAATAATTGATATCTGAATTAAGAGAAAATTTATATTTTTGGTTCACAGGTCACGACCTCTCACATTAAGATAAACATAAAATTACTGGATTTGTCCTTCGAAAAAGTTGGCCAGTGTGTGTGTGTGTGTGTGTGTGAGAGAGAGAGAGAAAGAGAGAGAGAGAAAGAGAGAGAGAGAGAGAGAGAGAGAGAGAGAGAGAGAGTAGCAATGAATCAGTGAGCAGTTTCCAAGAAGCTCGAAGTCTTTGACCCGGACAAGACTGCTCTGTGTACAGAAAGCGAAGAAAGCCAATCATAATATAAAGCAGAAAAAAAGAAAAGAAACTTAGCGGAGTAATCACTTGTGAAGTAGTACGAAGGATTGATGAAAGCAAACATAAACAACATTGAAGATTGCCTTGCGCCAGACAATAGACAGTAAGAATAGAAAAGCCTAAAACTCACACGCGGAATTGACGGATTGTTACTTTGAGAACTGGTCTATGACTGAAACTTACCACCTCCAGAATGGGTGAATAAATTGAAGATTTCTTAAAGACATTTTTCGTAGTAAATATTCTTATTTTTGTAAGCCGAATTTTATTCTCTATTTCTTAGCGTAGACGGATCTTTTGTCTGGATCTAATAATAATAAAAAAAAACGTCGGCAGATCATGAATCCATCGTGTCATCCGAAAATATATCTGACCAGCGTAACGATCAGTAGAGTGGAGGCGGAAGCACTCTCGTACCGTCACGTATGCCCGCTGAAAAATCTGCACAAACCGTAAAACAGTAAATTTAACAGATATCCTACGATGAAAAGATACAGATTGTCACATTTAGCAATTCAAGCTAATGATTCTGTTTTTTAAAGTGGGCATTACATACGTCAAATTGTGGTGTATTATTTGACTTTTTCTTATGAGTTCATCTCTGCTTCTCCAGCAGTGTCCTGCATGTCTGGTTCGTCTAATTCGAATAGTTTTCGTGATAGGGGGAAGGTAGCCGTACATTTGGTGTCTTGTGCGGTGTTGCTGCCAGGACTTGTTCAGGATTGCACGCAGCAATCTTGTGTAAATGCCATCTAGCTTCTTCTCCAGTCGTTTTGTTAGCGTCCATGTAGTGCATCCATATAGCAGTATCGATGTGACCGCTGCCTGGAAAGCAGGACGACCAGCTCGAACGTACATTCAGCAGCTATGTGAGGATACAGGATGTTGTCCTGAAGACCTACCTAGGGCGATGAACGATAGGGAGGAGTGGCGAGAGAGGGTCAGGGATATCCGTGCTACCAGCGCGATATGATGATGATGATTTGACTTTTTAAGCTTGAAAAGATCTGTAAAATAATTAGGTAGGTAATAAATTATATTAATTATTTTATTGATAATTTTTTATATTAAATATTGTAGCATTTAGATTGGTAAGGTTGTGGACTGGTTACAAATCTTTGAGTGTAAGTAAACTTCGGCGCACCAGTGCATATGATATTCTTCCATGTGTGGTGAGATATCAGGTTTGACAGATTATTATGTATATCACCGGGATGGTGTGTTTACAAATCATTGTTGAGGCCGGGTGTCGTTAAAGGTAAACAATTCATGTCGTCGATTTAGTACACTATATATTTAAATTATAGAAAAGTTAATGACACGTGTTCTAATACAATTAATGATGCAATAATAAAGAGGTCATTATACAAGAAAATGTAATTTTGGATTTATAGGCAGTTAAGTTTTCAAACCCAAAGAGAGAAGTTGGGTGTGAATCTGTGTAGGGTAGCTGATAGTGAGATTTGCTCATAAACACTTAAAAGGTCATCCTCTCACCTCGTGGTTGCGTCAGACTGGTTGAAATGTGGGCAGACTGGAAAAAGTATTTTTCGTATTTGAATACCAGCGGCATGTTGTTAAATAAATTTCAGTATTCGAGATGATATCTCTACTGAACGAGAGCTCGACTCATAACAACTGAGTTAACTTTTTCCTGGTTGAAAAGGTCGACTTATATGCTATAATTTTATGCCACAATTTACATTAGTGAAATTTCAATAGTTCTTTCTAAAATTTGAAATGATATGAATTAACCCGAGTCAAATGATCACAAAATAGTATTACATTAACAATTTGTAAGCCTAAATTATCAAGTTGGAATCTTTAAATTTTTTTAATGCTAAAATTCAAATGAAGTCGTTCGTCTACCCGTGACAATATATAAAGTGGGGATAATGCAGAGAATTTGTCAGTGACCACTTTCTATTAATTTTGATCAGCTGCCGTTGCGAAACTGTGGATTGTGAAAGTACTGCAATTACCATACTCACTAGGACAACGACTAGCCTCTATTTCGTCAGCTGATAGTTGATCTCAGACATTTGAAGTTGAGGGCATGGGATTAAGTAAAAGAAAATAATACACCACAGTTTCCCACCATATGAAAAATATTAAAGTTTCAGAGGTGTTTGGATTTGGAGAAGATTACCATTCCCGTCATGCACTTTAATGTCCATACATGTTTTTGATAAAACCTCAAAAATATGATGTATATTATAAAATGAAAATGAATAATTATTAGAAGTTTGTTTAAATCAGCATTTAACGATGTCTCATTGAGAAATGATAATGATCACAGTGAACCTGAAATACGACACAGTACTTACATTATTAAGGAGAAAATTAATTTGGAATTTGGGTTAATTTGAACGATTAATGAAATGTTTTTACGCAGAATAAAATCTAGTTTTGATTTTTTTTTCTGTTGCAACGTAGAAACATGCAAATTTGATCATTAAAATGTAGATTAAAACGTACTTCTATCCAGATTGTTTTTGTTTTATCATTGTATTGTTTTGAGCAGATAAAAATGGCGTCTTCCTCCTATTATAATTTATCATTGACAGAATTTGATATCACTGTTTAGATATCAAATTCCAACAATTGTCAATCAAATATAATTTGAATTCAGGGAGTTTTATTATCTAAACTCTCTCTCTCTCTCTCTCTCTCTCATGATCCTCTCTCATGGTCATAGTAGAAGAAAGTCGGGTTTATCTATTCAGAGTGAACCACTAAATAAAATGAAATAAAAATGAAAAATGAAAAAACGAATATTTGATGTGAGAAAAATATTATATTAGCTTTGCAAATGTGAACGAGAGACGAGTACTCATAAAATGACTCGATGAAATTTAAAAAAAGAAACAAGAGTTAAGTTATTTTATTTTATTTTATTTTATGTTTATCCCAATATTTTCAAATCTCAAATTCCATTGAACAGAAAAAGTTGGCCTTTACCAGAAGAAAAAAATATTAATGTCATATAACCGTAAAATTCATGAATCATAACACCAGTGGACAAATACAACCGTCAATGAATTTGATGCACAACCGTTAAACTCGAGGTCACTTTTCCATGGTTTTAGTCTGATGACCAAACACTTTTATATTCATAATAAGTTCATTGTTGAGAGTAAAACAAATGATCTGCAAGATCGAATGCTTCAACTTCCTCACTCTAAATCCCTGTTTAGGCCGAGAGGATAAAGATGGGAAAAGTCCACATTAAATAAAGGTATTACGTAAAAATGAAGTTGTGGTCACTTTGTCATCCCTCATCAAAGAATAAGAACAAGTATAGCGACGGAAAGATGCAACAGAACGACCGGAGTGAAAAAGATCACTCATCAAGGTGACAAGACCACCGACTGGAGAGGAAGCATCGTGAAATGAACAACGAACTGAAGTGAGATGAGGAAATGCCAGTTCATTGATCTTAAAGTAGCGAACCACATAAGAAGAATGACACGTCCAATAATATGAACATCAAAATTGCGTTTATGGGAATTTATAACTCAAGCAATAATGCTTTTTTTGTAATATACGACTATATTACTGTCAGTGATTGTAAAATGATAAACAACTAATATTAAAGATCAATAATAACTTAGTTAATTCGATTCTCGCAAATATCGGTTAATTTCTATCTTTTTCGACGCTTTACTTTGTATAATAACAAGCTTAACTAGTAGACCACTCGGTGTGAGTTCAATTCTCAATGGAGTCTTATCCTTTTGGCGTTTACCCCAGTTAAACTAATCTTAGATTTTAAGGTGGTTTAATGCCACTTAAACTTGTCTAGTACTACTATCTACGAAATTGTCCTATTCCCTTTGGATGACAGATTGTTGGAGCTTTTTGCTAAATGTAAACTGTATATAACATACTGGTAACACTTCAACTTTGTTATAGTTTACAAGATAGCCTCAGGGGTCGATTATTTAAGAAGAGTGGGTTTGAGCTTCATGCCATAACAGAATCTCTTTCACTCATTTTTATCTCATTTCTTTCAGTTTACGTGAGAGTACTATTTTTAGTTTGGTCTTCTTTATGTAAATCCCATTTTATTCAGTTGATTTCTTATAGTTCGATCACAAACAATATCTTCTAATTTGATCCATCTGTTTTTTTTTCCTTTGTTTTCTTGTATATTTTATATTTTCAAGAAGTATTGCTTTAAGTTTTTTAACTGATGCTTTGATCTTTTTCATGGTCTGCCATTTTTTTTCTTAACAACCCATATGTATACTTTCACCAAAGTGTAGAGACAACTGACTGGGAATTGACAATGTATTTCGTTACACTCCTTTGTAAATTGCCTTTGAGAATTAGTTTTAAGATATTTTCTATTGATACAATTTACATTTTTTGTTGGAGCCATGATTCCTTTCCATTAAGTGTGACCATACGTTATGAGAATTGTCTTTTAAATGTAAAGCGATTTACGTCTTGGTTTCCGCTGGTGTTTGTTCTAGCAATGCTAGATGCAAGGTCATTTCATAATGTTTTCGTCAATTTCATCCTATGTACTTTTCTCTGCATTACTTGAAGAAAAAAAATAGAAACAGTTTAATCAAATTTATTCAAGTTATATTCTATGAAAACAGAAAGTTTATCTTCAAAGGGAAAATGTTTTTCGTCTAATCCTTTATTAGTTTCTTTATTGCTAAAAAAAGTTCTTTGTATACTAATTCCATGATTACACTAGAGTTAGAATTCATTTGAACATAACAATGTTGTTTGATCGGATTGAAACGAATTATTATTATTATTATTATTATTATTATTATTATTATTATTATTATTATTATTTGATCTACTTACAAAAAGTCTCGAGGGAAAATAGAATTTCTTTTCTTCGGTTTCTATACTCACTGACAACTGAATTGTCATTGCTATCCTAAACACGGCCCCTTCTACAAGCAGACGCTTACGTTTTTTTCAACCCTTAATCTATTTACAAGATGAGACATTCGTACGAGTGTGGCGTTTATTTACGAATGTTGAAAATAGAAAGAATGTAGACTACTTTATTTGGGTGGCTTTTCCATGCTCACAGCGTCTTAGAAACGGTTGGTGGTAAATAAACAGATTAGCGACACAAAACGGACAGAAAACGAAAGAAAACAAAATGGCGAACCCCCGCTGTAAATAAAGGAGACGCTTGTCAAATATAAAGACCATCAATCTCGTTTCAAAATAGAGAAAAACAAAGCAAATGAAACCAAGTCAGGAAGAACTGGAGGCACTGATTCTCTTTGTTTGTTAGGAGGAAATTAAATAGCAACGTTTTATTCCTTTCTGCTCTGCCTTCTTTCCCAGTTTATCACGAAAACAACAAAAGACTAACGTCAATTCTACATAAATATCGACCATAATAGTGTATTCATTCGAGTTTGCAAATATCACTCGAGTTTTACAAAAATCAGAAGTCAACTTTGAGCTTTTTCTCCGAACTCTCGACATTATTTCTCTTTTTTTTTTTTTTATTATTTTGCCTTTAGCAAACGAAAATCATACATACAGTAATTCTGAAGTATGGCATGACAGTCGGTTAGTTTTGGACAAATAGACTAATTTTTTTTTTGTCCTTCCATTAGAAATCAACATTAAAATTGTATTTGTTTTTTTTTTGTTTTTTTTTTTTCGTGTTTGAGCATGAAAGAAAATCTTAGGGATTATCAGCCGATACGTTATGAACAAAACATCTTAGATAATGATTAGATTTCTTTCTGTAGTTTTATAACAAGTAAAGCCAAGTTTGATAATTCATTGCCAAAATAGTTCATTATTAGGAATTTTATGAGTGACCTATTTGTTTTAACAGCATCTACACTCATATACTGCCTTGAGGTTTAGGAATCGCGTTCAATGTAATATCATATTTACTTAGTTTCTGTAGTTGCCACCTAAGAGTTTTTTTGGTTACAGATATGAGGATCATTAAAAAAAATTCCAGATTTTTTTCGTATGCGCACTTTTATTGATAGTACACTCATGAAACTCTACTCCCCATCGAAGTAATCTCCTCCGGATGGAAAGCACTTCTTGTACCATTCAAATAACTTCTGGAAGGCCCCATCAAAGTCCTCATGTGTGAGCGTGTCAATGACCTTCCTCACGGCCTCTTTCATTTCCTCAATTATATCATAACGACAGCCTCTGAGCTTAGGCAATAGCAAAAAATCACAGGGAGCAAAGTCTGGAATATAGGGTGGGTGAGGAACTGTCTTGATGCCCATCTCGGCCAAATAGTCTGTGACAAGAATGAAGTGGTGGACTGGCGCATTGTCCTTGTGGAAATGCCACTGACCCGATTTGAAGAGTGCTGGCCTCTTCCGACGGAATCTCTTCCTGAACTGCCTTAAAACCTCAACATAGAAACCCTAACCCTAACCCTTTGGCCAATCAACTCTGATGTATTGACTTCCTTACTCCCCCCAACATCTCTCATCATCCCTCACAGAATCCCTGCCTTCTTTGAATCTCTTATGCCACTAAAAAACTGATTGAAACATATCCAGATATGAATACCTGAAATAGACAGGCCCATACCGGTACGCAAAATGTTCATGATGTCCATAATGCATATAATTCTCCGTCCAGCTATGGATAAATAGTAGGGCAGACTAGGTTCTTCAGCCTTGGTAAGGCAACTAGTCTAGGAGAAGGAAAACTCTGAATTCAAACTCTGCTTAAAAATGACCTTGTGTCATAACCTGCCCGAGCGGAGGGGTTGGGAAAAAAAGGAGGTGCCCGTGATATAATGGTTATCGTCGTAGGAAATGGACAAGTCGACACGAGTTCAAATCCTGGACGAGACTGATTGCATTTCACATAGCACTAATACTCTTGGGAAAGGTATGAATCCAATTATTCTCCCTCCAGCTATGGGTAAATAGTAGGACAGACTAGGTTCTTCAGCCTTGGTTAGGAAACTAGTCTAGGAGAAGGAAAACTCTGAATTCAAACTCCGCTTAAAAATGACCTTGTGTCATATCCTGCCCGAGCGGAGGGGTTGGTAAATATAATAATGCACATAGATAGATAGCATCGGAATCCCGAAATACAAAAAAACACTTACTATTTCTTAGTTCAGGTACGAAACTTTTTATTACCTTTGAGTTTAAAGGCTTTTCGACTTAAGGAGAGAGATACGATCTTTCTATGCTGACTTTTCCATCTGCCCCAAACCACGTGCGCACCCGCCACAAGGCCAAGGCAAGCAAGCGAAAGTCAACCTTCTTCTTCTGGCGGCAAACTGACTTTTCCCCAATTCCCCCAAATGCTTCACGCATGCTTCCGGTGCATGGCGTCATTCATATCCCCAAGTCAATTTTCTATCTGGGATTTTTATTTTGACATCTCTGAAAGACACATCCTCCATCCGCGCGCGCGTGAACACCTGCGCTCACGTTACACCTAAATAACCCATGCGCTAAGCGAAAGGTTCTCAGCCTAACTAAACCGAAAGGCAAGATATATAAAACGAAATCCCTCGGCCATTATATTACATGATGCTCGATTCATGCAAGATACTCCAAAAGCAGTCTGAAGCATCCCATACGTTTCTGTGGCATATTTTTTAAGTTTAAAACAGAATTTTATTGCATATCGTTCTTCTAATGTGTCTTCACGTCCAGATTGCATTTTTGAAATTCACCAGCTGTGACAATAAGGCTTTAGTTGGGTGTATTCCATTTTCTACTGTAGCTGTTAATTTGAACCTGAAATCATAAAAATTGGTCAGTCATCTTATACGATGTATAGCAATAAAATATTGAAGTCACCACGTATATGAGGATTATAGAGCTGTAGTAAGTTAGTTCGATATCAAATCCTGTTTTACGTTCACTTGGGAAAGGTATGAATTTTCTTATCTCCCAGATTGGGGTTAAATAGTACCACTGCAGTTCTTAAACAAAGATGGCTATGACCGTAAATTAACCATGAAGGTTGATATGCCATTATAAAAGAAAGAAAGAAAGAAAGAAAGAAAAAAAGAAAAAAAGGAAGAAGGAAAGAAAGAGTTCTGTGACATGAAATAGTCCTACCTAAAATAGATCTAAAATGAGCCAAAGATGGGACCCTAACAACTACTACCACTCTGGGTCAGTGTGGACTACCATTAATGGCCACAAAATATATTCCACGCCCCCAAGATCTTCAGAATTGAAGTCTCACAATCAAATGCAGTTTAGTGTCTTACCCTACATAACCCTCTTTTTAGATAGTCAAAACTTTCTGCAGAAAATAGAGTCTGTGAATTACTTAAATGTCCATAAGTAAAACTTAGGGTAAAACTATGTAACAAAACTTTAACTTTTTCTTATTACTAATTGTTTATACGTAAATTATCTGAACATAGACTATTTGGCTGTTGAAACTGATTTTTTGACAAGCGATCTTTTAATGAAAACATGACGTGAGAATGTCTTTTGGGACTGATACAAAACAAAATCTATAAAGTCTATTCACTTCTATTCAGTTGTGTTAGTTTCTCTTTAATTATGTTAATGTTGATCCATGTGTTATTTTAATCAGTTCAAATTAACTCATTTCTACGAAAAAAAAGTAGGTTAATATCTAAATTTCATTATTCAGAGAAAAAGACCAAAATTCAAAATAAACAATGGGCCTTTTCTATATTTTTAAAACAGAAGCAATATAGAAATAACGCATTTATCTCCAGGAACAAAATTTGTGTGACAAAGTGATCATTTGTAAAAAAAAATCCTATCTTCGAGTAACTGCTTTGAATGTAAAAATGTTTTGATCCAGTTTTATGATTTCAGGTTTTCTTATTTATCATGAATTATGTTCTAGCCAGAATATGGTTTCTAGTAACTATTCCTTTTTAAGAATAATAATAATTTGTTCGGATTTAAGTATTCAAGTGTTACTTATAGTAATAATTTTCAAACTGATTTATTCGATCCATATATGCAAATTGAAGGGAACTACCATTCCAGGTTACAAAGAGTCTGGTAATAAAGTGGTGACACGACTTACCACATATTTGCAGAAGTGGAGTCTATCCATCGCATACACTTTAGGATTATATCCAGAATACAAAACATAAGTTTGATTTCTATGCTCTATGACTATTCAATCTTATTTAATATAAAAGCAATAATTGTAGAAAAATCGTGGTGGTGTTATCGAACCAATTGCGAGGGAATACAGGGTTCATGCCATACCTAAGTGTATAAGTCCAAAAGGAAAGGTAATATTCCCATTGGAGTTCGAACTCCGTTACAATGATATTACAGTCTAAAACGTAAATAATGCGCCATATGGACTCTTCACCCACCCCAATCTCAGTGAACGTAAAACAACCGTCTAATACAAAATAAATTACAATAAAATTTGACGAAGAAACTTCGAACGAAGCTGTCAATGTGTAATTAGGAAATAAATCAACACTGTTCAGAGTTCCGAACCCTTAATTCTTAGATGTGTCAATATCATCTAAGAGCTTGTTTGAAAAATATAAGTAGATATAAGATAGAGGTTTGTCGGAGTCTTCACCCATCCACATTATTCACTGTGTAACTATAAAAATAAGATGGCAGTAACAATATATATATATATATATATATATATATATATATGTTATGTAGTCATTTAGACGTTCATGCAGCATCACAACGACACAATATCAAAGACAGACGCATGAATAAACGACGGAAGAGGGAAGACGCATGAAGACTTCTTTAACAACATATTTACCTCTCAATTTATTGCAAGGTTCGAAAGGTTTGTTTAAGTGAGAGGATGCTGGAGACTGAACATATACTTCATATTTTGACCCCACTGTTATGACCGCCACGTTGTGTCTTTCTTGTTCTCCTGATGTTGGGGTCTACTCCATCGGGGCTTTCCGAGGGCCCCCTCGGTTGGGTGTGGCCTTTCCTAACACATCTGGTCTCTACTGTCTGGAATTCTGCTGGCAACTGCTTTGGCACCCCAAACTCAACTGAGTTAAATAATAATTCAACGCCCACACGATCGCCGACTGGATCTTTGAAATCGGATGTTTAATCGTCATCAAGCGGAAATAACTGTCATGCAGTTCAGAGGTTACTCTCTTCCGGTGCATCACTGTAGTGGTATAATGGGACCTTCACCTTGTCCTATATCATAAGCCTTAATCCGCCCACGCGATCTCTTTCGATTACTGGCCATTGGAATGTGTCACTTCCTTCCGGAGTATCACCTTGGAATAGCATTTTTGAGCTGGGTCGAAGGTCAAAATATAACATATATATATATATATATATATATATATATATGAGAAAAATAACAGAAAAAAAGAGTTACGTCATTCCAAAAAGTACGAGTATCAAAAAGAACATTAAACGGGATAATAACTTGGCCAAACGTTTTGTTTTTTTCTAAGTGATACACTCATGTGTCTTCATTTATGCATTTTTCTTATTTTTTATCTGTGTTTCTCACTCGATATACATAGAGGACTTGAAAGTCTTCATTTAAAGATCTACAAAGAAAAACATTTTGCGATCTTCCACAGAATATGCAAAGAAATATATCAATATAGACCTGGCCGATAAAATGAAACAGTTTCTTCCGAGCAGCGGTCGTGTCGATACGGCTAAATGGATGCACTACCTGGACGCTAACCAACCGGATGGAGAAAAGGCTAGACGGCAATTACACCAGAACGCTGTGAGCAATATTGAACATATTCTGGAGGCAACACCCCACAAAGCACCAACTATACAGCCACCTACCACCCATCACGAAAACTATACAAGTTAGACGAACCAGACATGCAGGACACGAGCTCATAAGTGATGTACACCTATGGACCCCTACATATGGCCGAGCAAAAGCAGGACGACCAGCTCGAACATACATACAGCAACTATGTGAAGATACGGGATGTAGCTCTGAAGACCTGCTGGAGGCGATGAATGATAGGTAGTAGTTGCGAGAGAGGGTCAGGGATATCCATGCTGGCGGCACTATATCATGATGACGATGATGATATATAATTAAACACGTTTTTCTTTTCTTTTTTTTTTTAATCACAAACTGCACACTAAGAATTATGATGAAACTCCAATGTAGTCTCTGCTACTGATTGATCTGGCGTATATATATATATATATATATATTATTCTTTTAATACCCTGTCCGGTGGCAGAGCTGCTTGGTAGTGCCAAGAGTGGCAGAATAGCCTTGAGCTTCAGAAACTGTGTTATCACCCTGGTTGGCGGCTGATGAGGGCAGGGTATCACACGTGATTTCACACATTGCTTGATAAAAAATATATATATATATATATTAATTTTAATTTTCAGTTCTAGATTCGGTTTCTTACAATCCTTCACCGGATCTTTACCCAATACCTAGGGTGAGAGAAGGTACAGGTTATATGCATTCAATTTTTGCTGCTCTGTTTAGGGGATATATTCCAGAAACATTGATAGTAGTCTACTAAGGAAAAAAGTACTTACACAAAATACATTTTTATTTCATAATGGCTAATTATGTTGACATTGTGTTTATGTATCCCTTTCTTGTACCCACTCTTGGCTCCCTCTATTACTGAAACAGTAGTAGTTGTAAGGTACCATGTTTTTTTAATTTCTGTTTCGCGATCTTGGTGTCTCTTTATTATATTCTTAGACTGATATACAATTATCTATCGGCACAGCCATATCAATTAGGCGGCATGTTTTTCTTTCATAGTCCTCAATGTGTTATATAATTGCGGAAGGATTTTTTTCAATATTATCATTTTTCGTTGGTTATATCTTATATTTCGGTTTAGTTAGGCTTATAACTTTTTGGCTTAGTGCACGGGTAGGGGCACGCATTGAGCGCAGGTGTTCACGCTCGTTCAGGGAGAATGTGACGATCACAGATGTCATAATAAAAACCCCGGATAGGAAATTGGACTGTGAATGACGTCATGCCCGGAAACGACGGGCTGGGGTTCTTGGGTATTTTGAAAAAAGGCAGTTGAGATTTGAACCTAGACGAGTCCAGTTGGATCCAGCGGGTCGCGCCGCGCGTTGTCGGGTCCGATGAAACAGTCAGCTAAGTAAAAAATGTGTCTCTCTCTCCTCGTGTTGAAAATCTAAAAGTCAAGAAGGGAATAAAAGTTTCGTACCTGAACTACCGAAAGTCGTCAGTATTTCAATTTTTTTTCAGATTCCTATGCATGTGAACGTTCTACATATCGGTATATTTCGCATATTTGTATCTTGGTCCTATCTTGAATATGCTACAAATAAATATATGGTCTATTTCTCTTTATACTTTTATAAGTTTGGGTAACAAATCCCAGATAATAGTTAATCATTTTGTTTCTGTTATTGGTTTTAGTTGGTGTTCATACCATTTTTCACTATCCAATATTCCATGCTATTTATATACTTTCCAATGTATCTTATTTCATGATGTCTTTTTTTTTTTTGTTTTCTATTGGTGTTAAGATTGGGCAATCAAGCAGGATGTTGTCAATTGATTCAGTATTTGGTTTGCAAAATCAACATATTTTTCTTTTTTGAAAAATGTTTATGAGATAATTTCTTTTTGGTATACTCTGGCCATGTGCTGCAGTATTAACAATTCTGTTTCCACCTTAAGTTCAGCATTTTCAACAATTGATTAGTTTTATCTTCAATACTAATTCAGTAAAACTGAATATTTTGTTTTTGTGCATAAATTTCATATTTCTCATACGAATTTGTTTAAATTAATTCAGTTTATTCTTTACAGTTTATCGATTCAAAATATGAAACTAATCAGCTTGTATATTGCTAGCAAAGAAAATTTTCATTGAAATATGAATTTTTTGAAATTTGAAGATTACTTTATCTTGCAATAAAGTAACAAAGAGTTTTTTTTTTAATCAAGAAAAATAATGTGTTAATGAATCGACTTTTGAAGAACGGTTGTAGATCATTTAATACTTTTTGTTACATCTTTTGCATTTATTATTTTTAATTCTTTCTGGTTACGAACCGATAAATTTACCAGAAATCTCCGTGAGACCAGTGCCAACACTTCGCATCAGTAATGACTTGCTTCAGTTCTTCAAAATCTGATGGATAATATTTTCTTAATATCCTAATTATCTCTATAAATTTTCTATTGGATTTACATCTTACCTATTTGCAGGCCAATCAAGAACAGGTATGTTATTTTTCGTGAACCGTTCTTTTATAGACCGCAGCAAGATCATTCATGCTTCTACCAAACGTATGAGATAAGGAAACAATCAAGAACATTCTAAGAGAGCTGAATTAATCGAATCTTTCAAGAAGTAGAACTTTTGAACACCAGTAGAAGACATACAAGCACGAAAACATTATTGATTGGGGGATTTTACACATTTGTTTGTGCATTTGGGATCATTTCTCTCGTATGACTTATCGTAGACATGGGGGCCTTGATCACCGAAGTAAATACAGAATTTCGATTCATCAATAAAAATGACTGTGTTTCATTGATTAATAGACTAATTCTGATTAGCTCTCGCTAATACGGAACGCTTTCGGTTGTGTTTAATTGGAAATAGTAGTTTCGAAATCGGTATCCTGCTGTCATATGCGAGTCGATTGAGTATCCGGTGTCTTCTCCATCGAGAAACAGCTACAAGAGCATCATTACAGATTTGGGAAATTTCACGGCAATTGGCAAATCAATTGGAAATACAGATAAAATTCATTTGACGTTCATCTTTAGTTGTTGTCTTGGGTCTGCAAATGCAGTTCAATTGTTAAGAATACATTTGTCTTGTTATCATCGAGATTTCATATTGAGAATATCCAGCTTGGATGACTACCTTGTTTTCAGTCTTGCCAACGTCGCACTATGAATAATGGATTTTGTGCCCCTGACATATACTGAACTTTTAGCTTTAGAAACTGGGTGATGATTCTCGAAACATCCAGAATTTCAGACTGCGTTTACTATTACGTATTATATAAATGAACAAATAAATTGAGTATGTTTACACTGATACTAAAACTAGGCAATCAGAAAATTCCTTTTCAAAGGGTTGTGTTTCATTTTCATGAATAAAATTTACATGTATTCACACACACACACACACACACACACACACACACACACACACACACACACACACACACATATATATATATATATATATATATATATAATGTAGTCTCTGCTCCTAATTGATCTGGCGTATATATATATATATATATATATATATATATATATATATATATACATATATATATATAATTCTCTTAATACCCTGTCCGATGGCTAAAGCTGCATGGTAGTTCCAGGAGTTGCAGTACCACCTTGAGTTATCGAAACTGTGTTATCACCCCTGGTTGGCAGTTGATGCGGACATGGTATTGCACATGCTTTCACACGTTATGATGAAAAAAAAATATGCATAAACATACGCAAACAAATAATTAAGACATTAGCTAAAAAAAAAGTAATTTTGAAATAATTTTAAAACTTTCTGGAGTTGATTTTTAATATTATTCATTCAATCATTAACTTAGATTTATCAATATAAATATTATCTTTTTGAATTAAATTGATTAATTACAAATATTCTTCAAACGTTTCTTTGTATTTCCCCAAAATATGGGGTAATCTTCCACTCTCAAAATGAAAAAAATGATTAAAAGCAGTTGATAACATGAAAACTTTCTCTCTCTCTCTCTCTCTATCTCTCACACACACACACACACACACACACACACACACACACACACACACACACATATATATATATATATATATATATATATATATATATATATTAGCTTATCTATGTATATCTAATTGCATTGGAAGCCTGTCTGCAACCACTGAGCACTCTGTAGATCATATCGCATTTGATCCGCCACAAACCCACAAAGTGAGATAGGGACCTCCAACACTGTTATTATATATATATATATATATATATATATATATATATATATATATATATATATATATATAAGAAAAGCAAAAAGGAAAACAGCGTAAATATGTACATCACATTATTAACACGGTTGGTTTGTAACTTTTCTCTCATTTCCTTGTGATTATTGTGCACAACAAATTAAACTTGAAATTTACTTCCAGACTTCCAAATTATAATATTCTTTAGGATTCATTCCTGCCCTGCGATAAGAGCATCGAGTCATTTTTCATATAAAGTTTCCAATTGAAATTTCGTTTTATAATAATCTTTCTTTCTTTCTTTCTTTCTTTCTTTCTTTCTTTCTTTCTTTCTTTCTTTCTTTCTTTCTTCATGATTACCTCTCTCGTTCTCTCTATTTCTCTCTCTCCCTCTCTCTCTTTCTATCTCTGTCTTTCTCTCTCTCTCTCTCTCTCTCTCTCTCTCTCTCTCTCTCTCTATCTATCTATCTATCTATCTTCCACTGTTCTAAATTATAATATTCTTTAGGATTCATTCCTGCCCTGCGATAAGAGCATCGAGTCATTTTTCATATAAAGTTTCCAATTGAAATTTCGTTTAATAATAATCTTTCTTTCTTTCTTTATGATTCCCTCTTTCGTTCTCTCTATTTCTCTCTCTCTCTCCCTATCTTTCTCTCTCTCTCTCTATCGCTCGCTTTCTCTCTCTCTCTCTCTCTCTCTCTCTCTCTCTCTCTCTCTCTCTCTCTCTCTCTCTATCTATCTTTTTTCCTATACCGAATACAAATAAAATCACCAAAGTTCGAATCATACAGAGCAATGATAACAAACAACAGATACAAAGATGCAAAATTTATCAAACAGTTTTGATGCAAGAACAATAAAAGAGAGAGTAAGTCAAAGGGTCGGAAAGTTCGTCCTTATCTGACCGATTACTTTCAGAAACCTACATGAACTCTCTAGAATTCCAAATATACATGTGCTTATCTTTTCAGTTTTTTTTTTTTATAAATCCCATTCTTCTTTTTTTCTTTTCTTCGCTTGAAGATTTTATTTCATTTTAGTGTAAAATATTAAACTTCCAAACGATTCATTTCTCTATGAGTGAGTTATAATAATATACCTTGGTTCGTCAACTTCTTTGTATTTCCTTCCTTTACAGAAATGTTTTTTTTTTTAACTTCACAGGGTCTTGATCATCAGAAAGAGTTGAATAATTTTCCTTTCTGAGAGGTTTAAATAATCTTCGTTCAAATAAATAAACCACATAATTTTTGAGTGGATTTAATCCATAGGGAAGAATAATTGATTTTTATCTCCTAATTATTTCGCCAAAAAATTATTCCCGTCTAAATAAATTGAGGTCAACTGAAATTGAAATTTTCTGCGCCTTTTTTCTTCTTTTTTCATTTATTATCGAAAGAATTTAATGTTGCGTTCTCGGCAGGTCCCAGTGTTTCTACCGTTGTGTCCTAGTGCAATCAAATCACTTGCAAGGTCACAAAGAAAGAAAGAAAGAAAGAAAGAAAGAAAGAAAGAAAGAAAGAAAGAAATGGAAAAGCTCATATCTCATTATCCACTCGGATTTTCTTCTTTTTCAAGATAATGACAAGATAACATTTCCTTTCCCTTTCAAAAGTTAAAAAATCATGAATCTGCGTAAGAATTTATGTGGAGAAACAATATATATATATATATATATATACACTCACACACACACACGCATATATATATATATATATGCATGTATGTATGTATGTATGTATGTATGTATGTATAAGTTTCTTCATCAAATGGCCATCGTTTTCCTATATTTCGAGAAACATGTGTCAGTTACGAGCAAATCTGTGATGAAAGAGGCGTGAATAGTCTCCAACATGTGTTTAATCAATCCTCTGTGAGAGGCCATTGAAAGAGATAATATCCTTAAAATGCACTCTTTTGCAACGTTTTTTGATTGTGGAAGGAACGAAGAAATAAATGGAAGATGTTAAAGTGAGATGCTTTGAGTGACGTTAAATCACCAGTGCCTGAGGAAGACAATATTTATTTGTTACATTAAGCCTTTATATGAAGAAAGTGCTTCACGAAAGCAATTACGCTTATAACCATAGCCTGCATGTTGAAGCATAAAAATGCCCGATACTTTAGATTAGGAATAAAACACTGATATTTAAATTGAAAAGTTACAGCTGATCATAAACTTGAATATATAACAGTCTAATTAGATAAGATTTGCCTAATACAGTATTTAACTGTACTACGCCGTATATTTTTAGTGTTTTGGGAAGGTCAAGATATGCATGGGAATTTATCAAAGTAAAATAACATGTCAGTATGACCTTAATCCTCTGTGACATCTTTAGCCTTTGTTATTTAAAGAAGAAAAGAGAATTCACTTTTGGAAAGATGCAATGTAAACAAAAAATATATAACTACATGCACGATTAATAAAAAGGCAGAAAATAAATATGACGTTGGGAGATGAATGAAAGTATTAAAGAATCAGATCACAATACCCATAACACTGAATTCTTGTATCTTAGGAAGTCGAAAGCAGCTACGGTTTACTTAATCTTTTTCTGGGGTTAGAATATACTGAATGTATTTTCTGTTTAGAACTAAGAACCTTAAAAAAAATACATTCTGATTATGAAATAAAATCTGGTAGTTAGAAATACGTACTGAAGCTCAAGGCTGCATGATATACTCCTTATTCACCAATCTTATTTCTGTGTAGGATATACCCATTCAATGCCAATTGTCCCATATGTTATTATACTCATTGAATTAATGGATATAAATATTAAGATATTGAAGCAAAGGTGTTTTAGAAAAGTATTTCGAATTTAAAAAAGTAGCATATACATACACATTGATGAAAAAATCTTCCCCAACAAAATTAAGATTTAACACACTGCAATTCCTCTTCTTTCTTTCTTTCTTTCTTTCTTTTTTTCTTTCTTTCTTCAAAGGCATAC